>CM055116.1:712518412-713118412 GCA_029206835.1 Rana muscosa | reverse complement strand
GATGTAAAAAAGACCGATGGGGCCCATACATGATCGGTTTGTCCGATGAAAAAAGTCCATCGGACTGTTTTCATCGGTAAAACCGATTGTGTGTACAGGGCTTTTGGGAATTTTATGAAATTATCTCATGTTGATCTTTGTAGGATGGTCACTTTTGCAGGAGGTAGCAAAGTTGTCATTCACTGGTCTGCTTGACCATGGACTGATGAAGACCCAAGTCTTTTGAAATCCTTTTGTAACCCATACCAGTATGTTGTACCCCTTTGTAATCCCTTTGTAACATTTTCCAGTATATTGTAACCTTTTGTAATCCCTTTGTAACCCTTTCCAGAAGCTTTACAGCTTCTTCTGGGGTATTCTGAATTCTCCTTTGATAAGACAATACAGCGATTTTTATGCTGCAGGGCAAGAAAAAACTATGTCTATATTGACTGGAACAGTTTTCTCCAAATTTGCTCTTTTTGAAATTAGATTTTTCAAAATCTTATCTTCCTTTTTTTTTTTTTGTGACCTTGTTTTGGTTAAACAACTTGTTCCGTTAGCGCCGGTTCACACAGGGGTGACACGACTCTGGCCGCGACTTTGCGAGGCGACCTGGATGTGACCTGAGCACGCACCACAGCGCGACTTGGGGCGACTTACAAGATGACTTTAAGTCGCCTCCAGGACAGGAGACTTTCCGGTGGCCAATCAAACAGCAATCAGCTCTGTGGGAGGGAGGGGTTTGCCCGGAAAACAATTTTCTCTTCCTGTATTGTTGCTTCAGTTAGGACAAGATCTGACTTCGGAGGCGACTTCCATTGAAATCAATGGGTACAAGTCGCCTAGAAGTCGGATTGAAGTAGTACAGGAACCTTTTCTGAAGTCGGAGCGACTTCAGTAGTGTGCATTAAGACGGCTCCATTCACTTCCATTGCTTTTCTCAACAGCGCGACTTGGGGCGACTTCAAGTCGGATCCCAGGTCGCCCCTGCGTGAACCGGCTCTAAAGGTATGACAATGTAACACGTTTGTTTGTTCATTTTTAATTGTTCTTATGTCAATCAAATCCAATTTTGCAAGCCATTCTTGCAGAAATTCCGAATTTTTCTCCAGGTCCCTAACCTTTTTCTCTCATGAATTTCCACAAAGGACAGCTTAAGCTGTTTTTCACACTTTAACAAAATGTTGGACTATTCATTTAAAACAGATGTTTTAACTATTAGTATTTTTTTGCCTTAAAAGTATGTTATTGTATTTTTTCTAAAAGGGTGTTGATTGTGATTGTTGTAGACCACAGAGAAAATTGTTTCCTTGGGACATTGAACATCAGAATTTCTTTATGCTCGCTAAAACTTTCACAAATAACCTCTTCTGCACAAATGGATTGCTCCTCAACTTGTCCCAGTTCCTAAAATAACATACCAATTGCCAGCAAGAATTGCTTTGATTAGTTTTGTAAAAGGGCAGCAGGGTTTTATTGCCTTCAAATTTAGGTTGCTGGCATTAGGCAGTATCCAAAATATTTAATTCCCTTTGCTAAGTAGTTTTAACTTGGACATATAGCGATTCAGTATTTTGAATGTGATTCTGCTTCAAAAAGACTATTGCACACAGATACAGTATATTTATAAAGTTATGAATCTGACATTCAACAAAAATTCTCTGCAGGAGAATCTTCCTGTTGCATGTGTTATACATAACAGCGATTTATTCTCCACCAGAGAATGTTTGGTGAAAGCCAAATTTACTGCCTGTGGATCTAGTATTGGGAACATTTTCTCGTGGTAATTTCATGTATGTCAAGTAATGATTTGCAGGTGTATATTTTGGCTCACAAAGATCACTGTACTCCCCAGAAATGCCTCATTTCGGAAAGAAGGCTTCATGTTTGTTCAAGTATTATTCCAGGTCCAGCTCTCCATCTCATCCAATCAGCAAACGCCTATTCATTAGAAATAAAATAAAGGCATTTTGTAAATAGTGGCAGTGCCAAGCAAGAAACCCCCTGTGGTCACTATGCACAAATGAACCCAACTCGGCACAGGACCCAGAAGATGAGGCTACTACAGTGAATGTCATCTTCTCCAGTGGTCCCTCAGGTATGAGAAATGCATACTTACATTGGTCCAAGCTGGAGCAATGAAACTATGTAATACAGATCATACCTAGACTTCAACTTTTCATACAAGTGCTATTTCCTCTTAATGATCATGCACATCCGTGTTTTCTTTCATCTGACCCTCCTGGAATATATATTATCCACTTAAGGACCGCCTCACGCCGATATACGTCGGCAGAATGACATGTCAAATGGCGTGTCAAATTGGCGGCATTTGCCGGCAATTGGCGGCATTTGCCTGCAATGGCACCGTCCTAATCGGTGCGACGCCGCATCTGTTTCTGTACTACTTTGTGGAATTTTGGTCCGCGATTTACAATTACATCTGTACAGAAACCTGCACATATGTCACTGTAATCGCGGCCGAAATCTGGACTGATGGGCGGGAGTGAAATCGTGCGAGTTCAGTTGAACTCGCACGGCTTCACTCCCGCAGCCCAGTGTGAACCTGGACTTAAGCCCAGTGTGCATGGACTCTTAATATGATTTCTAGCTTTTGTGGTGGGTTAGCTTTGCAACAGAGGACCTACGAAAGAAGGTAAAACCATTGTACATGAGACAATTGGGCCATGTTTCCACAAAAGGAAGCATACACTCATCATTTCTTTGGCTTAGGGCAAACTTCTATGATGCAAGTCAATGTGCGAATTTGGTGTTTTTTTTCCCAAGTTCACTTATTTCTAACCTGCAAGTGTTTGACCATTTTCAAGGCTGAATGGGAGCTGGTTAGTTGCGCATAAACTCTGTTACTGTAACCTCTCCAGAGTACAGGGAGAGCCTGATAGCTAAAAACACAGAGGCGTGGTCTTCAATTTGTGGCCCGAGGCCAGGTGCCTTGTTGCTTTTATCTGGAATGGAAAAAATAAAGTTGCGCTAAACCTAAATCAAAAAGTCACATGAATTACCATGAACGACCCTAAATTCAAAGTGATATGAATGAATATAATAAAAATAGAAAAATAGAAAGGTCAAAATCAATATAAAGTGAATCAATAAATTAAAGTGGAATAGTGAATAAACTCAATGGATTGAAAACATATAAAGTTCATAAAGTTTATGAATGGATGATCTGGGTGTAACGCCAATAAATGATGAAAATCCACCCATGCACAAATCCAGTAAAGTCCAAACTCTTCAGATATGGACTGAAGCCAAAGTGATCTGCACCACCATATGACAAATGAATCCGCTTACCAGAGCCCCGTGGTCCCCTATAACGGAGGACCCGGAGAAGCTTGTAATGAATCTCAGCTGGATGACAGTTGCACCTTGAATCCACAGCCTCGCTAATAAGCATACTCCATGACAGTAAACCAAATGGCAATGGTATGGCATGTAAGGAAAACAGATGCTTCAATAGTGTAAAACCTTTGGCATTTATTGTTGAAACATAAAAAATAAATAATGCACTCACAAAAGTAGTTGACAAAACAGCCTGAAGCCCACTGCGCCGGCCGGACGCAAGCAGGCAGACCCGTCCGTCTGAAGATCGAGCAGTGGTAGGTGGTGACGTCAGCACGGTGATACCAGCCTAAATGCCTGTTGCCAAACTGGTAATCCTTTTTATTGGGGACCTCATGCATTTTGGGATTTTTTTGAACTATTATATACTATAAAATGTCAAAAAGTAAAGATTCAGAGTACTATTTGGATCCTCTGCATCTACAGGATTTTTAAGCTTTTCCACTGCTTTGCCAGAAAACCAGTCAGGTACAATATATTTTACAGGCTATTTTAAGCAGATGTATAAATGAGGTCATCAAAAGCCTAAACACATGCAATATAACCTATACAGTGGCATGTGTAGATGATAAAAATTCACAGCAGAAATGACTCTCAGATAGAATGTGATCATGTCTTTATACTATACATAACATATGTTAGTGCCTCCCTCAACCCATTCTAAGCTTAAAGTTGAAGTAAACTCCTGAATTAGATTTTTACCTACAGGTAAGCCTATAATAAAGTTTACCTGTAGGCATAGGTGTGCACAGCCTATTGCATTAGGGTGTGCACCCTAAAGCTCAAACATACGTGTGTGTGTGTCTACATATATACTGTATGACCCCGGCACACTGATCTCTCTTACACACTTCTTCTATGGCAGAGCCGGTAAGAGGGAGAACTTTCCCATCTTCCTGCAGGTACACAGAGCAGGGTGTACCTAATCACCCAATGCGCATTGGGTGATTAGGGTGTGCTCAGGCACACCTGGCACACCCTGTATGTACGCCTATGCCTGTAGGCAATATGAATATCTCCTAAACGTGCACCGTTCAGGAGATAGTGCAGCAGGTGATGTCACCGGTGCATGCGCTCTGAAGGAATGGCATACCTGTGCTGCTCCTTCAGAGCTATGTGCTACAGCTGTGACTCTCATGTGCATGCATTTAAGCTATTGCAGTGCACGAATCTGGAAGGAAGCCCGGGTAAAGATGGAAGCCTCTGCAGCGGGGACAGCGTGCTGCAGGAAGGCTTTGTTTTAGGATAAGTCTTTCATAATGGGCTAGTATGCAATGTATACTAGCCCATTATACCTTTACCTTGCATGGAGAAAGTTTTTCTTTTCAAGTTTACTACCGCATTAATATCCCCAAAGTATGACTAACGGCAAAACTTTTTTTTATTTGAATAGAGTGGAGAGAGAATAAAACACCTGTCAGTTTTTATTGCTGTCTGTGCCCCCCTTAGGGAAATTTACCTACTAGTTGTTTTTCATTCAGCCCAGCCCAGGTTGGAGCCGCTGTATTAGCAATCCTACAGTATGTTAGTATAGTGATTTCCCCTGCTGTGCTATTGTGTTCTGATAAGGTGGAAGCCCCCCCGCCAGAACACTTCAGTCATCGTTCTCAGCCATTGGCTGGGATTGCTGATTAGGAGCCAATCGGCAGACCTTTTTCGGTCATGCCCCTTCCACAGAAGTTGGCCAAATGGTCGACTTCTGCTGTACCGACTCCAGTACACATGGCCCGAATGTCGGCAAGTTTCTGTTGAACCGGCCGATGCTGCCCGACATTTGACCCGTGTACTAGGCTTAAAGTGATTGTAAAGGCAGAAGTTTTTTTTATTTTTATCATAGTGCATTCTATGCAGTGTGATAAAAAGCCTTCTGTGTGCAGCAGCCCTCCTCCGCACCCCTAGTACTTATCTGAGCTCCATTTCTATCCAGAGGTGTCTACGAGTGAATCGGCCACGCGGGACCTCCTTTTTGGCTGAGACACAGCAGCAGCACCCTTGGCTCCTGCTGCTGTCAATCAAACTCAGTTATCCAATCAGGAGAGAGAGGGGGTGGGGCAGAACAGCGGCTCCATGTCTGCATAGATACACAGAGCTCGGCTTAGGTGCCCCCATAGTAAGCTGCTTGCTGTGGGGGCACTCGGCAGGGGGGAGGGGCCAGGAGCTCCAGCCAGGGACCCGAGAAGTGGAGGATCTGGGCTACCCTGTGCAAAACCAACTGCCCAGAGCAGGTAAGTATAACATGTCTGTTATTTTAATAGAGAAAAAAAAAAAAAAACGAGACTTTACAATCACTTTAAGGCTATGATCATAATTGTGTTTTACAGATTAGATTTTTTTTCTCTTTTAGTGTTTTTATTTATTTTTTTTTTTTGCTGATGTTGACCATTGCAGGGGGTCTTTAAAGGCACAAAATTGAAACTTTCACTTGTATATTTTTTGTGGTTTGTATGACTAGAGGTGTGGGAAATGTGTCTCGTTTGCCTACATACAATATATTTGCACTAAAAAGTGTCCCTCTTTTCCATATCAGAGAGTTGGAAGGTATCTAATAATGAAAGTTACTGTATGTATTACCATTACTATGTATTTTATGTTTTGTTTTTTTCTTTTTTTCTTTGTGGGTTGAACTGAATGGACTTGTGTTTTTTTTTTGTTTTTTTTCAGGCATGTAACTTTGTAAATCAGAAGGACTAGGCTTTCTAGTGTATGAATCATTTCTCATATGCAGATACACCATGCAAAAAGCAAACATTTATCACAAATAATCTTAACATAAAACATGAAGTGTGCCTTAAATTCTAATGATGAAATAAATATGTCTGCTAAGATAATGCTTTGTGAGCTATTACAAGACGTGGGAATATAATATTCTTCTCGTCCTCCTTACCCAAGATTAAGACCTGTCTGGGGAAACAAATATTCTGGGAAACAATCAAAGTGGGTGTGATATAAATGTTGATTTTGAAAGAAAAGAGATGTTCTTATGTGTCTGAAGCATTTTCTTTTATGATACGCTGCTGTAAACTGTTAGATAACAAAACCCACAAAGGAAAGCTATGACGTAAAAGCACATATATGGTCAGTATGGAAAAAATAAAATAAAAAAACAATTATGAATTCATTCCTAGTAAGTAATTTAGAGTGCTTACTGGCTTTGAAACCTGAAGGTATTTATCTGTTTTAAAATGATAGTCATTCAGCAGCGCTTACGACAACTATTGTATCTATCCTAATTAGGTGCTAATTATACAGGTTATTGAGTCTAGTAAACTCTTGTTTTATATGTCTGACTTGTAATTGTTATGCAAATTAGTATTTAGTAGTACTTTGTCACCCATGCCCAAATCCGTACATGTACAAGTGAAAAACGATTTCTTCCCACATAACTAATAGGACAACATACTGAGACCCTGAGATGCCAGTATTCATTAACATTGCTTTTCATTAATGGAAAGTATATGCAAGTAGCTAATTGTGTTTCTTTTACTGTATATCTGATACTTCCTTTTAAAGGAAACACATAAGGCAATGCTATTCATTTTAGAGCAATTTTAAGTTCTAAAGCAAGTTTTATTTTTGTTGTTTTCACAACATAATCACATAAAAAAAAAAAGAAGGGGTATTGGTAAAGTTAATGTATACAGCTTTCTAGTTTACCATTCAGGCAAAAAGCAGAATCAACACACAACATGCAGATGGCTGATGTCTATACATACTATATTGGTCAGCAAAACAGAGCAAGTGACTATAGTAATGGCCAACATGATGCAAACAATAATCAGTTAAAGTGGAATTACAAGCTGCAATATCACCAGTGTCAACAATACCATGTAACTAGGAACTAGTGCCCTGTTCATCAGTACTCATTGTGCCTAGTATCGTATGTTGAAAATTGTGGTCTAAAGTCTGTGTGGGCATTCTGACTGCCTACATTGTAATCCAGAAGTCTGGATGTACATATGATTAGTTTATAGTAATATGCAGGTATGTATAGTTTTTTGTGCTGAAAAAAAAAAAAAATCTACAGATTGCCAAAATATATTTTAATATCACAGGTATAGAATAAGTAATATAAAAAAAAAACAACCTGTAAAACAATGTAAGACAATGACTCTAGTGTAAACTACAGTCACATAACACAATTTTGACTTGGGAAAAAATGGGTTAGGCCCTAAAGATCTCAAACTTTATTTTTTATGTTTTTCTTTTTTGTTTTATAATGTAGTGAGGTGCCCGTTTAACCACTTGCCTACAGGGAACTGTCACTCCTTTTCTGCCAGGCTAATTTTCAGCTTTCAGTGCTGTCGCACTTCAAATGACAAATGCTCAGTCATGCAACACTGTACACATTTAAAAAAAAAAATCTTTTTTTTTAGATGGATAGAGCTTTCTTTTGGTGGTATTTAGTCACAGCTGGGTTTTCTATTTTTTCCATAAAGAAAGAAAAAAAAATGATTTAAAAAAGAAAAAAAATGTTTTTCTTTGTTTCTGATATTTTTTTGGGAAATAAGTAATTTTTCTTCTTCACTAATGTGCGCTAATGAGGCTGCACTGATGGGCACTGATAGGCTGCACTGATGGGTTCCTTTTGAGGCTTCACTGATGAGGCGGCACTGATAGGCTGCACTGATGGGCACAGTTGCGGCGCCTGTGATTGGACACAGCTGATCACATGGTAAAGGGCCGCTGTGCTTGTCCCTTTACTTCGATCTAAGGACAGGGCAATCAGGGAGCATGGGGGAGAGGGAAGGGTTCTGTGAGGACGTCAATAGATGTCTTCCTAAAACTGAACGACTGCGCTGTAGCCATCATTCGGCTAAAACGCGTTTGGCAAGTGGTTAAGAAAGAATTCACTAGTGCTTACAAATCTGTCCCAGAGCTGGAGTACTGGCAGGAAACATCAGGAACAGACATGCCAGCGCTTTTGAAGAAAGAGAGGCAGAGTAGACAAGTTTGGGAGGAAGCATTAGGTCACCATTTTGTGAAAAATTTGCATGTGGTTGTAGTTCATGAACTATTAGCAGAACTATAGTTCTAGAAAGAAGTTGTCAGCGCTTTACACTCAATAAGTATTAAAAAGAACTGTTAAGGACAAACTGGCCAATACTTTTTTTAGGGCTGTTACTGATTAAAATTTTCGTGTTCGATTAATCGTTTTTTTTTTTATCGATTAATCGACTAATTTCGATTATTTATAACGCACATACAGATCCAACTACTTTTAGCTGATCTCCTTGCAGGCTGATTCCCAGTGCAGCTACCAACCACTGGAAAAATGATAAGCAGGATACAAAAAACACACAAAGGCAGCGCTCGATGGGAAAAGCATTAAAACTTTTATAGTCTTCAAGTAGGTAACAAAATAAATATTGCACTGGAGATAAAATCGATGTAGCTACATAAACTGTAAAAATGGTGCGAGTAATACCAAACGGTAGCAAAAGCAGTCATAAAAACATGTAGCTAAGTATGATACTGGTATAAAAATTTGTACAACGATACCACTGCTGAATCCAGATGAGGAGGGGTTAACATCAGTCCGTCGGCATGTAGATGTCCCGTGAAGGGAATTTTCACAACTCCCAGTGGATGGCTGTAGAATCCCAGGTTGATAGAGGGAAGTTTAACAGCCCTTGCGTAAGGCAGATAGTAAGGTCCCGCCGGCATGCAGATATGAAGGCACAGCAAAGGAGCCCATCAAGCCCCGCTGGTGTCCGCGGCGTCACCGGATCTCCCACGGAAGTCCCTGAAGACCCGGAAGCCGGCGGAGAGGTGAGTACCGATCAAAAGAATTTTGATTGATCAAAAAAATTTATCGATTAATCGAGGAATTAATAGTTAATTTCCACAGCCCTACTTTTTTTCAGAAGAAATTAATCTTTTATAAAGTAATTGGAAACTTCACCAAGCACCTTGGTTTCAAAAGAAGAAAGAGAATCTACTGTATAAAATACTGCACTTGAGTGTAACCTGTAGACTATGTCGATATTCATAACAGTCGGTACATCTTTTGAAGCTTTAGATGTCCTGTATTTACAGCATCAGAGTGCTGTTCCCATAAACAAGACTGCCCATCTTCTTTAGAGTCATTCTACCATCTGTATGGGGTCTCCTTTATTCTCTGCCGATGAAAATTTTCTTTTACTAACATATTATTGGCACTAGTCTTCATGATATCACTTGTGAAGTATTTAAACAGAACATTCATTCTCAGACAAATGACGTTCTCATCAACAGAGGTTCTACATGAATTTATCCTCTGCTCATATAAGTCAAGAAGATGTTCAATGTGCTTGACGAACACTGGAGAGAACCCATATTCCCGTCAGGGACTGAGGAAACAGGTCTAGAACTACAGCTAATCAGTGTGAGAGAACATTGACAATGCTTACTGGTCCAACTGGCCAAGGTGAATAAAGCAACCTAGAACAAGATCCAAGGAAATGGAGCCTAAATATACATTGTGAGGGGGAATAGAGGCAAGCTAAAACACATAGAGCAATTCTAGCATACTAAACATAACTGCATTCAGCAAGTAAACATGTTTTCTTTTTTTTTTTTTTTTGGTTTAGGGAACTGACCACTTTAAACTGAAAAGGATCAGGAGTTGTATCTCAGAAATTGTGACTGATCCATTCAAGTACAATGGTGTTCTGTGTTTCAACAGATGGACTTAGCCCACCGAGGGAATACAGATGACAAAGGACAAGGTCTCTTTGTTGCTTACCAGACGAGACTGGGATATGACTCCCTCCATACTGATACATGGAGAACCTCTTTTAATAATACATTAATTGAACACATGTATAAACTACCATACATATCTTCTGTCATCAGGAATAACAGTAATCACACTTTTTCCCATATGCATATTAGATAAGTGCATATGTTTTTTTCTCAAAAAAATTCCATGCCAACTTATTTCCCTAATACCTAACTGCTAGCACTTAAGATGATATCAAACACCTCTATAAATAAATAATATGTGCCGTGCTTAAATATTCCCACAGAGTGTCAGAAAAAACAATAAATATGTGTAACTGTACTATAGACCAAAGCTGTAATCAAAATGATATGCACAAAACATATATACGTGAAGCAAATTGTGAAGTTGTCCATATGCTCCTATGAAAAATCCACTAAATAATAAGTGTGTGAAAATAGCGCTGAACGATCCTTTTTTAACTCTTGTTGTGCAACACACATCCAACTTAAAGTAGCCTCCCCCTTCCACTGTGGACAAGCCTTCACCTTAACGGATGGACCTTTGTATTATAAAAAAAAGTCCAAAACAGCATTTTGTCTTTTAAGCTGGGAATAGCTACAAGCAGATGGCCAATGGCTGTTAGTGAAAATCTCTGCTTTTATGGATCCATACAGAGAAGGTAAACTCAGAAGAAACAAAGAAAATCCATAGTGTTTTTCATATAAAATAAAATCTATTTATTAAAAACAAATAACTGCACTCACATGTTATAAACTTCAATCAGGCTCTCCAGATGCTCTGCCCAGGAAAGCCATTTACACATTCAAAGCACTGACAGGTGATCAACCTCACTGCGCACTCACAGCTCCACAGCGCCCGCCGGTCAGTATAGAGAACCCTCCCACTTGCTTGTTCTTCTTACTTCGCCCTGCCCATTACCTTACTATTGACTTCATCAGGTGCCCAACAACAAGAGTTGTCCTCTCTTTCCTACCCCAATCAAATAATCTAGCAGGTGTGCAATAGGCCCTGTGAAGAATAAACAGTTGTGAGAGCTTGTGCGAGGCTGAAAGTGAAGAGATGGGAATCGATTCTAAGGCCATGTCCCATTGAACACCATCAATTTCTACTATGTCAACAACCCAGTGTGCCCTGAATTTCAACAATGCATGATCCTGAATAGAAGATAACAATATCACATAGATGTGGGATATTAAAATTATACTAAAGTCTCGTTTTGTTTTTTGGTTAAAAATAACAAACATGTTATTCTTACCTGCTCTGTGTGTGCAGTGGTTTTACACAGAGAAGCCCAGATCCTCCACTTCTCGAGTCCCTCTTTGGTGCTCCCGGAACCTCCTTCCTGTTGAGTGGCCCCACAGCAAGCAGCTTGCTAAGGGAGCACCCTAGCAGAGCCACAGCTCCCTATGTCCATTCAGACACTGAGCCATGGCCCGGCCCCACCCTCTTTCTCTCCCCATTGGCTGACTAATTTTGATTGACAGCAATGGGAGACAATGGCCCCGCGCTGTCTCTGCCAATGAGGAGGGGAATCCCGGACAGCCGAAACACTCCTGCAACATCACTGGATCTATATGGACCTCAGGTAAGTATTAGGGGGGCTAAGTGGGGCTGCTGCACACAGAAAGTTTTTTATCTTAATGTATAGAATGCATTAAGATAAAAAAAACTTCTGCCTTTACAACCACTTTAAGCCCTTACGGCCATCAGCATGGATTACCCTGGTCACTAATGGAGAGCTAGATGCACTAAGGCTAAGAGTCTGCTTTGGGGCCTGTATTGCGTGCCAGAGTTGGAGATACAGTGGAACCTCAGATTGCGAGTTACGCGGTTAACGAGCAATTCGCAATACGAGCACTGTATTTTAAAAATCATAACTCGGTTTGCGAGTGTTGTCGCGCAAAACAAGCACGATTCAGGCCAAAGCGGTGTGCAGTACCGCGTTTGGCCTGGGGTGGGGGGGCGCTGGTGCCGAGCCAACCTGAACATCGCCGATCGGCGCCGTTCGGAAATGCACGGAAAGGCCCGAGGACAGCTCTGCTGACCTCGGCAAATCTCGGGTACAAAGTCTTTCCGAGGTTTGCCGAGGTCAGCCGAGGTGTCCTTGTGCCTTTTCGGCCGTTCCAGAGGCTCTCTTTCACCCCCCCGCCTCTGGCCACATGCGGTATTACATGCCATTGAAGTCAACGTGGAACAAATTATTTTCGTTTCCATTGACTTCAATGGGGAAACTCGCTTTGATATGCGAGTACTTTGGATTACGAGCATTCTCCTGGAACGGATTATGCTCGTAATCCGAGGTTCCACTGTATTGGTAAAATGGTTTAGGGGACAATAAAAACTCAGAACACTAGGGAGCGCTGACCATATGTCTTAAGGGTAGCACCAGCAAATAATTGGGGAATATAGAAAACCATAATTTTTACAATACACTTGGACTTTCACTGCAGAAATATAGTGACACAGTGCTAAGGAATACTATCTTTTGGGTTTGATTATGACCCAGGCAGGGTACATTCTATCGGTATCAGTTTTTACCTAAGTGTTTCAACTTCCTTTCACGGTGCAAAGGCATCAGGGCCGTCGGAACAGGACAGGCAAAACAAGCAATTGCTTGGGGCCCCGAGCTGGCCTGGGGCCCCAGCCTAGGGTGCCTGCCTACTGCCTGTCACTGTCCTCGATTTCCGCCCAGTGCCGATCCGCGGATTGCGGTCATAGGAAAGGCTGCGGCTTCGGCCTAGCTCCGGAGCAGCGGCCATCTTGGTACACCCGGCGGCAGCGGCCGAGGTGAGATGTGGGGAGATGTGGACACAGGGCTGATCCGCCCTATACGCACAGTACGCAAGCTGCGTAGGGCCCCACAACTTACTCGGGGCCCCTCCGAGTTTGATAACTGAAACAATGGCCGCCGCCCGGCCGACGCCGCGTTTGTCCGAGTTTCCGACAGACGTCAGTGAGTCAGGTGATGTCGTGTGACAGGCCGCCGCTATTGCTTATGGGAGTTGTAGTCCACAGTGGCGGCTACGTGCTGATGCTCCCTGCTCCTGGGGGGAGGAGTCAGTGTCAGTCACAGTCACTCAGGAGGGCAGCGCAGGCGTGCTACAACTCCCATTGTGGTCGGATCATATTTTGCCCGCCAGACAGTGCCTCTGGAAACAGTAGGTCGGTGAATGACTTTTTAATGGAGTGATAAAGTCTCTAATAGTTCCACAAATAAAATAGTAAATAAGTTTTCTTGAAAAGTAGCAAAGAATCTGTCTTTCTATGGCTCCACAAGCATGTACTTGTACATGATTTCTGTTCTTCTGTCCAGTAATCCAGCCAGTCCAGGATCAGGATTCCTGAATATTAGTGCGCGGCTGCAAACAACTTCCTGGTCACAGCAGCCTGCTTCTCCATCCCAATCCCCACTATTGGAGAAATGTCCAGTATCAGGGTTTTTTATTTTTTTTATTTAGTAAATAAAAAAAATAAAAAACCCTGATACTGGACATTTCTCCAATAGTGGGGATTGGGATGGAGAAGCAGGCTGCTGTGACCAGGAAGTTGTTTGCAGGAGAAAAGCGCACGAATATTCAGGGATCCTAATCCTGGCCTGGATTACTGGACAGAACAGAAATCATGTACAAGTACATGCTTGTGGCGCCATAGAAAGACAGATTCTTTACTACTTTTCAAGAAAACGTATTTCCTATTTTATTTGTGGAACTATTAGAGACTTTATCACTTAATAATTATTTTTGAATATTTTTATTATTTTAACAGTGGACATTACAGGGGGAGATGTGGACAGTACAGGGGGAGATGTGGACAGTACAGGGGGAGATGTGGACATTACAGGGGGAGATGTGGACATTACAGGGGGGAGATCTGGATATTACAGTGGGGGAGATGTGGACATTACAGGGGGAGATGATGTGGACATTACAGGGGGGAGATCTGGATATTACAGTGGGGGAGATGATGTGGATATTACAGTGGGGGAGATGATGTGGATATTACAGTGGGGGAGATGATGTGGATATTACAGAGCGGAGTCCCCCTGTCCATCCCACGGTCCCCCTGCCATCCCACTGTCCATAAACAGTCCTAAGCAGCATCTTAATGTTAATGTGAGTGTGTATGTGTTTTAAGTATGTTGGATTATATGCAACAGCAGTATTTGCACTGTAAACCTTTTTTATTTATATAAAGTGTGGGTGAGCTTAAACTGTATCGCTATGCTGTGGTTCCTGTAGGCTTTGCGTGAGTGCACGTGGGGGGTAGTGATGAGCCCAACACCCCCGGGTTCGGTTCGCACCAGAACCCGCGAAAGGACCGAAAGTTTGCACGAACTTTAGAACCCTATTAAATACAATGGATGCGAACGTTCGAAATCTAGAGTGCTAATTATAACGACTATTATGAATGTTATTGTCCTAAAAAGGGTTTGGGAACCCGGGTTCTGCACCAGGGGACATGTATCAATCCCCCAAAAAGTTTTAAAACGGCCGTTTTTCGGGAGCAGTCATTTTAATGATGCATAAAGTGAAAAAAAAAAAGTCAAATATTCCTTTAAATATCGTACCTGGGGGGTGTCTAAAGTATGCCTGTGAAGTGCCACGTGTTTCCCCGTGTTTAGAACTGTCCCTGCACAAAATTACATTCCTAAAGGAAAAAAAGCCATTTAAAACTGCTTGCGGCTTTAATGTAATGTCTGGTCCCGGTAATATGGATGAAAATATTTAAGAAAAATGGCATAGCTACCCCATCACAGCCCCCCCCCCCCTACCCCAGCCCATTACCAGCCCCTTTGGGTCTTGTATGGATATTAAGGGGAACCCCGCACACAAAATAAAAAAGGCCCTATATACTCTGAACAGCCGTATACAGGCGGTGCATACAAGACAGGGACTGTAGGTTTGTTCTTATGTAGAATCTGTTTGTAATTTTGAACAGGTACATTGTTTAAGTGTAGCTCCAGCCAAAAAATCTATTTTTAAGCTTTTTGGAAAACATAGGGAAGGGTTATCACCCCTGTAACATTTGTTTTGCTGTCTGTGCAGTGTGCACCTGTTCAGAACAGTTCACCTCACTTTCCGTCCTAATGACAAATGTTTTTTGAAAATTTGGGGTTTTTATTGAAACAAGAATTGGTGATAAAGCATCAGTGCAGAGGAGACACTTTTTTTCCCATATTAACTCTTACAGGAGAGAATTTGCCTTCCTAGGGGTAGATATCCTCTCACTTCCTGTTGTATCCTTCCGTTTACAAGGAGGAGTCGTTTGTAAGTTGGATGTTTGAAAGTAGGGGCCTGCCGTATATACTCAGCTGAAATTTGCCCCTTACATGTTGGTGTTGCCACAACACTGTGAGCCCTCACAGTTACTCTTGGTGGGCGCATGAATGGGCCCTGCTGTGAATTATTAGATCAAGAACTGTAATTGCATGCCCCTGTTGAACAGGGGCTGAAAAATTGGGCCTTTGGTGGTGGTGGTGGTGGTGCTGACACAACACTGTAAGGCCTCACAGTTACTCTTGGTGGGCACAGGAATGGGCCCTGCTGTGAATTATTAGATCAAGAATTGTAATTGCATGCCCCTGTTGAACAGGGGCTGAAAAATTGGGCCTTTGGTGGTGGTGGTGTTGACACAACACTGTAAGGCCTCACAGTTACTCTTGGTGGGCGCAGGAATGGGCCCTGCTGTGAATTATTAGATCAATAATTGTAATTACATGCCCCTGTTAAACAGGGGCAGAAAAATTGGGCCTTAGGCACTGGTGCCACAACACTGCAACCCCTCACAGATACTGTACTTGGAGCACAGCAATGAGCCCTGTTGCAAAGTATTGCATCAAAAATTGTAATTACACGCCCCTGTTAAACAGGGGCTGAAAAATTGGGCCTTAGCCACTGGTGCTGGTGCCACGACACTGCAACCTCTCCCAGATACTCTAGTTGGAGTGCAGAAATGAGCCCTGCTGCAAAGCATTGCATAAAAAATTGTAATTACATGCCCCTGTTAAACAGGGGCTGAAAAATTGGGCCTTAGCCACTGGTGGCGGCACCCAGAAACAAAAATGTTCTTCCAAGCTATCATCATCAATCGGATCATTGAGGAGGAGGAGGATAGTCAGTCAACATAACAGGACAGTCTCTCAGCATCAGCATCAGTCTTGAAGGGATGTGACATTTGAAAATAAATTAGTCTGTTATATCAGCTTCAGGTGTTTGGTAGCTGGTGGTGATCCAAGACTGGTTCATCTTTATGAAGGTCAGTCGATCAACAGAGTCGGTGGACAGGCGCACCCTGTGATCCGTGACAAATCCAGCAGCACTGAATGTGCGTTCTGAAAGAACGCTGGATGCAGGACAGGCCAGTAGCTCAATTGCATACTGTGCAAGCTCTGGCCAGTGATCCATCCTCAAGACCCAGTAAGCCAGAGGATTTTCGGTGGGGAAGGTGTCCAAGTCTGACCTTGCCCCTAGGTATTCCTGCACCATGTATATCAGACGCTGGCGATGGTTGCTGGAACCGATCATACCTTGGGGCTGCGGACTAAAGAATTGTCTGAACGCATCGGTCAGACGGCCACCTTCCCCACCGCTCCTTCTTTGACTGACCGAAGCCTCAGCAACTCGTTGTCCAGGACCAGGAGTTTGTAACCTCCCAGTCTCTGGGAACGCGTTGCACAGACCTTTCTGCAAGGCCTCCCGGAGTTGTCTCATCCTCTGCTCCCTCTGCGACGGTAAGATAAGGTCCGCAACCTTATCCTTGTACCGTGGATCAAGGAGAGTGGCCAGCCAGTAATGGTCCCTCTCCTTGATCCGAAGAATACGAGGATCCTTCCGCAGACTTTGCAGGATCAGGGAGGCCATGCAGCGTAGGTTAGCTGAGGCATTCGGTCCGGAGTCCTCTGGGTCACTAAGGACGACATGATCCGCAGCCACCTCCTCCCAGCCACGTACAAGTCCACTGGTTTCTTGGGACTGTAAATCATCCCTAAAAGATTGCTGCTGATGATGCTGAGTGCCAGGCTCCACCTCCATGCTGACACAATCCTCCTCCTCCTCCTCCTCTTCTTCCTGTGCGATGGGTGGGACAGAAGGAACACTGTCTGGGTAAAGGGGGCCTTGAGAGGCAAGGAAGTCCTCCTCTTCCTGCCTCTGTTCTGCCTCAAGTGCCCTGTCCATTATTCCACGCAGCGTATGTTCCAACAGGTGGACAAGAGGTACAGTGTCACTGATGCATGCACTGTCACTGCTCACCATCCTCGTGGCCTCCTCAAATGGTGCCAGGACAGTGCATGCATCCCTGATCATGCCCCACTGGCGTGGTGAAAAAAACCCGAGCTCCCCTGACCCTGTCTGTCAGGGTGACCTGTGGCCAGGTGACAGATGCACACCGTAGGGGGACAGGAGTGCACCGCGAGGTAGTGAACCCTATGGCTGGCTTCTGTGGATAGGAAACTGGGTGGTTGTGGAAAGCGGGACCAGAGGAGCACAACCGGGATCCCAACGGAAGCGAGAGCCAAGATTCCCCAGGGCGCGGAGTCTAAGACCCAGCTGGTCTTCTCCAGGGCCTCTAGTGGTGAGGATGTTACGCTGCAGGCTGGGACCAGGTCGCGGCCCCTGGAGTTTCCTAGCTCACGCCCCGTAGGATAAGGGGAAGCAGCAGCACACGATAGAGAGAACCGAATAACAAGCCGAAGGTCAGGGGCCACAAGCAGACAAGGATAACGAAGAACGAGCCGAAGGTCAAGGGTCACGAGCAGACAGGGATGGTCAGGGACAAGCCAATAACGTAACAGAGAGACAGACGTAGCACACGGCAGGCAGGAACCCAAACACACAATGCCTAACAAACACGTTGATCAGCCAAGCAGGCTTGCAGTGCACAGGTTAATATAGTGTTCTGTGATAGGGCCTGGGGTGGAGTCAGGCTGGGAGGAGATTATAAAGGAAGCCAGGTGAAAGGGCTCAGGCCTCTAAGATGAACACATGGGAAGGAAGGTAAGCTGACAGACAAACACTGCTGCATATCCATGACAGTACCCTCCCTCTTATGGGCCCTCCCCCGCCTGGACCCAGGCTTAAAGGGAAATCTCTGATGAAACCTTCTCAACAGATGAGGTGCAGCGACATCAGATGCAGCAATCCAAGACGCCTCCTCAGGACCAAAACCTCTCCAATGCACAAGGTACTGAAGAATGCCTCTGCAGAGCCGAGAATCCAGAACTTGTCTAACCTCATACTTAAGATTATCCTCAGAGACCGAAAATGAGGTAGGGAGATGACAAGAAGATCTATTGAGGACCAAAGGCTCTCTAGGAATAAGCAAGGGCATGAGAGGATCAACAGGAATCTGAGGGGGGTCCCCTAGACCCTTAAAGGGGAACTGGTCATCTTGCACAGGACCATCAGACTGGGCAGATGTCAGTGGAACCCTGAAGTCAGGTTGGTTAGAAGGTGACATGTCGCAGGAGTCAAGCTGAATAGCTGAAGGACAAGCAGAATGTCCCGAACAAGAAAAAGTAGGAGGCTCACTGGGCATGGGCTGGACTGGCATAACTAGTACAGAGGCAGAGTGAATAGCTGAGTCAGGTGTAGCGACTACCTGAATCGCATCGCAAGACGTAGCGACTGCAGGACTTGTAGACAAGCTAGCCTGGCTGTGCGTCCAAGGGTGGTTAGGGACAGAGAAATGTAAATGGTTATGCAACCTGGAATGAATGACCGGCTCAGATTCACAGGGGGCAACCTTGGGTAGGCAGGACGAGGAACAGGAGGGACCCCAAGCCAGGATCTGTCCAGTAGTCCAGTCCACATGAGGAGAATGGAGCTGTAACCATGGGAGACCCAAAATTATAGGCGTTGAGGCCTTGGGTAAGATAAGGAAGGATATCCACTCCTGGTGGAGTGTCCCTACCGACATCTTAACAGGGAGGGTCTGGAAGCGGATAGGTCCCCCTGGGAGAACAGTACCATCAATCGCCAAGACCACCAATGGCGTGGTGAGGGGCAAAAGAGTAAGTCTCATGGACGATGCGATTTCCCAGTCCATGAAATTACCAGCGGCTCCGGAATCCAGATATGCTGAGACCGAATGAGAAGAAGCACCAACATGAAGGAACACAGAAAGCAGAAGACGAGAAGGGGAAGGTGATATTTCTGGGTCCAATACTCCACTTTCCAGATGAAGTGGACCCAAACGTTTTTCTGGACAAAGAGAGCAAGTGTCACGAAAATGACCTTTGCCCCCACAGTAGAGACACAGGCCTAGATTTCTGCGCCTAGCACGTTCCTCTGGGGATAGCCTGGTCCTGCCCAGCTGCATGGGTTCCTCAGCTGGCAGGAGATGCTCCACGGGTCGAGGAGAGGGGAGCTCAGGCTGACTAAGGACCAAGGAGTGCTGGCGCCGCTTTTCTAGGGTCCTTTCCTGAAAGCGAATATCGATCTGGTTACACAAGGAGATAACTCCGTCCAGATCAGTGGGGATGGTTCTTCCTGCTAATTCATCCTTCACTCTATCAGAAAGGCCATGCAAAAAGGTTGCGACTAAGGCCTCATTGTTCCAGCTCAACTCAGCCGACAGTATGCGGAAATTAAGGGCGTACTGTCCCACTGAAGCAGACTCTTGGCGGAGACGTAGAAGGGCGCTGGCCGCTGAAGAGACACGAGCCGGTTCTTCAAAGATATTCCGAAAAAGTTTCAAGAAGCCAGACAGGCTAGAAACCACTGGATCATTCAGTTCCCACAGAGGGGCTGCCCAGGCTAAAGCTTCACCGGAGAGGAGGGAAATGATATAGGCTACCTTTGCCCTATCAGACAGAAAGTTTTGAGGCTGAAGCTCAAAATGAATCGTGCATTGGCTAAGAAACCCTCTGCAGGCCTTGGAGTCCCCAGAGAAACGGAACGGAGCTGGCAGTATTAGTGAGTGTGTGGCTGCGACTGGTGCGATAGGTACCACCGCTGGTTGTACTTGAGGTTGCGGATTCGGGGTTCCCAAGGAGGCCTGAAGCTGCTCGAAGCGAGAAGCCAGATCCTGGAGGAATCGCATCACCTGAGTCTGATTCGATTCCTGGGTTTCAAGTCTGCAAACTATGCCCTGCAATGGATCATCCGCGGGTAGCGGGATGTCAGCCGGGTTCATGGCTGATCAAACTGTCAGGGTGACCTGTGGCCAGGTGACAGATGCACACCGTAGGGGGACAGGAGTGCACCGCGAGGTAGTGAACCCTATGGCTGGCTTCTGTGGATAGGAAACTGGGTGGTTGTGGAAAGCGGGACCAGAGGAGCACAACCGGGATCCCAACGGAAGCGAGAGCCAAGATTCCCCAGGGCGCGGAGTCTAAGACCCAGCTGGTCTTCTCCAGGGCCTCTAGTGGTGAGGATGTTACGCTGCAGGCTGGGACCAGGTCGCGGCCCCTGGAGTTTCCTAGCTCACGCCCCGTAGGATAAGGGGAAGCAGCAGCACACGATAGAGAGAACCGAATAACAAGCCGAAGGTCAGGGGCCACAAGCAGACAAGGATAACGAAGAACGAGCCGAAGGTCAAGGGTCACGAGCAGACAGGGATGGTCAGGGACAAGCCAATAACGTAACAGAGAGACAGACGTAGCACACGGCAGGCAGGAACCCAAACACACAATGCCTAACAAACACGTTGATCAGCCAAGCAGGCTTGCAGTGCACAGGTTAATATAGTGTTCTGTGATAGGGCCTGGGGTGGAGTCAGGCTGGGAGGAGATTATAAAGGAAGCCAGGTGAAAGGGCTCAGGCCTCTAAGATGAACACATGGGAAGGAAGGTAAGCTGACAGACAAACACTGCTGCATATCCATGACACTGTCCTGGTGCCGTAGTCGCACAGGTACTCATTGATGGCCCTCTGCTGCGTGTGCAGCCGCTGCAGCATGGCCAACGTTGAGTTCCACCTGGTGGGCATGTCACATATAAGGCGGTTCTTGGGCAGGTTCAACTCCTTTTGCAGCTCAGCCAGGCGAGCACTGGCATTATAAGATCTGCGGAAATGCACACAGACTTTCCTGACCTGCCTCAGGACATCCTGTAAGCCCGGGTACCTGCCCAAGAACCGCTGCACCACCAGGTTAAGGACGTGAGCCACACAGGGCACATGGGTCAGTTGTCCCTGTCGGAGAGCGGAGAGGAGGTTGGTGCCATTGTCGCAAACTACCATTCCTGGCTTAAGCTGGCGTGGCGTCAACCACCTCTCGGCCTGCCCCTGCAGAGCAGACAGAACCTCTGCCCCAGTGTGGCTCCTGTCCCCCAAACACACCAGCGCAAGCACGGCATGGCATCTTTTTGCCTGCGTACTTGCGTAGCCCCTTGAACGCCTACGGAGCACCGCTGGTTCCGAGGACAAAGCACAGGAAGAGGCCATGGAGGAAGAAGAAGAGGAGGGGGTGGAGGACAGAGGTGTGTCACAACCAGTAGTAGCATTTTGGAGGCGTGGCGGTGGAACAACCTCCAACACTACTGCACCTTGTCCTGCATCCTTCCCAGCTGCCAAAAGAGTGACCAAATGGGCCGTGAAAGAAAGGTAACGTCCCTGTCCATGCCTGCTGGACCATGAGTCAGCGGTAATATGCACCCTACCGCTGACCGCCCTGTCCAGCGAGGCCAAGACATTGCCTTCCACATGCCGGTAGAGAGCCGGAATCGCCTTCCGTGAGAAAAAGTGGCGTTTGGGAACCTGCCACTGAGGAACCGCACATTGCACAAACTCACGGAAGGGGGCCGAGTCTACCAACTGAAAAGGCAGCAGTTGGCCTATATGGTTCACAGGGAAGATAGACCCCCTGTTGTAATCTCGCTGCACGGTCAGGGGGGTGAGCGCATAACGGATCCCCTGGGGGTCACTGAACGATTTCGCGAATTTTTTGTAGACCTCTACACTTCTAGAACTCCCCCTGACGATGTGGAGATGGAAAATTTTTTGAAGGACATTTCGATCCCTAGGCTGACTGACGAACAAGTAACCCTTCTGGAAGAACCTATCACAGTAGAGGAAATTACTGGGGCTATAGCGGGTTTTGCCAAGTCCAAGGCCCCGGGATCAGACGCACTGCCCATTGAGTTCTACGTGCAGTTTGGCGACATACTCACTCCAAAGCTCCTTACCCTATACAACTACTTATTCGATAACCAGGTGTTGCCTCCATCCATGAGAGAGGCCATAATAGTGCTGATCCCTAAACCGGGGAAGGATCCGGGATATCCGGAATCATATAGGCCCATCTCCCTCCTCCAAGTGGATATCAAGATCCTAGCTAAAATCCTTGCCAATCGGTTGAATCAAGTTATTTTATCCCTGATACACGCTGATCAGGCGGGTTTCATGCCTGGCCGAAACACCTCCTTTAATCTCCGTAGGCTGTATATTAACCTTCAGGCCTCACATGACGCGGTTGGAGAACGCGTGGTGGTGACACTTGACACCGCCAAGGCGTTTGACTCTGTGGAATGGAGGTATCTCTGGGCTTGTCTCGAACGCTATGGCTTTGGCATCAGATTCCTCACGTGGGTCCGTCTCCTATATCAGGCTCCTACTGCCAGAGTGGTGGCGAATGGATGGCCCTCTGATTCCTTTGGGCTCACCAGGGGCACCCGTCAAGGGTGTCCCCTGTCCCCCCTGCTATATGCCCTTGCGGCAGAACCATTGGCCATCTCCATTCGTGAGAATCCTGAGATACGCGGACTGACCTCTGGGGAGCTGGTGGAAAAGATTAGTATGTACGCGGATGATACCCTGCTATACCTAGCCGACTCGGGCCCCTCCCTGCGACAAGCACTCGACACCATCGAACGCTTTGGGGTCTTCTCAGGCTTAAAAATTAACTGGGGTAAGTCACAGATCCTTCCTATAGACCCCTATGCGCCCCCTCGGGCACAGTCGGAGCTCCCACTAATGCGGGTAAGTTCTGCGAAATATCTGGGAATTCAGATCACTAGGTCACCGTCAGATTACATTGCCCTCAACATAGACCCTCTCTATTCTTTAGTGAAGGATAAAATACAAATATGGTCACGATTGCCTCTTGGAGTATGGGGCAGAATAAACCTGATAAAAATGGTGTTGCTCCCCAAACTGCTCTATGTACTTTGGCATTCCCCGGTATATATCCCTCTCAAATATTTTAAATGCTTTGATTCCCTGCTCAGGCCCTTCGTGTGGGGTGGGAACAGACATAAGCTGGCCTGGCGGACCCTTAAGAATCCCACGGATTTGGGAGGAACCGCCATGCCCGACTTACACCTCTACTACACTGCATCACAGCTCTCACAACTGTTCCACGTTGATAAAATCGACAGGGACAGGTTTGGGACCCTACTATGCCCTCGCTTAACACACCACACACGGGACCCTATTGCAGCAGTTGCACTAGGAGTGCGAGGCACCCGCTCTACACAGGCCAAATCCACTCTACACCAATATAGAAGAATCTGGGACATTGCTATGACTAAGCTGACCATAGACCCGCTCAATGATTACACTCCCCTCTGGCATAATGGCCACCTGCCTGAGCTCTCCCGAATCCCTGACCCTGAACTGTGGTGCTCTCGGGGGGTGATTTACCTCTCACAAATTATTGCGGGCGGCAACATCAAATCTTTCCCTGCTCTCCAAGATGAGTTTGCGCTCCCCGACAGTATGTACTTCAGATACATTCAGGTACACCACGCCCTTACTACACAATTTCGGGGGGCATTGCCACAGTCTTCCCCTAACTCCGTCATGGCCATAGTTAAGGGCACAGACCCCCAGAAGCTCATCTCCTATTTCTACAATATGCTGCTCACACCTTCCTCTACAAAACTAGCGTATGCTCTTAAGCCCCGATGGGAGAGGGAGGTGGGGGACCTTGGAGATGAGGAATGGAGTGAGGCCCTAGACACCTGCAAGGAGGCTTCCCCAAAACTCTCGGATAGACTCACCCAAATATACATTACCCATAGATCTTATCTCACTCCGCTTCGGGTCTCCAGATATAAGAAGGACCTTCCCAACACCTGCCCCATGTGTACGCGGGAGCTGGGTACGTTCTTCCATTTAATCTGGTCCTGCCCTGTGATCCAGTGCTATTGGAAGCAAATAGTGGACTTCCTCCATGATAATATGGGCTCACCTCTTACGCTGGACCCACGGGCATGCTTACTGGGCATTTACCCAGGCCCAGAAATGGATAAGTTCACTAAAGCGTTTCTTCAGGAGACACTTTTTTCAGCAAGGAAAATGATAGCGAGGAAGTGGATGAGATCATCCCCACCGACCATGGCCGAATGGAAAGCTGATGTTAACGGAGCCCTTCCTTATCGCAGATTTATGTATATTAATAGAGGGTGCCCGACTAAGTACAATAAGATATGGGACAGGTGGCTAGGAGTTTCGGACACCCTCTTCTAGTGGTTCTTAGTGTACCCCCCAAATGTATGTGACCCTCTTTCACTATACTGTACTCAAGTTTACCAATTACGTGTGCATGTTATCGACCTGCATGTATAACCTGTATGTACATATTGCCAAATAAAAAATCTTTTTTGTGAAAAGGCAGCAGTTGAAGCGCTAGCAATTTAGCCAAGCTAGCATTCAACCGCTGAGCATGTGGATGGCTGGGAGTGAACTTCTTTCGACGGTTCAGCAGCTGGGGCAGGGAAATTTGCCTGCTAGAATCGGACGTCGGTGTACTGCTAGCAGAGTGCCCGCAAGTACTTGGCTGTGACACACCTAATTCTACACCTTCATTCCTCTCAGTGCAGATTTCAGAGAGGACTGAAGGTATAGTGGGGTTGGAGATCCCAGCTGATGCGGTGCAAGAAGAGGTCCGCTTTGTTCTTTGGTGTGGGTCTTTAAGGTAGGCTTGCCAACGAGCTGCATGGCAGGTCAACATATGTCTGGTCAAGCATGTGGCGCCCAAGCGGGTGATGTTTTGGCCACGCGATATACGCTTGAGACATATGTTGCAAACAGCAGCTGTGCGATCTGATGCACTCGACTCAAAAAAGGCCCACACCAAAGAACTTTTTGAATAACGGGCAGAGGCAGCGCCCTGCACAGGCGGAGCTCTGCGGTGTGATTCCGTCGGTGTGCTGCCCTTACGCTGGCCCCCTGAGGGCATCCTGCCTCGTTGGAGATGTGCCTCCTCCTCATCCTCCTCCTCCTCCTCTCTCCTATTAGGCACCCACGTGGAGTCAGTGACCTCATCATCCCCTCCCTTCTCATCACTGGAGCCAATCTGGCAGTATGCTGCAGCTGCTGGAACATGACTGCCAGGTTGGTGTCCTTCTTGAGCATCCCCTCTCTCTGCTCTCACGCTACTGCCTTCCTCTAGATGGGTATCATCATCAGACCCTTTGAAACGCTGGGCATCCTCCTGGAGCATGTACCCAACACTGTGCTCAAACAGTTCGGGGGACTCCTCAGGAGGACATGGTTGGTCTAGGGAAGGAGTGACTGATGATGACATTGATACCAGGGAAGAGGACCCTTTGGCAGCTGCTTTGCCAGTACCCTGAGCCTGGGTGAGAGAGGATGAGGAGGATGAGGAGGGCTTGGTCATCCACTCTACCAAGTCTTCGGCATGATGCGGCTCAACACGTCCAGTTGCCGAAAAGAAGGACAAGCGTGTCCCATGGCCACGTGCTGATGGCGATGCACCACGTCCACGACCAGCACTGTTGTCTCTAGACACAGAGCCTGCTTGCCCTCTTTTATTGGCTCCTGACTGTCTGCCTCTCCTTGTTTGCCTTCCAGACATTCTAATGGCCTGCAGGGAAATGGGAAAACCAGCAATAAGGCCTAGCTTCAGGAGTATATTTTGCAGGAATCACACTACGCCTGCTGTAGGTGCTGCAAATGCCTGTTGGTGTAACACACTAGGAAAAAGCAGCAATACAGGCTAACTTCAGGTGTAATATGATCAGGAGGCACACTCCGCCCGCTGTAAGTGCCGCAAATGCCTGTTGGTGTAACACACCAGGAAAAAGCAGCAATACAGGCTAACTTCAGGTGTAATATGATCAGGAGGCACACTCCGCCCGCTGTAAGTGCCGCAAATGCCTGTTGGTGTAACACACCAGGAAAAAGCAGCAATACGGGCTAACTTCAGGTGTATAATGTGCAGGAGGCTTAGCAACAATGACACTGACACTGTCCCCTGCCTATCCTTCTCTCTCCCTGCACACAAGGTTTATCAAAGTATATGACACTGACACTCTCCCTGCCTATCCTTCTCTCTCCCTGCACACAAGGTTTAGCAAAGAATATGACACTGACACTGTCCTCTGCCTATCCTTCTCTCTCCCTGCACACAAGGTTTATCAAAGTATATGACACTGACACTCTCCCTGCCTATCCTTCTCTCTCCCTACACACAAGGTTTAGCAAAGAATATGACACTGACACTCTCCCTGCCTATCCTTCTCTGTCCCTACACACAAGGTTTAGCAAAGAATAGATTTGACACTGTCCCTGCCTATCCTTCACTTTCCCTGCTCCGAAACACACTACACGAGGCCGCCGCGCTGGCGGCCTTTTATAGTGTGGGGCGTGTACTAAACCCCCTCAGCTATAATTGGCCACAGGCATCCTGCCTGTGGCCAATCATTGCTCTCCTCGCTACCGGCGCTGTGATTGGCCAAGCATGCAGGGTCACAGTGCATGCTTGGCCAATCACAGCACCGGGATTACACTGCGATGGTGCAGTGTATTGTGGGCCGTTCGCGTCACTCGAATTTGGCGCGAACGGCCCAAATCGTTCGTTGTTCGCCAAACGCGCGAACAGCCGATGTTCGAGTCGAACTTATGTTCGACTCGAACACTGAGCACATCCCTAGCGGGGGGCCTCCATGTCCATTTTTCTTGGGGCCCCCAAATTCCTCCAAACGGCCCTGAAAGGCATGATACAAATGTGTCTTCTAATGAAGGTATGCATATATAATTGGGTATAACAAGGGCATAAAATGAAGCACTAGGTATTATACATAGTTAAAATGTTACGCAGTTCGTAGTAAGTCACATTAATGTGTTGCCACTACAAACATAAAGGAAGATAACAGTTTTAGTTACTTTGTACTACAGTATAGTGAACTTTCCCCAAGTAATTTTTCATAGACTGAGCCACATTAACCATTGTACTTATTACATCAGATTATATAAACTGTAAATAAACATTTCATATATCTATCTACTCATGAATGTATAGCTTGCAGTGACATAATAATTATCCTGTGACCATTATGTAGTATCTTACACATTGCTAACAAGAGGTTTTAACTGGGCATTTAATCATTAACTATGCTACCATAACATAGAAGACAAATATAGATTAAAGAATTGTCATTCACAAGTGCACTGCATTTACTCTGTTAACTTCACTAGAGTACATAGTGCGAATAAGAATGCCTTAAAGGGACCCTGTCACCAACTAAAAAATTGCCTGTAAAAGCACAGAAAAGTCAATTATCTTAAATGCTTACTTGCAATGTTTTTTCTTTCTATAATTTTTTTTTTTGTTAGTCACTTGCAATATGAATTTGAACTTACTAAATTAATGTAACTACTCTAGAACAGTCAACTCCCTGGCAAAACTCCCGCCCTCCTTGCATGACTCCTCTTTTGGGAGTGTCTAATTGCTTTCTGTGCCAGCCTAACTTTTTATGTAGCTGCTGCACAAAAAGTGAAGGGGATCCACTTTGTGACAGCTCTAAGCCTGCTAGGCCTGCTGATATTACATCCAATATGCTGGTATCCAGCAGTAGGGATGAGCTTCGAGTTCGAGTCGAACTCATGTTCGACTCGAACATTGCCTGTTTGCCCGTTCGCCATGTAAAAGTCTATGGGAGAAATCTAAAGTGCTCATTTTAAAGGCGTATATGCAAGTTATTGTCCTAAAAAGTGTTTGGGGACCCGGGTTCTGCCCCAGGGGACATGTATCAATGCAAAAAAAAGTCTGTGTTTTTTTTTACAATTTGTTACACTTTCTTTGTGAAATGGTAGGGGTACAATGTACCCCATTACCAATTCACATAGGGGGGGGCCCGGGATTTGAGGGTCCCCTTTGTTAAAGGGGTCTTCCAGATTCCGATAAGCCCCCCGCCCGCAGACCCCCACAACCACAGGGCAAGTGTTGTGGGGATGAGGCCCCTGTCCCCATCAACATGGGGACATGGTGCTTTGAGGGGTCACAGAGCATCCTCCCAATATTGAGGGCATGTGGCCTGGTACAGTTCAGGAGGGGGGGGGACGCTCTCTCATCCCTCCTCTTTTCCTGCGGCCTGCCAGGTTGCGTGCTCGGATAAAGGGTCTGGTATGGATTTTTGGGGGAACTCCATGCCATTTTTTTTTTAATTTGGGGTGGAGTTCCCTTAAAATCCATACCAGTCCTGAAGCACTTAAACAGAGTATAACTTTGTAATCCAAGGGGTATGAAAATAACTTGTAGGCCACGGCAGTCTATAGGCCTATACACAGCAACAGTATCTAAGCTGGGCTTATGCCCTCTCACCCGCCGGACTACGGATCCAGTCCGGGAAAACCTCCACCGGCCGTGTCACACACTCTCGATCTCTCCAACGATCGGGTCCCCGATCCGACAAGGCGGTAGCTCACAAAGTCAGATGCCACCCAGGCTCGCAGAGGGGAGGATGGAAGGCTCTTCGGTGCAGAGCAAGGCCTCAGGCTTCAGGCCTTGCCCCTCCGACACATCCGCACAGGAGGATCCGTCCGTGAAGTCTCGTGTCGCCAAAAGAGACCGAGCCCGGCCCCGCCTCTTCCTTTTATAACCCCTCCCATGAGTCTCTGCGGTGGAACGTCACAACAAGAATGGGGTTATGGGTAATGTAGTTTCTTCCCAATATAGGGGAACACCCCGCTACACACTCCCCCCACTTAAACTCTTTGGTCCCCAAAGATAAATTTTAGCAACAACTATATACAACATTGGACAATTCTGAAAACGATGTTGGGATAGGGGATTCCCACCATAACTGAGGGGTTGAATTCCCTTGCCCACAGGTCACATTATCTTGGGTGGCCTGACTAACTGTGCCAGAGAGTGAGCTGGGGTTGCCCTCCACCAAATGGACAGTGGAGGGATCCGGAATCTCAGCATTTCTCCTAGCAGTGACCACAGAGTCTTCCGAACTGTTCCCCATCTGGGGGTAGGTCAGCTTCTTAGGAGGTTGAATGACTCTTCGAGCTCTTTGCTCTCTTGGAATCTCTGGCTCTGGCGCCTCAGGCTCCTCTTCCTCGGAGTAACTATCATGGGCATCTTCCCAGTAATCTGTTGAAGGACTGAAAGGGATGAATTCTGTAGCCTCTGGGTTCAGCGTTTCATCTGTGGTATCTTGGGTGACTGGAAGATCTATGATAGAAGTTCCTGGAGTTGGGGAAGACCACAGCCAATCAAGCTCTCCTTCTTCATCCCCACTAAGTTGGGAGGCTTCTCCATTTCCAGCTCGGGAGGTCTGTGACCGAGTGTGCGGTCTAGGAGTATCCAAGATAGAGGCCGGTGCAGGGGAGTCTCCCACGGAAGGTATTCTAACTGCCTCCGTCAGTGGGAGCAGGTGGTTTCGATGCCATGTCTTCAGTGGGCCTACCTTTCCCTCTGGCTTCACCTTGTAGACAGGTAGGCCCGGCAACTTCCTGCAGATGACATAAGGTTCAGATCTCCATCTGTCTGCAAGCTTGTGCTTTCCGGGGACTCCCAGATTGCGCAACAGTACTCGATCCCCGGGCTGTAGGTCTTGTACCCGGACCTTCAGGTCGTAATTTTTTTTATTCCGAGCTCCCCTTTGATCTGAGGCCGCTTGAGCTTGTTCATAGGCTACTTTCAGGCTGTGTCTGAGCCTATCCACATATCCTCTGTGAGAGGTGACGGAGGAATGGTCCAGTGAGGTGCCAAAAGCCAGGTCCACCGGTAGTCTCGCTTCTCTCCCAAACATGAGTCGATATGGGGAATAGCCTGTAGCATCACTGATGGTGCAGTTGTAAGCATGTACCATGGCTGCTATGTGTTTGCTCCAATGTTGCTTTTTCTCGCTTTCCAGAGTCCCCAACATGTTGAGCAGGGTTCGGTTGAACCTTTCCGGCTGAGCATCTCCCTGAGGATGGTAAGGTGTAGTTCGAGTCTTCCTGATTCCCAACGAATCCAAGAGCTTCCGGATCAGCTTACTCTCGAAGTCCCTCCCTTGATCTGAATGGAGTCTCTGTGGCAGCCCATAATGGACAAAATACTTCTCCATAAGTACCTTGGCCACGGTGGAGGCCTTCTGATCTTTGGTGGGGAAGGCCTGGGCATACCGGGTGAAATGGTCGGTTATCACCAGAACATTTCCTAGTCCACTCAGGTCGGGTTCGAGGCAGAGAAAGTCAATGCACACCAGGTCCATAGGCCCTTGGCTCTGTAGATGGCCCATTGGGGCAGCTTGATGGGGCAAAGTCTTCCTCTGGATGCATCGCGCACATGAGTGGCAGTACTCCTCTACCTCTGCCCTCATGCAGGGCCAATAGAACCGACTTCTGACAAGTTGAAAAGTCCTTTCAGCCCCTAGGTGGCCATGATTGTCATGCAAGGCCATCAAAACAGTCTCCCGATGTTTCTCTGGGAGGAACATCTGCCACTTATCTTCTGAATCATCAGAGGGGCCCCTTCGGTAGACCACTCCCTGATGCAACTGCAACCTATCCCACTCCTTCCTCAGTAGGCGAGCTTCTTTGGAGGGTTGACGCATGAGTATGTTTGGATCCTGATTTTCCAAGGCCTCCAGGACCAATCTCCCCATGGGGTCTTCCAATTGGTCACACCTTAATTCCTTTTTGGACAATCTTGGTAGGTTTCCCTCTTCCAATTGAGCTACTCCACAGTAGTGTTTGGGGACTCCCACCGTGGTAACTCCTATTTCCTCTGCTCTGGAGCATCCTCGGGCTTGGAATGCAGCTCCTTGACAAAGGGCCTGCACCCCGTCCGGTGCCACTTGGGTCCAATCTTCTATTTCAATGGTCGGGGAATGAGATCTTCTGGACAAGGCGTCTGCGTCTCGATTCCCCACTCCTGGTCTATACTTAAGGCTGAAGTTGAATCCAGACAGTGCGGCTAGCCACCTGTGTCCAGTGGCATCCAGCTTGGCCGTGGTGAACAGGTAGGTAAGGGGGTTGTTGTCGGTCTTCACAGTGAACTCTGCTCCGTACAGGTAGTCTTTGAGCTTGTCTACTACCGCCCACTTGAGGGCCAAGAACTCCAGCTTGTGAGTGGGGTAGTTCTTCTCAGAGGGGGTCAGGCTTCTACTCACATAGGCAACAGGCCGCAATTGCCCCTCATGTTCTTGGTAAAGTACTCCTCCCAGACCGTCGTGACTAGCATTCACGTGCAGTTCATAGGGTTTGGTTGGGTCTGCATAGGCCAAGACTGGTGCAGTGGTCAGGCTCCTCTTCAATTCCTGGAAAGCCTCTTCACACCTCTGATTCCACTGATCTCTGATGGACTCTCCTGGCCTCCTGGGCCCCGATCCATCCTCCTCTCCTTCAGTCTTGAGCAACTCATTCAATGGTCTAGCAATTCGAGCAAATCCCTCCACAAACCTTCTATAGTAGGAGCAGAAGCCCAAGAAGGATCTGAGTTCTGTTACTGTGGTGGGCCGTGGCCAGGAGGTAACTGCCTCCAATTTCTCAGGGTCTGTGGCCACCCCTTCTTCAGATACTATGTGCCCCAGATAGTTCACAGAAGACTGGTAGAACCGACACTTCTCAGGCGAAAGCTTAAGCCCTTCCTCACTGAGTCTTCTCAACACTTTCTCCAGCCTCTCTTCATGTTCCTCCAAGGTTCTCCCAAAGACAATGACATCGTCTAGGTATACAAGGACTTCGATCAAGTTCATGTCCCCTACTGTCTTCTCCATGAGACGTTGGAAAGTAGCTGGGGCTCCAGACAGACCTTGGGGCATCCGGTCGAATTCGAAGAACCCCACTGGGGTTATGAAAGCTGTCTTCTCCTTGTCTGCTGGGTGCATCGGAATCTGATAGTACCCACTCTTGAGATCCATAACGCTGAACCATTTGGCTCCAGACAAGCTCTGTAGGGCATCCTCTATCCTCGGAGTGGTGTATTGGTCAGGTATGGTTCTCCTGTTGAGAGTCCTGTAGTCTATACAGAGCCTCAATGATCCATTCTTCTTTCGGACCACTACTATGGGAGAGGCATATGGGCTTCTGGACTCCCGTATCACACCAGTCCTCTTGAGTTCTGCAAGTTGTTCCCTCAGATCCTCCAGATCTGCTAGCGGGACCCGCCTGACTCTCTCTCGGAAGGGCTTATCTTCTTGGAGGCGGATCCGATGGGTGGCACTTCTTGCACACCCCACATCAAATTCATCCCTAGAGAAGATCTTCTCCCATCTATTCAACTGGGCCTTGGCTCTCTCTTTCCAAGCCCTGGACAGATTCGGGTTTTCCATGGTCAGCTTCTCCCAAACATCCGCTTCTTCACCTGTCCTCTTCACTTCTGACAGGGTAACAGGGGCCGCCGGGCTCACCTGGCCTAGCAACATTCTGGCTGGGATGTCCATGGGGTCTTTGGTAGTATTCCTAACACTCACTGGAACTCTATAATGGGCCTTCTTCAGGACCTTCAGCGGAATCACTTCCGGTATCACCTCCAGGCCTGAGGATTCACCCCTTGGGTCTGACTCCAGCATGACAAAGGGACCAGGCTGTTCCCAAGTAAGCTTCACAGTGGCCCTGAGACAGGTTACTTCACCGGGCTGCAACACTACCCCTTCTCTTCCAAGTCTCCACAACTTCCCTATCCCCTCTCCAGGGGTCTCCCGCTCTTGGACCAGCCGTTGGTAGGCTGTCTTCAGCATGGGATGGATCTTGGTAGCTGCTTGTCTTTCTTCTGTCACTAGAGGGGTCAGGAGTCTTCGGACCAGGTCCGTGTTTGTCCCTATTATAAGGGAATTCTTGTTGGCTCCAGGCGGCCTAGGACACACAACTGCCAGGGTGTCAAACACTTCGGCCTTCCCAGCCACGGATGGGTCAAAGGTTATTTGGACGGGAAGGTAGCCGTCGTAAGGGAAACTCTGGGTTCCAATTCCCCATATTTCCAGCTCCTCTATCTTCTGGATAGGCAGATGACTCAGGTGCCTGTCGTAGAAGTCCCGGTATAGTAGGGTCACTTGTGCCCCGGTGTCCAGGAGGCCCCTGGTGTAGACTCCCTCCACTTGAATGGGCACTATAGGGGATGGGCCTACCAGCTTCTCTGGATATGGTCCGGCAGGAGCTGCCTTCTTCAGACCTTTTCCCTTTGGACTCTCTCTTGTCCTATTCCCTTTGGACTTGAACCTTTCTTGAGCCTGGTATGCACTGACTTCCCTCCTTTTAATGGGTGTAGGAACCCGCTGAGGTGTACTATTATTTTTCTTGGGTGGGCACCTCCTTTGGGGGGTGCCGTGCCTCTCCTGAGGGGTCTCCCCCCTTCTTCTTGGAGTATAGCTTTGTTGAGGGGTATTACGTTTCCCCTTTGGTGTTCTATCTCTCTTTTTCTTCGGACTAGAACATGTGGCTGCAATGTGGCCAACTCCCCCACAGTTGAAGCAGACTATATCTCCCCATTCTTGTAAAGGTTCGGGTGCTGAGGCAATCGGGAACAATTCCTTCCTTGGACTTTCCTTCTTCTTGGGACACTCTGTGTCTTTTGCTATCAGAGAGGTCAATATCTCTAATACCTTGGACATCTGAGTTTTTAGGGTGTCTATCTCCGCCTCTCTTTCAGGGGTCATCACTGGATTGACCAGCACCTGTGCGGGTACAACACTTGTCTTATCCTTCTGCTGGTCCTGTTGCAGCGCCTCCTCATCTCTGATAATTTTTATTAAATCAGCATAAGTCAGCAACATTCCTCCACCCAAGGTTTTCAGGTGCAGCCAGACTGGATCGGAGCGTAGCGCTCCCTTTAAGACTTGCTTCATTCTTGCCGCATCGGCATCTTGGGGCTTCATCCCTTTCTTTAACACAATCTTGCACAGCAGCCTGTTTAGCCTTCTGACATACTCGGAAAGTTTCTCCTCCGGTTTTTGGAAAGTGTGTTCAAACTGGTAGACCGTCTCTGTCACCTTGTCTAATTGACCAAACTCTTCCTGCAGCATAGCTAGACAATCCTGCGCCGTGCACCCTGCATTCCCAAACCGGAAACTTTTCACTGCTTCTGCTGCTGCACCTTTAAGGCTTTCTAACACTCGCTGCCTCTTCTGTGCCTCCGGCACCTCCCATGCCTCCACTGCCTGTAATGCCTGTTCCACCCAAGTATCAAAATCTTCTTCCCCTGCCGGGACAGGGAGCTTCCCTGAGAATATTTTTAGTCTCCGGTAGCTAGTTTCCACATGCACCGTACTTGTCTTCTGACATTTGGCTAGCAAATCCCCTATTGCATTTATCAGTTCTGGTGATATAGCAGTGGCCGATGCAGGTGCCACCGGAGGTGGCGCCCTGTCTTCTCTTTCAGGTGTAGTTCGGGCCGCAGCCTGTGGCGATCCCGTAGGGGATGGTTCCCTTTCTACAGTTATTGCGTGCGCCAGCCTAAATGTTCTGTTGTCTGGCGTCCGCAGACACTTGTGCTTACAGGCCTCTGGCATCCCGTCCCAATATTCCACTAAGGCGTATTGATATGAGATGTTTGGGTCTGTCTTCATGTCTATCACCCACGGTGTGTGATCTGGGGACACTGAACTCAGCAGTTCCTCTACCGTCTCACTTGACCATTTCTCGCCAGGAAGGCTAATGGCTATCGACTGTTTTGGCTCTGTATTAGCGGCTTCGCACCACTCTTCTACCGCTCTTGGATCCATGGGGTCCATGCCGGCACTTCTGGCGTTCGCTTGCTGCATCAGGATCCCGGACGAGAACCCCCACGTGTAGCGATACCTCCAACTAAGGAGGCCGCAGAATTAGATTTTGGGCCCTGAGTGCAGCTCCGCCAACCCCCGGCAATAGGCTCTATCCCCTTCTGGCACAGCTAGTACTAACAATCAATGATATGTCCTATGCAATAGAATAACTAAGCAAGGACACAGTAATGAATTGTAATAGGTAAAGTGTTTTACTCATCAATTCTCAATATGAATAAAAGGGGTAACAATAATCACAGTTCTAAACAATCACTCCTAAGGGCAGCGTCCTGCCACTCTAACACACTATATAGTAACACACGCTACAAGTGCGCCATACGGGCGACCGTTAACTAAGTGCCCTATGGCGCAGCAATCAAACACGCTAGAATCCCCACCAGGCCTGGTTCTAATATTTAGCTTAGTCCTTCTTTCTTCACCGGCAGGTCTGTAATGGTGGTGCACTTAAACAGAGTATAACTTTGTAATCCAAGGGGTATGAAAATAACTTGTAGGCCACGGCAGTCTATAGGCCTATACACAGCAACAGTATCTAAGCTGGGCTTATGCCCTCTCACCCGCCGGACTACGGATCCAGTCCGGGAAAACCTCCACCGGCCGTGTCACACACTCTCGATCTCTCCAACGATCGGGTCCCCGATCCGACAAGGCGGTAGCTCACAAAGTCAGATGCCACCCAGGCTCGCAGAGGGGAGGATGGAAGGCTCTTCGGTGCAGAGCAAGGCCTCAGGCTTCAGGCCTTGCCCCTCCGACACATCCGCACAGGAGGATCCGTCCGTGAAGTCTCGTGTCGCCAAAAGAGACCGAGCCCGGCCCCGCCTCTTCCTTTTATAACCCCTCCCATGAGTCTCTGCGGTGGAACGTCACAACAAGAATGGGGTTATGGGTAATGTAGTTTCTTCCCAATATAGGGGAACACCCCGCTACATATGTATTGCCGGGAGCCGACAATTCATTAATAGCCGCGAGTGAGTTTTAAATGACTTTTTTTCCTTCAGAAATTACACTTTGTGCAGGGACAGTTCTAAGCACGGAAAAACAAGCGCAACTTTACATGCATACTATACACACCCACTAGGTACGAAATTTTAAGGAATATTTCACTTTTATTGTTTCACTTTAAGCATTATTAAAATCACTGCTCCCGAAAAAACGACAGTTTTTACAACTTTTTTTTGCATTGATACATGTCCCCTGGGGCAGGACCCGGGTCCCCAAACCCTTTTTAGGACAATAACTTGCATATTAGCCTTTATAATTAGCACTTTTGATTTCGAAACGTTCAAGTCCATTGTATTTAATAGGGTTCTATATTTCTCGCGAACTTTCTGTCTGTTCGCAGGTTCTGGTGCGAACCGAACAGGGGGGTGTTTGGCTCATTCCTATCCAGCAGTAGTCTCAGGGTTTTAGGATGTCTACACAAGGGAGGCTTTTATAAGTAAACAACATGCATGAATTATGGTAAATTCACTTAAGGATCGGAAGGATTTACTTAATGACCAGGCCATTTTTGCGATACGGCACTGCATCGCTTTAACTGACAATTGCGTGGTCGTGCGACACTGTACACAAACAAAATGTATATCCTTTTTTCCCCACAAATAGAGCTTTCTTTTGGTGGTATTTGATCACCTCTGCGGTTTTTATTTTTTGCTCTTTTCTTCTACATATGTAGCGCTACCCCCAGTTAAGAGAGCCGCTGGTTTGATTTCGGGCCCTGCATAAAGCACCGCCAACCCCCGGCAATCTTACTCGACCCACTCTGGCACAGTTAGTCTAGGGTTAAACTTATATCACATTCAGTAATATTGCAAAGGGGCAATCTCTTTTAGCAGTAAGACAACACACTGAGGCGGGAGATCAAATGCAACGGCTTTACTTTATATCAAAAGTATAGGCAGAACAGAACACATGCAACTTGCTTACAGAGCCCTGTAGCAATAGGTATAGCACACAACAATGGGCCAGCGCAGTAACACACCGCGCGCAGCTATTATGGTGTGCGCGCCCTGTGGCGCACTAAACAATATTCTATCTCCCCTCTAGTCAGGCCTGACATAGAATAAATCTCAGTCTTTTCACTCTATGATTTCTTCGCATGCAACTTTCGGTGGTGCACTTGATGAGATGATATTTGTAATCCACAAATAGGCAGTCTCAAGGAACACTAAACTGGAGACCCTTCAACTCTGTCCTGCTACGGGTCTCCTAATGGAACAACAAACAACGATAGGTGGGCCAAGGCAGTCTATAGGCCTAAACACTTTCCAGTCTATTGGTTTGAGCAAGTGCTCGCTCACCACTCCGGACGCGATCCCAGTCCGGGACTTCCACCTGCTGTGTCTCCGCACACAGCGTCTGCAACGATCGGGTCCCCGATCTAACTGATGTCCTCACTCGACAAGTGCGGTGCCACCCAGGCTCCGCAGTGGGGTGGAAGGCTCTTTGGAAGTTGCGCAAGGCCCAGGCTTCAGGCCTTGCACTGCAGCAGATCCGCACAGGAAGAAACTCTTGCTTGCAGTGCGGTGTCCCAAAGAGGCCGAGCTCGGCCTCGCCTCCTCCTTAAATAATCCCTCCCATGAGTCTCTGCGGTGGCTAACTGCACTCTGGGTGCCGAACAGGGTTCTGGGTAACGTAGTCCCGGGGCCTTAAAGGAGACCCCGCTACACATATTTTTGGTAAATAAAATCACAATAAGTGTATATTGATTGGTTTGCACAAAAGTTATAGCATCTACAAAATAGTGCATAGATTTATGGCATTTTTTATTTTTTACTAGTAATGGCGGTGATCATCGATTTTTAGCGGGACTGCGACATTTTGGAAACTTTTGACACTTTTTTGGGACCAGTGACATTTATACAGCGATCAGTGCTATAAAAATGCACTGATTACTGTATAAATTACACTGGCAGGGAAGGGGTTAACACTAGTGGTGATCAAGGGGTTAAATGTGTTCCCTGGGAGGTGTTTCTAACTGTGGGGGGAGGGGACTGACTAGAGGAGGAGAGAGATCGCTGTTCCTGATCACTAGGAACAGACGATCTCTCTATACTCCCCTGTCAGAATGGGATGTTTGTTTACATTGACAAATCCCCATTCTGGCTCTCTGTGGAGCGATCGCGAGTGTCATCACGGCCGCCGGTCATGCGTATCTGCTCAAGCACCGCGGACGTGTGTGCATTCCTCTTGCACCATGTGCGCGCCCACTGTATCTATTGCACGAACCGACGTACAGCTGCGGCGATTCGCGTATTAGAGCCAACCTGCCGCAGTACAATGACGGTGGCTGGTCGGTAAGTGGTTAATGCTATGTCAAATAATATAGGGAAAGGCAGATGGAAACACTTACTGCATTAGGGAACCAGGTACCTAGCACATGCGGATGCTGGAGAATCTTCAACAAAATCTTTATTTCATGATGCTGGAGTGCAGTGGTGTGAACAGCTTAAGGGGTAAGTATTCATCCTTTTCTTTACAGGTATGTTAACTTTGTAACACTTGTGACACACACTACACATAATTAAGATCGCATTCCCTTACACACAGCCACGATCTGCACAGTGTGTATCTGGCTGCCATGTCGCACTTCTGACCTGTGGAATTCCCTGGTTTCTCTGGCACAGCTGCAGCAGCAAGCTACGCACTTCGAAGATTGTGGCTGTGTGTACAGGAATGTGATCTCAGTTATGTGTAGTGTGTGGAGGAGGAGCTCTGCCAGCAGTGGACCTGTCCTCTGTCCTGCCAGCAGTGACCCTTGTCCTCTGCCTTGCCAGCAATGACCCCTGTCCTCTTCTCTACCAGCAATGACCCCTGTCCTCCACACTGCTGATCCTTGTCCTCCACCCTGTTGACCCCTGTCCTGGGCTCAGTTGATTCCTGTACACTGACCTGCTTACCCTAGTCCTGTACCCTGCTGCCCCATGTACACTGCCCTGCTGAACCCTGTACACTGTCCTACAAACTGCTAACCCTATCCTCTGCCCTGCTGACCCTCTGTACACTGCACTGCTGACCTCCATTCCTTAGCCCCCCTGACATCTTTGACTACACCCCCACTACCAGATCTGGCCCAGCATACTTGCTGTGTTTTTCTTTTTTTGTATGTTTCCTTTTCCATGATGTTTTATTTACTTGACCTGTTGGGGGTACTTGAGGTCTGAGGTTGATAACCACTGCCTTACATGACCTTTGTTATAGCTGCTGGGGTTACTGACATCACCACCAAGATGGCAGCATCCAGCAGTGGTCTTAGCACTTTTAGATGTCTACACAAGACAGGTTTTTACGGGTAAATAATATGCATAAAATATATATGATGAACATAATCTTTTGGGGAGGTTGTTGTTCAAACAAATGGTCTGGTGACAGAGTTGCTTCGAGTGAACCTGTGTCTACTTTAAATATTTATTCATGCAATCAATTCAGGGAAATTAAACAAATAGAGCCTCCTTTTCAAATAAATGTATATTTTACATGCACACATATTCACTTTCCCTAACTTCAGACTTTTGTAAATCAAGCCCGATGCGTTCATCATCTATGTCAGACAGTGTAAGACTCATTTATTAAAGGAGTTGAGAATGTTAAAAAAATAAATTGTGTGAACATTCACTACAATTATCCAATCATGTGCAGATGACCTAAGTAAATAGGGATTTTCTTTTTACATGATTGGATAATTGAAGTGAATCTTCACACTATTTATTCTTTAATTTAATCAGCCTCTAAGTATCTGTCAATATCTTTTAATCTACTTAAGCATGGGTTTTCGTATGTTATAAAGAAAAGGCTAACCCCTCGGAAAATTGATGAAGGCTTCTTGATTTCTCTTTTACAAATGCACGTTGATGTGTTAGCATTGTCCAACTTCAGTAATGTGGTCATTGACACAATGCTGAAGGTTTACGGTGTGCTAGATTTCACATTCTTTGAGGACTTATTATATGATACAGTGTTGTTCCTGTGTAACTCAGTAGTGGTGGTTTCAGGTGCAGGACGCACAGGTGCATCATTAGTATTCTGGCGGTCACCTCGAATTGTGACAGAGGAATAAAAGATTTGAAATGCTAATGCTCTATTGTGATATGACATACTGAGCAGAAGGAGGGATGTTGGGGAGGGGGAGCCTCTACGATCTAGCCATGTGGCTTGGACAATGTCCCCTCAAGCAACGGATTAGTGAAAATATGCCCCACCTGATGCCATGTACATTATTCACATGGGATTCCCATTGCTTATTTGCATGCTGGAGTATGTGATAAGTGAAGAAATGCAATACAGTGCCCCCCCTCCCACAGAAAATGCTAATTGTGCTGAAAGTACCTGATGTCTAATTGTGAAAATAGATAACAGAGGCTTTTAACTTGTGTGTGTGTGTGTGTGTGTGTGTGTCCCCTTAGCTCCATTCCTATATCCAAAACCAAACAATTCTGAAGTCAATGAATATATCAGATTTTTCTAAATATTCCCACAAGCATATCATGCAAATTAAATAATATAATAACTGCTAATATGCTTTTGCATGTTAAAATGCTGATTATTTGTGATAATATTTTACTTTTTTTTTTTATTATCTTAATGAAGGAGATAATAATAGTTTTGCTCTGTATCTTCTCATCATGTTAATAGGGATTACTTTGAGGAATTGTGTTATACCGGGTTTATGATTTTAAACTGTGATTTTATCTGATAATGAGAATAAAAGCCCTTTTTAACATATTTTTACCTACTGCATTATACTAAAACTTACTGAAGGGAACACAGAATGAAAAATATAGGTAGGAACTGTAATACGTCTTGTATAGCTCACCATGCACAGGTATGCTGGCAATTAATATGCTTTTGTCAAACAATCTCCTCCATATGTAAAGAATCCAAATGATCATATCATTATACTACAGCAAACAGGTATCAGTGTCACTAGCAACAAGGAGGTGACACAGCATGCATGCAATAGTGGCAATAGTGGTTGTACATATTAGATTAACTTTTTTAATTTTTTGCTTTTTAAACCTTTTTTCCTTTACTGTTTCTTGATCTTTTGTGTTTTGCTGCATTTGTAATCCTAAAGAGTGGGATTTTAACAGTACACAGCTTTCAATCTTATAAAATCTATTTATTATTATTATTTGTCATCTATGAAAATACATATCCCATACAAAAAACATATACATACACCGTAAGAGCCCATTCACACAGGGGCATCTTTGGATCCGACTCCAAATCGCCCCAGGTCGCCCCTAGTTGCCTCAGGTCGCGCTGACTGAAGAAATCAATGTAAGTTAATGGAGCCGTCCTTATGCACACTACTGCAGTCGCTCCAACTTCAAAAAAGGTCCCTGTACTACTTCAATCCGACTCCTAGGTGACCTGTACCCATTCATTTCAATGGGAGTCGCTTCTCACTGTCTTAATAGGAGCAACTCTCCAGGAAGAAAACATACATTTATCAGGCAAAACTCTCTCTCCCCCCTCCCTCCCACAGAGCTGATTCTTGTTTGATTGGCCACTGGAATGTCTCCTGTCCTGCAGGCAACTTGGAGTTGCCTTGTAAATAGCTCCAGGTTCGCGCTGTGATTCATACTCAGGTCGTGTCTGAGTTGCCTCATAAAATCGCGCTGGAAGTCGTGTTGCCCCTGTGTGAATGGGCTCTAAGGCTGGAAATATTGAAAGTTGTGTATCATTACAACAAAACATAATTAGCCCTGGGACTTTAAATGAGGTGAACACTCATAGCCTTTACTGGATGTACGAGTTGTGGCCACGAGTGTTCACCTCATTTAAAGTCCCAGGGCTAATTATGTTTTGTTGTATATGTTTATGGGGATGGAGGTGTGTCACTGGTGACACCAGACCACTTATTTCATTTGTTGTGTATCATTGGGGTGCACTCACACTGGAACCATTTGAATTGAACCATGTCTGAATTTGATTGTCCCCCATCCCCACTCCCCCGCTGTTCTGCACTCACACTGGACTAAAAGGCTGGGTTCAGATATATGCGTGTCGGGAACACATGAAAAATTACATGTGCACAGAAACATGCTGCCCTTTAGCAGATACGCAGTGGTGCAATTTTCTGTTAATGACACTCCTACGCATCTTTCTGTCCTACACGCAATGCGCATGAAAGTGCAAAATACGTGCAGAAACGCATCCACACTTGGCCCCACCTGTAGATGTGAACCAAGCCTCAGCAAGTATCCCTGTGCATATTTACATCATCTCCTCTGCTAAGACCAGCCATAGACGGTTCAAATCTTGGCCGGTTGAGCAGGCCCACTTCTTACCTAGAAGTGGGAGCGGGTACCTGTCAAAACCAGATACCCACTCCTCCCTCCCCCCCAAAAAGTGCCAAATGGGGCAGTGGAGGGTGCGAACAAGTGGAGTTTCCCCTTTAACCGCTCCCAGACATGTGGAGTGGAGTGGAGCTCCAATTTAACCGCTCCCAGACATGTAAAGTTGATTGGAGTGGAGCTTTAACCGCTCCCAGACATGGTTCAGAGCACTCACACTGCACAAATGAACTAGACCAAGGGGATGAACTGCACCCGGGCTCCGTTAAAACTGTCAGTGGATGTGTGTGTGCACTCCTAAAGTCCCAAATGTTTGCAACAAGATATTGTTGATACTAGCATTAGTCAGTCAATTGCAGTTTGTCATATTATACACTTTTGATTTTATTGTGTTTGTATTTCACCTTTTCAATTGTATTTTGGCATTATATGGCATTTTACAGGGGGTCTAACGGGAGACCTTTATTCTACTGTATAAACACCTGTAAATCTATTCTCTGCTGACCTGTTCTAGGCATTAGGTAATTGGTAGCATGGCCCATTCCTATAATCAGTAGATACCCTCTAACTATCATAAGGGGACTATAAGGGCTACTGGACGATACATAATACCATATCCTTTATGCCCATATACTGTAGGTCAGTATTAACAGTGATCTATAACACTACCATCTGTGTTATACATTAGATTTTTTTTTAAATGCATCATGGCACGTGTCTTATACTGTATAAATGCTGTTGATTGCATATTCTATTCATAGTTTATTACATACACCTGCTTGGGGCACCTCTGAAGAAGAAGGTGGCTTCGAAGCACGTCAGTTGCCTTTGCGCTACTGTATAATCCATCACAGATATACAATATTGGAATTTACTATATGTGCAAACCGCTATATTTTAGTGCTTGTTTTTTTGTACAATAAAGTAATTATTTTAATTTGAATAGGTATTATGTATCGTCCAGTGGCCTTTATAAGTCCCCTTATGATAGTTAGAGGTTACCCACGGTACTTATTTGGGATGATGGCTACACTTTGACACCGGACTCTATTAGTAATATATCTTTAATCAAAACTGCACCATGAATAATTTGTAGCCTGCTTTGGATTTTCATGCCACAGCTTTTCAATAGTATTTGGGTTCAGATTCTAGTCCATTCTATCACACTGTTGTTGTTCCTGTGTTTTGGGTTGTTCATGAGCAAATTTTTATTTAGTTTTAGATCACAGAGAGAATGCCTTGTATTCTGTTGCAATTTCTGTATACAACCGGGAATGCATTGGGCTCATATGATTTTAAGCTCTCCAGTCCCTCATGCAGCATCACACCATTATACTCCTTCCTACACAATTCACAGTTCAAATAAAACTGTGTTATTGGTATGAAGTACGTTGTTTTCTTCTGTTGTACAGAAATCAGCTCTTGTCTCATCTCTCATCAGAGCATTGTTCAAGTAGTACTGTAGAATATTCAGGTATGTGTTTAGCAAACTATATGCAGCAATATTTTTTCTTGTTTCCATGGACAACAAAGGTTTTCCTGTGTGGCAATCTACATGAAATAGATTTTTTTTTTAGAAACAACTAGTAGCTTGCAAATCAGTTATTTTTTGAGTTTTTTGTTATGAACACAGATATTATCAAATGACATCTGCAGATTTTGGATTTTATCCTCCTTGAAGATTATATGGGGCTCTTTGATGGGACTCTCTTTAAAGTGGTTGTAAACTCAAAAAAAAAAAAAAAACCTGCAAGACAAAGGCATAATTAACTAGTATGCATCACATACTAGCTCATTATAAAATACTTACCTTAGATCAAAGCTGTTGCAGCGGTCCCTGCACACCGCTGTGACCGGCGACATGTCTCCCGGCATTATTTACAGGTTCACAGGACCGCTGTGATTGGCCGGAAGCCGCGATGACCTCACTCCCGCGCATGACGACACTCCCGGTCACTGCACCAGCGGGCTGTTTCTTCAGTGCGCATGTGCCGATGACGTTGGCACATGCGGATACAGTGAATATCTCCTAAACTGTGCAAGTTTAGGAGATATTCACGCTACCTACAGGTAAGCCTTATTATAGGCTTACCTGTAGTGAAAAGTGGTGTAACTAGGTTTACAACCACGTTAATATCTTTAGAGCTACATCCTTTCGTAACCCTTCTCAAGCTTATGAGTTGCAGCAACTCTTCTGAAATCTCTTTGAATCAAGCCCTATTGTACTTCAACTGAATTATGCTGCAATGATTAGGTAACAAAACTTGTTCATGTTTAATAGAGTAGAGTAAACCCAAAACCTGAAATGCATGGAATATCTGACTCCAATCCAAATCTCCGACTTACCCTCTTTTCAATATGTATTTATCTTACAGGATCACATTCATTCTGGTCAATGGGCATGAATGTTTAAAGACATTGTTATGCCCCGTATACACGGTCGGACTTTTGCCTGGCCAAAATCACATCGGAATTCCGAAGGAATTCCATCGGAGTAAAAGAGAACATGTTCTCTGTCAGACTTTTTCCATTGGAAATTCCGATCGTGTGTAGAAGGCATAAGATAATTTTAATATAGGACTGTTTTTTGTTTTTTTATTTGACCATGATATCATAACTCTTAAAAGAATGCACTGTACATGCATTAAGAGTGTTTCTTACTTGTGCAGCAATAAAATGGTAGATAGGCTGCAAACACATAGAGCAGACAACTTTGTGCTATATCAGGTTGGAAATTTCTGTTCCAATCCCTATTTTCCAAATTTTTGGCTAATAAACCATGTGACGTGGTTCACATCCCGAATGCAGCTATGCTTTTTATTTAGGAAAAAAAAATATCTTTTTAGAATCTGACCCTTCACAAGAAACCTACAAAAAAAAAACTTCAATGTATGGATAGGTATCAGATGTCTATGGTAGCATCAACTGAAAACATCCATAGACAATGTTTTCTCTATAAGCAGATAAAAATAATATGTTGCATACATAAATAGAGCAATGCGTTGCTTGTTTAAAAATAATTTTTTTGTGCAAAGTTAATAATAAAAATAATATTAAGAATGATGATTATACTGTGATAACACAGATCTGTAGCAGCAGCCAGGGAAAAAGTTATTTGCCAAGAAAGTATTGCCAAACATGTTTAAGGTCTGCTATGTGCTTCTTTTAATAGAACATAGTGTTGATCTGAGCCATGTACTCAGTTATGTTTCCAAGCTGCTGTACTTTCTGGATGATCCTATCAAGCTGTGTATCAGAGACAGATCAACAACTGGACCTTCTCATTCCATGTTTAATCCATCTGTCCCTGCAATGCTCAAAGACTCTGCACTAACATGACATCTCTATAACCAGAATGAAGATCGCTACCTGCTCCAAGGGTCTGATTTACTAAGGTCTTAGGCTTGCTTGGTTATCAGTCTCTACTGATGCTGTGGGATGCTTTATCCTGATTTACCGCAACCAAATACAATGTACACACTCATGTGTCTAAAATTCATTTATGTAACTGGACCATATGCACACAAATCTTCATGGTTATAACTGCTTGTTTGTCGGTGTTCATCCCTTGCCGCATAAGAGTTGGCAAGCAAGAGTTTTATAATTTAATACATAATTTTTACAATATTTTTAATGATGATAAATGTTGCAAAGCTTTTAGAAATGATTGCACCTATTACAATGAGAATAAAACAAATTAAATATTAGCTACTCATACTTAAATTAAATGTACCTGCATTATTCTGCTCTAAAGATAAATACTGAATATATTTCTAACAAAAATTAATTCTTTTATGGAAAACCCGAAATTTGATTTATTAATGATTGTACTTTTATTAAAGCTGGGAACTCTCTTATGCCACTAGTAAATATACCTTTTCAACCAGGTAGCAATCAATTTAATTTAATTATCCAATACATAACTATATTATCTTTAGTTAGAGAATAAAATATATATTAAATGGAGCACACGTTGCAAACACACATCCGCCTGAAGAGATTCATGGAGACTTGACAGCTAGTTTTGAGTTTTGTCCCACTTTGCAGTCAATATATTCTCCAGACAGGGTGTGTGTTCCTAAAATTTGACCAATAACCATTGTTGACAGGTAAATAGTGGCAGAGCAGTTTGATAATCCTTATTCCTTTGAAATCAATGGAGCAGGTAGGTAATTTTAAAATCAATTAAAGCAAACTTGTTAACAATTTTAAACTTTTTAAAAGTAAAAGTCCTACTTTTAACCAAAATTAACTTTACTAGACAGTAAACCCTAATTTCTGCGTCACTTTGTTTTAAGGAGACTGACATCCCTGACTTCTGAGTTAAGACTTACCAACTGCCATTCCACAAACTAATGACCAGTGTCCAGTAGGGTACTTTCTCTTAGCCGGGAAATGCCAGTTGGCAGAACCTAATTCCAAGATCCAAAGTCAGGCCCTAGTGAAACAGTAAAACTAGTTTCAGATGAGGCTTCCCTGCAACAACAACAAAAATAATAGCATGTGTCTTGCGCTAACTGCTGTAAGGTAGGACTTGCACAAATGTAAAATGGTTAATGGGTTAATTTTTAAGTAAAAAAAGATATTACATGTATTATAGTAGTAATAGGTGTGTCGTTCATGCTATTATTCTTTTTCACATGCTTTTTGAAATATTGTATATATTGGTTGATTAATAGGGCTCTCCTAACCCTCTTGTACTGAATTGTACTGTTGCTGTATTGTCTTCCAGTATATTGTAATGCGCAGCGCAAACTGTCGACGCCATTTAAATCCTGTATAATAATAATAATAAGACAACATTAAAGATTGCATTTGTAATTTATAGAAGTTTTTTTGTTTGTTTTTTTTTAATTGTACAATATTCTAATTTTTTTGTATTAGTAAAGCTCTTGTTCTGGAAATTGCTCAGAATAAATTTCTTCACTGAATTATTAGTTATTTTTTATTTATTTTTTATAGTAAGCTATATCCACTGGGCACTGATGGGATTGCCCACCTGCTTGCGAATGCATAATTTTGCCTGAAAAGTATAGTAAACACCCCTCATGCTTGTTGGCAGCGTAAGCTCAGCTTAAATAAATCGGGCCCTTTGTGTAATCATAACTTACGTTAAAATTCACTAAAAGACAACGTACAACATATAATGGGAAAAAGAACACAAAAGGGTCTGTTTGAAAAAAAGAATAAGCAGTTCATTGTTGTGGGTTCTCCCACATTCAATGTGGATGCTTAGGGTAAATGTCAACAATAACATGCTTGCTAAAAACAGAAAAAGGAATAGAAAGAATAGACAAGCTTAGTACACAAGTGTGATCTATGTATGTGTATGTCTTATTATTGTGCTGTCCTTTACACCTGGCCACGTTCTGGTCTATAACGGAATATCACACTTAGGTCATTTCATGTACTTTTTTTTCCGCTAAAATAATAGTTATACTGATATAGAAAATCCAAAGAGTGTACAAGTACACAGTACATACGGTGCTACTGGGAAAAGTGCAAAGTCCCTTGGTCCATTGTACATTTTCTTGTTATACTGATATAGTATGTAAAGGTGCTGCTTCAACCACATTAGTGAGAGATCTTCAATTATTTAGTTTGAAAGCACTGGTAAAATATTTCTTCATATTTTTATTTTATTAAAAAAATACCTTAGAAAACCTGTATGATGCAAGACTGTATGGGTTAGTAAATCTTATATTGTACCTCTTGTATTACACATGTGTAAGGGTTCAGTTTTTTTAAGATTTCTTGGAATGATCACCTTTAAAATGATACTAAAGGCAGTTTTTTTCCCTAAAATAAAAAATAAGTTATACTTACCTGCTATACACAAGGATATTGCACAGAGCGGCCTCCTACCTCTTTTTTCTGGAGTCCCCCACTGGCACTGTCTGCCCTTCTTTCCTGAGTGCTCCCCTTATAGCAAGCAGTATGTATGGGGACACATGTGCGGGCACGCTCCTGAGACAGGCTTTGTGTGTCCACACAGTGTGGAACGACCACACCCCCTGCTCCCTCCTTACTGGATTTGATTTGCAGGAGCACAAGCCAATAGCTCCCGCTGCTCTCAGTCTGTCCTGTGAGAGCAAGGAGAGAGACCAGACAGGCACAGCGCTGGATCGTGAGAGGACTCAGGAAAGTATTTGGGGGCTGGGAGGGGTGGATTTTTTTTTACCTTAAATTAAGGTAATGCATTAAGGTATAAAAAAACTTTTGACTTTAGAACCACTTGAAGCTGAGCTCTATGTATACATATACGCATCCTAAATAGATATATTTAAACTGTCTTACCTGCTAAAAGAGTGTAGCCACCCATGATTATGTCAGATATTTGCGTCTCAAAGCGGTACATTGTTTTGCATAGAAATTTGGTGTTTTATATTGTAGGCCTGTAATTCTTAGTAATAACTCACTTAAATCTGTCCAAACCAGAGTCTAGTAGACATCCCGGGAATGATAAAGTTTGAAACACGAAATCATAAATTATAATATAATAAATAACTATAAATAATTATAAAAAATAATCATATAATAATTATAATAAAATAAATTTCCCCACGATTCACCATCGCTCAATTCTGCAAGTGTTCTAATTTAATATCGCTGTTTTCTAGCTGGTCTAAAACCAGTTTTGACGTAAAGGGACACTTTTTGGTTGCCATGGACAATCTCAAGTTTCCAGGCAGAAAGAACAGTATTTATAATATAAAACTGCAGGCAGGGCACTGGACAAAGCATTAGGGACAAAAGGGATGTAAAATGATTTCATACAATAATGTAATCTGTAAGATTACAGTGTACTGTATGTGTTATGAATTTTGTACTTTTTGAATTTGCCGCCGGGCTCCGCCCACGTGCGTCACGACTCTCGCAGGGAACGGAGCCCGACACACAGAAGCATCGGACAGAGGACACAGTCCGCAGACACAGTGGGGGGACATCGCAGGATCCTGGTGAAAAGGTAAGTATACTGCATCTGGATCCTTCAATACAATCCCGAGTGTGGCTCGGGGTTACCGCTAATGGTACTGAAATTTAGCCCCGAGCCACACTCTGGAATACCACCAGAGAGGTTAAATTCTGTTCAGCCATTCTGGTGATCTATGCAATTTTTTCCAGACAGCAGAGACAGTTAAATAACCGCCATTGCAGCTAAGCAGTACAGTTTGGTTCAGGGCACATCCCGTACAGCTGACTGGACAGTGAAGGAGCAGCAGCACACAAATGAGCCATTGTTGTGCATACTGTACTCTGCTTCTTCCACTGGTCTGTATGTTTCCTGCGTTAGACTGACAGTACTGTGTGCTACAACATAATCCAACTGCTTTTACTACTGGCCCTTACTCTACTCTAGTCTTGCTGTGAAGAAAATATGGGTAAATTAATATCTGCTAGATGCATTTGAAAATAAATTTAAAGCGAAGCTTGCATTAAAATGCAAGGCCTGCAATCTTATAAATTTTTTTGCATTTATCAAATTTTTTTCATTGGTTGAACTTGATGGACTTTTTTCAGCTTACTATGTAACTATGTGATTGCCTCTACCACCTGTTAACAAAACACTGCATTATGTAAAGAAAAAAAAAAGCATGGAAAGGGCAGTAAAAATACTCACCCTACTCCTGGGTTATGGCTGTTTTCTGCTTCCTGCCACTGATGTCACTGGATCTTGGGAAAGCTCAAGATCTCAATTCCCACGAAAGGACAGCACTGCACTGTACAAGATGTGCTCTCATAGGATTTGGGATCCTAAACTTTCCCAGGATCCCCGAAGAAAATCCACTGATGAGTCACCTCATCTAATCGGGCCTTCTGGACGCCTGAGGGTAAGGTAAGTCTTTTTTATTATTTTCTCCCAAAGTGTTTTTTTATTATTTCCATACTGCAGTGGTTTGACAGTGGGGGTGGGGAAAGTCACGTGGACCATGCATATTAGTGAAATTATATCCTTGTTATTTGTGTTTTTATGGTTTCCAGGAGTAATTTGGACTAAACGTGAATTGCTCTCCAAAAAGGATATATTAAATGTTTTAACACTGATTATTTTTCTTTAATTTTGTGTTTTTTATTTACTATTGGAATATAGAGAATCCAGTTTTTTAATTAAATGTTTATTGACCCTAGTGAAAAAGTTGAAGCTGTATTACTTTCAATTATCCAATCATGTGTGAGCAAATATCCTTTTTTTTAGTTTCCTTGCAGATTAATGGACTTTTGAAGTGAACACAGCTTCAACTTATTCACTTAACTAAGTGAGCATTCACCTTGCAAAGTGATCACTCCTTTAGTAAATTAACCCTTGTGTGTTCAATAATAAAATACATAAATGCTGAAATACATACAAAAACAAGTTTTTTTTTCAGTAATGTTTGTTACTAGAATATCATAGAACTTGGGAGCCAAGACTGGCACACTGTCAAATCCAAAGTTGTGCACACATACTGTATACAAATACCCACAGTAGGTATTTTACCTTTCCAGTTTAAATTAAGCTGAAATTTTCACCAAATAATAGGCTGACTACTGAAAATCATAAACATGTCACATTATTTTATTGCTATTATTATACTGCATCAACTGAAGCACAGCTTTAGTCAGGAATTTAGGAAAAATATTGGCTGCACACTGTTGGCATTTGAAGACTTCCGGTTGCAGAAGTATCGTCGATGTGTACTTAAAGTTAAAAAATAAAATTTCCGTGTTGCTCGCAGGTTTTGCAGTCATGGCATGGGTAGATGGTGAAATCTATTGTTGGAAAAAAGTACATTGTGTTGAGTGGTTGTTGATTGGTGTTGGTGGTTGGGGGATATGAAGGCCTAACACATTGTGGAGGATTCAGAGGGGGCTGGTACTCAATATTTTGAGGGGGGCGGCAAACAAACCTCCCCCCTCACTCGCACTGCCACCACCCCCCCTCACTCGCACCGCGCCACCACAACCCCCACCCCACAGGTGATGAATGGGAAGCAGCCGTATCTTACGAGATGAGGAGGGGTAGGGCTGCTGCTCCTCGCTTGAGCCAAGGGAAGAGCTGGGGCTTATCCTCCCGGCCGAACAGACGTAGCTTTTCTTCCCGGCTGAACAGGAAGTGGGTCCTGACTCGGAGACCCATTTGGCCGGGAGTCCTAAGACTCCCTGGCCATTCAGAACTCAGGAGCTGCTTCCCGATTGGCCGGGAGGAGAATCAGGAAGACAATAGCAAATATTAGTTTGCTATTGTCACACAACTGGGTGGACTCAGGGCGCAGTGCTCTGCATCCTGAGCCCACCCTTTTTTTTAAGCCAATTAGAGTCTCAGGCTGTAATCATGTGCTCTAAAAAAAAAAACTTTTTGAAATCCATGTGTCTGGCGCCCTGCATGTAGATTAGGGGCCGGACGCATGGATGGGGGGCGGTGCTCGTGCGCCCCCTATGGACGGGCCGCCACTGGACGGATTACTTTTCCTAGTTATACAAAATGAAGGGAGCGGGATTTTAACCACTTAAAGACTTCCCACTGCACATATGCTGCGGCAGGGCAGTTCTATTGCGTACGTCATTTTGTGTAATAGATACAGGGGGCACGCACACGCCGGCCATGGTGCGGGAGCCGATGTGCGTGCCCAGCAGCCACGATGTCCGCCAGGCCACCCGCGATCGCTCCTCACAGAGGCAGAACAGGGAACTGCTTATGTAAACAAGACGGATCCCTGTTCTGGCAGGGGAGGAGAGAGAGATCAGCTGTTCCTTGTGATCATGAACAGCGATCTCTCTTTACTCCCAGTCAGTCTGTCTCCCTGACAGTTAGAAAGCACCTCCCTAGGGAACATTTAACCATTTGAACACCCCTAGTGTTAACCCCTTCCCTGCCAGTGCCATTTATACAGTGATCAGTGCATTTTTATAGCACTGATCACTGTATTGGTGTGACTGGTCACCAAAAAGTGTCACTTAGGGTCAGATTTGTCCACTGCAATGTTGCAGTCCCGCTAAAAATCGCTGATCCCTGCAGTCACTAGAAAAAACAATTAAAAAAAAAAAAGTCCCTAAATCTTTCTTTTTGTGCAAACCAATCAAAATATGCTTATTGGAATTTTTTTACCAAAAATACGTATAAGAATACATATTGGCCTAAACGAATGAAAAAAAAAATTTTTGCATTTTTTTATTGGAGATGTACCGTATTTTCCAGCGTATAAGACGACTGGGCGTATAAGACGACTCCCTAATTTTCCAGATAAAATGTGGGTTATGGGATATACTCGCCGTATAAGACAACCCCCTTCCGACTAGCCATGCCTCACCATGCCTCACCATGCCTCACTGTGCCCCTGCATACCTCACTGTGCCCCATTGCATACCTCACTGTGCTCCTGCATGCCTCACTGTTCCCCTGCATGCCTCACTGTTCCCCTGCATGCCTCACTGTTCCCCTGCATACCTCACTGTTCCCCTGCACACCTCACTGTGCCCCCTCGACAATCACTTACCTTATCCCTGACATGTAGAATCTCAGTCAGACCGCGGCCGTCCATTTTTCAAAAGCCGCGCCTCCTCCTCGTGCTGTTCTGTGATAGGCGGAACACTCAGCTTCCCAGCAGACACTGTGTTCAGTGTTCCGCCTATCACAGATGCCCTCTCATCCGAAGCCGAGGACGACCAAACAGAGGCTCTGTTGGGAAGCTGAGTGTTCCGCCTATCACGGAACAGCATGAGGAGGAGGCGCGGCTTTTGAAAAATGGACGGCCGCGGTCTGAGATTCTACAGTAAGGTAAGATACCAGCGTATAAGACGACCCCCGACTTTTAAGAGGATTTTTAGGGGTTAAAAAGTCATCTTATACGCCTGAAAATACGTTATAGCATAATATCTAGTTTTTTTTTTCAAAATTGTCACTCTTTTTTGTTTATAGCACAAAAAATAAAAACCGCAGAGGTGATCAAATACCACCAAAAGAAAGCTCTATTTGTGGGAAAAAAGGACATCAATTTTATTTGGGTACAGCATCGCAAGTCCGCGCAATTGACGGTTAAAGTAACGCATTAAGGGGGTAAATCCTTCCGGGGTTGAAGTTGTTAAAGGTGCCAAAAAATCTAACATTTTTTATTTTTTTAAAGTTAGAACAATTTTATTGAAACAATATACATAAAAACAAATAAGGCCGGTAATTTCATCTGGTGTAATCTGGTGGAAAAATGGTCTTTGGTTTTTATATGTTTTTATGTATATAGTTTCAATAAAATTTAAAGTCCTGCGCCCTTGGTTTTGGTATAACTTATGATATTGGGATGTTGTGCTGGTGGTTCTCCTCTTTGTGGTACCCAAGCAAAGACCTTTGTGTAGCCTCTACTGGTACAGTTCTTCAGATCTCAAAACATAGTCTGGTAATTATTATTTCCCATTGTTTGAGAAGCTGAAAGGCCTGCTAATATGCAAATCAACTGAACTGGGAACCAGGAATAATTAGTTTCCCTTCCCTGTCTTCACACCTTTTTTTTTTTTAAACATTTTCATGTGTCTGACCAGGGCTAGATTTAACATTAGGAATGGTAGGTTAGTGCCTATAGGTGGCAGTTTGTCCATGTAAAGGCATAAAAAGGGATTTTTTCCCATTAGCAAAAAAAATATATAAGCTTATTTGCTCATTTTCAAGTTATTCTAAGGCAGGTTAGGACTATATTAAAAAAGTTATATTTAAAAGAGGTGATCCTAGCACAGGGGGGTGTTTCTTATGTTCCAAAAGTTGTGTGCCTAGAGTTTTCAATGTTAGAAAAAAGGCTGTGTATGACTGTTCGATGCAAGCCATCTCCATAAACAGTAAGTTATGTTAGGTGTTCAGATGCAAACAGTACTTCATTTTTACATTTTAGAAGCTGCTCTGTGATCCATAAAACTGTTAGTATCTTGCACTGAGAATATTTCTAAGAATTAACAGCTCCCAAGAATGTCTGAATGCAGTGAAGTCTTATAGAAACGCTCTTTCTAACAGAGCTATTTATATTCACATATCTTGGCTTATAGAAAACAGAACGGATCACACATTGTTGTTGCTATTTATGGAAGGATATATTTTATTAAATTAACGTTATATTTCCATACATCTGTATGCAAGTCTATTTCACACGTTTATGCATTAAAACAATAAACATAATAGTAAAATAAAACTAAGATAAGCCCCCAAAAATTAGGCACAATAAAATACTATTGTAAGAAAGGCCCACGTGCAATTTTATTCAAGGCTGATTTTGTTCTGGGTTTATTTTCCTTTATAAATCGAATTACATTCATGCAGCATACATTCTATATAAAGTAAATGGCAAATCAATTACACAGCTTTAAAGGAATGTAGGCAGGATAATTATTAACTTAGTACTAGTGCTTTTATAAGAGTTAAATTTAACTTTCACTACATTTAAAGATCAAAGGTGATTGTATATAGCTGCATTTTCGGGCTGTTTATGCCCTTTCTTCTGGTCCTTTGTGCTAGGACAGAACTCTGTAGTGTGTTTGAGTGGCTCTAGTCAAACTAATAATGCAGATTTTATTACTGTAACCTGAGTCTTCCTAAAAAAGGAAATCATACTTTCCCATTGAATACAATAGCTCATTGTGTGCTCTGGAACGGATCGTACAGTACAGAGCAGGCTGGCCCGTCTTTATTAGGCAGAGAAATGAGCTAGGCGCTTTATGTGAGTACAGATTTAAGACCAGAACAAACACAGGAATATAAAGTAGTTTAATAATGTTACATAGCTCCAGACGTGACATAAATATAAATTAGTCAGCTACAAGTTATTTTAGCACTCAGTGTTTGACAGAATTATATTTTAGAGCCAATAAAAAATAAAAAAAAAACACTGATTTTCATGCAACAACAAATGTTATTAAAGTTGAACAAATTACTGACTTGCCAGTTATGCACCTTATAAACTGGTATGCACAATTACCAAAGCTGATTGGCAAAGTTAATTATGATGTTTCATTGATTATTATTCTATGAGTTTAATATGCACCTTTGGAACATAATTAACCCCCGCTCAGTTTTAATATTAGTTACATCATGAATTTATCACTATTTATTCTTATTCATTTGATTTATTCGTTAGTCAAGATTAATATTGCTCAACTCTGTAAACTCAGTGTACGGTCCGTGTCTTAAATGGACTTTTATGTTTGTTTAGTAATTACTCATTTTGATCCTGTTTTTCTAAATCATCAATCTCTGGTAATGCTGTAAATATGACCTTCCCTGAATTTACTGATACTACTATACATACACAAAAATCTAATTCTGCTATGATTAGCTATTCACTGGTCCGTGGATTCATTTTGAGTCTACTAAGACTTGTTGAACATAGATTAAAATATTGTAATGTTTCATAACTGTCTGTAAGTTTATTTTATGTAAGCTTGAGCAATTAGACCATGCAGAAATGTTTTTGATTGGGAGATAAAGTGAAAGAAAAAAAAATCAGGTAAAAATTATGTTTTGATTTAGAAATTATTACATAGACTTTGCTCCTAAAGGGCAAGAACACTGTAAACAAGGAAGGTTAAAAAAAAAAAAGAAGCACTTACTGTAAATAACATAGAGGTGAACTGTTTTGGAAGTTCAAAGGTCTCTCTAACCCAGTATAGTATCAGTAATTCTACACTCAAAAACACTTGGTGTGGAGGAAAAGGGTGGTCTCTAGAGTCAACAGACCCAACCCAAATTGTTCTCTTCAACCAAAAAAAAAGATAATTTTCACGTTGGCCTAAAAACAAACAATGAATTACAAAAATATTTGAATGAGAAAACCTTGGTGGAAAATAAATTGAAATGCATGGAATTGGGTGTAAAAAGATATCACTGAATTGAGTGGAATGAAAAATCCACATATATGCAGATAGAAGAAATACCAATACTGCATGAGCCTTCAATGGTGATGACTGCTACTTTGCCCAATGTACATTAGAAGACTAGACAGGCCTATACATCTGAATATCCTGGCTTTCTAATGTTTTTATTTTTAGCAATAAGGATCAAGAATCCTGAGCTCAGGTGAATGAGTTTTTTGTTGCCACTAGAATATACATCACAGCAACAATACTGATATTATTTTTAATGTACACCAGGCCTTACTTCACAGTAGAATGTAGACCTATATAAGGAATACAATAGAGAGAAACATTGAGAAAATATATGCCAGTTAATAAACAAATTCTGAACACTCACAAAACCCATTCAAAGGGATAGATTTACCAAGGGACTAGTGAATGTTGACTTTGCAAAATACATTTTAGTAAATATTTTCAACTTCTTTAGTAAATGAACTTAACTGAATATGCCATTTGGATCTATCAGTTATGAAAAGCTAAATGTCAGGCAGACAGCAAAATATACGGGTACTCGTGCCAGACATCCAGGTTGCTAACCTTATTTTTTTCCACTGCAGTAAAGACTTACTGCTTGTTCACCAATCTAATTCCAGATATGACATCATGGGAAGCCTCAGCCTTCTCAAAATTATTATTTGCCATGATGCACGTCTATTATATAGCATATGGCATTTACTTTTATTTATTCTATATAAGGTATCATAGAGGGTACCCACCCACTGTCTTGCCAGTGCCAGGAGCCAGCACTGCCTAATACCAACATCTTGATAAATGAGTATCACCGTACCAGTGAATTAATTTCAATGTTATGTCCACCTATTAGAAAAATCTGTGTTATGCCGCGTACACACGACCGTTATTCATGTCATGGAAAAAAACAAAGTTTTTCTCGTCGTGATTCCTCTCAAGCCTGCCTTGCATACACACGTTCATGAAAAAAAAACACTTGAGCAAAGCGGGGTGACGTACAATACGTACGGCGGCACTATAAAGGGGAAGTTCCATTCGAATGGCGCCACCCTTTGGGCTGCATTTGCTGATCCACGTGTTAGTAAAGTTTGGTGAGAGACGATTCGCGCTTTTCAGTCCGTTACAGCGTGAGGAATGTTCTATCTCCATTCTGAACGCTAGTTTTACCAGAACGATCGCTCCCGTCTCATACTTGATTCTGAGCATGCGCGTTTTTTTCCCCTTGTAAAAGCGTACACACAACCGTTTTTCACGACGTGAAAGAGAAGGACGTGAAAAACGACGAGAAAAAATAGAGCAGGTTCTAATTTTTTTTGGGCAGTTTTCTAATCGAGAAAAATGCTGAGGAGCATACACATGACCGTTTTTCACGACCAATCTAAAAAATTTAATTTTTCTCGTCATGAAAAATGGTCGTCTGTACGCGGCATTAGACTATCAGTAGTGTGCAATGCAGTGAAGCCTTATTGGCTCAAAGTGGGGTCTCTTTCTCTTACAGTGAAAAGCCTGCTGTGCAAAGGAATACAAGGGGCTGACATATATTTAAACACTTATAACACTTTAAACATTTAAAAAGAAAAGTCATGATTTTCAATAAATATGCAACTGGATTAAATGGTGCTCCTTTATGTCCACCTGGATTCCAGCTTTATCTATTACTACAAGTACTAATAGTCACACTCTACTAATCAAAACATGAAAAAATGTTTACAGTATTGTTCAAAAGAAATAAATGTGATCTGATATTTACAAGAATTTATGTAGTAAACGTACATCATCTATTTGTTACCTCTCTATCCTTCATCTTTATCTATTGAAATCATTTAGCAATGACTATACAGGGTGTTGTTTTTCCTTTTACACTGCTGTTTACTTAATATTCACTTTGGAGGTTCAAAAGCCCATATAACCATTTTCCATGTTGATGAAGCTTGGTAATAGCTTAGTGATTAACATTTTGAAAACGATTTTCTTTTGGACTCATGGTGCTTTTTGCCAGTGCCATTGACAAAAACACATTCAGTATACAAGCAACTGATCTTGGTGTGTGAAAGATAGATATGTGTAAACAGGAGCGCATATTTTTTCTTTTTTTTTTACAAATGTTCCTTGATGTGTCTATGTAAATGTGAATATCTGTGTAGGTGGGCGTTATTTATAAAAATTGGCATACACTCACATGCAAGATGAAAAAAGGAATTTTTTATCAAAGTTGTGACATCCTTCCTGTTTCACTACCATTCAGAATGCATTTAAAAAATATATAGTATTTATGCAGGGTGTTATGTGATATAATAGGTAAGAATTGAAAGAGTTTTTAACACTGATGCCGTGTACACACGATCGGTTTTACCGATGAAAACAGTCCGACTTTTCTCATCGGACAAACCGATCGTGTTTGGGCCCCATCAGTCTTTTTTCCATCGGTGAGAAAAAATAGAACATGTTTTAAATGTATCTGATGGGAAACAAACCAATAGCAAATTCCGATTGTCTGTGTGGAACTCCATCGGATAAAAAACCCACGCATGCTCAGAATCAAGTCGACGCATGCTCAGTAGCATTGAACTTCATTTTTCTCGGCTTGTCGGAGTGTTTTACGTCACAGCGTTTGGGACGGTCGGATTTTTTACTGATGGTGTGTAGGCAAGACTGATGGAAGTCAGCTTCATCGGATTTCCGATGGAAAAATCTATCGGATTAGAATCCATAGGAAATCCGATCGTGTGTACAGGGCTTTAGGCCTACTACAAAAGGACAGCAAAAGAAATGGCTGAAATGCAGTTCAAATGCATGCAAAATGCTTTCCAGTAGCTGGACATAAAATATTATATTGAATGGTGGCCATACACATGCATGCTATTTAAAGTATTCACTTTGTTCACTGTGCCATGTTACAGTAATGCAGAGTCATTTCAGCCTTGGTGCTACAGAACCAGTTGTGTTGAAAACTTCCTCAAGAAGACTCCCTCCAATATAACTCTGGAAAACCCCAAATAAGAAGGGCAATCTGAACGGATGAAGTTCCTTAATATGAGTCCCCCAACCCAGTACTGAATCTGATGTACTGCACCTGATGTTGGCAAGGGCAAATTGAACTGATAAATGCTTCAAGAGGACACCTCTCAACCCAGGTATGGGAAGCAGTTGCAAGGGCAATTCGAACTGATGAAATTCCGTAGAAAACACTCCCAACCCAACTCTGGAAAGTGCTGAATGAGAAGCTGGCAGGGGCAATTTAAACTGATCAAGTTTCTCAAGAAGACATCCCCCAACCCAAGTCTGGAGAGTGCTGAATTAGAAACAAGCAAGAGCAATTTGAACTGTTGAAATTCCACAAGAGGACAGTCCTCAACCCAACTCCACAGAGCACTAAATGAGAAGCTGACAAGGCCAGTTTGAACTGATGAAGTTCCCTTTGAAAAGACAGTCCTCAACCCAACTCCACAGAGCTCTGAATAGGAAGCTAGGGCAAGAGCAATTTGAACCGATGCAGCGCAGCAATCGGTGGTGCGGTGTGTCCCTTGGACACAGCGCATCTCTGATCATGGTAAAGAACCTATGACGTATGTCCAATCACAGATGATCACAGAGTAAATAGAAAATGCAGGTTATAGGCATTCCTCTCCTCACGTGAGGAGAGGAGAGATGATAAGTGGCTTTTCTCAGTGGGGACATCTGCACTGATAAACAGTGCCCTTATTATCAGTGCAGCCCCATCAGTGATGCCCACCAGTGATGCCAATCAGTGCCCATCAGTGATGCCAATCAGCACCCATCAGTGCTGCCTTTCAGTGGCCATCAGTGATGCCTGTTAGTGCCTCCTCATCAGTGCCCATCAGTACCACCTCATCATTGCCACCTCATTAGTGCCCATCAGTGCAGCTTATCAGTGCCAGTCAGTGCAGCCTCATCAGCGCACATCAGTGAAGAAGAAAAATGACTTATTTACAAAATGTTATAACTTTTTTTTTTCAAATTTTTGTTTTTGTTTAGCAAAAAATATAAAAGCCAGTTGTTATTAAATACCACCAAAAGAAAGCTCTATCTGTGTGAAATAAATGATAAGATTCCAATCTTCTGGAAAACTACACGAGTCCCGTCTGTGTCAGAGTGGTTGAGCCGAGTCTCGGAAATTTGCACAATGGAGGAGACACTGGCACAGGCCTCTGACAGAGTTAAAAGGTTTCATAAAACCTGGTCTCCGTGATTTGAATTCCATTTTTCGAAAGATTATGACTGAGAATTGGTTCACAGAGAGAAGGATTGACCTTCCTTCCCCACTTATGGGCCTTAAGCTCATTGACCACCAGACCTCACTACTATGGTAATTGAAATGCTGAATGTAGTTATATTTGCCAACTGCCATTGAGTTCAACAACCCCCCCCCCCCCCCATGTCTGCTTTACCCCCTTTTCTCTATCTTCTCTAATCGATACTTTTCTTTACTATGTACCATACGATGACTAAAACGTCTTAAGAGTAATTTAAGGATATATATGTAATAAAGGATAAAGGTAATCTGACATGATCTGACTAGCACCATGCTGGTAAAGCTCCCCAGAGACTTTTCGTGATAACCTACTAGAATGTGTTAATGGTTTTGCTGTGTATTGTTATACTCTCCCTTCAGAAAAAGTATTGAGAGGTTCTGGATTTACTAATTATGATATCGTGTTATAACGCGCTGTACTCTTTTGTATGCTTCCGTATACGATTGTGAACAATTTTATTTCATCATTTAATCACGAATAAACTACTAATGTTTTTAAAAAAAAGATATATATATATATATATATATATATATATATAAAAATGTTGTTTGGGTACAGTGTTGCATGATGCGCAATTGTCATTCACACTGCGACAGCACTGGAAGCTGAAAATTGGTCTGGGCAAGGAAGGGGGTAAACGTGTCCTGTATTAAAGTTCTCAATACCCAATCATGTGTAAGGTAAATAAAATAAAAAAAATAGGATTTTTTGCTAGGACATGAATGGATAGGTACCGTTAACAAAGCTTCAACTCTTTTACTAAGTTTTTATTATGTGAACAGTTTCTACTTCTTTAGTAAATCACTCCCGGTATCTCTAAATAAATGTTAGCAGCTGAAACACTTAGATTCAGTGGAATCCTGCATTTATTATCACCTCTGGACAGAATATAGATTGATATATGGCTGATAATTATCACAAAGCTTTCCTAATACGTAATAGAAATAAAATGCTCGAGGCTTATATCCCATAATACAAACTTTATTTTTCAGCTGGCGGGAAAAGCCATGACATCTCTCTGGCTTTCTATGTTTTCCACATCACATCACCTCCCAAACTTTTTTTTTTTCGTCACGCAGATAATGAGGTGGGAATATTCAGAGTGCAAACAAACTAATTTGCATATCAATCGTGTCTGGTCATTTCTATGCAACCAGTCGAGTATTTTGACTGGAATGTTTGCGCATACAAGTGTAGGTTTTCATGTATTTTGATAACATCCCCCTTCCCCCCCTTCAGAAATAAAGCACACAAGTCTGAAGTACATAAACTGTTTGTCCTGACTTGCAGACATGTTTATATAAAGTTAATGGTAATTGTGCATGCCTATCTGTGTTAAGTATTGCACAATGACAAATTATACATGCTTCTGTTCCTTCTTCTTTTATGAAATATACAGGATGGAAATGGTAGGTTTATTGCAATGTGAAAGAGAACATAGATTTCTATTGCTTTGCTCGGGAAACTGCAACTAATTGTAGGTTACAGTCTGATTTGAGTGCCTGCAATTATAACATAAAAACCTTATTGCTTCTTGTAAGAATTACAAGCATCCAGAATGAGCTAAGCTTTTCAGTTCTAAAAAAACTATTACCTTGATCACTTGATACAGGCCTTTGAATATCCTGCTATATATAGTCAAGACAAAAAAAAAAATCTTTTTTTTTTTTTAAAGCTATGACCAATATTTTGTGTGTTTAATGTAGGTTTACTGTTAGCATTCATAACAGTTTGAGTTTAATAATAGTGCAGTAAAGGGATGCTAAAATTATAATGCAAAATGAATCTATAAAACTCTTAGAAAATGTATAGAACTCTAGAGCTTTAAGTGGTAATTTAACATAGGAAATACTGATTTCCCTGTATTTGAGGTTAGCAGGAGAAAATTATGTTTAAAATCGTGTTAATTATACAAAAGATTAAATTAAAACTGATTTTTTTACAAATTTGTCTATTTCCTTGCTTATTATATAAGGTCTATGGCTTTCCAAAAAATAAGAAACTGGGACACGTTTTGCACCAAAAAGTTTAGTTAAAAGACACATCCTTGCACAACCCAATTCGTATTCTGTCAATTCAGATAAAAGAAGGGCTTCTCTCTTGGATTGTAAGCTCTAAGGGGCAGGGCCCTCTGATTCCTACTCTATTAAAGTGTATTGTATTTGTACTGTCTACCCTCAACTTGTAAAGTGCTGCGTAAACTGTTGGCGCTATATAAGTCCTGTATAATAATAATAATAATAATAATCAGTCCATACAGTACTAGATGAATCTTATGCAATTCCGGCATCTACTACAGTCAACGTCAATAAAATAAAATGCTAGGAAAAAAATTCACTTATGCTCTACAGTGCTGTAGTGCACATAGAAACATCATTCAATCATATATCAATCGTCATCAAAAGGAAACATTTTGTGGTTATGATTCCCTGTACACACGATCGGATATCCTATGGATTCTAACCCGATGTTTTTTTCCATCGGAAATACGATGAAACTGTCTTCCATCAGTCTTGCCCACACACCATCAGTCAAAAAACCGTCCGTTTCAAACGCTGTGATGTAAAACACTCCGATGAGCCAAGAAAAATGAAGTTCAATGCTTCTGAGCATGCGTCAACTTGATTCTGAGCATGCGTGGGTTTTTTATCCGATGGAGTTCCCCACAGACGATAGTAATTTGCTATCGTTTTTTTAACCATCGGATAAATTTAAAACATGTTCTATTTTTAAACACCGATGGAAAAAAGACAGATGGGGCCCATACACGATCGGTTTGTCCGATGAAAACAGTCCATCGGACTGTTTTCATCGGTAAAACCTATCGTGTGTACACGGCTTAAAGGAGCGACACGGACCCTTGCATATGCCAACTTTTTTGTTATAAATTTTTCTTGTCGTTTATCACGCTATAGCGCATAGAGCTAAGAAATATATTTGTTGGAATACATCATTATGCCCACACTTCTAGTACCTTGGTGTATCTTTTGATATATTGAAATACCTATCCTATGTAAACAATCTTTTGTCTTGGAATTTGATATGTAAATTTTCAAATAAAAATTATTGGAAAAGAAAAGGAAACATTTTCATCATTGTGTTTACAAATAGCACACTCATTTATTTAAAAAAAATTGAAATATTCGATAAATTATTTATTTATAAGGGAGACATCAGACCTAAAATAGGGAGATTTGTAAGGGCAAAATGTGACAGAAGGTTGTAGGTCCAAAAGTAGTCTGTCCCAAAATAGGGACGTTTGGTAACTATTGCCGGTTCGAATCCCAACCATGACACTACCTGCCTGGAGCTTGCATGTTCTCCCTGTGCCTACGTGGGTTTCCTCCAGGTACACTGGCTTCCTCTCACACTCCAAAGACAGGCTGGTAGATTAATTGGTTCCTGTTTAAATTGGCTCTAGTATGTGTATGTATGAAAGTGTGAGCTGGAGTTTGGCTTCAGTTTGTTAGTGGTTCTAAATCTAATAATACATTTAACACACCCCCTCCCTTCCCAGACTAACAATACTGCTATCTGCTGTGCCTCCTGTGCTCATTCTCTAATGATGTGTTTCACTAATACAGGAGGTGTGTTACTGGCCAGATCGCCAGGTGAAATCAGAAGGAAAAAAACTGGTGCAGCCACCACATCTAATGATAGGTATACTGTAATATATAACATTTTTGGGTTTCGGGTTTAATATAGCTTTAAAACTTTCTGCATTAATCAACAGCTAACACTCTTCTACTTGTACGGCTAAACAGGGAACACTTATCATCAACCTTATATTTTATTACTGCTAGCAAAAGTGAGCCCCTTTGTTGAATGTGATACATAAGGAAGTGCCTGTCATTGCAGTGGCGGCGAGTGCAGAAGTGCGCGTTGGTATGAATTTATTCTCTGTGAAGTGAAAGCCAAGAATTTAAATTAAATATTTCCACGTACATTAACAAAGATTCTACATAGTTTATAGTTAAAGTAAACTAAACCCAAGAACAAAAATGTAATATATTTCAGCTTACCAATCCTTAGATGGGGTGACTGCATTCTTTTTCTTTTTTTTTCAGGCCAAGTACATTTTTTGCATAAATATAGGAAAATATCTGTTGACCCTGTCAGAAGTCTGGTGTCCTTGTACCTTCCTGTGCGCTGAACTGAAATCTCAAACAATGTTATCAGAATTTCCAACTATCCTCTGTGAACTACAAAACCCCCTTCTTGTTATGTATAAGCCCTTGTTCCCACTGCCGCGTCTTCAAAGTTGTACGACTTTGAAACTGACATCCCTGCATCGCGGATTACATACGACTTCTTTAACAGAAGTCAATGCAAGTCATGTTGAAGTCGCCCCCATAGTAGTGCAGGTACCTTTTTCTAAGTCTGAGCGTCTTGAGTTACACCGATTAGAACAGTTCAATTGGCGTCAATGGGGTGCGACTTGTCATGCAACTTTGAACTCTCAAGTTGCATGACAAGTCGTGGCGGTGTGAACCGGGGCTAAGAGATAGGGAGAGGTGGAGCTGTTCTGTAGTCCTAGGGTGACAATGCTGATACTTCATAGATACAGTACAGTAATGAGCATTTTTATCATAGTACAGGAAGCATTTTACTGGCAGGATCACCAGGTCATTATAAAGAAAAAAAATATATACACTAACTAATTCAGCTGCTAAGCTGTAAAGTATTACATTTCTGTTGTTGGGTTTAGATACACTTTAGGGGACTAAAACCGGAGCACTCTGAATCTGGTGCAGCTGTGCATGGTCACCAATCACCGTCTAACTTCGTCTTGTACACTTAAAGTAGAACTATATGCAAAACTTTTTTTTTTTTTTTTCATTTTGGATAGGGCAGCCAACAATTGGTCACCATCTGTGTCCCATTGTGGAGATTCACCTTAATTTCCTGTCCCATAGCCAAACAGGAAGTGAGAGGAAATCTCTACAAATTAAGAGAATTCCTTGGGGACCCCCAGGTCACCAGAACTAGTGTCCCCACTGGAAGATGTCCCCTCTATTACTTTTCTGGGGACAACCCAACATTTTAGATTCCCTTTTACTTTCACTTTCAATAATGGTAAACAGGACAAAGAGGATGAATCTCCCTAACAGAGGCACAGACAGCAACAAGAAAGGATAAGTTCTATTCCCTCTCCACTCTATCCAAAAAAAAAAAAAAAAAAGATTTGCCTTTATACTTCAAGCTTTGATAATAAAACCGGGAAGCTAATTGGTTGCTATGCAGAGCTGCACCAGATTTTGCACTCTCCAGTTATAGTAAATCTCTCCCTTTAACTCCCCTCTAGCCATAAACATTCTGTCCAATTTTAAGGTAATTCTGCCAGCACTGTATTGCACAGTAAGTCCTCTTGCACATGGGCCATATTTTAAGCTGTGTAGCTTCTTTTTTTTTTCAGGTATGCACGTGCATTGTTGTTCAATGTTAAAAAAAAATGCATATTTTACATCTAAATGCTGTAATTTTTGCATATACTCGCGTATAAACAAGTGCATGTGATTGTTTATGTGTTAATTGAAAAAACTGTCAGAAAAGGATGAAGAATATTTTTCTGCGCGTATACGCGCATGCACATTTATGCACCTGCATGTGTGTATATGTGAGGTCTTTACGGAGTGCTGAGGCCTGTATAGGGTGAATGAGCCATTTACTTATCCTTATTGAAAGTGCTTGTAGGCAACCTATGTTACTGAATTGGGATGCAGTGGCTCTACGGAGACACATCCGCACGTCCTAATTTGACAGGCGTGCAGGGGTGGGTGTGCGGCCCCCAAAGGCACACTGTTTGCCAGCAAGCAAGATCCTGCGTAAAAACATCAGTAAATGATTGCGTCCATGTGCAAGAGGCCTAAAGTCTACATTGACTCAGGAAAGAATGACCTGATGATTACCTGGTCCAGGGAAAGCATTTGTAGAGCAGAGAAGACAAAGTCAGGCCTGCCACATACTGCTCTTCTTGTTTAAGAAGAGCAGGGTTTGGGGAATCAGAGGGGAGAAAAGCTGTAGACGGCCAGACTGCACGTTGTGCTCTTTTCAGAGGGGGGAAGCTCTCCTCCCTGCCCACCCTTTGCTGCCAGGGGAAGGGGAGGCAGAGCCTGGATCCTTGGCCAGCACTGCTCTCCTGAGCTCTTGGCAAGGGGGACATAGAGGCAGGGGAGAGGAAGGGTTGAAGTTTGCTATCCACAAGAAGAGTTGTAGGGGGAGGGAAGGCCACTTGTTCGTCTCCCTGATTCTGAACGGCCACTACTGGGGTGAAGAGGCTGGGTAATGTAACCTCCATTTCTCCTTTGCACTCACTCTTCCATACAGGCGGTAATTAGGGAGATCGAGCCTATGGTGGGCTTATGGGTGAATCGGTGTTCTCGGAAAAAGGCTGAACCTTATTAACTCCAAACGTGCCAGGATAGAGCTAAGGCCCTAGAGAATAAGAAATGGAGCAAGAAATGCTTTTTTTTTTTTTTTTTTATTCAATAAATGTAAACGCTTATTTTCTGCAGATATGTACGCTTAGCCTGGGAACTCTAAGATTTTGCAGTTATGAACTGACTCAACAGCTGGCCTGCTCCTCTAATAACCCTTTGCAGTCCATTTAATGGTGCTGATTGCAGGCTGATTCATAGAACAGGTGGGGCTGCTGGAGCCAAGTGTCACTTGTATAGCCCTGTGTACAGGTAACATGACAAGTAGGGCTGGCTTGGCATGTACATCAGCAAAAAAAAAAAAAAAAAAAGGCTCAGTTCACAAAGCTAACACACCAGGATAGGGATCTTTATTTAAAAGGAAAAAAAGACAGCAGAATCCAATGAGATTTGAAAATCACACCCACATGACTGAGAATAAAGATTTTTATCATTGGGCTAAAGATTTGTAAACTGAGCCCTAAGGGCTTGTTTACATTGCAGTCATTGTGTGCAGTTCTGCATATGCATTTGTAATGCATTGGCAGTGTATTTTTTTAAATAAATCATTTTCTTTAAGCGCTGTGTAAACAGTTGGCGCTATATAAATCTTGTATAATAATATTAAAAATTTTCTTTAATTAGTTGCAATTTACGTGCGTTTGCAATACGTTCACATGCGTTCCAGTACATTTACGTGTGAAAAAATTCTGCATGCTGTTCATTTTTAATATGCCAGGGAGAACACTGCAATGGGGTAAACTAGGCTCATTCAAATAAATTGAATTTTTCTTGCACAGGTGTAAAGGAGCCCCAAAGACAATATTTTATGACAAGTTTGCAAGGAAAGTTATAATGTGAATTCCTGTAGCAGAATGCACTATTGGTGTACAAATTATTAGTACTCATAAATGCATGGTTTTGTAAGTGAATATTTGTCTGTATTTGGGGGCTCATAACTGTCCCTTCCCTGCAGGAACATTGATTGTTATGGTGGCTAGCTGTGATGGCAGAATACATATAATAAGATATATAATAAGATATGCAGGCAGCTGGGGGCAGTCAATGGCCATGTCCTTTATCACCAGAAAAATCCTAACATGCTAAAGCTGGTAACTTCAAAAACGAATTCTCATAACTACATAGATAATACATTTAGAAACAGTTAAAGTTTATGTCTTTCGATTTCTTTGCACAATACTAAAACTTGCATTTGTGACAAGACTGATAGCACATTTCATATTATGGTCTCAGTATATATTTATTGTCAGCCACTATTTCAGTAATGAACATGCCCTGGGACAGCTATTATGCAGGCTTCATATTAAGTTGTGCTTAATAGGTCTCTGGCAGATAAATATCCGATAAAATGACAAGTTTAAATAGCCTTAATACCAAGTAAAAAGGGAAACATACAAATTTGCTAACCCTTGCCTTGTAAGGCAGCCTGTAACCTTCATATGTTGTCTGTTATGCAAATGACACAGCATTGTAGGATTGAGACACTGCAGATATGGCTTTTACATGTGCACCATCCTAGCCCAGTAATCAGCAGTGGAAAAGTATTGAAATGTCGGACACTTGTGCAGAGAATAGCTTGTACAAAGGGTAGCTGCAGTCTGATTTCTCAGACGATGGGCAATGAAGATAATAATTCAGTATAGCAACACTCACATAGAAACTTATTGAGAGACTGAGCAGTCTTGATAGTCAACTAGTGACTAGTAGTGTCAAGCTGGGTCATTTACAGGTGACAGGTTGTATGCTTCATGGTCACACAGGCAGCAACAATCACAGGAATTTTGTAGTAATGTGGCTTTTTGCAAAAGGATTCACATTATATGATGAGGCTCAAATTAAATGATATGGCTCACATTGTATGATATGACTCACATTGTATGATATGACTCATATTGTATGATATGGCTCACATTGTATGATATGGCTCACATTGTATGATATGACTCACATTGTATGATATGGCTCACATTGCATGATATCACTCACATTGTATGATATCACTCACATTGTATGATATGGCTCACATTGTAATAAGGCTCACATTGTATGATATGACTCACATTGTATGATATGACTCACATTGTATGATATGGCTCACATTGTATGATATGACCCACATTGTATGATATGGCTCACATTGTATGATATGGCTCACATTGTATGATATGACTCACATTGTATGATATGACTCACATTGTATGATATGGCTCACATTGTATGATATGACCCACATTGTATGATATGGCTCACATTGTATGATATCACTCACATTGTATGATATGGCTCACATTGTATGATATGACTCACATTGTATGATATGGCTCACATTGCATGATATCACTCACATTGTATGATATCACTCACATTGTATGATATGGCTCACATTGTAATAAGGCTCACATTGTATGATATGACTCACATTGTATGATATCACTCACATTGTATGATATGGCTCACATTGTAATAAGGCTCACATTGTATGATATGACTCACATTGTATGATATGGCTCACATTGTATGATATGGCTCACATTGTATGATATGACTCATATTGTATGATATGGCTCACATTGTATGATATGACTCACATTGTATGATATGGCTCACATTGTATGATATGGCTCACATTGTATGATAAGACTCATATTGTATGATAGGACTCACATTGTATGATATGGCTCACATTGTATGATATGACTCATATTGTATGATATGACTCACATTGTATGATAGGACTCATATTGTATGATATGACTCACATTGTATGATAAGACTCATATTGTATGATATGGCTCACATTGCATGATAAGACTCATATTGTATGATAGGACTCACATTGTATGATAAGACTCATATTGTATGATATGACTCACATTGTATGATATGACTCACGTTGTATGATAGGACTCACATTGTATGATATGACTCACATTGTATGATAGGACTCACATTGTATGATATGGCTCACATTGTAATAAGGCTCACATTGTATGATATGACTCACATTGTATGATAGGACTCATATTGTATGATATCACTCACATTGTATGATAAGACTCATATTGTATGATATGGCTCACATTGCATGATAAGACTCATATTGTATGATAGGACTCACATTGTATGATAAGACTCATATTGTATGATATGACTCACATTGTATGATATGACTCACGTTGTATGATAGGACTCACATTGTATGATATGACTCACATTGTATGATAGGACTCACATTGTATGATAAGACTCACATTGTATGATATGGATCACATTGTATGAGAAGGCTCACATTGTAAGACAGGGATCATATTGTATGATAAGGCTCACACTGTATAATAAAGGCTCACACTGTATGATAGGGATCACACTGTATAATATGGATCACACTGTATGATAGGGATCACACTATGATAGGGTCACACTGTATAATATGGATCACACTGTATGATAGGGATCACATTGTATAATATGGATCACACTGTATGATAGGGATCACACTGTATGATAGGGATCACACTATATAATATGGATCACACTGCATGATAAGGCTCACACTGTGTGATAGGGATCAGATTGTATGATAGAGATCACACTGTATGATAAGGATCACATTGTATGACAGGGATCACACTGTATAATAGGGCACACATTGTTTGATAGGGATCACACTGTATGATAAGGACTGTATGATAGGCATCACACTGTGTGACAGGGATCACACTGTATGATAGGGATCACGCTGTATGATAAGGATCACGCTGTATGATAGGGATCACGCTGTATGATAAGGATCACGCTGTATGATAGGGATCACATTGTATGATAAGGATCACACTGTATGATAGGGATCACACTATGATAGGGATCACACTGTATGATAAGGATCACGCTGTATGATAGGAATCACACTGTATGATAGGGATCACATTATGATAGGGATCACATTGTATGATAAGGATCATGCTGTATAATAGGGATCACGCTGTATGATAGGGATCACACTATGATAGGGATCACATTGTATGATAAGGATCATGCTGTATAATAGGGATCACGCTGTATGATAGGGATCACACTGTATGATAGGGATCACACTGTATGATAGGGATCACACTATGATAGGGATCACACTGTATGATAGGGATCACACTGTATGATAGGGATCACACTGTATGATAGGTATCACACTATGATAGGGTCACACTGTATGATAAGGATCACATTGTATGATAAGGATCACATTGTATGATAAGGATCACACTGTATGATAGGGATCACATTGTATGATAGGGCTCACCCTGTATGATATAGGGCACACATTGTTTGATAAGGATAAGGATCACACTGTACGATAGGGATCACACTGTATGATAAGGATCACGCTGTATGATAGGGATCACACTGTATGATAAGGATCACGCTGTATGATAGGGATCACACTGTATGATAAGGATCACGCTGTATGATAGGGATCACATTGTATGATAGGGCTCACCCTGTATGATATAGGGCACACATTGTTTGATAAGGATCACACTGTATGATAGGGATCACGCTGTATGATAGGGATCACACTGTATGATAGGGATCACACTATGATAGGGTCACACTGTATGATAAGGATCACATTGTATGATAAGGATCACGCCGTATGATAGGGATCACATTGTATGATAGGGCTCACCCTGTATGATAGGGATCACACTATGATAGGGTCACACTGTATGATAAGGGTCACATTGTATGATAAGGATCACATTGTATGATAAGGATCACACTGTATGATAGGGATCACATTGTATGATAGGGCTCACCCTGTATGATATAGGGCACACATTGTTTGATAAGGATCACGCTGTATGATAGGGATCACACTGTATGATAGGGATCACACTGTATGATAGGGATCACACTATGATAGGGTCACACTGTATGATAGGGATCACATTGTATGATAAGGATCACGCTGTATGATAGGGATCACACTGTATGATAGGGATCACACTGTATGATAGGGATCACACTATGATAGGGTCACACTGTATGATAGGGATCACATTGTATGATAAGGATCACGCTGTATGATAGGGATCACGCTGTATGATAGGGATCACACTGTATGATAAGGATCACGCTGTATGATAGGGATCACATTGTATGATAGGGCTCACCCTGTATGATATAGGGCACACATTGTTTGATAAGGATCACACTGTATGATAGGGATCACGCTGTATGATAGGGATCACGCTGTATGATAGGGATCACACTGTATGATAGGGATCACACTATGATAGGGTCACACTGTATGATAAGGATCACATTGTATGATAAGGATCACGCCGTATGATAGGGATCACATTGTATGATAGGGCTCACCCTGTATGATAGGGATCACACTATGATAGGGTCACACTGTATGATAAGGGTCACATTGTATGATAAGGATCACATTGTATGATAAGGATCACACTGTATGATAGGGATCACATTGTATGATAGGGCTCACCCTGTATGATATAGGGCACACATTGTTTGATAAGGATCACACTGTATGATAGGGATCACGCTGTATGATAGGGATCACGCTGTATGATAGGGATCACACTGTATGATAGGGATCACACTATGATAGGGTCACACTGTATGATAAGGATCACATTGTATGATAAGGATCACGCCGTATGATAGGGATCACATTGTATGATAGGGCTCACCCTGTATGATAGGGATCACACTATGATAGGGTCACACTGTATGATAAGGGTCACATTGTATGATAAGGATCACATTGTATGATAAGGATCACACTGTATGATAGGGATCACATTGTATGATAGGGCTCACCCTGTATGATATAGGGCACACATTGTTTGATAAGGATAAGGATCACACTGTACGATAGGGATCACACTGTATGATAAGGATCACGCTGTATGATAGGGATCACACTGTATGATAAGGATCACGCTGTATGATAGGGATCACACTGTATGATAAGGATCACGCTGTATGATAGGGATCACATTGTATGATAGGGCTCACCCTGTATGATATAGGGCACACATTGTTTGATAAGGATCACACTGTATGATAGGGATCACGCTGTATGATAGGGATCACACTGTATGATAGGGATCACACTATGATAGGGTCACACTGTATGATAAGGATCACATTGTATGATAAGGATCACGCCGTATGATAGGGATCACATTGTATGATAGGGCTCACCCTGTATGATAGGGATCACACTATGATAGGGTCACACTGTATGATAAGGGTCACATTGTATGATAAGGATCACATTGTATGATAAGGATCACACTGTATGATAGGGATCACATTGTATGATAGGGCTCACCCTGTATGATATAGGGCACACATTGTTTGATAAGGATCACGCTGTATGATAGGAATCACACTGTATGATAGGGATCACACTGTATGATAGGGATCACACTATGATAGGGTCACACTGTATGATAGGGATCACATTGTATGATAAGGATCACGCTGTATGATAGGGATCACACTGTATGATAGGGATCACACTGTATGATAGGGATCACACTATGATAGGGTCACACTGTATGATAGGGATCACATTGTATGATAAGGATCACGCTGTATGATAGGGATCACGCTGTATGATAGGGATCACACTGTATGATAAGGATCACGCTGTATGATAGGGATCACATTGTATGATAGGGCTCACCCTGTATGATATAGGGCACACATTGTTTGATAAGGATCACACTGTATGATAGGGATCACGCTGTATGATAGGGATCACGCTGTATGATAGGGATCACGCTGTATGATAGGGCTCACCCTGTATGATAGGGATCACACTATGATAGGGTCACACTGTATGATAAGGGTCACAGTGTATGATAAGGATCACATTGTATGATAAGGATCACACTGTATGATAGGGATCACATTGTATGATAGGGCTCACCCTGTATGATATAGGGCACACATTGTTTGATAAGGATCACACTGTATGATAGGGATCACACTGTATGATAGGGATCACACTGTATGATAGGGATCACACTATGATAGGGTCACACTGTATGATAGGGATCACATTGTATGATAAGGATCACGCTGTATGATAGGGATCACACTGTATGATAGGGATCACACTGTATGATAGGGATCACACTATGATAGGGTCACACTGTATGATAGGGATCACATTGTATGATAAGGATCACGCTGTATGATAGGGATCACGCTGTATGATAGGGATCACACTGTATGATAAGGATCACGCTGTATGATAGGGATCACATTGTATGATAGGGCTCACCCTGTATGATATAGGGCACACATTGTTTGATAAGGATCACACTGTATGATAGGGATCACGCTGTATGATAGGGATCACGCTGTATGATAGGGATCACACTGTATGATAGGGATCACACTATGATAGGGTCACACTGTATGATAAGGATCACATTGTATGATAAGGATCACGCCGTATGATAGGGATCACATTGTATGATAGGGCTCACCCTGTATGATAGGGATCACACTATGATAGGGTCACACTGTATGATAAGGGTCACATTGTATGATAAGGATCACATTGTATGATAAGGATCACACTGTATGATAGGGATCACATTGTATGATAGGGCTCACCCTGTATGATATAGGGCACACATTGTTTGATAAGGATCACGCTGTATGATAGGGATCACACTGTATGATAGGGATCACACTGTATGATAGGGATCACACTATGATAGGGTCACACTGTATGATAGGGATCACATTGTATGATAAGGATCACGCTGTATGATAGGGATCACATTGTATGATAGGGCACACATTGTTTGATAGGGATCACACTGTATGATAAGGATCACAGTGTATAGGGCTCACATTATATGATTGCATTGCATTGGGGAGTGGTGACACCAGCAAAGAGAACACACTCCTGGACACACGCTGTACGTATTATAAACACTACGTCACCAGGCATAACTTTTACTCATTCATTATACATTAATCACACGCCATAAAAACATATACTAATAGATACAATGCTATAGAAACATATTTTAATACATAATGCTACTATTTAATGCTACAAAAACATATACCAATAGACACAATGCTTTCGAAACATATAAAACTAGATACAGCTCTATAGAAAATATACTAATGGATACAATTGTTAAAGAAACATACAGTCCATCAGATGTGGAAACACACACACACACACACACACTATATATATTGCTTTAGAAAAATGTATAAACAAATAATATAAATGCTATAAAAAAAAGATATTATCTGATACAATGCTAAAGAAAAATATATTGAGATACAATGCTAAAGAAAAAAGATATGACGCTGTGGAAGTTATATACTTCTACAGCGTCATATATATATATATTTTTTAGCATTGTATCTCAATATATTTTTCTTTAGAATTGTATCTAATAATATATTTTTTAATAATATAATATAAATACTATGCTATAGAAACATATACTAATTGATATAATGCTATAGCAGCCTATACTTATCTATACAATGCTAAAGAAACGTATAAAAGTAGATATACTGTAATCCTACAAAAAAATAAAACACTATACATGCAATGCTTTAAAAGCATATGCTATGAGAATTTTTTTTTTATAGAAAACATATACTCAGAGTCCATCAGATGTGGAAACAGTGCTATCTAGAGTGCTATTGGGAAAAAAAAAAAACATATAAAAAGAAAGACACAAAGCTATAGAATAATATATGTGTAGCTACAAAGTTATTGAAATATATATGAATAGATACAACACTGTAGAAACACAATGTTATAGAAGTGTATAGCAATAAATACCATGCTATAGAAACATATACTAATATATATATAATGCTATAGGAAAATATACTAATAGATACAATGCTATAAACGTATGCTATGAGACACAATGTTATAGAAACATATACAGTCTATCAAATGAGGAAACAAGTGTGACAGCTGATGGGAATGAAGATAATACATTCTATGATCGTATACTTTTACACCAAAATGATGGGAGAAGATGCGAATCCTGAAATAAACACGAGATCTTAGATACCTGAGACTGAGAAATACTTTTGTCATGTTATTTATTAGAACATAAAGCTCAACAATCTAACAGTACATATAATACTTACAAATAACATATGCACATACTAGTAACATTTATATATGCTCACTAGCAACATAGCTACAATAGCACATATAGTAATAAAACAAATACACATATAAATACATACAAACAGACCAACAAACACCAACACATACACACACACAGACACACACACACACACACACACATATATATATATATATATATATATATATATATATATATATAAAATAAACAGACACATTAGGAACATACATACAAAAACATACAACATACAAAACACACACATATATAGTAAAAACACACAGGAACATACAAAAAAAACAAAAAAAAAAACACACACGTACACACACATATATATTATTTTTTTTTTTACTATTATAATTTTTTTACATTTCTTCTAATAAGAAAGGGAGACATCTTGTGGATATTATAATTGAGGTGACACACGTCCCAACCAATAATCACTCCAGATATAGAATGAATTATATTACAAATGTTTTACACCCAGATCATATAGTTATGCAAAGAAAGAAAAGAAAAAAAAACCTGTGCACATCACAAGTCGTATTTGGTGTTATAAATAAGCATAACTGATTTCTAAACAACACAATCTGTCCCCGTATGGTGATGAAGCATATTGTACATTTCCCTGAGATGCCTGCACGTAATATCCTATATGTAGGAGAGACTCCACATACTGCCCATCTGCTTGGACTGTCTCTGTTATCGCCATTCACCAAAACACTTATTAGCACTCTGATTGTACACTGCAGGTATTTACAATACTCAGCAAAGCTCATCTTATATACACGAAAAAATATATATTTGACGTGTATGCACGTTGTTATTTTTATCTATCTATCTATCTATCTATCTATCTATCTATCTATCTATCTATCTATCTATCTATCTATATATATATATAGATATATATCTATATATATAGATATATATATCTATATATATATATATACACATACATGTGTGTGTGAGTGTTTTTGGTGTGTGTGTGTTGCAGTGACAGCTGGCAGTGAGTGCAGCCCTCCAATCACCTGTGTTGTGTACCTGTGTGCAGGAAATGTCTATAGACACACGTGCACTGGACTCTGCATGGAAAGACAAGCCAATCCCTCTGCCAGGACAGGATATCTCTGCCCCGGTGTCCTTTCAATGGGATCATCCTGCGAATCATAACAGGATACGGGGCTGTGTGCACCTTAGCCCTTCTCATGCCCTATTTTCCTTTTCATGTCTTACTAAACTATTCACTCACATCCCTTTACATCACATCACATGGATTAGGTGACCACGGGTACCTGTCATCCTATCCATCACCTGTCTAATTCTTCATCATCACACCTTCATAGAGGAGCGAACCTTCCACATCAGTATATATATATAATCACATGAATACACATCAATATAGCAAGAAAACAAACACGTTTGTATTCATTTTAGATATGTATTACCCCCTCTCTCTTTTCCTCTTTATCTCTGTACATATATTACGTAAATATATACATATACCAAAAAAGCAAACATTTTTGTATTGATTATATTTTTTTTATTGCTCTCTCTCTCTCTCTCTCTCTCTCTCTCTCTCTCTCTATATATTTTACATAAATACATACACATAGCAGGAAAGCAAACATTTTTGTATTCATTTTATATTTTTCTTTTTATTGCTATCTCCTTCTCTCTCTCTCTCTCTCTCTCTCACCCTCTCTCTCTCTCTCCCTTTCTATCTCTGTATATATATAGATATATATCTATATCTATAGATATATATCTATACATATCAAATAAATACAAGTAAGAAAGCAAACATTTCTGTATTGATGTTATCTTTGTTTATTGCTCTCCCTCTCTCTCTCTTTCTCTCTGTATATATATATCACATAAATACATACACATAGCAGGAAAGCAAACATTTTTGTATTCATTTTATATATATTTTTTATTGCTAATTACTTCTCTCTCTCTCTCTTCCTTTCTATCTCTGTGTATGTATATATATATATATATATATATATATATATATATATATATATATATATATATATCACATACAAGCAAGAAAGCAAACATTTCTGTATTGATTTTATCTTTTTTTATTGCTCCCTCTCTCTCTCTCCATCCCCATCTCTGTATATATATCACATAAATACATACATATAGCAAAAAGCTACATTTTTGTATTGATTTTATATATTTCTCTCTCTCTCTTTCTCTCTGTGTATACATATCACATAAATACATACACATAGCAGGAAAGCAAACATTTTTGTATTAGTTTTATATATATTTTTTATTGCTATCTCCTTCTCTCTCTCTCTCTCCATCCCCATCTCTGTATATTTATCACAAAAAACATACATATAGCAAGGAAGCAAACATTTTTTATTGATTTTATATATTTGTTTTAATGCTATTTCCTTCTCTCTCGCTCTCTGTCAAGAAAGCAAACATTTTTGTATTGATTTTATACTTTTTTCAATTGGTATATCTCTCTCTCTCTCTCTCTCTCTCTCTCTTTCTCTCTCTCTCCCTTCCCCTCTTTCTCTCTCTCTCTCTCTCTGTATTTATATCACAAGAAAGCAGCATTTTTGTATTGATTTGATATATTTTTTAGTGTTATCTTTCTCGTTTTCTGTATATATATCACATAAATACATACATATAGCAAAAGATTAAACAGTTTTGTTTTGATTTTTGCTATCTTCTCGTTCTCTCTCTATAGCAGCAGCAGGTAAGCAAATATGTTTGCCCTGATTTTGTGTGTATATACATACATATAGATATCTATCTATCTATATAGATATATATATATATCTACACATAGCTCTATATATATATATATATATATATATATATATAGCTATATATATATCTATAGATATATATCTATATATATGGATATATTTATATCTATATATAGATATATATATCTATCTATCTATATAGAGATATATATATATCTCTATATAGATATATATAGATATATATATATATAGAGAGAGAGAGAGAGAGAGAGAGAGAGAGAGAGAGAGAGAAAGAGAGAGAGAGAGAAATACAAATGTTTGTTCTCTCACTATAATGTTTTGTAACCTTTGGATTTCAAAGAATATACATAGAAGAAGCCCCTGTGCACTTTATGTAAGCACATAAAAAAGAAGTCCATCCACACATTTGGATTTGCACACCTAGTATTAGTGGCCGGCTCCTCTGCTCAGAGCCCACCGTCCGCACAGATATGTCAGTTTTCCATGTAGGCTTTCTTTTCATCAAATTAACGAATTCAGTTTATGTAGGTACCACTAAATAACACGTACTAAGCAGAACACAAACGAAATAAAATAGATAGCAATTATGACCTGTCATTATGTCCCCAGGAACAATCAATGTGGATCGAATGATGAGCTGGGCAGTGGTGGATTGGGTTAATTGGCAGGTTAGCTAGAAGGGGAATACAGGTAAGTCTTATAGACAGCACCTGTACAGAAATATAGGAACCTGTAGGTGAATGAGCCCCATGGCACAGGGCACTGCACCCATCTTTTTCTCGCCCTGTTCTGTGTGTTTAGAATCACATTCATTTTCTCATTGACCCTGCAAGCAAAAGCATGGATAATCATTGGCTATGGGTGCTATAAAAAATAGTTTAACAGAATTGTTGTTGTTATCTTAATCTAGCTGTCACAGAATGGGTTAACCTCAGATGGCAGGGCAATGTGCGTATACCCATTATGAAAAAAAAAAAAACACAGTCTGAGATCAATGATATTGCCTTTAAATGAGAAAAGCAGTAAATGAGAAGTGAAGGGCTGTTAGCAGTGAAAGGGTTAGTGGGCTGAGGGTGCTCCTGGGAATGTGAGGGAAGAGGCTGCACCCACATTGTGTTCTGGGAGACAGTTCCCCCACTCTGATGGGGTTTAGGAGCAGAGCCAGATATGGGACAGCTGCATCCCAAGTCTCTAATTCCTTTCTCAGGACAAAAAAAAAGCCATGCCACCTGCTGTTAGATCCTGAGAGTTGCCAGTGCATGCACTGCCTCATTCACAGTACCCAGCACAAGCAAAATATTGGGTTTGCTCAAGCAGGGCACACAAAAGAAAATGATCAGAACTGTTTTTTAGCAGAATAGTCAGACAAAAACTAGAAATGGGTGATGGTAATTTGATGTCAGACGACACATTCTAATAATAAGACATATTAATCTCTGTCTAACAGATCAGCAGTCACTTCAAAATCCTGTTTACCAATTAATGTTAGTGGTGCCTTTCAAAGTGCCATTTGCAGAACCTTTGATGCTAATGAACACACTCTCTGGGAGACCATGGGAAAGATGCTCTGTGCACTTCCACACAGCCTAAGCCATTGCTGCACTGATGAGCTCACAGAAAGCTTGCTCACATGTTTATCACTGAAACAATTCCCTTGCTTTTATGTAAACACCTGCATCATAATTATGCATTTCATTTGCATGTCGCATACAGTTCAATAAGAAGAGATCTGTGCAAGAAAATACGCCTCTCCTCCCTCACTTCCCAGGAATAGCTTAATAGAGGGGTTAAATTAAAGGGAAGTTTTAGGGTTGAGTTTTTATGTTTACATTGAAGTCTTTTTTATTTTATTTCATGTCTCATGTCTGCATCCTTTTGTTACCTCTTTTAATTAATACTTTACATATGCCATTGGTAGATTTTCCTCTAGAGGTGATTTTTTTTTCTACTCCTTTATAATCATTCACCTTCATGTTTATGTAGCATTACATACAAGTTGTTGTTTTTTTTTTTGTTAAACAAAAAACAAGCAAAAAAAAAAAAAAAAAAAAATATATATATATATATTGCAGCTTACCAATTCGTAGATGTCGTGGCTGCATTCATTTTATTTTTTAGGCTTCAGTTTACAATTACCGTGTTTCCCCGAAAATAAGCCCGGGTCTTATATTAATTTTGGCAACAAAAGACCCAGTAGGGCTTATTTTCATGGTAGGTCTTACCATGTAATGTGCTGTCTTCTCTCCATCTCTCCCTCCCTGCCTGTCCGGATCCCCAGTGTGAACCAAATTAAAATGCTTGTAAAATCCCATAATGTGTGTATCTGTATTATAATTGGGCCAAATACCTTCGTTATAACGCCACTCCCGTGACCCGCCGTAGCTCTCTTCCCTGCTCCAAGCACTGCGGGGGGGGGGGGGGGCGAGATCTACCGTTGAGAGGAGAAGAGGAGGAGAGCAGCGGGAGGTCAGCTGAGCATCCATCGGCAGTGTACTGAAGGGATTTGGCACAATTATATGACAGAAAGACACACATTGTACATTATATACTACTGTAATAAAGTGGATTCTAGAATTTCACAAGCATTTTAAACTAGGGCTTATTTTCGGCGTAGGACTTATAATACAGCCCTCTTGGAAAATAAGGCTAGGTCTTATTTTCAGGGTAGGTCTTATTTTCAGGGAAACACGGTACAGGCATACCCCGCTTTAAGTACACTCACTTTACATACATTCGCGAGTAAGGACATACCCACGAGTGTATGTAAAGTGCCTCACAAGTACTGTACAGACATTTTGCAGCGCAGTAGAAGGAGCTGAAGCTCCGAGAGCATAGCCTGCCCTGTTCCAGTGTGCCCCTGACATCCCCACTACAGCCCTTAAGACCTCAACTACAGCTCCTGACACCCCCACTACAGCCCCTGACCCCCCACTATACCCTAGAAGTGAAAAAAGGTATTGTTTCACTTTAAGTACATTTTCGTTTTACATACATGCTCTGGTCCCATTGTGTACTTAAAAGTGGGGTATGCCTGTATATTATGTGATAAGGTTAAATATACATATAGGGGGAGATTTAATAAAACCGGTACACACAGAATCTGGTGAAGCTGTGTATTTTAACCAATCAGCTTCTAACTTCAGCTTGTTCAATAATGCTTTGATAATAAAACATAGAAGTTAATTGGTTATGTAGAGTTGCACCAGATTTTGTGTGCACCAGTTTAAGTAAATCTCCACCATAATTACTTCAAGCTATCTTATAGCCCAGGGCTTGACAAATTTGATTTGAATCTAGGAGCCAGCTAAAAAAGTTAGGAGCCAGTTTTTTAAGTCCACACCCAGGGCATCAAGCAATAGAAATTGCTCACGCCTGGTGGCAAATAAAAAAAGACCCCAAAAACAAAACAAAAAAAACAAACAAACTTTTTTTTAGTTGGTTATAAACTTCTGCATATAAGTAATTCTTCTCCTTCACTGATGTGCGCTGATGAGGCTGCACTGATGGGCACTGATAATCAGGGCACTGATTATCTGTGTACATGGCAACTGTCACACTCCCCGTCCACTCACTGGCGGTAAGGAAAGGGCGCAGGATCAAGCCCACAACCCCAGCACCCAGCTGTCAAACTGGCACGCCGCACTCCTCACAGCCCTGCCCACAGGAGGAGGACACCGGTTCCCACAAACAAGGGCTGTATCCCGCTCCAGCAGGCCTCAATTACTGGCCAGCCATCTTATTTCATGAAGGGGCCACATGGCGAATCCAGACCGCTGCTGCAGTGTAGCCCAGGCACCAGGACACAATTTCTAGTGGCCAGGACAACCTGACGCCTGGGATTTTTCGAGCCCTGTTATAGCCAATTTGGTTAATGGGTGAACTGGTCCATGTGATAGAGTCGGTATAGGCAAACATTAAATGGGAGATTTACTAAAAGTGGTGCACACAGAATTTGGTGCAGCTCTGCATAGTAACCAATCAGCTTCTAGCTCCAGCTTGTTCAATTAAGCTTTGACAATAAAACATAGAAGCTGATTAGTTACTATGCACAGCTGCACCAGTTTTACTAAATCTCCCCCATAGACTCATACCGAAGCACCTAAAAGAAGCAATCTCTGGGTGCAGTACGTCGAAGACTGCTAAAGCCTAGTCTCTGCCTCATTTTGTCATTTTTTTCCAATTTATAGCTAATAAAAGAAAACAAAGGGCATGATTTACTAAAACTAGAGAGTGCAACATCTGGTACAGCTGTGCATGGTAGTCAATCAGCTTCTAACCTCAGCTTATTCAATTACGCTTTGACAAAAACAACTGGAAACTGATTGGTTTCTATGCAGAGCTGCACCAGATTTTGCACTCTTCAGTTTTAGTAAATCTCCCCCAAAGTGTGCCTCTGAGTCACTTTTAGGCTCTTTCTTCTTTATTTTTACCTGGTGAGCCTGTCAGTAAGTCAGTTATTTTTCTAACTTTCTTTCTAAAGCAGAACTAGACTCATTGATTAACCAGTTTCCCAAAACAGGTACATTCAATACAAGCCTTAAATCACAATTGTCGCAGTTGCTTGTACTTTCAATCAAACTTTCAAGCCATCAAATGGTTGGTGTCATAACTGATCGCATGTGCAGCACCATGGCAATTTCAGATCAAACAGAGGCTAAGATGGCAGCTTCCATGACTGTAAAGGATAGTAGGGCTTACTACCACTTTAAGCTGTTCAGCAAAAGTGCCAGTTAGAGGTTTTAGACAAACCATCTTCAACTGATAGGGGTGCTTCCAATGGTTAGTACCGTTCCCTCCTTCCTTGCACATCATCGCCTACTCCTCTTCTGGAAGTGTCCAATTACTGGCCCAACTCCTTCGCACCTCTCTTCACCTTTCTTCATAACCTTTTTTTTTTACCAGTTGAGGAGGAGAAAAGGGGAATACTGGAGTAAAAGCTCTGAGTCTGCTAGAGCTGCTATCATCACATCCAAGATGGACGCTCGCAGAAGATGTCTCAGGGTGTTTAGACATCTACACAAGGGAGGATTGTACAAGTAAATAACCACTGTGCCTGCAAGGCAGATCAATGTATTGTGGCCACAGAGGAGTCCCTGCTGTCAGAATAGAATAACATAGTGGGAAGCATTTCTGTATCTACCTCGCTTGTGTGGATGGGAGAGTCTGTTCATATGATTTCAATCAGCCTGCAGGCTGATATAAAAAAAAAAAATTAATCATGTATGTATGGCCAGCTTGATCCGGACATTAACCCCATCCAGTAACATTAACATTCCCCTTCATGTAACCCTAACCCTCAGACTCACACTAACTATCCCAATAACTTTAAACCTAACATCACATCAATTCACATCAATTGTTCAAATAACTTTAACCCTAACATTAAAGTGGAACTTTGGTCAGAAAATTAAGTCCTGCTGGATCACTTCAGGCTGGCCCCTTTTGCAGGTATAGCTATGTAAAAAATTAAAAATAAGTGTCTATACTGTTTAGAATTCAGTAATACACGGTCTCACCCTGCTCTGCACATGCTCAGTTGCTTTTGGCATTTTTAGGCATGGCTGAATTTGTAGAGGCCGATCTGCTGACAGACTTAAAGTAGAATTATACCCCCCAATCCTTTACAGCCAAGGAAGCTGCTTATGTTTAAACTGCAACTGCCATGGTGCTGCTCATGTGATCAGTTATGACATTAGCCATTTGATGGTTTGGTAGTTTGGTTGAGGACACAAGCAATTGTGACAGTTAGCAATCCCAGCATTTCAGGAATGTAACTGTTTTTTGAAACCATTAAATCAATGGTTATGATTCACTACTGTTTGGGGGCTCTGGAGTTCAGCAAAATGGCAGCCTCCAGCAAGAAGCAAGTTGTTATGGGTCAAGTTCCGCTTTAAGGTTCACATCAACTGTTCAGATAATTTTAACACTAGCATTAAAGCGGAGCTCTGCCGGAAAAAAAAAATATTAAAAGCCAGCAGCTACAGGTACAGCAGCTGCTGGCTATTAATATTTGGACACTTACCTGTCCTGGAGTCCAGCGACGTTCGCAGCAGAGGACGAGCGATCGCTCGTCACTCTGCTGCTCCCTCCGCCATCCTCGCTGAGGGAACCAGGAAGTGAAGCCCTGCGGCTTCATGCCCGGTTCCCTACGGTGCATGTGCGAGTCACGCTGCGCCGTTCTGATTCATCCTCCTGTGTTCTGGGAGCCGAGTGTCTCCCAGAACACTACGGGAAGTCTGGGGGAAGTGACGTCACTCCCGCAAATTCCCGAAGAGAGGACTCCCGGATGCGGGTGAAAATACCTGTCTTAGACAGGTATCTTCACCCCCCTCCCCCCTGAAAGGTGTCAATTGTGACACCTGAGGGGGGGAGGGTTCCAAATAGCAGAAGTTAATACTTAGGGTGGAGCTCCACTTTAAGTTTCACATCAACGCTCCCAATAACTGTAACCCAAATATTAAGGCTCACAACAACTCTCCTAGTAACTATAACCCAAATATTAAGGCTCACATCAACAGTCCTAAAAACTTTAACCCTAGCAATCAGGCTAACATCAACTCTCCCAATAACCTTAATCCTAACAGGAAGGCTCATGTCAACTCTCCCAGTAACTTTAACTCTAACATTAACTACTTCAATACAGGGGACTTTCACCCTTTTCCTACCCAGGCCAATTTTCAGGTTTCAGCACTGTCGCATTTTGAATGACAATTGCACGGTCATGCAATATATTCCCAAAAAAGGATTTTATAATTTTTTACCCACAAATAGACCTTTCTTTTGGTGGTTTTTGATCACCACTGGGTTTTCTATTGTTTTTTATTTTTTGCGCTACAAAAAAGTTTTACTTCGTTGCTGTTATAAAACTTTGTAAATAAGTAAGTTTTCTCCTTCTGCACTGACAGGCACTGATAAGGGGGCACTGATGATAAGGCACTTATATGCAGCACTGATGGGCACTGATAGGCGGCACGGATAAGCAGCACTGATGGGCACCGATATGTGGCACTGATATGCAGCACTGATGGGCACTGATAGGTGGCACTTGTTGGTACTCATAGGTGGCACTGATGAACACTGATAGGCAGCACAGGTGGGCACTTATAGGCGGCACTGATGGGCACTGATAGATGGCACTGATGGGCACTGATAGATGGCACTGATAGGCAGCACTGATTAGGAGGCACTGATAGGCATCATTGATGGGCACAGATTGGCATTTTTAATGAGCACTGATTAGTACCCCCGGTGGTCTGTAGTGGGTATCCCTTGTAGTCTCTAGTGGGCAGCCTCGATAGATCTGCACTGAGAGTCAATGCACTCTGCTCGCACCTTGTGAGCGCAAGTAGAGGAAAAGCCGATAAACGCCACTTCCTGGTTACCATGTGATGAGCTGTGATTGGACACAGCTCATCACATGGTAAAAAGCCTATGACGTAGGCTCTTTACCAGAATCAGAGATGAGGTGTGTCAGACTGAAACACCACCAATTGCCATGCTGCGCACCCCCGTGGGCGCACGATATCGGCTTATCCTGCTGGATGTCATATGACGCTCAGTCAGGATAATACAACCACTTTCCGGCCCTCATCCTGCTATATGGCGGGCAGGAAGTGGTTAAGGGTCACATCAACTGTTCAAATAACTTTAACCCTAACATTAGAGTTCACATCAACTCTCCCAATAACTTTAACCCTAACATTAAGGCTCACATCAACTCTCCCAAAAACTTTAACCCTAGCAATCAGGCTCACATCAACTCTCCCAACAACTTTATCTCTAACACCAAGGCTCAATTCAACTCTCCCAGTAACTTTAACCATAACATTAAGGTTCACATCAACTGTTCAAATAACTTTAACCCTAACATTAGGGCTCACATCAACTCTCCCAATAAATGTAATCCTAACATTAAGGCTCACGTCAACGCTCCAAATAACTTTAACCCTAACATTAAAGCCCCGTACACACAATCGGATAACCTATGGATTTTGGTCTGATGTTTTTGTCCATCGGAAATCCGATGAAACTGTTTTTCATCAGTCTTGGCTACACACCATCAGTCAAAAAACCGACCGTTCCAAACACGGTGACGTAAAACACTCCGATGAGCCGAGAAAAATGAAGTTTAATGCTTCTGAGCATGCGACGACTTGATTCTAAGCATGCGTGGGTTTTTTAACCGATGGACTTGCCCATAGACGATCGGAAATTCCCATCGGTTTTTTATCCATCGGAAAATTTTAAAACAAGTTCTATTTTTTACAACCGATGGAAAAAAGACCGATGGGTACCATACACGATCGGTTGGTCTGATGAAAACCATCCATTGGACGGTTTTCATCAGTCAAACCGATCGTGTGTACGGGGCTTAAGGCTCACATCAACTCTCTCAAAATTTTTAACCCTAACATTAAGGTTCACGTCAACTCTTCCAATAACTTTAACCCTAACATTAAGGCTCACATCAACTCTCCCAAAAATGTTAACCCTAACATTAAGGTTCACCCCAGATGATGACTTTTTAGTCTAAACTAGTCGGGTGGATTTGTCCATATACATCGCTCTCGTACCTGCATCCATGCTTTTAAGACCATCCTAAATGTGAGTGTTACATTGTATGTTTTTTTTATATATATTAAACCCTTTCCAAACGGAATTATGCTATGTGAGTTTTTCTATCTCTACACGTATGCATTGGATACCGAGTCCCTACATGAATTGGTGTTTTGTGTTATTGGATGTCCCGTCTGATTGAAGTGCTAAACCCCTTTGACTTCAGACTACCCCTCCACTCAAGACCATCCGTATTGGGGTTCATTAACCCTTAACGCAATCTCAGATTTGGGCGGCGTATGCCTCTCCAAATCCGAGACTTCTGGTAAGCCTCCTCAATATATACTCGGTGGCGGATTTCACATCACATCTGTATAATATTAATTTTCGAGTTCTCACACTCTTTAGCTTTATGTGATTTGGGTGGCGTATGCCCCGCCAAATCCAAAATCTCTGGTAAGCCTTCTTCAACTCACCTTGGTGGTGGCTCCCTTCTTCCACTCATAGAAGACTATGGATTGTAATTTCACGTTTTGATTCATCATGTTTTCTCTGGATTGACTTTCATCACTTTTTTCCTTCATGGACTATATTTATACAGACCTTTATTTGTATCATTTTATTTTGTTAATATTGTTTGAGTACTTTATCATTTGAGTCACTTAGCACGTTATTTTGGGTGATACACGTGTTTAACATCATATTATTATATCCAGTTTTTTTGTGTATACATTCATATATATACATATTTATTTAGATAGCGCTACACTTTTATTTCCATTTACCACTAGCTTTTTTGTACCAGCAGTGTTGGCAGCTTTTTCATATTATTTTCCAGCGCAGTATTACCCATTTACTTTTATTAAGGTTCACGTCAACTCTTCCAATAACTTTAACCTTAACACTAAAGCTCAAATCAAGTCTTCCAATAACTTTAGCCATAAAACTATTCCTTTCTGAAACCCTAAAGCTAACACTAACCCTCCCTAATGTAAACCTAATCCTCTGTTTGCATGCCTACCCTACTGTGCCCTGAATTATTAGTGGCTGGACCTGGACCATAATCTGCTGCTTAGATTAGGCAAACCTCTAATAGTTATATTAACCATAAATATGATCATGATGGACTGTGAAAACTAGTATTGTACTATTTTTACATTTTATTTGGTGCATTGGATGAGAAAAGGTACTGGTATGTTGATTGCAGTTGTAGTATACACTACTAAACCTAAAATGCAGGATTTACATGTGTTTTACAAATGTAATATTGTTTTACAATCTCAATGGCATTAGCAATTAAGATTGTCTCTATAATAACTCATAACAGTCATTAATGGCTGGATGTCATAGGCAGTTACATGATATACCCATGCTTGAATTGACTTACTAGTGCTGGGTGCCACTGCAATAGCCAGTCATAACTCAGTCCTGAATTTCAGCATGATGGAAACATCTTTGAACAACCTTGCACATAGAAGTGATTCATAGCAAATTGCCTAGCTTCCAATGGTTCCTTATTTGAATGGACTCTCCCTTGTTTTGAACCAAATACCTCTGTCCCTCCTTCCTCTTCATCTGTCCCTCTTTTTGATCTATTGCACAAACCTTTGTAAATGTACTGTTTAACTACCAAAAATAGTTTACTTGTCTAAACCCCTCGTTCAATCTCTAAATCAGGGGTGCCCAACCTTTTGAAGAGTGAGGGCCACTTAAGCGACTTGGTAATCGGGCGCGGGCCACAATATGGGCCCTTTCGATCAGGCCATTTGGAAGGGGACAGATGCCCCTCTGTTTTTTCTTTTAGCGGATCGGATTGAAGGTAGGCGGATGTAAATGGACACAAGTCTGTTTACATATGCGGCTCCATAGAGGTGAATGGAGGGTCCAATTCAGTCAAAATGATCGTGTGAAAGGGGACTAAGGCTGCTTTCATGCTGATGCGCTGTGGTTTACCCACACTGCGGGTGCAGCGCAGTGCACCTGTGGATTTCCAGCGGGTTATCTACACTTTGCCATAGACTTCTATTATATCCTGCAGGCGTGGTGCACTGTCTAAAAACACACCAAACCCACAGGTTAAAACAGAGTGCATTTGGTATCACTCCGCTTGTGACAGGAGCCGACGCTATACAGGAAGCATCAGCTCATGTGGCTCTGCTGCGCAGCCGCTTGCTTCCTCTACCACCGTCTTCATTCACAACACTGATGCTCTGGGATGGCGGGTTGGCAAACCGTGATCTGGGCTTGCCAACCCACCATCCCAGAGAAGGAGGTCACGGGCCACATCAGAAGGCTCTGCGGACCACATGTGGCCCCTGGGCCACTGGTTGGGCACCCCTGCTCTAAATTATTACATTTTTATCTTGAAAAGCCAGTATAAAGGGAGGGGAACTGTAAAAAAAAAAACAGTTGTTGATTTAGCCAATCTTATTTTGCATATTAACCTGTTCATGCCAGTGTAACGCATATAAGCAGCAGCTTGGCGAGGTCCACACACCACATATATGGGTCCTTGGGACTCTGCTGTTGTTTGCTGAGTGCACTCCCAGCACACTGACTAACTGACTAAGCTGTCATCCACAGCTGCTGCATACTGTTTACAACTGGGAGCTGATGGAAAGGGGACCTGATCTTGTGACCACTGTTACAGCCAAGCACAGTGGTCACATTATCTGGAACTCTGCCTGCACCTCTCAACGCTAGGATCCATCTAAAGACCATCAGCAAAGGGTGAATCCTTAACAAGAGTATGTCCTTGGCCTGCATAATACAGTTACTGGCCAAGCAGCGCTGGAAGCAGAGTGGGAGAAGTCAACAAAAAACCTATGGTAGCTGAGGGTATCAGATGACCACAAAGGATAGTGGAGACAGGTACCCATTGGATAGTGTAGCTTAGAGTCAGGCAGGGTCAGGGATGGAAGGCAGTCAACAAACATATTTCAGGGACAGGATGAGGTCAGATCAAGTAGCAGACTAGAGAGTATTCCAGGGACAGACCCAGATAAAGACTGGCAGCAGACAGAGAATTCAAGGGACAGGCCTTTAAACTTTAAAACTAATATTCACCAACTAGTACAATCCAGCTGAGTGGTCATTGTTGCTGCCCCAGAATACTTTGTGCAGATTGCTGATACAATAGTGTATTGTGTATTCACTCCGACTTCATATATCTAGGTCCGAACTGCTGACTGAGTAGGATGACAGTTTGCCTACTATTCTAGTGGGCGGTTCTAGGTCTACAGGCTCAGAGTATACAAACTATCTCTTTCAGCCTACCCATAACCCAGTCACAATGAGCCTGTAGCAGCCATGACAGTTGAACTTTTGTGATACTAAAGCTAAACCATACATGATTGGATTCTTCTCATATAGCCCACAGGCTAAACAAGAAAAAAATCAATAGATTCTTCTATCCACACTAAACAACACAGATGGAGGAATATGTACTGCTGGCAATTGTATCTATGACAGGGCCACCCACAGCTCAAAATCTGAGTTGTGAATGGCCAGCTTAAGGGCCAGTATACACCAGCCCTTTCTATGCATTCCCCTCACTGCGATTTTCAGCCCATCCAAGACAGGGAGACACAAGGTACTTTAGTACTCATGAGACTCACCCAATTGTGTAAATATTAATATGTGTATCTGCCAGTTCAAGGCAAATCACACAATTCAAGAATCCAGGTAGTCAATATTATCACATTTCAAAAAATATATAGAACTCTTCCAGCTGATCCAATTTACAAGCATATATTTTGGCAAAGCAAAAAAAAATGCAGTTTTACATTTTGCCTAACTTGCAAATTGATTCACACATCACTAAAGAACAAATAATAGAGTCAGCTGCAAGAGAGTGACACCCGAAGCATGGCTCTGTAGGGGAACAGGCTCAAACTACTGAGGGGACATTACGCTGCTGGAGTATCTACTGGTGTAACAATCAACCAACAACTGCCGGATTTGGAATATTACTGAAAGTGGCATTAAATGTCTTCAATTGGGTTAGAAATTAGCACACCAAGAACTGAACGTGGTTGCTGTTATCAGTTGTATGGTATATAAAGGCCCCCTAGGGTCCTGTGGTATTTAATTATTTCTCTGACAGTGTATCAAAGGGCACAGTAATGAAGGAGCTCAGTCCCTAGACAGTACTGGGTGGAGTTTTAGCACTAGTTATTGCTTTAGTGCCAGGGCATTGAGTAACATCTGGTGCAGAAATGATCCTAGCCATGGGCTGACAAAGGTTTTAGACACCAAAGCTATCTATCTATCTATCTATCTATCTATCTATCTATCTATCTATCTATCTATCTATTTATCTACAGTGCCCTAAAAAGGATTCATACCCCTTGACATTTTACACATTCTATTTTTAAACAATCAACTGTGCAGTGCTTAAAACTAAACACACTAAAGTGCATATATAGTGAAAAATATTCTGATGATGATTCCACAAATATCACTTCATATGTGAAATCAATACTAATCATGCAGTGCATAAACACTTACATTTTGTAAAACAATAAAAACAGAATTCATATGAACATATAATAAAAATTGAATATAGAAAAATATAGTAGAAATTATTCCATAAAGTCTCCACAATGTAAGTGCTTCATAAAAAGTGCTCAAAATGAATCCACTCCTCTGTGTTCAAAGAGGATCCAGGTTGTGTATCACCACAGGTACTCCCCCCCCCCCCCGGCAGGAATATTCCCACCTGGGTCAGTGTGGCCACTACAGGTAAGTAGGGTCAAAAACAGCTTTCTAGCCTCACCATGGGCTATAACAAGACAAATCCAAAGCTCCTCTCCACTCCTTGCTCCCAGGTGGCCAGTGATTACCAATGATAAATAGTAGAGAAAGAAAACTGATAGTGCTTATATTGTTTAAAAAGCCCTTATTTGCATACAAAGCAATGGCAAGGTACTCACATTTTTCTGATGCTCCAAGCGCACCAGTCTGTAAATAGCAAAGACAAAATTTGTGTTTGGGAATCACCTCTCCAATTCACACAAGCCCCACCGGCATTTCTCATGGAAATAACTAGCTCCACGCTAGTTCCCAGTACCCCGATCGTCCATGCCCCTTCCCAACGTGTGTAAGTACAGGGTCTCTTCCTCAGAGGGATTTCCACATTTTGTCATGTTACAACCAAAAACGTAAATGTATTTTATTGGGATTTTATGTGATAGACCAACACAAAGTGGCACATAATTGTAAAGTTGAAGGAAAATGCTAAATAGTTTTCATTTTTTTTTACAAATTAATATGTGAAAAGTGCTGCGTGCAATTGTATTCAGCCCCCCTGGGTCAATACTTTGTAGAATCATCTTTCGCTGCAATTACAGCTCCAAGTCTTTTCGGGTATGTCTCTACCAGCTTTGCTCATCTGGAGAGTGACATTTTTGCACATTCTTCTTTGCAAAATAGCTTAATATCTGTCAGATTCAATGGATGCATCTGTGAACAGCATTTTTTACGTCTTGCCACAGATTCACAATTGAATTTAGGTCTGGGCTTTGACTGGGCCATTCTAACACATGAGTATGCTTTCATCTAAACTGTTCCATTGTAGCTCTGGCTGTATGTTTAGGGCCATTGTCCTGCTGGAAGGTGAACCTCCACCCAGTCTCAAGTCTTTTACAGACTCTAACACAGGGACAATAAATACAGGGAAAAAGTGTCCCTCAAGTAACTGGAAAATAAGCCCCTTCTGGTTGGAACTAATAGGAAAACCAGAGGTGATAGGGATAAAATTGAAAGAGTTTGTTGATTCAATTTGTTTGTTGATTCAAGTTTGTTCAGGGACAGCACCGGTGGGAGTGATATGGGATGCCCTGAAGGCCTTTCTTAGGGGAGTATTGATTAAACAGGTGGCCAAGATTAAGAGAAACTCCAGGGAATGGGAAGAGAAGAGCAGGAAAGAGGTGTTGGAGGCAGAAAAATGATATGTGGAGGACCCAACCCTGACGAAACAAAGGAGATGGCTCGAGAAACAGCAGGAGTACAAAATGGCGGTTATAAGGAAAGCGGAGATTACGCGCCTTTTTCAAAGACAGAGTACCTTTGCGGAAGCGGAGACTGTAGGCCATACGCTGGCTCTCTTGGCCAAAACAAATTTAGCTCCTTCTAATATTTCTGCAATTAGGACGCTGGGGGGTGGGATATCCTCCCAAACATCTGTAATATTAGATACATTTGTGTCATATTACCAGGACCTGTATAAGTCAAAAAGGGAAGATGAGATGGCGCTAATGGATGGGTTCCTGGGGGGAATAGAAACACCAGCTTTGACAGAGGAGGATAGTAGCGCTATAAAAGCCCCAATAACTTTAGAGGAACTACAACAGGCAGTGGTGGGGATGTCCAACCAGAAGTCCCCCGGGCCAGATGGTTTACCAGTAGAGATTTATAAACAGCACGGTGAGGTGCTGCTTCCGGAACTGTTAAAAGTGCTGAACTGGGCGGCAGAAGGGGGGAGGTTACCTGCTTCGATGTGAGAAGCCACCATAATAGTGCTTCAGAAAGAGGAGAAAGATCAATTAGACACATCGTCATACAGACCTATATCACTGTTATGCTCAGACGTTAAGATATTGGCTAGGGTGCTGGCGGCCAGGATAAATAAACATATTCAGAAACTCATAAACCCGGATCAACCCGGGTTCATTCCCAATAGATCCACTAGCGCTAACATCAGAAGGGTGTACTTGAATCTACAGACGCCAACCGAGAACACAGGGGGTAGAGTTATTTTATCCCTAGATGCCACTAAGGCTTTTGATAGCCTAGAGTGGGACTATCTTTGGCATATTTTGGAGAAATTTGGGTTTGGCCCCACCTTCATTAAATGGGTAAAAACACTTTACAACTCCCCAAGCGCCAAAATAAAAATTAACATCGAACACTCAAAGATGTTTAGGCTAGATAGGGGGACAAGGCAGGGTTGCCCCCTTTTTCCCCTTCTCTTTGCCTTGGCAATAAAGCTATTAGCAATTGTGATTAGAACTACACAGGGTATACAAGGGTTCCAGAGGGATTCTGGGGGATTCCACGACATCTCTAAAAGCGGCAGTGCAGACAGTGGAGGCATTTGGACGGTATTCGGGCCTGATGATAAACTGGGAGAAGTCCGCACTCTTGCCAGTGGACCCGGTTGGCAATGTAGTTTTTACAGATATCCCCCAGTTAAAAATAGTGGAGAAAATGGATTACGTGGGGATAGTGGTAACACAAGATCCAGAACAATATATCAGTAACAATCTAGGGCCACTCCTAGCCAAGTTTAAGCAAAAAGCCGACATCTGGGGACATCTCCCCTTATCGGTGGCCGGACGAAGTAACCTTTTTAAGATGATCTGGATGCCATAACTATTGTACGTGCTCCATAATTCTCCTGTATGGATAGGAAAAGAATGATTTAAAAAAATAGAGACCCTTTTTAGGGAACTGACCTGGAAGAAGGGAAAAGCGAGGATCAGTCTTCAAACATTACAATTGCCAACAAACAAGGGAGGGCTGGCCGTCCAACACCCTCGCAGCTATTTTTTAGCAGCGCAGCTATAGCACCTGGGGGGGTGCAGCATGGAGGGAGGAGGGAATACCAGCGGGAAAATTATGCTAATGAGTGCCCTACATAACACCATAATAGAAACCCTGGAGGCCGATTCCTTCCCGGTTAAGAACACTAAAGATGGTCACAAGGATATGGCAGGCATGCAAGCTAGCCTTGGGGTACAAGGAGTTAACGGAATATTTTCCCCTTTGGGATAACAAACATCTGCAAGAAATCCTAGCCATGGGGAAGATTAGGGAATGGGAAAAGCTGGGTATAACTAGATTGATGCAATTATATAAGGGAACTACATTGAAATCCTTTTCAGAAATAAGAAGAGAGTATGCCATTCCAAACTCCCTATTTTACACGTATCTGCAGATCAGACACGCCCTCCAAACCCAATTTAAAACACATCCGGTGACATGGCAAAAAATCCCCCATCTTCAAAGGCTAATTAAGGTAGGACACTTTAAAGGCCTCATTTCAGAATTATGTACGCAGATTAGTGGTTGTTCCATACTCGGGGAGAGCGTGGAAAAGAACAAAGGGAAATGGGAGAAGGATATAGGCCCTATAACTACTGAACAATGGAAACGGATACTGGAGATGGGGACATCGGTGTCACTCTCCACGTCACAGCGAGTATCCCATTTGTTCTTAGTGCATAGAGTTTATTACACCCCAAAGAGACTGCATATGTTTGGAAGGAAACCAGATGATAAATGCCCCAGGTGTCAAGATACAGGGGACCTTATACATATGATGTGGAAATGCACAAAATTATATAGATACTGGGACAAGGTACTGGACAACATAAATACAACCTTCGAGACAAGATTGGAACTGGAGGCTAAAACATGTTTACTAGGTTGTATGGAGGAGAGGAAAGAGCAAAAGGGCATTATGGTAGCGGTACTGAGGTGTCTGTTTCAGGCCAGAAAAGTGATAGCACAAAATTGGCAATCAAAGAAAGCACCGACATCAGCAGAATGGGTTAATGTAATAAACACGACAGTGTGGAAAGAAAAAGTAGTCTTGACTAGACGTGGCAACTTTAACAAATTTAAAACACTGTGGGAGCCCTGGTTGAGAAGAATGGGATGCCCGCCCTAAAGAGTGGAGAGGAGATTAATTTAACAACTGGTAGTTAGCCTTATGAGTTGTAGTGAGAAAAAGAGAGTGAGAGCGGTAGCAAAAAGATAAAGAAGAGTAATACCCCCAGAGTGCATAAAACTGGAGTAGTGGATGCAGTAGGTTTTTGTGAACAATAATAAGAGGGTGGGGAGAGGGGAGGGAGGGGAGCGTAAGGGGTAAAGAGGGTATCTTAAAGTGATACAATGTGATGCATGTAAAGATATTGTTACATTTTAAGCAGATGTTTTGTATTGGTGAAAACAATAAAGAATATATAAATGAAAAAAAAAAAGACTCTAACAGGTTTTCTTCGAAGATTGCCCTGTTTTTAGCTCCATCCATCTTCATCTTAACTCTGACGAGATTCCCTGTCCCTGCTGAAGAAAATAATCCCCACAACATGATGGTGCAAGCACCATGTTTCACGGTGGGGATGGTGTGTTCAGGGTGATGTGCAGTGTTAGGATTCCACCACACATAGCGTTTTGCTTTTAGGCCAAAAAGCTCAATTTTGACTCATCTATCCAGAGCACCTTTTTCCACATGTTTGCTGTGTCCCCCACATGGCGTCTGGCAAACTGCAAATCAGAGTAAATGGGGCTGAATACAAATGCATGTCTCACATTTTTAGATATTTACTTGTAAAAAAAAATGAAAATTATTCATAATTTTTCTTCCACTTCACAATTATGTGCTACTTTGTGTTGGTCTATCATATAAAATTCTAATAAAATACATTTACATTTTTGGTTGTAACATGAAAAAAATGTAGAAAATATCAAGGGGTATGAATACTTTTTTCAATGCACTCCATCTATCTATCTATCTATGGTTGGAAACTATTCTATAGTGTGCTCAAGAAGATTCTAAAAAAAATAAATGTAGGCTTCATTCACATATCTGTACTAAAAACTAAAGACCTAACGATCCTTTTGAGTGTGGTGATGTGTGCTTAAAGGACACCTATCTCTTAATTCTTTGTAAAGTATTCTCACACTGCTGTATGTCCAAAAAAAAGTGTTAGCCATTTAGAGGGTCTTCCCGAGGCTGGGACATGTTCGGTCTGTCTGGTTGTCTAGTACACGGAGGACTTTATTGTGCTTCTTATATCATGCAGTTTGTGAGTATACATATGCTTCTGTTTTGTTCAATAAAGTTTCCACAAGGATAATGCACAAGGCTGATATGCCCTCTGTTTTTATTTCCTAATGTGCCTTTTGGGCATCCCCAGCCCATAGGGGACTGCAAAGCTTTAAGAGTAGCAAAAAGGTTGAGATCCATCTGTGCCAGGCCATTTCCCTAGGTTCTTTCATTTTGTAGTTTAGGTACAAACTGCCACAGAACACAGGATGTAACTGCAGATATCTAAGGTATATCATTGGATATAATAATGCAAAACAGTACTCCAGGTTTACATGTGGTATGTACAAGTGTGGTAAACCATGCTGCACTGGTGGATTTCAAACAACCAATTAACAGCATTCTATTTACCAGTGTATATAAAACCTTTTAAATTTAGGGATACATTTAGAAATGATTTCGCACAAGAATTACTCAATTATCACCTAAAATTCTATTTTTTTTCTAAAAGGATTCCATTGGAAAGTGTGTGAATCCTGGGTGAAAGTTGTGTGAATCTTTAGAAAAAAAAACATTTATAAAAAGAACCCTTTTTTTTTATCATTCTGATAAAAATGACCTATAGTATGTACATTATATTATAAATACTCCACACATTTTTCATTTCCATCCTTCCTGTCTTGACAAATGTTAAGCCTTCAACTGAGAACTACAAATGTTATTTAATTGTCACCATGATTACCTTGCAAAATCCTTTGAGAAAAGTATAGCTTGGGTGACGTAAAAGACCCTCTAAATTCTCTGTACATTTTCAGAGCTTTGAAAGGCAGCCATAGAATATTAGGTGTCAGTAATTATACTTTGAAAGTAGATGATAGTTCATTTCCTTCACCATTACCGGCAATACTCTGCGTAACTGTTAGGAGATTAAATATGTGTGAATATAAAAGGGGATACACAGCAGCTATAATTCAGATGCCTTACATCAATGCCCACATTCTATCAGGTCTTTATCTGACTAACAAATGTACTGTATTGAAATTCTATGAATAACTTTGTTCTGAAACCTTGATGAAGTGACCGGTTCATTAACGAGTAGCATGATTCAAAGCTGTCCTATAAACATTAAAGTAGAAAATTAGCTGTGTTATCTAAAAAAAAAAATAACTTTAGTTACATATGGTCATTGAAATAAAGGATGAGAGCAAGGTCTAAATTTGGTTTTATGGCAATCCTGGGTTATTACAAAAAAAAGTTGAGCTGATCTGCGAAATCTTGAATTCTTCTTTCCGCAGGTATTGGGCAAGATTTACAAATGGGGTGGTGCTTTGCAAGCATGTATTTACAGAACCACATAGGAGACCTCTTCTAAATATATAGATAAGAATAACTGATTACAGATCTACTGCTTAGACCCTGCTACTCCTATATTTCCAAAGTAGCCAGCTGCTTCTCATCTCTGGAGTACCTCCCCCTGTCCATGTACCATGCCTTTGTTCTACACACGCCCAACACAATACAAATGAGGAAGGTAACACAGCTCTTTCTGGGTGCAGTTTTGTAGTTTCCTGCATTACCTGCATACTCATTGACCCAAGAAAGCTCTTTTCAATGCAGCAGACCCCTGACTGGCTCATAGAACATAACCTCCATCTCACACTCCAAAATCTGTTCTATAGAAAGATACTATGTACACTCTTATACTAGGAGTACTTGAAAATGCAATTAATGTTATAATAAATACATGAGCAGAAATAGCATAATATATATACTTAAACTTGAAAAAATGTTCTCTCAGAGACATGTGCATTCGTTTTCGTCCAAATGCATTTTAGTCCGAATTTCGGGTATTTTCGTTATTGTTTTAACAAACGATAATAAACGCGCAGAATCCGAAAACCGAAAGATCCGACATAAACAAATGCTTTATTTTTATTTTCGCTGTGACAACAGTTCGATATAGATAGGAGATTCGACATGACACTGACAATATCGATCTGTGTCTATCGAACCTGTGGTCGAATGTGCCTAACCTTAGCTCTATTAGTCCAAGATTATACATAGAGAGAAAAGATTTGACATAAAGAGAAAAGATTCGACATTATAGAGACAATAGCAAAAAAGGTTGAATGTGCCTAGCCTAACTCTATTAGTCCAAGATTATTCAACATAGAGAGAAAAGATTCGACATGAAGATTTGACATGAAGATTCGACGAAGCAGTCGACGCGAGCGGACATTTATGGTCAAATGCTCCGCCCATAGGCTATAGAAGAATTCTAATGTTGGCTGACTAGTAATAATAATTAATAAATATAATTATTACTAGCGTCATACAACATTAGAATTCTACTCTAGCTTGTAGGCGGAACATTCGACCGGAAATGTACGATTGTGGCGTCGTACAGTTTAGCTGCTATGTCGAATCTACTTAGAACATTCGACAGACACCATAAGCCTCCAATGACAGATTCAACCTTAATTATTTCGGATTTTCGGACGAATGTATTTTTAACGAAACAAAATAAATAAAAACAAATTTCGGGAGTAACTAAATAAATGTATTTTTCGGACGAAAATGAAATCTCAAAACAAAATATTTTAGTGTGCACATGTCTATTAAAATGTCATGATAGGGAATTTCTACCCTGTTGGATCAATGAAAATTGTTTTTGTTTTTTTGAACCCTTGAAAAACTTATGAAGAGAAAACTCAGCAGGTGCTTCTTATGCCGCGTACACACGACCGTTTTTAATGTCATTGAAAAAAACAGTTTTTTTCTCAACGTAATTCTTCTCAAGTCTGCCTTGCCTACACACTATTGTGGAAAAAAATGCTTGAGTAAAGCGCGGTGACGTACAACACGTACAACGGCACTATAAAGGGGAAGTTCCATTTGGATGGCGCCACCCTTTGGGCTGCTTTTGCTGATCCTTGTGTTAGTAAAGTTTGTTGAGAGACGATTCGTGCTTTTGAGTCCGTTACAGCGTGACGAATGTGCTATCTCCATTACGAGCGCTAGTTTTACCAGAACGAGCGCTCCCGTCTCATACTTGATTCTGAGTATGCGACGTGAAAAACGCAGAGAAAAATTAGAGCATGTGCCAATTTTTTCATGGCCATTTTTCACGTCGTGAAAAATGCTCTGAAGCCCACACACGATCATTTTTAATGACCATTTAAAAATTGCATTTTTCTCTTCATTAAAAACGGCCGTGTGTACGCGGCATTATGCATGATTTTACATGGTTTTGTTATTATTTTACAAAATTTCTACACAAGAGAATTTTTGTTCTTCATGTCTCTCCTATGAAATTCTAGGTGCTCGTATGAGAACACTGCTAAAAACAGTGGTAATGCTTGAATATTGAGGATAGTGTCCGAGTGGAGTGGTGCTGAAAAGTCTGCGCAAGATTCGACCTAACTTAGTATGGTCAGACACCTCTGGTAAGGTGTTGTAAATAAAAGAGGAGCAGTGAAGGAGTTTGCGTGTGAAGGCCAGCATTTTTTGTTCAGCATTATGGCTTTGTGATATACTATAAATGAGGCCAAGTATGTGCATAGATTGTTGATCTGTTTTCAGCATTTATAAAATTTTCTTTACTTTCTGGAAGAGCCTAATGGAAAGTTAATAGAAAATACGTACTATCTTTTTGTAAACAAGATTCTGGTCAAACCTGATATTAAAAGGCAGTTACCACAAGTTTTGAATTCAGAAGTGTACTACTGTAGCAGAGATATAGACGCAAGCCCCTTTAACTCTTTTCCTCACAATTCCCAGAGTTTCTGGACACACCCAGGGATAATACATTTCCCTGCTTCTTATTTCCATCAGCAGCTCAGAGAGTCCAAATCTGATGAGGCAGCGGTAGCTGGATAAGTAATCCGCAGCCATGTGCGAGGCCCTTTAATATTAAAATCGGTGTGCGAACAAGGTGGCCAGAACTTATTAGGCATGCAGCTACTGTTGGAATTCTCTCCCCAGTTAATACTGGGATACTCAAGTTCCAATGAGGTGGAACTTTGTCCCTGGATCCCTCCAGCCGTTTGTCTGTGTTAACTAGACTTCACTATAAAGGGCATTGTCTATGAGGATGATTGAGGATAATTGCATGTAGCTTTGTTCTATACTGTTTTACTGAAGTAGTGATTCTCAGGTTGAGTCTTAGAGAGTATGCTATGCAGCCACATGTTACCCTAAATGTAACTTTACTGTTTAGTAAATTGCAAGTTACAGTTACACTCTGTCTGATCATTCATCTGATAACTAATTCTATGAAATCTGGCATCTATGAACAATATTGGCTATGTCAGGCAATGGTGATTGGAAAGGAGTGACAGTGGCACCTGGTAGTTCTACTCCAGAGGGAAGCAGGCAACCTACCATCCCTGCAATAATGATCCCCTTTATCAGTGGCTGGATTCCTACTGCAATAATTATCCAAGCACTCAGGGTCAGGCTTGGGTGATTGGGCCAAGAGTTTGCAGGGCCCAATCCAAACATATCGGATCCCATCCCTGTTCAACAGGCAGAAATAGCCATTAACACCTCAGAGGGGGAAGCAATGTTAACCCTACACCTCCCAGCTGAAGACTATGGTTCTCTTTACAAGATAGTATACTGCTTAGAAGTGGTGTATAGCCGCAACATTAGGGGTCCTGAACAGAGAGTGGGAAAATCCATTTCACAATTTTCACTGGAACTGAAAGACACAGCAGCAGAAATATGCCATAGGTAAAGGGATGGTGGACCACTTTGCCAAGTTAATGGTGGAGGTATCAACCTGTGACCAGACCACCAGGACCTCCACCCAGATGGTGTGGAAGCACTTTTGCCTTCCTTTGGCTGTCCACAGAAGAAAAATTTCGGACAGGCAGGGACCCTGTTTTAAAAAAAAGTTCTTCCAAGAACTAGGCATTAAAGAAGTCACACACTACACCCCTATCTACAAGGCAATGGGACATGTGAGAGGTTCACTCCCTGCCTGATACAGCTGCTGAGAGGTTTAGTTCATGAAAAACTAAGGAAATTGGCCCATTACTTAGCCAAAGTGGTCTAGAAAATACAATAATAAAATACATTTCTTGCACATAAGTCCACAAAAGAAATTGAACGCACACTGACTTCATGGATTCTGGAGTTGAAACAATGTCTGTCTGAAGTCCAACAGTTAATTAAAACTGGCCACCGGTGGAGCCAGGAGAGTTGGAATCATCAGGCTTTGACCCTTAACCTGCAGAGTGCTAGTCCGATGTAAAGGCACACACCAGTAAGAAAAATTGCAAACATGGAAAGAAGTCCCTGAAGTTGTATTACAACATCCTATTCCAGGTGTTGCCAGTCTATGATATCTAGAGTGAAGAAACCCCATAAGAATTGACACTGTAAAATCCTCAAACACATTAAGACCCACAGAGGGGTCCATAAGAGGGTTTTTTAAAAACCTGCTCACGTTCACGAGCCACGAATATCTCTTCCTCCATTATCTCCAAGACTCCCAGGAGAAGCCATGGAACCTGGCAATGGTCCATGCTATAGCTGTGGAGCCCTCTGCACCATCATCCACTAATGACTAAAAGACAGAGATGTGTCGCCTCTTGTCCCAGAAGATGAACCAAGACACAACCCCTGAGGCCCTAGAGACTTAACTTTGGGTGACCCCCTGTACATTTTGCTCTGAAGGAATTTGAGTGGTTTTCAAACTTTCCAGGGACAGCAAGTTCAAGTGGGGTTTTCACTCTTAGCAGCTTAGTGTGCATCCAGCAGCATACACCACAGTTAATTGTTAGCTGTGCGAACAACCACGGATAGCTGTGGCTGCTGAAGACCTGTCATTGTAGTGTACAGGGCGCAATGGCTGTAGCTAGCTGCTCACAGGTAGCCAAAACAACAGCAGGAATTAGAGGAATCCAGCTGCTGCCATTTGCACCGGGGCAAAATGAATGTAGCCCAATTTCACCTATGTTATAAAAAAAAAAAACAATCCCCTCTGGGTGATCAAAGTGCATTGCAAGGATTTTTCCAAACTTGTTGCAGAGTTCTGCTTTTCTGCTAAAGAAAAAAAATATTTTTTTCACCATATTCTTTGAAGACTGCTTCTGAATGGGAGGGTCTGGTTCCTTATAATAACCTGGTGTACTGTTGAGAAAAGCTGAATTATGACTGTATTCCTTTAGAAGTATTTAACCCTTGTAGAGTATCTCACCAAAACTAAAATTAATATTGCAGGGGATGCTTAAAATTTGACTTGTATCTTGGCAGACTGTTGGGCAAATCAAGTCAGTCAAATCGAGTCAAGCAGGAAATGAAATTTGTTGGGGCATTCTGTACACCAACAAAGTACTGAACACCTCCAGGTTGCCATATTGCATTGTCCTTTGAAGAAATTTACAGTGGCTGAAGATTGAAAAGGAAAGGCAATTTTTAATTAAGGTGGAAGTCCAGTCTAAAACTAAAATCTCTAAATCTACTTGTAGCCACACTCTAAGACTAACCTATCTAGCCCTTTAAAGCAAAACTCCCTATACATACCTTTTCTGAAGCCGATCTGATCCCACGCTGAGCTGTCTGTGGCGGCTTCTCTGTGGAGGCGGGTGCAGAAAAGGCAGCGACAACGGAAGTCCCATAGTAACTTTATGGGTGACGTCACTTCCCAGGCATTTCACAGTCGTTGTCAGCTGTCTCATGCAAACAGCTTCCACCGCTTGAGGCCGGACCAGAGCAGCTTCAGAAAAGGTATGCATAGCGATTTTTGCTTTACAGGGTTACATAGGTTAGTCTTAGATTATGCCTGCAAGTAGATTTAGAGATTTTAGTTTTAGGCTGGACTTCCACTTTAAGGTACAATATGTATTAATTGTATGTGCTATATTATTTTTTATTTGCATTTTTTATTAACGAAAGTGGAGTTATTCTTTAATGGAAACAATGATAGATCTTTGCTTCACTTCTGTTTGTATGGCTCAAGAGTGTTCAAGAGGATTCAGAAGATGTAGCTCATTGAAAGAAAATGAATCTCTTCTTCAGAAAAAGCCTACTAGTGTAACCTGAAGGATTATTAAAAGAGGCTATTTAACTAGAGAAGGATTCAGAAGTGACACTGACAATATGAATCACACTGGCTTATAAAGTAAGGAAAAAAGTGAAGTGAGCATCTGTAATTTTTAAGTGAGTATAGTTATAGACATTAGAAGGTAAAAGCACTAGCCTTATCCAATGACCCATAGTTTTTTGTGGGGTAGCCCCTAAAAATCTGTTGCAGAGCCCTAACTAAGCTGAGGGTCTGGTAATAATTTGGGGGGGAACTCTGAACCATGTTTTTTTTTGCTTTTTTTGTGTGGGGTTTCCCTTAAAAATCCATGCCGGTCCCCTATCTAGGATAAGGGACTGGTCTGGATTTTGGGAGACCCCACAATTTTTTTTGTATAGGGTTACCCTTAAAAATATATAACAGTGGAGTGTGGGTGTATACTTGCTGCCCCCTCTTTTTCTGGCCACCCAGGTTGCTTGCCTGGATAAGGTCTGGCAGTGGTAGAACTACTAGGGTCGCAAAGGTCACACTTGCGACCAGTCTCTGGTGTTCCGCCACTGTGAGAGGGCCCCAGGCCTCCTCTCCCCCCCTTTCTTGCATTTGCGTTACAATTTAAGGGGAAACACCAAGCGCCAAAACATCACTGCGCACCTGACTAAAGGACTGCGTCCCCTACCCGCACCCCTCCTGAGCCGGATCTAGAACTGCACCTGCTCAGATCAGGAGTCGGCCAATTAGTAATCGACCTTGCTCGGCTCAGTCTCGGCTGGGCTGGGCTGGACTGGGCTCAGGCCGCTGGTCAGGTGAATTTAAAAGCAACGGCAAGGAGGGGGCATGGGGGTATAGGAGGACCAAAAGATCTACAGGAGGTCAGTGTGTGACAGCTCCGGGCCACACAGTGTCTGTGGGGCAGTCATTCACTTTGTTGGGGGTCACTGATGTAAGGGGGAGTGGAGACCCTAAGGTAAGTGGGGGGCACTGATATAAGGGTCCCCCCTTATATCAGTGTCCTCACTCCCCTCAGTGAAACCTTTACCTTGGTGTATTCACTCTACAGACTCTGGTGTAAAAGGGAAATGTAAGGTAAACCAGATTCCCAGCACCAGAAAACCAGTGCGAGCTTATGCTCTTATTCGTACATGTGCGCATTATGCACATGCTAATACTTCTAGGCAAAGATGTACTATTCCTGTTTATCACACGCTCGCATGCGCAAACAAATAAATGTGCATATTTGTCGCTGAGCTGCCTATTTAAACTGGCCAGTCACCATGAGCAGTTGCCTGTGTATGGCTAGTGGTGGCTGGTGGTAACTTTTTTTTGGGAGGGCAGCAAACAGTGCACAGTCTCAGACCCACTTCCTGATTGGCGGAGAGGAGATTCAGTATGAGAATAGTGGATATTAATTTGCTATTCTCACACATGTGGGTGGGCTCTCTGCACCCCAAGCCCACCCTATTTTGAAGCCTATTAGAGCCTCTGGCTCTAATCGGTGCTTCAAAAAAACACCCACCCCACATTGGAATTTATGCATCCGGCGTCCTGAAAGTGGCCAGATGCATGGATGGGGGGGCAGAGCCCGTGCGCCCTTAATGGACGGGCCACCCCTGTGTATGACCCTGCTTTCTCATGGACTCTGCCTTTGCTCCTGCATTAACCTTGTTCACCGGATCTCTTTGACCTCAGCCTGTTTACTGGACTTTTCCTTCTGATTCTGTACTGCACTGCCTGGCTGTTACCTTGGCCTGCTTCCTGGACTTGCTTTGTCTGCTGACTCGGTCCCTTTTTACCCGGCTTCTGGCTGGTCACTGCCTGCATTCTGGCTCTGCTATCATCTCCTGCTCTGGTGCCAAGCTGCTTCAGTATCCTGTTCCTAAGAGTGTGACCCCCAGGTTCATCCACCTAAGTGCAGACTTCACCAGCCAGCTACTCCGGCACTCGTGCCACTCAATGCCCTCACAAGCTCTGTCTTCACCTTCAGGAGTGTTGAGCAGAAGGTGCAAGAGAGGTCACCAGAGCTCCCCCCCACATCAGAGTTCTCAGCATCCCCCTTAAATCAGAGTCAACAGAGTTCACCCTTACAATGCAAGGGGAAACTCTGCAAACTCTGATGTAAGGGGGCTGTGGGGTCTTTAGAGTCCAGAGAACCTCTTACATCAGAGTTTGGCAGCATTCCCCTTTACATCACGGTCTGCAAAGTTCCCCCTTTACATCAGGGTCTGCAGAGTTCCCCTTTACATCAGCGTCCCAAGACATCCCCTTTACATCAGGGTCCCAAGACTTCCCCTTTACATCAGGGTCTGCAGAGTTCCTTCTTGCACTGTAAGGGGGAATTCTGTGGACTCTGGTGTAAGGGAGAATTCTGTAAAGGGCTCTGGGATCAGTGGGAAGGGCCCCAGGCTTAGGTCACAAGGGCCCTTCATGTTTTGTTTTTTTCGCACTGGGGTCCTGATGGTTCTAGTTACACCTCTGAGGTTTAGTATGTTTTTGTAAGTGAGACCCCCAATGTACCCATTGTTACTCATTGACTAAGAAGAAAAATTAAATAGCAAATAAAACACACATACCATTGAAAAAGTATTGAGGAAAAAAACAAAAAGAACCATCATCCATCCTAATAAATGATGCCCCGACAATCTCCAACCAAACTCTTGCTGGCAGCTGAATGTTGACAAATCCGCCAGAGATGCTGGCTGGCATCATTGACTAAGTACGGTTATATTTGGTCAATGATGTCACTGGGATGCACTGTGCCTTGTTTACCATTTGGAACAAGCTGGCTGGCAGGCAGCTGGAAGCCGTCAATGAATGACTTCTAGTTGCAGCTGCCGGGGGTTTGGGTAGCCCAGCAAACTGGGCAAATCTGCCTGTTTAGTCTCCCTATTAGCAATCTTCAAACAGCCTAGATTCAGGGTTGAGCTCCAAAGTTCATCCCTGTGAGACAGGGGAAGGGCGCAGGGGGGTTGAACTTGTCCAGCATTGACAACTTTTTTTTCACCCAAGTTCTTTACACCTTTCACTCAAGAGATTTTTTTACATTACAGGCTCTGAAACTTCGACTTTTTTTAAATGTTGAGTTTGCATTTTTGTAAATATTCTTTGTAATTATGCACAGTATTGTGGGATGTAATTATTTGCTTTCATGATTGGTCCCAAAAGCCTGTTGCTTTGCTCTCCTGCAAGAATATTGTGATCAAATTTGCATGTAGTATAATAGATAGGGATGAGGTAGATCCCCAGGATTTGTGTTTGAAATATGGACTTATAAGTCTGTGAGTATGTGCCAGAAAAATGGAACAATATTTAATGCACTGCTTAGCATTTGCTGAGCTACAAAAAACAATAATCTAAAGAAAATGGGAAACCCAGACTCCCGACTATAAAAGGGTAAGCTTACAGCAGCCATATTGTCAATGTGTTTTGGAACTGTTAGTGAGAGGTGACAATTCAGTGTAGAGAGAGATACTGTGCTATACTCTGCTTTACTGTGTATTGTCGTACTGTAGTGGGTTACATATTCCTTGGAAACCAGTTTCTCAATGCCATGTACAGCTTTAACCCCTTCCCGACCAGCCACCGCAGTTTTACTGCGGCAGGTTGGCTCCCCTTGGCGAACCGACTTAGCTGTATGTCGGTTCGCCTTTTGACCACAAGGGGGCACCCGTTTGCGGCGCAATGCCGTAGCCTATGTGCATGCCCGGCGGTCGCGATGACCGCTGGGCACCCGCGATCGCTCCACACAGAGAAAGAACAGAGATCTGTCAATGAAACCGACAGATCTCTGTGCTGTCAGGGGAGAGGAGAGCGATCTGTTGTTCATACTAAGTATGAACAACGATTGCTCTCCTCACCCAGGCAGTCCCACCCCTCACAGTTAGAATCACTCCCTAGGACACACAGTAATCCCTGGATCGGCCCCTTTTGTTAACCCCTTCCCTGCCAGTGACATTTACACAGTAATCAGTGCATTTTTATAGCACTGATCGCTGTATAAATGCCAATGGTCCCAAGAATGTGTCAAAAGTGTCCAATCTGTCCGCCATAGTGGTGCAGTCCTGATAAAAATCGCTGATCACCGCCATTACTAGTAAAAAAAAAACAATAATAATAATGAAAATGCCATAAATCTTTCCCCTATCTTGTAGACGCTATAACTTTTGCGCAAAGCAATCAATATACGCTTATTGCGATTTTTATTACCAACAATAAGTAGAAGAATACATATCGGCCTAAACTGAGGAAAAATTTTGCTTTTAAAAAAAAAAAAATGGGGATATTTATTATAGCAAAATGTACAAAATGTGTTTTTTTCAAAATTGTCTGCCTTTTTTTGTTTAAAGCACAAAAAAATAAAAACCGCAGAGATGATCAAATACCACCAAAAGAAATCTCTATTTGTGGGAAAAAATTATTGTTTGGGTACAACGTCACACGACCATGCAATTGTCAGTTAAAGCAACGCAGTGGCGTGTCGCAAAAAATGGCCTGGTTATTGAGCAGCCAAATCTTCCAGGGCTGAAGTGGTTAAGGCGTGCCCCAAGCCTGTAAGCTAAAGTATTTGTGTATTTTCAATATTACCATTGAAGCCTTCTGAAAAGGACCACTCCCTGTTGTATATGTAGTATATTTAGTATTTAAAAAAAACAAAAATAAACATTGGTACATGTCCACCATGGCAGTGCCAAGCTTTCCATGCCTGCTGCAAAGCTTAAATTTGCAAGATGGGGTTTGAGGAAGATTAGCAATACAGCTTCCAAATTGAAACCAGGCCTGTTTTATCAATAATGATGAGTGTACTTATTTTTCACAGTTTTTAACGTTGGCAGTCTCCTTGCACGCTCCCTCCAATTACCTTGATATTCATCTTGACTTCACTGCTCATCATATATGTCACCAAAATAATCCTGTACTGAGGCAGTTAAGTGGTGGAGGTTGCCAGTCATCTAGCATGGTGTTCTAGAAAAAAAAGTTGTGCATAGAAAAACGTCTTGTTCTTCCAAAACTAGATTTTTATCTTAATTATGTCCACTTCCATTAAAGTGTATGTTAACTTATTTTTAGCCTACTAGTTTATTCTGAATGATCTTGAAGTTTATAAACTTACTTTGCGAAGAACCTCTACATTTATTTGCTTGAATTCTGTGACATGTAGTCACTATGCCCTGTGGGTAGGCATAGGTCATGTCACAGGTGGCAGGACCATTCATAAAGTGCAGCTCAGCTTGCGCATACGCAGTGGGCAGCCGGCTGCCCACAGTTAAGATGGCGGTGCTGGGAACCCAAAAGCTAGTGAAGAACTAACCCGGGTGAGGATGGCACTAGATTGGCAGGTAAGTGTCCTATTATTAAAAATCAGCAGCTACAGGATAGCTGATGACTTTTAATTTGGTGTTACAAAGTGGAGAACCGCTTTGAAATCCTTGTTGGATTTTCTTTTTACTGTCTAGCAATAAGATTTCCCTTCACTTTCTTTCCCAAAAAGTAAAAAACCTCATAAGTGACGGGTAGCCCACCCTTATAAAGTTGTCACAGGACAACTCACCTCCTGTGTCCACAACAACTCTGAAATGCAGACTATCTGTACTGGGAACAATAGTCACAGGACAAATAGAGAGATGAATTTCCTCATTGGGGAGATAGACTGTGATAAAAACCTCAAGAGGCTCGGATCTTAGCCCATTCTATTCAAAACAAAAAATAAGTTTTTAGATTTATGTACACTACACTTCAAGCTCTTTAAACCTCTATCTTTTGAAATGTTTTGAATTCACTAAACTTGGGTTTAGTGCCCCTTTAGTACTGGTGACAATTAACAGCATGCTCTGCTCTTGTATCTCTGGCTTTAGTCATAAATGACAAATATATGGAGCTAAAAAAAAAAAAAAAAGCAGAAGGGTCTCATAAAATATGTGAGCAGCATTTACTGCTTTTGATTAATGCCTTGAAAAGATGACATTCCCATGACGGCACTCCAGCCTATAAAATGCAGTTGAATTTCACTATAATCATGTACAGAAGCAACTTGCATGGCCTACACCTCAGACTAGTTTCACAGATGGTGCCGTGACTGCACAGCTTCTATACTCTTCTATACTTCTATGAATGCAGAGGGGCTGAAGTGGAATTCAGGCGACTGAGAAATCTGGGAGCAATTGACTTTCTCATCAACTGACTTTTGCTGCTGCTGCCTTCCAAATCAAAACTCTGTTGTGATCTGGTCTCGTTCTACCACACTGTTATTGAGCAGGCAGTAATAATTATTTCAGAGGCTTTTTTGGCCACTTAGCAAGAAGTAATGACGTTTCCATTGGTCCTGACAAAACATAGGATGTTTCTTTATGGTAAATGCGGGGTTTGTTTCTTTATATAAAAACATTCATTTACCAAGGCTTTGCTCCTATAAAACCAATACTGTATAATGAATACCAGATTCATTCAAGTGGAAAAAGAAATCCTGACCGATCCAGCGTTGTAAGATTTTTTTATTTTTTTTCTACTTTTCTATACAAGTTTAAAAAATGCATATTTCTGAAAGGAGCCTATAGTAAATGCTTACATATGTTAAGTACTGTTTAAAAGACCATTATTCTAATGTATGTGAGACGAACATGCATGAAATGTTAGTAACCCTACAGGTCGACTTTTGTTCCCCACCACATGAACATTTCAACCTTTTTTGCTTCAATAAGTTTTACAGTACTGAATATATGACCACAGACCTTGGTTTGGGGGAGGTTAACTGTTCAAATGTCAATATATTAATATATATTTTCGACCACATAACAAACCAAGTCCCTCTCTTGTACCCTATTAGCGACTGGTGTGCTGCCATGGACTTGATTTAAAGCGTTTGGCAAATTTTGTAAATTGACAATAATTATAGCTAGCAAGGTTAAAAAAAAAACATCATGAAGCAAAGCAATGCAAATTAGTTCTACCAAAAATATGTAAAAGTAAAAACACTAGAACATTAGCAGCGCTGTGAATATCTAACAACCATAAAACCACATAAAGTGCTTAAAGTCCGTTTAAAACAGTATTGTTCAGCTTAATAACAGTCCATTAAGGGAAAAGGGGTGAATGTGATATGAATCAAATAGGAAACTTGCACTCCCAAAGTAATTTGATTTCCTTCACCACACCGCCTGTGTTCAAGCCCTCTTGGAAATCCACTTACCAGATTTAAGCTGGTTTAAACGTCTATCAGTCAATCACAGGTTACTGGTTGCTGGTTACTAGGTCATTCCATCTGTGTTAAGCTCGTCACCAGCGATAGATAGAAAAATGTACAACACTATTTTATTAATGAAAAATTCACGATAAAACACTCACATTTAATAGGTGAATATAAGGCATATAACATCACATATGATCATAGTCGGGCGCTCCTGTCTAACCTCTTCATCGCTCCAGCGGTGATCCCGGGTTGGAAAGGGCGAAGAGAAGCCGACAAAGGGTATGCTGCGTAGCAACGCCCTGACGCGTTTCTGTCAATCAATTTTGTCGGAGGGCGAATCTTAAGATGGAATGACCCAGTAACCAGCAACCAGTAAATATAAATCTATCCCCTATTTTGTAGCTGCTATAACTTTTGCGCAAACCAATCAATATATGCTTATTGCTAATTTTTTTACCAAAAATATGTAGAATAATACATATCGGCCTAAACTGAGAAAAAAATTTGTTTAAAAAAAAATGGATATTTATTATAGCAAAAAGTAAAAAATACTGTGTTTTTTTCAAACTTGTCCCTCTTCTTTTGTTTATAGCGCAAGAAATACAAACCGCAGAGGTGATCAAATACCACCAAAAGAAAGCTCTATGTGTGGGGAAAAAAATACTAAAAAATTTAATTTGGGTAAAGTGGGGGTGAAAGTGCCCTATAGGCAAGTGTTTAAAGTGGATGTAAACCCATTTTTTTTTTTTTGATGTCACAATGTAGAGAATAAGATTTCCTATCATCTGTGCCCAGTCTTGCCACACAGAGTAAATCCAGCTCTGAGAAAGCCTCTTTTATTGTTCAGTGAGATAAAACGGACAAACAGAGAAATGCCTTTGTCCGTTCCGCCCCCTTACCTCGAGTGACAGGTTATTTACATATCTTGTGCACTAGCCTGAGACATGCACATCCTGCGTAAAAAGTTCACAATTCAATATTTTTTTACAATTTATTTTTGTACTATTTTTGTACTATTGATGGGTGGGTGGGGTTTTATTTTTTAAATATATTCTTTCACAGTGCTTTTGGGAAAGGGGGTGGGGGGATGGGGCAGTAGGGCAATGGTCAGTGTCAGTGGTCGGTGTCAGTGGTCGGTGGTCAGTGGGGCTGTGGTCAGTAGGGTAGTGGTCGGTGTCAGTGGATGATGTCAGTGAGGTAGTGGGGTAGTGGGCGGTGTCAGTGGGCGGTGTCAGTGGATGGTGTCAGTTGACGGTGTCAGTGGTCGATGTCAGTGGGGTAAACAGAGACCCCTGACATCTCCCATTTGAGACAGAGAAAGGGACAGAGGACATTGATTCCCCAGTCCTTGTCTCTGCACAGAAGATGAATGGAGAGAAGACAGCGGCTCCACTCCATTCATAAACTGAAGCAGAGTAACACACAGGTTACTCTGCTCAGTTGTCACAGGACACACAGCGATCGGTAACGAACGCTCTCTGTGTCCCATTCAGAAAAGAAAGAGGCCGGTAATTTGCCCCTTTCTCCACTCTCCATCCTGACAGATTCCCCCCTCCCCCCTCGCAGCCCGCGGGAGAGGAGAGGGAAGCCGGTGGCTGTGGAGGACGAGGGAAGGGGGTGGAGGGGGGAAGACACAACGGGCAGATGAGGAGGGGGCCAGAGAAGAAGGGGGACGCTGGAGGAGGCAGACACGGAGGACAGTCAGGGATGATCGGTGCTGCAGGGACAGCTGTGAACACCGCAACACCCCATACATAGTTTTTCAGGTGAAAGCCGCGGGAGGGAGAGAAGGAGAAGCGGCTGATGAAAACCATGTATGGGGGATCGCGGTGTTTACAGCTGTCCCTGCTGCACCGATCATCCCCGACTGTCACTGGACATACACATGTGTGCAGAAGTGACAGGGGCTGTGAGCATGCTCTGCTTCTTCACAGAACGCGCTCTGTCACTCCTGCACATGCACGCCAGTTTCAACAGGCGTGAGGCTCGTCCTCGCAATGCTGGCTGGCGTGGGAGTGTAGTGGTGGGCGGAGGAGTCCTATGACATCACGACTCCGCCCGCCGAGCGCCGGGAAAAAGAACGCCAAAAGATTCTGCAATTTTGCGGGGCTCCTGACAGATGAGGGGGTGACAGTTATAATATATGGATACATGCAGAAGTGATGTCTAGCATTATAGATTACAACAGTATTAATGATTTAAATTTGATGACAGTGGGTTTACATCCATTTTAATGTAAGTTTAGTTCCACTTTAAGCCCACAGTAAACCCTGCAAACATATGTGTTTAAAAACATGGCCACGGGGGGCGTGGTTTCGGCATGCTGTAGAGCGGTCGCACTTCTCCTGGGCTCCGGCGCCGACCCAGCTAAAAGCACCTGAACCGACACTGCGACATCGTTAACACCCGGAACAAGGATGCGGAGGAAACTGGGCAAGCCCACACCCAAAAAAGGCACCTCGGCGGGCTCGATAAAGCGCTATTTAGCATCCGAACCGGACGCCATGGAAGACCTGGATGGCCTGGGCCGATCACCGCATGGCGCGCACTCGGGAACAAGCTCTGCCTCCCACAACAGGCCTGAACTCAGACGTTGTTCCCCTGACTCGTTGGCCGGATCGGAGGGTGAAGAGAGCTCCCCCAGACACTCGGGAGTTGCCGCTCTGGTAAGCGATCTCCCCACTAAGATGGACCTGGCCTCCCTGCTACTGAGCATAGAGAAGGTCATTAAAAAGGAGGTCTCCGCTGTGCGCGCGGACCTCTCCCATGTACTTGAACGGGTGGAGGAGACTGAGCAACGCTTAGACCGCCACGCGACCGCCATTAGGGCCTTACAGGCATCCTCCCGCCAACTCGCCATAGCCCACAGACTGGCTCTATACAAGATGGAGGACCAGGAAAACCGCAGCAGACGCAATAACATTAGAATCAGAGGTCTCCCCGAGGCTACCGGGGATGATGACCTTCTGCCCTCCGTCCACGGCATCTTTAATAGTCTCCTGGGCCTACCGCCGGATAACCCGCTGAAAATCGATAGAGTGCACAGGGCCTTGAGGCCTCGCAACTTATTCACCGACACCCCACGGGACGTAATCTGCAGGGTCCACCACTACCCGGAAAAAGAGCTGATTATGAAAAAGGCTAGAGTGGCCACCCCAATAGACTTTGATGGCGCCATGCTCTCCCTCTACCCGGACCTTGCCAGGGAAACACTGGAGAGGCGCAGGGCCCTCCGGCCACTTACGGAAATCCTCAGGGCTGCAAACATCAACTATAGATGGGGCTTTCCTGCTGCTCTAATAGCCAACAAGGAAGGTAAAACGGCGGTGCTTCGTTTCCCAGAGGATCTGGAAAAGTTTTGTGCGGACATGAACATCCCTCCCCCAGAGCTTCCTGGATGGCAGGATGTCATTCCCCCTTTAACTGGCAACGCGGGGCCAATGTGGCAGAAGGCGGACCGCAAGCTTCGCTCGTCTGTTCCGGGCTCCTCGTCACACACTGGCTGAGCCCTGTGCTGAGTGCCCTCTTGATCGTGTCCACATTCTCGGATGAGAATCGGTTCGGTTCTATTTTATTGTACTTTATACTACTTTTTGATTTTTCATTAGGATATATTGGTTATTTTACATGTTTGCTGGGGTCGGCGCCGGGGCCTCGGGACACTGCTAAGACCCCTATTGGGACCGGTGTCCGGATGCCCGGGCCCCTCCGCCCCCTCCTTGGCGGGAGCTGTGGTGCCCTGCGCCTCCGCGCGCCTGTCCCCTTGTGGGGCGGGTGGGCGGGTGTGTTGGGCCTCATGCGCGACCTGCTTGAGAACGGCAGTTCTATGCGTGCATCTTTAACCAGCCTGATGGGTTGGTCTTTCTTATGTCTGTTTTGTGTTACTAACTTCTCTTCTTTTCTTCCTTTTTCGTTTCTCACCTTTTCTCGTACCTATCTATCCCCACCCCTCCCCTGTACTCGATATCTCCTGCCTCGGATCCGAACACCTGTGAGGAATGTGATCGCGGCTCCCCTCTTCAGCTCTCCATGGCTACGGTAAACCTACTCTCATTTAATGTACGGGGCTTACATTCCCCCGGTAAGAGACACGACCTTTATAGGGAGCTGGGTCGCCTGCGGGGGGACGTGATCTTCCTGCAGGAGACCCACCTTACTCATACGACTTGGGTAAAGTTATTTTCACAACAATACCCCACGTGGTATTATAGCCTCTCGGATATACACAAAGCCAAGGGGGTGGCCATTGGGTTCCGCAGGGGAACCGCGTTTTCATTAGATTCCATGTTAAGTGACCCGTTGGGACGTTTTCTGTTTCTGAGGGGCACCCTGGGCAGTATGCCATGCACTCTGGCGACCCTATATGCTCCTAATCGCAACCAGGCGAGCTTTATTGCTTCCACACTCGGGAAATTACAAGACTTCTCGCGAGGCTGCATTCTCCTAGCGGGTGATTTCAACACCCCCCTGGAACCAGTCATTGACACTTCCAGGAGGAGCTCTAGTATTCCACATAAACAATTGCATTATGTTCGCAAGAAGCTTCACGAAGCGCAACTTATTGACACCTGGAGGACCATGCACCCGCGAGAACGGGACTTTACCCACTTTTCACAGGTTCACCTAACCTATTCTAGAATTGACCTTTGTTTTATTGATCATCGACACCTACCGTTACTGGTGAGGTCGTCCATTGAGTCTTCGCCTATCTCCGACCATATGCCCATTACACTCACTATCAAGGTCTTATCCCTCCCCCTCAAATCTACCAACTGGAAGTTGAACGAGGAACTCATTGCAGATGAGATTGATAGAAAAGCGATAGAGGAGGCTATCTCCTTATATTTTAAAGAAAACTCTCATCCAGACATTTCCCCGGGTACTTTGTGGGAAGCCCATAAGGCTCACATACGTGGCAGGCTGATAGAATTAGGATCCAGAAAGAAAAGGGAACGCACACTCCAGCAAACTAAATTGCTCACTGAAATTAAACACCTCGAACAGAGCCACAAAATCAGACACTCACAAGACTTATTCCATGCCTTAACGGAAAAAAGAGAGGAGTTGAAGTCCGTTATGCACTTAGAGCAAAAACAACGCGCTTGTTTAGTTGTCCGAGGTTACTATGAATGGGGAAACAAACCGAGTAAATTATTAGCCCGCTCCTTGCAGCAGAGGAAATCTGCTTCCTTTATTGCAAAAATCAAAACCCCTTCAAATATTATGATACACGATACTCCCTCCATTGCCAAAGAGTTTCGGGAGTTTTACCAGCAATTGTATCATGTACCACATTCTATTACAGACTTGGATAGGAAAAGGGACCTTATCAAGGAGTACCTAGAGCGGGCAAACCTCCCCAAGTTAGCGCCTGAGGTCTTGGCTTCCTTGGAGGGTGAGCTTACCACCGGAGAGCTGCACTCAGCTTTAAAAAGCATGACAGGTGGCAAGGCTCCGGGACCGGACTGATTCACGGTAGCATATTACTGCGCCTATGCAGGTTTACTCATGCCTCGCTTAGCCACCTATGCCAATGTGACCTCTACCGGTGGTGAGCTCCGACCCGAGACTATCCATGCCCACATTACAGTTATCCCAAAGCCTGAAAAGGACCCTAGTTTATGTGGTAGCTACCGCCCCATTTCCCTGTTGAATATCGATGCGAAAATTTATGCCAAAGCCATTGCGAACAGACTTCTCCCCCTGATCCCGAAGTGGATATCCAGAGACCAGACGGGCTTTATCCCCGGTATAGAGGCGAGGGATAACTCCCTTCGCACCCTCTCTCTGATCGCGCACGCACAGGGAGCCTCCCAGCCCACCCTTCTGCTGTCCACGGATGCTGAGAAGGCGTTTGATAGGGTGGACTGGGAGTTTCTAATGGCAACTTTGGCCTATTTGGGTATTAACACTCCCCTTTTGTCTCAAATTTCGGCGCTGTACAACAACCCCACGGCTCAACTACGCATTAATGGCACATTGGGCGACCCTTTCACCTTACACAATGGCACACGCCAGGGCTGCCCCCTTTCTCCTATTCTATTTGCCCTTTCCTTGGAACCATTCCTCTCTATTGTAAGACATAACCCGAACATACATGAAATAGTCACAGGTCCCGTAGAACATAAATACGCTGCTTATGCGGATGATATCTTATTTTATATTCAGCAACCCCTGATTTCCCTCCCGAACCTTCTGTCGGAGTTCTCCCAATATAGTGTCATCTCCAATTTCAAGATTAACATGACAAAGTCTGAAATACTGAATATATCCGTCCCGACACATACAGCCTCGCACCTCTCACAAGCGTTCCCCTTTAATTGGCAACCGAAGAAAATGAAATATTTAGGTATCTATCTAACGCCAAATCTGACAGCCTTATTCAGAGCAAACTACATCCCATTGCTAAACACCATTAGAACTGACATACAGAGATGGTCACAACTCGCTCATTCCTGGCTGGGGAGAATAGGGGTGATCAAGATGAATATACTGCCCAGGGTGCTATTCATGTTTCAGATGATTCCATTTGGCATTCCGGTCGGCTTCTTTGCTAAACTTACCTCCATTGTCGGTGGATATGTGTGGAACAGGAGGCGGCCCAGACTTGCTAGATCTCTTATGGTTAGGCAAAAGGGAAGGGGTGGTTTAGCCCTACCAGACTTCAGATTATATTTTCGTGCAATAATCCTGACCAGGCTCTCGGATCTGAAATACCACAAATCTACTAAACTTTGGGCAGCCCTGGAGACAGAGCTCAGTGGCTCGGATATCTCCTCACAAATGTGGATCCCGAGGAAGTTTAGAAGCCTCTCGGCTACTACATCTCCACTGACTCACTCTTCTCTAATGGCTTGGGACTATATATGTAAAGCTCACAAATGGGAATACAACTCACCCTTACTCCCTTTGAGCGGACACAATTATTTTCCCCCTGGAAACATTACACCGGGGGTTTACCCCTGGAACCTAGGAATTGGGACTCTCCTACACCAGGTCACTTTCTCCGGGAACATCTTACCCTTGTCTACACTTCTCCCTAATACACTCGTAACCAACATGGATCATTGGAGGTATCGGCAACTAACAGCATTTGTTCATTCTCTACCAAAGCCCCTGAGATCATTTACTGAGCTTACCCCTCTGGAATTAGCATTCTCCGAGGACCGGCCGGTGGAGAAACCTACTTCCTACTTTTACCGTATTCTAGTGGATCTGTCCTCCACCAAAGACCCTTCGTTTATCCATAACTGGGAGCTAGACCTACAAAAAGACTTAACCAGCTCCCAAAAGAGTGACATCCTATCACTAGCCCACATCTCCTCTGGAGCTTCACATATGGCAGAGGTGAATTACAAGATCCTTACGAGATGGCATTACTCACCTGTAATTTTACACAAGACCTTCTCTCACATGTCCTCCCTGTGTTGGAGGGACTGCGGGGAGAGGGCGACTCATGCCCATATCTGGTGGCTATGCCCTCGCATACGCCCATTCTGGTTGGCGGTACTTCACTGGATCGGAGAGATCCAGAGATGGGAGATCCCTAATGATCCTTGGGTTGTTTTGTTCCACTGTACAGGCGGGCCAGTAGGACCATATAAAAGATCAATAACGCCACACCTTCTTAACGCTGCAAAGGCTCTTATTCCACACTTTTGGAAGAAAAAAAACATCCCTTCACTACGCCTTTGGCTGGTGAAAGTAGACGAAATCTATCACATGGAGGACATGACCCTCTCTCTCAGGGGTAAATCTGACCTCGCAAAAAAGATATGGTCCTGCTGGATTGCTTTTAAATATACCGCCGCATATGCGGAAATTATGTCTCAACCGGTGTAACGGCGCTTTGTACATTGTACTAACTATATCAGATACTATATTTGTTCGGATGTGTTTGGACCGGGGCAGGTCCCCCTATCCCCACCCCTCCCTTTTTTCCTTCCACACCTTTCATATCTTTTACCCCCCTGTGTTCTTTATTTCTCTGTTCTTCCTTTATCCTATAATGTTATAGTGTTAAGGGGGTACGCTTTGACCGTTGACTTTTATGATGAAGAAGCCACTCTCTTCCACTCCGCGATGTAGCATCCCTACACAGGAATGTGGAGGTTTGTGATTTGTATGTATGTTAATACCCAACGATGTTACTGGAGGCGATTGGCTGTATTGTATAAAGATGTACCGCCTTTTCTCAATAAAAACGAATTAAACAAAAAAAACATGGCCACTTTCAAATAAACCTGTCTCTTTGTGGTCCAGGCCAGGACCAGGATAAAGGTACATTTAAGAGATTTGTGTATTGCATGAGCTATATTACCTTAAGGGCTTGTATCGATGGGCTTTTGTTTGTTTCATACAAGTCTACAGGAATACAAAATTCTCTTGAAACAAGTCAAATGCAGGTTACAAGGAGGGCAACTACAGGTCGAATGCACCTGTCCATGAATTCTGAATGATCTCACAAGCATCTCAAGCTGATGTCATACTGATGCTATTAATACAAGAGAGGAGGTTTGTGTTTAACGCTACCAAACGTTCACAGTGAATCATTGGGTTTCACAAAAATTCTATTTGCTGGTGCGGAAGACCTTTTTTTATTTCTGCTGCAGTCAAATAGTTATATTCCCTCCCACAGCCTGTGAATGAACAGTGAAAAGGGAAACAGAAGACTGACGAGATGATTTCCTTGTCACTCTGTTCTCTCTTCCTATCAGCATTATCACATTAACACTGTAGTATAACCAGCTGGTTCCTTCCTTTCATAGTCTTAACTCTGCTGTACAGGGATTACAAGAGGTTGATACCAAGTCAAATTCAGAAACTTAAACCAATTGTATTTAAAAATACATTTAAAGCGGTTGTTAAACTCTGAAATTAAAAATGAACAAATCATATCCTCATATAGTGTGGATCCTGTCCTCTCTCTTCTTTCTCTACTTTCTGCATAAGTCACTTGTGACAGTTTTTTCCGATACCAGGAAATTCCTCTCAAGCACACAGTGGGTGATTGACAGTCTCAGCTGTTTCCCTATAAGACTGTGTGGAGAGGGTGTCCGTTCCCTCCACTCAGGTGTCAGATTACACTCATCTCTGTCCTCTGTGCTGTGCAGTGTGTGACATCACATCCCTGTCCCTTGTCTCCTGGAGCTAAGAAATGCTATCTAAATGATTTGCTTTGAAAAGCTGTAGAGGAGACAGATCTTCAGATAAACAGGCACAACTAATGTAGGCGGATTTAATTAATCTCTGTGTATTACCTGAGGCTACTCCCTTCAGTGGGTTTATTATCACTTTTAATGATATATTAATGATTACATAGCAGTATTAAATTGTCTTTTTTGGAGCACCGCTTTAAATTCAATCTTTTTTTTTTTGCTGCCTAGATTTTCTAGTGTAATTTAGAATTTGATTGGCTCTGCAATTAGCTAGAATTGGCACCAAGCGCACAAATCCCTGCCCCGATCCTGTCTTTTTTCTAGAACACTATCCTGAGGCTGAACCCTCCACCATATTGTTCCCCACTCCATGCCAAAGGCACCACATTCCCGGCTGTTGACCTTCATATCCCAAGCAAGAAAGGAAGGAGTATCCACACATAAAAATTGTTTGCTGCATTTTTCTGTATGGAATTCAGGAAATGGCATAACAGTCACATCACATCAACATACATTCTGGAGTGACTAGACATTACATTATCAGTCACATGTAGTGGACGGTCCGCAGTAGTCACATGTGAAAGAATATGCACCACTTTAAGCAGCTATCTCCCTCAAACAGTCTCTTTTCACCTGTTATCATTAGTACTTCCAGGACTGGACTCTTTTTAGTCACCTTCTCCTTAGGTATTTCTCTCCATGGAACCTCCGGGGAAACAGCCTCACTCAGGGAACTTGGTCTGGCCTAAAAGGCCCTTTGCAATCCACCCTAGCCACCACCTCTATAAGGGACAGGAAGACTACAGCTGGCTCTTCCTGGGTGCAGGTCTACTCCTCCCTGGTCTCCTGCCCTGTACAAGGCCCCCATGTGCTGTTTACATTTGTGCTGTGTGGGGTGTTTGGCTCCCATGCCCCAAGTGCACTAGGTCTCCTCCTAGCCTGGCTTATAACTGGGCACTGACTCACTCATGGCATCCCTGAAGGAGGGCTCTACTTAAAAGGGATCTAGTACCTGATGGCACTGTCTGCTGTAAACATACACTCTGTTAGCACATAGTCACCTAGAGTCAGACTATCTAACTGCACCTGCCTACATGGCTGTTATAGGCAAGACAGTTCCTCCCTCATGTCTAAAACACTTTGGTGACAGGAGTTTTCATATATTTTTGTTCATATATTTTAATAATGCAAGAACTGCAATGTACAGAAAAATGTTGATTTGTTTTGAGTCTTCACAGCCAAATAACGTTTATAACACATGCACACATGTCATATTACCAATAGAGACATAAATAATATTAGAAAGAACCAAACATTAGGAAGTCAGTTTTCTTCTCCGATTAAAGCTGGTAGAATTTTTTATTTTTTTTGCATCATTTCATTTATTTTTATTTTTCAATATTTGTGTCAACTCTGAGATAATATATAGAATATGTTGTTCACACAAACAAAATTTATAGTAAGACTATAACTGGTAATGTCATGCTTGCTTGATATTTAGTGCTGTCCTGGAAATTAAAAACTTCAAGTTTCACCATTTACTGTACTGTATAAAGGCAACCCTAATGCCCTGTACACACGATCGGAAATTCCGTCTGAAAAAATTTGGATGGTTTTTCCGACGGAATTCCGCTCAAGCTTGGCTCGCATACACACGGTCACACAAAAGTTCTCGGAACTTTCGACTGTCAAGAACACGGTGACGTACAACACTACGACGAGGTGAGAAAAAGAAGTTCAATGCTTCTGAGCATGCGTCAAATTGTTTCCGAGCATGCGTGTTTTTTTTCCCGTCGGAATTGCATACAGACGAACGGATTTTCCGATAGGAATTTGTTCCGTCGGAAAAATTGAGAACCTGCTCTCGATCTAAGTCAGTCGGAAATTCCGACAGGAAAAGTCCAATGGGGCATACACACGGTCGGAATATCCGATGAAAAGCTCCCATCAGACCTTTTCCATCAGAAATTGTGTACGCGGCATTATGCCTGTGGCAAAGTCCGGCCGTGTGTATGCGGCACAAAGCTGTACTCCAGGAAAACAGCTAAATATGAATGCTTATGTGTGAACTGTTTCATCAACCAAAGTATTTGTAATTCTGTTTAGCCACTAAAAAAATGTACATCTAGATAGGTGAACTCACATTTTACTTCTGCAGATAAGAAATGTGGCTTGGTCACCTAGGAATTCCCCAGCCTGCTAAATTGATAGAAAAGGTCCCTCATTACATTGATATAGTCAGCATTTTGCTCTTTCCACCTATAAGGCTACTTTCACACTGAGCCGCCCGGCCATTAGCGCTAAAACGCCACTCATTTTTGCAGCTCTTTTGTGTTGTTTTAGCGGAGCTTTTGCGCTGCTTTTTGGCCGCTAGCGGGGCGGTTTTTACCCAAAAAAGTGTAAAAACTCCCGCTTTGCATCGCTTTCAAATTGCTTTGCAGGTGCTTTGAAATCGCTGCTCATTCATTGCAATGGGCAGGGCGTTTGGGGAGTGCTAAATACAGTGCTCCCAACCCACCCCAAAGATGCCGGTTGGACTTTTCGTAACGCCCCGCAAGTGCACCTCCCCTGTGCTAACAATGCAAACAATTTGTATCTTCTAGGTCTGTCTTGGACATATGGTAGCTGCTATGGCTGCCTAGTTTTAAAAACAAATCAGTAATGACAGCTCCTATATGGCTATCCTGACATGTTCCTTTTAAGATGTTAATGAGAAAAAAAAAATCCCTTTAAATGTACAATAACATTACCAATTTATATTTTGTGTTTTTTGTTGTTGTCCTGAGATAAGAGTGGAAGCTGCCATTGTTGATGTCTAAAAATGCAAGATGCCTGACTGATATGTTGAACCTCTGGTTTCAATACGTTCAGTCGCTGACTTGGAATAAATTTGCAGACAAGGGGTAATTACTTGTTTATAACTTTCCTTATCTACAAATTGGTTCTAGGTTATTGGCTGAACAACTATTGAAGCCACAGGGACCAGCATAATAGCTAGGTAATTAGCATCTTCAATAGGTCAGCCATGGCAGCCCCCATATTTCTGCCAAGACAAGTTCACAGGTAGACAGGTGGATATTATGCTTGAAATTCCAGGTAAAATAAGATGGAAGTATTGTTGTTATATAGAGTTTTCATTGATGTTTAGTGTTTATGATGCCCTAGGTTTTTAAGCGCTTTTATGTTTCCTACTTAGAAAGGCACTGTTACCCCTTCATTTAGGGTCCTCCACATCATGGAACTAATGAGAGTGGGCCCACAATAACTACCTGAACGCTTAATCGAAATAATGAGCAGTCCAACCTTGTTCCTTGTTGGCTTATGTGTACCAATGCTGCTGTGTATGTTACATTAGACAATTACTGTTGTTGCTATATTTCGTATTTCTTTAGTATCTTGGAAAGAAAAGCTTAATTAAAAAACGATTAAAACAGAAATTCAAGATAAAAATAAATTTAGGTGTATGAAATCCAATCACTAACATCTCATATAAGCTTTAGGATGTTCATGTAATCCCAAATGTAATTTTCTATATTTTTAAAGCTGCACCTTTCAATAAATAATATGTGGTGGTCCAGATGTGAAGGTACAGGCACTTCCTGTAACAGGATGACAACAAAAGTGCTCATCCCATCAGACATCACCCATCCCCCTCTCCACCTCATCCAATAGGAGAATGCATTGTATTCATTGAAAAAATGCAAGGTGTTGTATAAATGGCAGAGGTGCAGAGAAAGTGACTCCTTGTGGTCAGTGTGGTCATGGCTCTCAAAGTACAATATGTATCATGAACTACTACACTGATTTTCAACATCTCCAGTGGTCCTCTAAATATCAGATATGCATATTTACATCACGCCTAACAGTTCCAGTGTACGTATGCAAAATATATCATTCCTGGAGGTCATATTTATTAACTTCTTTATTTATTTTTACTGTTGTTGGGGGGAAGCCTTTTACAGACCACAGTCAATCAATATTCTGAAGTGAAATTAATGTTATAGCTTTTGATCTAACACTGCTGAGATCAGTTGATCACATGGAGCAGAGCTGAATAGGTCCACAATCTGTGGCTGACAATTATAAATGGGTATATCTTGCTAAAGTTTTATTTAGTTAACTACAGTCAGGGAATTATAACATTTTTGGCATATTTGGATTGTTTGAAAAGGAAAATATTGTATAGGCTAATATGCCATTTAGTTTAGAGAAATTTTTGTATTGTATTTTTGTGTTGCTGTCATACACGTCGTGTGGTATTATGTCTGTTGCAAAGTGCTTACAGTAGCTGTATAACCTTTCCAACATAAGAGGATCTAGAGAGTGCAAAAGTAATTTAGTTAAAAAATATAGGATGTTATCTACAACTGGAAAGAGGCAATGGGGAAATTTACTAAACCTGGTGCACCTGTGCATGGTGGCCAATCAGCTTCTAACTTCAGCTTGTTCAATTAAAGTGGTTGTAAACCCTTACAATCCACTTTTTACTACAGGTAAGCCTATAATAAGGTTTCCCTATAGCTAAACCCTGCACAGTTTTTGAGATATCCCCTGTATTAGCATGTGCCGACATCATCAGCACATGCGAACTGAAGCAATGGCTCGTTCGTGCCGTTGCTTCAGCTAGTGTGCCCTTACCGGCGGCTCCCACGCGCATGCGCGGAGTGACGTCATCGCAGCTCCGGCCAATCACAGAGCCGAAACCGGCTATACCCGGTTGTAACTCTGGGAGTGATGTCGCCTGCTGGAGCTGTGTACTGGGACCGCTGTAGGTGCTTCGATCTAAGGTGAGTATTTCATAATGAGCTATTATGATCTGCATAATAGCTCATTATGCCTTTGTCTTGCAGGTTTTTGTTTTGTTGGATTTACAACCACTTTAAGCTTTGTAGTTTGTGTTTTGCAAACTTGTCTTTTTCATTTGTGTGAAAGGGGAGTCTTTCATAAAGGTTCTTTCTCATCCCATCTCATCCCATCCTATTCATGACTCCCATCCTCGAAGGCTGCTGTTGCCTGACGTTTAGCACCAGTACTAATTCCAGAGCAGATATAACCTGTGTGTCATGCCTGCCCTATGCTAGCACTGTTTCCAGGGGTTAGATTCGGACAGCCATCTTCAAAAGTTTAGCATTTCTTTACATGATCTTTTGATTTGAAGGAAAGTATACCAATGCAATTACATGACTTCACAACGATAAAGCACTTTAAATTTAAATGTATAACATTCATGTGTGACTATTTTCTTTTCTTTATTGATTCTTAAATTTAAAAAAATTATCTCCCACTCCATTAAAGCAAAATAATATTGTCTATTAAATAAAAAACAATAAACATAAGGATATTATGTAATTTATTTACTTTTAGTTGAAAGTATTTATCCAGGCTAGGAAACATAAAGCATATAGTTGTGTCAATAAAATGCAGAGGCAATGCATACCAGTATGTGAAGGGTAGTGAGCCGCCAGCTCACACTCTAATGCCCACATCAATATGCACCAAACACTGCATAAATAATAATATGGCAGAGTGCCTTTGATTTCCCAAATGTTCATTAAAATAGCATTTTTTCCAGTGGTCTAGAAACAATTGTTACTATTCTAGCAAATGATGCAAAACTAATTCTTGGACAATAGCTACACCTCTGCTGAAATATCCCTTCCCTACTATGTCACTTCTGTTTTATCTAGCAGCTCTGGGCTATGGCAGCTCCTAAACTGGCCTTCTGTATGAAAAAGAAAGCAGAATGCTCATCAAATGTTGTTTGCTCAATTCAAAAACAGCATTTGAGGTGGCCCCGTGGATTAACTAGTATTAATGTGTACTATTCTCGGTTGTACGCTCACGTACATCAACCATATCTTATCAGACGTACTACAGCCTCACATAATTGTGAAAAAAGCATGGACCTTGTGTAAAATAATCAAATTGATTATTCATTGGAGAGGAAAAATAAATGCATAATAGAAATGTATATCAAATGATGACTTTTCCATCTGAAACATGCCATAGTTAATACTAAATATATGAATATGGGCTTTGTAAGACCAAGATGTATCTTTTAAAGAAAGACTTAGTCTGCACATAAAACCATGTTTCTTCAATAACTTCATATAGTGATTTATCTAGTTGGCAGTGATGTGAAAATAAATGTTTGGAACCTATCTGCCTCAATCTATCATGGCATGGGCTCAAGTCAAAGAAGACATAGCCAAAACCGGAAATGGTAGAGGCAGATAAAATTATAAATTAAGCTGGCCACTGACACGGTCAGATCAGACTGAGCACACATTGATTGTACAAGGATTTTCTTTTAACATATATGGGCAAAACCTTGTACGCTCATGATACTGAAATGTGCACGTATCCTTATCTCAAGACAACAAATGTAACCTACTTGGAGAATCTTACCCAGCCGATCAATCCCTTTCCCCAGAAAATGTTCAGCCAGTTGTGTCTCCTTTGATCTGAGGGTGTCTACACTAAATGATCATCTCCTAGTCTGAAACAGTCATCCAGGATGAGTGGAAATTATTTCATGTCTATGGGCATCTTACAAACAGATACATGTAGCTTTATTTGGCCAGGCTACACTGATCTGTTGGTATAAAGGAAATTTCAGATAACACCATACAGGTAATCATGTTAACATTGTATGACAGGGCCCTTTATCCTGCTTTTCTAATTCCATTGAAATGATGTAATATGATTGTATGTGTTGTATAACTAAATATCCATGTATATTACATTGATATTCTGGCTTTAAATCACCATGTTAATTGATATAAGCTAATACATTAACGATTATAATAGTGTGTCTCTCTCCTCATTAGGTTCTGTATGTAGAAAGAGAGGGTTCAAGGAAAATAAAGTGACAGACACCAACTCTACTTAAAATTGTTATTAATGGAATCACATAGCACTGGGAATTGTAAGCTTATTATACAAAATTAATGCTACTTATAGCATATTAAAGAATATTTCTACATACTGTACATTGTACATATCAGTGGACATCACAGCTTGTGTATACTATTTCCTTTATTCCATCCAATATTCTTAAGCAAGCTTAAAAAATGAATGCCCATGGGTTGCTTGCTAAGGTCCTAAAATTTAGTTGCTTGCCGACTTATGCTGTACAGAATTTATTGCCTTTTGTGACGGAAGAAGGCATTTGAGCCACTGCTGTTGTGCCGATTCTTACCCTGCACAACCATTTGAGGATGCAAATAGCACTACACTATCAAGAATTACTTGCACATAGTGACCATCTAAATGTGAAGATGTAGTAGACCACACTGGCATTCACGAGGGAGTGATGTGACCAGATTTCTAATTTTGGCATATTGTTAGTTGTTGCCCATGTGAACCGAGCCCTTTCTGTGTCTGCTGCTGCCAAATTAGGATCTGATGCAGTCTCAGTTGTGTTTTATGCTGATAACACCAAATCCTTGATGTCAACTTACCATTTAAGTCACTGCACATACATTTATAAATCTATTTGGCAATGGCAGCAGATTATACACGTAAATTAACACTTGGTAGCATATGTTGTCTTATTATAATGCTATCAACTAAGTCCTGCAATGGAACCTTTACCTATCCGTAAGCATTTCAGCTAGATTAGTAAGAGTTGTACAACTTTATAGTGCCTTTAAAATATACAGCTCATTGTAGTGTATAAAATCTCATTGGATTTTAATATAATGGTCATTTGGTCTCCATATATAATTTTTTGGCATTCTGGGAAAAAAAATTAAATTCATTTTTAATTCACATTTTAAAAATGTATCCATTTTTATTTAGTCTTAGCTACGTTTTATGAATAATATGCCCAAAACTAGACGTTGAATAACACTGAGCCAAATATCACCAACTGGCAATACCCTAGGTCTTTTGTGGCCCGTTGCTGACAAATTTGATTATATGGCGTACATAGGTTCCATGGTTGGATTCAGTCAATGGCTTATCTGCTTTCAATGGGTCACAGAACCTAATTTTTCTATCAGCAATTAAAAGGAAATATTAGTACTCTGGTATGTAGTTTTAACTTTCAGATAGCAATATCAATGGAAAACCTGGTAAAGTATGCTGCAATAGATTGCTATTTATGGCTGTCTGTCTGTTAATACAGACTATAGAAGGTACTATCTATAAGGGTGTCCTAATAATAGCAGTCTATGAACAGATTTCAATTCAGAAATGTTAATTATTGCTATAGGGACCGCAAACAAAACAACAATAAATAACAATAACTACATTTAAAATATGATAAACATAATTTTGATTGTGTAAAAGAGACAAAAAGCAAAACAAAAGGAAAGTCTGACCTTGATTTTATTTTAAGATTACTTTAATTTTCAAAGGAATCATTTTAAAAAAGGGCTTTCTATGCTGAAGGTTTCACTTTTTTTTTTTTTTGTGTAAAACCATTCACATTGTATAATATGTAATTAAAAGGTGTAAAAAAGAAAAAAAAAAAAAAAAAAGATATGACGTATGATGATACACAACTATCATTTGGAAGTGGGAATTACATTTCTCAGTGGATTTCATTTCTTGGGACATTTACTAAAACCAGTATACATATGAATTATGCAGATTGTTACATGATTCACGATTGGATCTTCTGTGCTTCATATATTTTACATAACAGTGGAGTGGATTCTCTATCTACATCTAATGCATTATAATTGTGTATCTATGTTTACCTATTTAAACAAATTATCTTTATCATTATATTAGTGCTACCATTTTGCAGTTATCTTTAATTGCAAATGATAAAGTAGGTTTAATAAACAGAACTTAATGCAGGTATGCATCATCAAAAACTAAAATCATAAAATGTATATGCAATTTTTGTATATGGTCTTGGCATAATTATATTCCACTCCCCTGCATAGCATCACTTAGATTGGGTGAGAGAGGGTCAACACTAGGAGTCAGTCAGGTGTACTACATGCATATGTGCTGATACGAAACCCACTGGCAGGAGGAGAGAGCAGAGTGAACAGAAGTAGTCAGTGGGGTTGATTTACTAAAACTGGAGAGTGAAAAATCTGGTGCAGCTCTGCATAAAAACCAATCAGCTTCCAGGTTTCCTTGTCAAAGCTTAATTGAGCAAGTTGATTGGCTACCTTGCACAGCTGCTCCAGATTTTGCACTCTCCGGTTTTAGTAAATCATCCCCACAGTGTACTGCTGCCGTTTTACTACCTAACAGGCTCTGGGCAGGCTGAGTTGCATTATTTAATTGCAGTAGATAAAAGTCAGGCCACCATTTTGGCTCTGTTGCATTGCAGAGCTGTATAAATATCTGAAATGGATGGACAAAAATACACTGTGTATTTAGCGGTTTGTCTGGAGTTCAGTACACATACCTATAATCATAATAGTATTGCAACGAAATGTATGAATAATTTACTGCACAAAAGATTCCACTGAAAGTATTTTAATGTGTTAACAAGTATACCGTGTGACTTTTGGCATATAATAATATCAAAAGCAGCAGAAAATAACTGTTTCTAAAAAGAAAAGCATAGGGCTTTTTTTGTGTGGAAACACAAAGTTAATGTATGTATAGAAGGATGCATTTTTTATCTTTATTGAGACACCATCCTGTGTATCGGTAGTTTGGTCAGCCCCTTTCTTTTGGTCCATCAAAAGAACTGAAGTGCCACATTATAATATAATCTTTCTATACATGAATCGAATAAAAAGCTATGAAAATATGGTACTTTAGCGAAGTCAATGAGTTGGCACTGTGTAAAGGGCACTGTGTAAGGGGCACTGTGGGGGAGATTTACTAAAACAGGTCCACACAGAATCTGGTGCATAGTAACCAATGAGCTTCTAACTTCAGCTTGCTCCATTAATCTTTGACAATAAAAAATAGAAGCTGATTGGTTACTATGCAGGGCTGCGCCACATTCTGTGTGCACCAGTTTTAGTAAATCTCCCCCAGTGCACTGTGTAAGGAGCATAGTTACATAGTTAGTCGGGTTGAAAAAAGACACAAGTCCATCTTAGTTCAACCATAAAAAACAAAAACAAATATCGTACAATCCCATATACCCAATTCTATACCCACTGTTGATCCAGAGGAAGGCAAAAAACCCCAGCAGAGCACGATCCAATTTGGTACAGCAGGGGAAAAAGTTTCTTCCTGATCTCACGAGAGGCAATCGGACTTTCCCCGGATCAACTTTACCTATAAATGTTAGTACCCAGTTATAGTACATTTAGGAAAGTATCCAGGCCTTTCTTAAAGCAATCTACTGAGTTGGCCAGAACCACCACTGGAGGGAGTCTATTCCACATTTTCACAGCTCTTACTGTGAAGAAACCATTTCCGTATTTGGAGATGAAATCTCTTTTCCTCTAGACGTAAAAAGTGCCCCCTTGTCCTCTGTGTTGACCGTAAAGTGAATAACTCAACACCAAGTTCACTATATGGACCCCTTATATATTTAAACATGTTGATCATATCCCCCCTTATTTTCCTCTTCTCAAGAGTGAATAAATTCATTTCCTCTAATCTATCCTTATAGCTGAGTTCTTCCATGCCTCTTATCAGTTTGGTTGCCCTTCTCTGCACTTTCTCCAGTTCCCGGATATCCTTTTTGAGAACTGGTGCCCAAAACTGAATTGCATATTCCAGATGAGGTCTTACTAATGAACTTTGAACAGGGGCAAAATGATATCTCTCTCTCTGGAGTCCATACCTCTCTTAATACAAGAAAGGACTTTGCTCGCTTTGGAAACCGCAGCTTGGCATTGCATGTCATTATTGAGCTTATGATCTACCAAAACCCTCAGATCCTTCTCCCCTACAGATTCCCTCAGTTGTACCCCCCCTAGCATGTATGATGCATGCATATTCTTAGCCCCCAAGTGCATAACTTTACATTTATCAACATTAAACCTCATCTGCCACATAGTCGCCCAATTAGACAGTGCATTGAGGTCGGCTTGTAAATTGGCGACATCCTGTATGGACGTTATTCCACTGCATAGCTTAGTGTCATCTGCAAAGACAGAAATTTTACTTTTGATCCCAGATCCTATATCATTTCTAAATATATTAAAAAGTAAGGGTCCCAGCACTGAACCTTGGGGTACATCGCTGATAACCTTAGGCCATTCACAGTAAGAATCATTAAACACTACTCTCTGAATTCTGTCTTTTAGTTTTCTATCCATTTACAAACTGATATTTCCAATCCTGTAGACTTTACCTTACACATGAGCTGTGGGCAGTAGGGGAGATTGCTGTTCTCTACTTTCCACCTTTCTACAATATTAGGTGGTAAAGACCAGAGCCAAGCAGTGATAGACTGAGGCTAGACTGAGTATATGCCGAGGGTGTTAGATTCAATGATGTTGATTAAAGGAGTTGAGAATGTTCACACAAAAAAGAATGAAGGTTCACTGTAGTTATCCAGAAAAAATTTTTTTCACGTGATTGGATAATTGAAGTGAATCTTCCCTCTTTTTGTGTGAACATTCTCAACGTCATTGAGTCTAACAGCATCAGTGTATACTAAGAATTCTGGGAGATTTTTCTAGTACTCTCTTCTACCAGAATAATATGGGGCAATGAGATAATGTTATCAGTTAGCACCCATCTGCATTGTGTACATTGCTTATGACAAGGGAAGCAGTTAAAAAACTTTACAGACACATTCCATCCTAACTTTACAATGGAAATGAGGGTGTGATGCTGTTGTCAAATTCTGCATTGATGGCACATTGAATGCAGTGATGGGCAGGCTTATGAGTAAAAAGGCTTATAGATCTTTTTGCAAAAATATGCATAATTAGTGTAAATCTTAGAAAAAAACTGTGAGCAACTACAACAACTATTATTGCTGGTGACTTTACAATGTTAAAATATTAAAGAACACAAGCACTTAAAAAACCTTTTGGCCTACTGAATATATTTCTGCAGCCTGCAATAAATATGCGCATGGTATAGTAACTCACAATAACCAATCATATTCTGTTTTACTGAAATTAGAAACGCTAAAGAATATTACTGGTTGATATAGGTTTGTTTTCTTTTAGCAAAACATGTCACTGTGAGGTTGATTTACTAAAACTGGAGAGTGCAAAATCTGGTGCAGCTGTGCATGGTAGCCAATCAGCTTCTAACTTCAGCTTGTTCAATTAAAGCATAACTCCACTTTTGTTGAGAAAAAAAACATTCCCCTGTGGGTGATCTACAGTATGTACATTGCAAAGGATTATAACAACCTTTGGTGCAGATTCCTACCTTTTGTTATTCTGAGGAAATCCATGTGTGTTTGTCTGTGCCTCTGTGCACAGTGGGTCTAATGGGAGTGGTTTCATAATTAACTGCCAGGTGTGCAGCAGCAGGACACTAATGAGTAATCTGCTGGGCCTGCATCCCTTTGGACGTGCACCTATTGGAAGTATCTCTCCAAAAATGTCAGGGGATGCCTGAAATCTGACTTGTATCTTAGGCAGACTTCTGGGAAAATTGGTGATCCAATCAACCAAGCAGGAAATTATGTTTCTGGGGGGGCAATCTGTACACATTCTGTGTACAGAACAACTTCAGGTTGCCATATTGCAATGCATTCTCAGAAAATTACAGTGGCTGCAGATTGAAAAGGAAAGGTAGTTTTTAATAATATTCAAATACAATATAATTAGTGTCACAATTATATGTGCTATATTATTTTTTCTTTATTTGCTATTTTTTTCCCCACGAAAGCGAACTTACCCTTTAAGCTTTGACAAAAAAAATTTAAAATCTAGAAGCTGATTGGTTTTTATGCAGAGCTGCACCAGATTTTGCACTCTCCAGTTTTAGTAAATCAACCTCTGTGTCCTCTAATCCAATTAGTTAGTAGAAAATAAACATACGGATAGAGGTACCATAAAATTACCGAGCACTATTGTAAATGTCATAGTCCAGTGTATACAATCTCACGCAAAATTGCTAATTAAATTAGAAACGATTTATCATGTAAACATAGCTGGTAGGCTTTCTCAACTTTGTTCATTAAAAACTAACTAGACATTTGACTGAGTTTTTTTTTCTAATAGAATAAACATTCTTATAGGACTGATCATTAGGCATTTTGTATATACAAATGCCCACTGGGCTACCAATCATGTAAGAATGACTAGTTTTGAAGAAATAAAAATAGTACAGTACTTCATAAATATTGCTTGAAATTAAAAAAATACCTACTTCTTAAAAGTGAAATATTGCCCTAAGCATACTAAAAGGACGTCAGTCCTTACAATATGAAAAACTACCAGTGACGTGTAGAGTGAATGGCTTTATCTTATCCACTTTTGGCTAGTGGGTAATTGTAAATACTTTTAATTGGTGTGTAAGTTTGTCTACTTTGTTTCTGTACCTCTGCGCACCTGTTCAGCTAAATGGAATATATAAATTGAGGTTGCCATTATGTAAAAAATGATGCAATTGCTAGTATTATTTGTCATTATAGTCTATACATTTGCATTGACTTAACATTTAAAATGATGTTGTTACTTCTTTGTGGTCATATTAAAAACATAATTTTCACTCATAAAGACAAATCAAAAGCTATTATTACTTGCCATATAAATTTACCCCGAAAGTGGTATTCACATATGCAACAACAATTAAGTTAATTAAAAACGTAGAATTTGAAAACCAGCGAGTACTCTTTCTGTTAATCATTGCTTTTTAAATGCAAATGTACGAATAAAATGTATCTGGTTTAAAAAATAGTAATCAAGCATAAACTGTGTATTGTCATCATCAATAAAAAAATTACCGTCAAAGCTATAATGATAAATTCTGTCTGCTAGAATGTATTAAAATAATTTAATAAGGACAAATTACAGACGTTGCTATATTCAAAAATGCATAGAAATGTTAAATATTTAAGATCTATTTAATCCATTTTCTGTCACATGTTATCATAAGTCTCATTCATTTACAGTGTTTCTTGTAATACCTTATTTAAATCAATCACTCTGTCTACCTAATAGATAGATAGATAGATAGATAGATAGATAGATAGATTATCCTCAGATTACTTGTACATGTCAAAATAATTAAATAGATTAATTGTAAATTCCCAAGAAAGCTTAATAATGAACTTATTACCTCTGCGGGAAGATACTTACACATTTTAGTAGCTATCATAGCTGTTCCTTAATTAAATTGGTTTTGAAAAATGTTGTAGACAGCCATTCAAAATGTGTTGAAATGATTTAAACCCCTCTTAGTTTTGCTGATCGTATTAATGAAATGAAATTCGGGGTTTCAATAAAACCTGAAATTTGGCCTGACTCAAACTTTTTCTCCATCTCAATTTTATTTCAGCTATCTATTGTCAGATGTTGTTAATTTTTCAGCCCAGGAGAACTGAGCCAATAACTCAACAGAGAAGCATGAAAGAAGCCTGATAATTGTGAGTCTGTTGAACACTGCCTACAGTTTGAAGACAGTTTGCTTTTATTTCACTAATAAAAAGAGATGGGCCAGTTAGACGGTTGATTAAAATTTACTCACGTTTCCAATAGTAAAGTGAGGTTTTATGCCGAGATACATTCATTCCAACTAAAACACTGCAGCTAAAGTTATTACACACATGCCAAGTCTATAGTCATCAAAATGATGTAGAACGTGAAGTGGGGATACAGTATTCCTGCAATAATGTGTAGGCAATTCATGGCCAATCTACGTTAAATGGTACAGAGAAAGATGGCCTGTTGACCTTCGCTTTACAAAACATCAGTGCATAAAACTGCATCAAAGCAATATTTTAATACATTATAATCTGTCAGTTAAACTAGTTGAGAAAAAATCTATACAAATTCAATGGTGCAAAACATTGTGCAATGCTAAAGCAATACAAACTGCAAGTACTGATGGTCTATTAGTGAAAGGGTAAAATGTCTCGCATGATTTTAGGAACAAAAAACTGGAATTGGCTAATTATTAGCAAAATTGGCAGCTTTTGTGCAGGTTTGCATGTGTTTTGGTATAATTAAACAATAAAATTGGGTCTATCACACTCTCTGGTATATTTGCTCATAATTTCATTACATAGACTACAGAATAAGAATTGAGAAGACATAAATTCCACTGAAGGTGCCTTTCTGAAATGTCAATGTATGACTATCCACAACTCTTCCTAATAGCAGAACAATGTCATGCTATATCTGCTCTTACATTTTTTATTTTTTTTGCTAAATCATTGCACTGGATTTGGAGAATTAACGTGCACATTAACAGCTTTATACCGGTTACAGAAAATTTTCATACAAACAAAAGAGCAAATCGATTAATAGATTTGAAAATAGACTATTTTTCTTATGCACTAGGTAAACAATAGGCCTCAGAATATATCATATCTGAAAATATGAGACTTCTTTTTAAGAAACACACGTTTATATGAGTAAAAACATCCATGTATAAGACTTAATTGAATACTTGAATTTGTGGAAAGCTATATCGTTTTTGGGTAAACATATAGAAAAGTGAACGTGACTTAGCTGAATTAGAAGCAGTTTAATCTTCACTGCCTTGACTTCATACGTTGGACAGCGGTAAGTCAGGGATAATTTACTTATAATTCTTGCATTGGCCGACCCAGTAAACCTGTGTTGACCTCAAACATAGGGAGGATCTCTAAATATTCTAACTCCCCTTAAGCTCATTGATGAGTAGCAACAAATGCATGCTTACTTGGTGAAACCGCAGCAAAAATATTTTTTACCAAATTCCACCAACTAAACATTCTCTTTTGTTCATAAAGCATATAAACATTGGAACCATTGAACGCAGAGGGCACATTTTAAAGCTGGAAAATGAAAGTTAACAATGGAACCAAGCCAACAAATGATACATGGCACTACAATAAAGAATGTCGATTCGTAGTATTATAAATATACTGTATTTTTTATTGTTAATTATAAACGATTGAATCTTAGTGGATATAAAACCAGACAAAACAGAACCTTTTTGGGTAATGATAGAAAGATGTTAAAAAAACAATGAACAGATATATGATACGGGCAATGTGTATAATCAGGCATTCTATAAAATGTCTACGCAATGTATGAAATGGCAAATTCACACATTGCCTGTAATATATATAGATATATATCTATATTTATATCTATTAATATGTATATATATATATCTCTAGATATATATCTCTAGATATCTCTCTCTCTCTCTCTCTCTCTCTCTATATATATATATATATATATATATATATAATATCTCTCATAATATATATATATATATATATATATTATATATTATATCTCTAGATATATACATATATACATACATATTAATCTATATATATCTATCTATATCTATATATATATATATATATATATATATATATATATATATATATATGTGTATATATCTATAGATATGGATATATACATCTATAGATAGATATAGATATCTATCTATCTATCTATATAGATATCTCTATCTCTATCTCTATCTCTATATCTATATCTATCTATCTATATATATATATATAGATAGATATCTATATCTAGATATATATATTCACGTACATACAGTAAAGTGGTGCACATATCTATATATATGATCTATATCTATAGATAGATAGATAGATAGATAGATAAATATCTATCTATCTCTATCTATATCTCTATCTATATATATATATATTCACGTACATACAGTACGTGGTGCACAAACTTTTGCCTCTATATAACTCCTGTACAGTAATATATTCAAATATATATGCTATGACTATTATTGTCATTATGTATATGTTTATGAGCCTTGTTGCATAGTTATATGTGTGTGTGTGTTGTAGCACAGTTATCACATTCAGGCCTTTGAAAGCAGGACACTTCAATTCATCTCTTGACAAGTGCTCATTAGCATGTATGTCTGCTCTAAAGGACAAGTGAGGGTCACTTACTTCCCATGTTACGGACAGCTAAGCTCTTTCATGTTTTCCTCTACTGTACAGTCCCTTTCTTATGATACACTATTATCAGTACTGCTATGCTTGTTGCATCTAATAAGCTCTGCACAATACGTGAAGTTTTAGAAGATTCTTGGTTTTGAAAGTTCTGTTGTTTCTAAATTAAACACAGTAAACAAGCCATAGTGTATGTTCTAAGTAAAGCACGGTAAAAAACAAAACAAAAACGAACAATATACAATACATGTATACATAGTAAGAATATATGCATCTGCAAACTGTACTACGAGCTGTAATGCCCATATGTTAGCTTTTTAAGCTCTTATATTTATGTCATGTTGTTGCACTTATACCATCTGTGCAAATTATCCCGTGTCACAGTGTTCTTGTAATTTTTGTAATCTGTGCATATGGGGTAGCAGTTGTCAATGAAATATGAAATAAAATACTATAAGGTTAATGTGTGTTTAGATGAGATTGTTACAAGGTGATAGTATCGTGAAAAAGTAAGATTACACACGTTGCAGTTTGAGCCTTGCTGGTGCAGGGTTATTACATGCATAGACTTTTCTGAAAGCTTACCAACAATGTACTGTATGTTTAAAACACAAATCCTTCTGCAAGCAGCCTTTAAAGATTGTGTGTAACCTTGGCTTTACTGTAGGTACAATTATACAGGTACAGTTTTAAGAGAAAAAAAATTCAGTTGTTAATTTATGGTATTGTGGCTTTTTTGATAAATGGATAAACTAATAAATACCGGTATTAACCTCCCTGGCGGTATGATTATTTCAGATTTTAGGTGCTGAAAGCGGTACCATTATTTTGCATGGAAATTTGGCGTTTTATATTGTAGGCCTGTAATTCTTAGGAATAACTCACTTAAATCTGTCCAAACAAGAGTCTAGTAGACATCCCAGGTATGATAAAGTTTGAAACACAAAATCATAAAATTATAATATAATAAATAGCTATAAAATAATTATAACAAATGTAGAGGGGTCCTAAATTTAGGGACTGCTATACTAAATTTAGGGGGTGATTTGAGTGGTAGTTGGCTCGAATCCTTCAATTTGCTGGACTCTGCCTTGCTGCTGTTTTACCTGGTGTGCAGTTCCCCTAAGAAGTACGGGTGGCGCTGTCACTTGTACTCGGGGTTGAACCACAGGTTACGGAGTAGTGATTTGGTGTCCTCTCTCGGCAGCCGTACAAAGAGCGCAATTCCCGGGGCCCATGCTCGGAGGGAGAACCTACGGTCCAAGTTCAAGTGCATGGCTCTCCAGGCCATGGGGCCATGTGTGCTCCAGTACCAGGCACCTTTAGTCCTGGGACTTCAACTTCAGCCCTGGGCCCAGCACCTTTAGCTGGAGCCCAATTTGGGAGGAGGAATCCCAGGATGCCGCCTTGCGAGGGGACCCGTTTCTAGAAGAGGAGGCTGGGGGAGGACCGTTCCGAAGGACTGGTGAGAGATCACAGTGAAGGAAGGGGCCCAGTAACTCTCTGGAGGGATGTCATCCATCCGAAAACAGGGATCTAAACAACGGGAGGTTTGGGACACCATAGATTCTGTGGCAGAGGATCTCCTGAACGCATCCATTAGGGAATCTAATAGACTGTTCAAGTTACACGCCGGCTGCTAGTGCCCTTGGGTGACTATCCGGGTGAACTGTATCCACTCGGGATCGAGTGACGAAGAAGCAAGAATGCCTGAATTGATCTGTCTTCCTAACACCTTTCTCTTTTCCAAAACTTTGTGGATGTTCATGCATATGGAAAAATAAACTCTATGTTGGAGTTGACACTGGTGTGGACCTTGGAGTTACTTGGGGTATAGAGACTTTGTCCTTACGGTCTAGGGACAGAAACCAACTTTGAAGGAAACCCTGCTGCAAGACCCGTAAGTGAAAACAAGTGTGCTTAACCTCTGCAAACCAGGGGGTACGGGCATGGTGGGGACTGTGTGCCTTTTTCTCCTGTGAGCGAGCCAGACAGTGGAGAAAGAGGGCCGGTTGTTACACAAATAATAATATAATAATAATAAAAGTGTTTTTCAGTGTTTGATGACGAATTTCCCCACAAATCACTATCGCTCAATTCTGCAAGTGATTCTAATTTATTATCCCTGTTTTCTAGCTGGTCTAAAACCACTTTTGATGTAAAGGGACACTTTTTGGTTGCTATGGACAATCTCCAGTTTCCAGGCAGAAAGAAAAGTATTTATAATATAAAACTGCATGCAGGACACTGGACAGACCACTAGGGACAAAGGGGGTGTTGTAATTATTTGATACAATACTGTAATCTGTAAGATTACAGTGTACTGTATGAATACTGTGTTTTTACTTTTTTGAATTTGGCGCCACGCTCCGTCCCCGTGCGTCGCAACGTAGCAGGGAACAGAGCTCGGCACTGCGAATCGAGCAAGATGACAGCTCGCAGACACAGCAGGAAGACATCGCAGGATCCAGGGGACAAGATAGGTTACTTTGCCTGGATACTGCGATGCAATCCCGAGTCTGGTACGGAGTTTCCGCTAATGGTACTGAAATCTCACCCCGAGCCAGACTCGGGAATACCGCTAGGCAGGTTAACCACTTAAGGACCGCCGCACGACTTTCTACGTCGTCAGAATGGCACGGCTGCGCAAATGGGCGTATATATATGTCCCCTTATATACGTCCGTCGATGTCCGCCAGTGTCCCGCGATAGTGTCACAGAGCTGAAGAATGGGGAGATGTCAGTGTAAACACAACATCTCCCCGTTCTACCTGGTGACATGTCACTGATCATCTGTTCCCTGTCATCGTGAACAGCGATCAGTGGCGTGTCACTCATAGCCATGGCCCCTAAAAGTTATAATCACTCCCTAGGACACACTTAACCCCTTAAGCGCCCCCTAAAGGTTAACCCATTCACTGCCAGTGTCATGGTCTCAAAATGGTGTCAAAAGTGTCCGATGTGTCCGCCATAATGTCACAGTCACGATAAAAATCGCTGATCACCGCCATTACTAGTAAAAAAAAAATTTTTTAGAAAAATGCCATAAAACCTATTTTGTAGACGCTATAACTTTTGCACAAACCAATTAATAAATGCTTATTGCACTTTTTTTGTTACCAAAAATATGTAGAAGAATACGTATCGGCCAAAACTGAGGAAAAAATATTTTTTTTAGATATTTTTGGGGGATATTTATTATAGCAAAAAGTAAAAAATATTGAATTTTTTTCAAAATTGTCGCTCTATTTTTGTTTATAGCGCAAAAAATAAAAACCGCAAAGGTGATCAAATACCACCAAAAGAAAGCTCTATTTGTGGGGAAAAAAGGACGTAAGTTTTGTTTGATAGCCACGTCGCACGACCGCGCAATTGTCAGTTAAAGCGACGTGGTGCCGGATCGCAAAAAGTGGCCTGGTCTTTGGCCAGCCCAATGGTCCGGGGCTTAAGTGGTTAATATTTTGGAGTAATAAAACAAAGTATTTTCAAGAGCACCTGGGCTGCAGTTCACAGGAGAAGTCAATGACATGGATTTAACAAAGGAGTAGACTAATGTTCACTTTATAGAGTGATTGTGTATTGAGCTTAGTAAACAAGGAGAAGCTGTGTTCACTTTTAATACCCAATCATGTGCAAAAGAAATTGCTACTTGATTGGATATTTGAAGTGAATGAAGGTCATGTGCAAGAAGAATTAAATAAATTGGACTTTTTTTTTGCCACTTGATTGGATAATTGAAATGAAAGCTGCTTCACCGTATATACTATGCTTAGTAAACGTTCATTATTCAAACTGAAATTTTACTTTTCTACATGAAATCGAAAACCCTAGTGCTGGATAATGCAAGTGTCATACTAAATTCTCTCTAAGGCTGGCCACACATTATACAATTTTCTTCTATATATTTCCTTTAGATTTACCAAAACCATATAATATGAGGTCAAATCTAAGCACTTTCAATTTGTGTGTAATCAGCAAGCCCTTGTACTACACAGTTGAAGGTAAATCTAAAGGAAATTGAATAAGAAAATTGTATGGTGCATGGCCAGCTTACATTATATAATTTTCTTATTTAATTTCCTTTAGATTTACCTTCAACTTTGTAGCGCAAGGGCCTGCCTGATTGAATAAACATTGAAAGGGTTTAAGTTTGACCTCCTATTACGGTATATGTTTTTTTAATAAATCCAACAGAAAATTGTACAAGAAAATTGTATAATGTATGGCCAGTCTAACTGAAGCCATTTTGAATTCTAATCCAGAAACAAATAACTGTTGAGAGCTTGTGACACCGTGACACTTACAGGCTCCATGCACACTGGGCTTAAAAAAACATATGTTCTCTCTGGAGTAAAAAACGCTCATATAGAGCATTTTTTGTAGAAAATTTAGACGAGTCTAGGATAGTTTTAAAAAATTTTCTGCTTCCAAGCTCCAATCAGAAATGCGAACCAGAAGTTTTTTTTTCTGCCTCTAAATGTTAAACTCAAAATATGCCTCTTAATCACTTCAGTCCCGGGAGAATAAACTTCCTGACCGGGCCATTTTTTGCGATACGGCACTGTGCCGCTTTAACTGACAACTTTTTTCCCACAAATAGAGCTTCCTTTTGGTAGTATTTGATCACCTCTGCGGTTTTTATTTTTTGCGCTATAAACAAAAAAAGACAGACTTTTTGGAAAAAAATGCAATATTTTTTACTTTTTGTTATAATAAATATCCCCAAAAAATATATTAAAAAAAACAAATTTCTTCCTCAGTTTAGGCCGATATGTATTCTTCTACATATTTTTGGTCAAAAAAAATCACAATAAGCGTATATTGATTGGTTTGCACAAGTTATAGCGTCTACACAATCGGGAATAGATTTATGGCATTTTTATTATTATTATTGCGATTTTTACTGGGACTGTGACATTGCGGCGGACAGATCGGACACTTTTCACACTATTTTGGGACCATTGACATATATACAGCGATCAGAGCTAAAAATAGCCATTGATTACTGTATAAATGTCACTGGCAGGGAAGGGGTTAACACTAGGGGGCGATCAAGGGGTTGAATGTGTATCCTAGGGAGTGATTCTAACTGTGGGGGGATGGGACTGCTTGGGGGAGGAGAGCGATCGTTGTTCATACTTAGTATGAACAACAGATCGCTCTCCTCACCCCTGACATAACGGAGATCTGTCTATTTACATTGACAGATCTCCGTTCTCTCCTTCTCAGGAGCACTCGCGGGTAGCAGCCGGCCATCGCGGCAGCCAGCCACGCACACGGGCTTCTACATCACGTGGCGGGCGTGCGCGCGCCCTATACTACTGAAAGCACCTGTCGTACATCTACGGCGATTCGTGCAGCAGTGCCATTCTGCTGCCGTCAAACGATGGCGGGCGGTCGGCAGGCGGTTAACATCCTAATGTGCATGGACACATAGGATAACATTGAGCTGCTTCTACAGGCAGGACACAAAACGCTTGTAGAAGCAACATTTTTTTTAGCCAGTGTGCATGGATCCTTAGCTGCAAAGACGTAGTCTCCAAAACAGGTGATTTTCTGCTGGAGTTTGTTATGCAATGGCAGCATAAATTTTAAAGCGGTGTTCCACCCTGAAAAAAAAAAAATACATGAAAATGCAGCCAAAAATGTGAAAAAAAAAATTTTACTCACCCGAAATACCGGTTGCTATGCGGAAGTCCCTAATCTGCCTCTTCCTTATCCAAGGTGGTTCTTCTTCATCCCTCCTACTCGCGGTGTCTTCTGGTGAATGGGCACGCTGCCTTCTGGGAACTGTGAGTAATCACAGAGAGCAGCCGCCCATTCACAAATTGGCTCGAGACTCGCGCATGTGCAGTAGGAAACGGGCAGTGAAGCCGTAAGGCTTCACTGCCTGTTTCCCTTAGTGAGGATGGCGGCGTGGGACCTGTAATCATCGAGGGATCGGCATCGGGGGGGGCCATCATCGCGGGCGAGTAGGACAGGTATGTGTCCTTATTAAAAGTCAGCAGCTACAGTGTTTGTAGCTGCTGACTTTAAAAAATAAAAAAATTGCGGGTGGAGCTCCGCTTTAAATAGTAAAAGTCTTATATATGGTATTCCTCAGATATATAACATCTTACATCAAATGAAACAGATTCCTCTTGCCATACAGGGAAGAAAAAAGTACTGATATTGGTTCTCATAACAAACCAAGGGTATGCGTGTCTATGAAGTAGTAAACTCTTGTATCCTGACACTATTATTATTATTACACAAGATTTATAGAGTGCCAAAGTTTACGCAGCGCTTTACAATGTAGAGGGGGGAAGCACAATTACAGTACAGTTCAATACAAAAGGGACAGGAGGGCCCTGCCCGTAGAGCTTACATTCTAACATTATTTTCAAGTGAATGTAGAATAGTTTTAATATGATTTTAATATTTTTTTTAATCTTTACTGTATTCTATCCAGCATATGAAAAAAAACATCAAGGAAAAGGCAGTGTGCAAAATGCAGCAGGCCACTAATCATAAATGATCACACATAAACGCTCAGTAACTGACGAAAGCTATAATCTGGTTATTATGGGTAGCTGAACATAATAATCCAGTGTTCACTAGTGCTTTATATATGAAAGTGTACTTCGCATCTCCCCCTCTTTACTAATATATATATAAACAGCATTCCAAAATCAGACTTTCATATGACCTTTTATGCTGTGTAGGGTTCCAGAATTGATATGAATGACAGAAGCTGTATACAGGAAATCTGCCTATTTGGATCTATTACAGGTGCAAAACCAATCTCAAGCATTATCTTCTATATGTTCTGTTTTTTTTTTTGTTTTTTTGTCTCTAGTACATGAATAGAACTTAGAAAAATGAAGCAGCAGGTGTGTGACCAATGACAAAATCTAGAGCATTGTGGCCTCTACTTGTAACTCCCGATATTCTGCTTATGTTGAGTCTGTGGTGCGTTAATTGCTCACCACAGCAACAAATTGGCCATGTGAAAGTGGCCTTAGTCAACATGCTTCTGTACAAGAATAGCTGCACTGTGTGAATAAGCTGCAGATGCTGCTGTACAGACTCTCAGCTGTGGAGGATGGAGCAGTCATTTCACAGATGGTGAAGCAAATATGAGGACTACAAACACTGAAGTGTTTCTGTGAAAATTCATAGGACTTCCTGACCAGCCCGACCGGCAAAATATTAGCTTCGATTTTTTTTTTTCTCACTGATAAAACAAATTTCCTCCCAGCTCTGCCAGTTAAATCGGATGGGATACGTTTAATAAAAAAGTGACTAGCAAATTTTACCATTGACCTCAATAAATCGGATCAATACTCTCAACTCAACTAACAGGCTATTATACATTGCAAATATATATATATATATATATATATATATATATATATATATATATAAAAAACACACACAAATTATATATATATATATATATATATATATATATATAAAAATAAACACACACAAATATATATATACACATACACACACACATCAATATATATATCTATATCTATATATCTATAGATATAGATATATATATTGATGTGTGTGTATATATATATATATATATATATATATATATATATATATATATATATATATCTAAAGATCTATAGATATATAGATCTATAGCTATATATATATATATACCGTATATATATATATATATATATATACCGTATATATATATATATATATATACCGTATATATATATTATAATTTTTTTCACGTACATACAGTATAATACATATTATAGACCGTAAAGTGCGGCACAAACTGTTGCCTCTATATAACTCCTGTACAGTAATAAATTGGATCAATACAACTAATAGGTTATTATTATACATTGCAAAACGACTGCAATTTGTTAGTTAGAATTGTACTGTTTCGAAGAGCAGAATACTAACCCCAGTATACCGTATAGAGGAGATACAGGGGGAGATGTACTAGAACTTGCTCGGGTTTTAGTAGACGAGTGCGGGTTATGGGTTACTAAAAAAGTGCTCAGGTTTTAGTAAATCTCCCCCACGGTATTTTCATCCTAACTGCAATTATTCAGACCAATAGACTGAAACAAGTCTTTGCCAACCAGAACAAAAATGAAAGATTAACAGCAAACGTCTTACCCCATTTTAACCACTTCATGATCAGGCCATGTTTTTTGCGATACGGCACTGCGTCGCTTTAACTGACATTTGCGCGTTCATGCAATGCTGTACACAAACAAAATGTATGTCCTTTTTTCTCACAAATAGAGTTTTCTTTCGGTGGTAGTTAATCACCTCTGCGTTTTTTATTTTTTGCCCTTTAAACAAAAAAAGGCCGACAATTAAAAAAAAAAAAAAAAAAAAAATTTTTACTTCCCGCTTTAAAACATATCCCAAAAAAATGTAAAAAAATCGAATGTATTCATTAATTTAGGCCAATATGTATTCTGTTACATGTTTTTGGTAAAAAAAATCCCAATAAGCGTATATTGATTGGTTATCACGTCTACAAACTATGGGATATTTTTATGGCATTTTTTTTTTTTTTTACTAGTAATGATGGCGATCAGCGATCTTTAGCAGGACTGCGACATTGTGGCGGACAAATTGGACACTTAGTGACACTTTTTGGGGACCAGTGACACTAATACAGTGATCAATGCTAAAAAAAATGCACTCTCACTGTACTAATGACATTGGCAGGGTAGGGGTTAACATTAGGGGTGATCAAAGGGTTAAGTGTGCTTCTAGGGAGTGATTACTAACTGTGTGGGGGTGGCTTAACTGGAGGAAGGCAGAGATACGTGTTTCTGCTTAGCAGAAACACAAAATCTCCATCTTCCTCTCTGTCAGAGAGGCGGTCTGCCTCGCCTGTCAATGATCGGTGGGTCCTGGCAGACATCGCGTTCGCTGGACCTACTGATTGGCTCCCATTGTGTCCAATCACAGCGGGGCGCATACCCCAGACCCGGAAGAAAACACAACATACAGGTGTGTTGTTTCGCGCAGCCGGGCCACCCTGCCACAGTAAATGTGTGGTGGGCGGTCTGGAAGCGGATAATATAAATTATGTTATAGGGAACAGATGAATCGAATCTAAAACCTAGCAGTATGTATATGTTTTTATTAAATCTAAAGCCTAGTACACACACAATGAGATTTTCAGACAAATGATTGTCCCTTTCTTTTTTTTTTTGCATGCTAATCTCAACATCGAAAACAAAGAGGTTACTAAAGTACAACAATTCTCATATGAAAGAATAAAAATATGGAAGTGATGTAATGTATTTCATATATTATATTTATTTAATGTATTGTATTTGTGTTGTATTTTCGGACGAAAACTATACTCATTAAATTAAAATCGTATGATCTGGTATTGTACGAGAAAAGTTTTCATGTTCGTCCCTTCGGATAATTTTGTACGAATGCTGTGTATTAACAATCTGATTATCGTATGATCGATTCAAAAGCGTAATTTTTTTGTCTGATTTTCTTTAATGTGCAGAATAATGTTAAATGTGATAAAAATACCAAATGCACGCTGAAATTTGCTATACTAAATCATTTTTTTGCAGTGTACAGGGACAGAGCAGTGCTAGAAGGGCCAACTCCATATGCTTGTATGCTGCTGTTTGCAAAGTGTGCAAAATGTAACGTACGGTAAGGAGGCCATGGATCGCCCTTGGGGGGGGGGGGGGGGGGGATTAGGGGTGGCGATAGTGCGAGGATTGCCACCTATCGAGTGAGGGGGCCAGGTCTGTCAAATTTTGACCACCAGCCGCTACTAGTAAGTATATGTATATATATGAAGATTAAAAGTTCCTCCTGTAATGTGAACCTGCTATTGTTTTTCCTCTTGGGCAAGAACATGCTCACTTAAAAAAAAGACAATATAAATAAGAAAAATAATATATATATATATAATTTCTGCAGCGTGTCACCCTAATCTACAATACTACCATTTTGCCATGGTGAAGTATGGGGTGAATTATAACCCCCCCCCCCCTCCATGTGTTTTCCATCCAGCACAGTGGGGTTGATTTACTAAAACTGGAGAGTGCAAAATCTGGTACAGCTCTGCATAGAAACCAATCAGCTTTCAGGTTTTATTGTCAAAGTTTAAAGAGATATTAAAGTCATTTTTTTAAAATAACAAACATTTTATACTTGCCTGCTCTGTGCAGTTGGTTTTGCACGGAGCAGCCCAGATCCTCCTCTTCTCTGGTCCCATGCCGGTGCTCCTGGCCCCTCCCTTCTGCAAGTAGATTGCTGTGGGGGCACACAAGCAGATCGACTCCATTCACACACAGCCGTGGCTCAGCCCTGCCCCCTTCATCTCCTGATTGGCTCACTGGCTGTGATTGACAGCAGCAGGAGCCAATGGCTCCTATTGCTGCCAAAAGACAAACAGGAGTGCGAGTCACCGGAGAGCCAAGGGTCTTGTGGACATCGCTGGATCGAGAGGAGGCTCAGGTAAGTATTAGGGGGGGCTGGGGGGCTGATGCACACAGAAGGTTTTTTTACCTTCATGCATAGAATACATGAAGGTAAAAAAAACCTTGTGCCTTTACAACCACTTTAATTCAACAAGCAGAAGTTAGAAGCTGATTGGTTATCATGCAGAGCTGCATAAGATTCTGAGTGCTTCAGTTTTAGAAAATCTCCCCCAGTGTGTCACTAGAAAACTTTTTTTATTGTTGGTAGCAACCAATCAGCTTCCATCATTTCTGCTGAATGCGACTGAAAATTAAACAAGGATCCAGAGTTATTATATGGGCAAAAAAGTTTTCTTGTGAGCACATTTGTCATGCTTTAACCTCCCTGGCGGTATGATTATGTCCGATTTTTGATGCTGAAAGCGGTACAATATTTCCCATGGAAATTTGGCGTTTTATATTGTAGACCTGTAATTCTTAGCAATTACTCACTTAAACCTGACCAAACAAGAGTCTAGTAGATATCCCGGGTATGATAAAGTTTGAAACACAAAATCATAAATTATAATATAATAAATAACTATAAATAATTATAACTAATAGTAATGTAATTATAATAAAAATATCAATAATGTAATCAAATCAAAAACACTGAAATTTGCTCAGTTGCAGAATTGTCGCTGTCATTAGATTTAGTGTTTGATGACGAATTTCCCCACAAATCGCTATCGCTCAATTCTGCAAGTGATTCTAATTTATTATCGCTGTTTTCTAGCTGGTCTAAAAACACTTTTGGCATAAAGGGACACTTTTTGGTTGCTATGGACAATCTCCAGTTTCCAGGCAGAAAGAAAAGTATTTATAATATAAAACTGCATGCAGGACACTGGGCAGACCACTAGGGACAAAGGGGATATGAAATAATTTGATACAGTACTGTAATCTGTAAGATTACAGTGTACTGTATATATTGTGTGTTTTTCAGTTTTTGAATTTGGCGCCGAGCTTCGTCCCCGTCCGTCGCGACGCTTGCAGGGAATGGAGCTCAGCACATAGTACATCAAGTGGAGACACAGCTCGTAGACACAGCGGGGAGACATCGCAGGATTCTGGGGACAAGGTAAGTTACCTGTACATGGATCCTGCAATGCGATCCCGAGTCTGTCTCGGGGTTACCGCTTTTGGTACTGAAAATTCACCCCGAGCCCGACTCGGGAATACCACCAGGGATGTTAAAGGGTAACTCTACTTTCGTCTGGAAAAATATAGCAAATAAAAAAAAATATCATAACGTACTGTATACAATTGCAACACAAGTCATATTGTAATTGAATGTTATTAAAAAATACCTTTCCTCTTCAATCTGCAGCTCTGTAATTTTCTGTAAAATACATTGCAATATGCAAATCTGGAGGTGTTCTGTACACAGAATGTATACAGAACACCCCACAGAAACATAATTTCCTGCTTGTGTGATTGGCTCACCAATTTTCCCAGAAGTCTGCACTAAGATACAAGTCAGATTTTAGGCATCCCCTGCAACATAAATGTCATTTTTGGTGAGATACTCCCAGTAGGAACACGTCTAACGGGATGCAGACCCAGCAGATTTCCTCATTAGTGCTCTGCAGGTGCACAGCTGATTGATAAATATGAAACCACTCCCATTAGACTCGCTAGGCCCAGGGGCACAGAGGAACCAACAGTAATTTCTTCAGAATAACAAAAGTTAGGAATCTGCAACAAAGTTTGTAATGTACATAGATCACCAAGAGAGGAATGTTTTTTTCTCAACAAAAGTGGACTTACACTTTAAGCACATCAACCTCCATTTGAAGATCATTGTGATGCTCCCCATTAAGAATAATTTTTGTTTCTTTTACAAGCTTTTATTAGCATCTATACAGGCATTCTTTAATGATTTTGTGGGTGTCTGAGGCTTAAGCGTTTTTTTTTTTTAGCCAATGGAAAGCTAGTAACCAGGGGGAAAAAAAAAACACTTTTTAGGTGCTCCCATTGAAGTCTTGTAGCTCAAAGAAAGCTCATGTCTTTTTTCAAGCTACAAGACTTCAGATGACACTACGGTCAAATATGAACAGGCACAATTAAAAATCATGAAATTTGATTGGAGCTTCACGATTCGAGCTACAATATGCTCAAGTGTGAATTGGGCCTTACATGTAAAAGAATATTTTTTTTTTATTTTGAGCAATGCATTATTCTGCTTTGCATTTTATAACTTTGCATATACTATTATACATTATACTTATTAAAGGGGATTTTCAGTTCCAAAGTCTCAAATTGTGGTGGTATTGCTCCTATTTAAGGTTGATATTATTTATATACCTGCCTATATGTGGATTTCACTGAACTTCAATCACATCCTAAATAGCTTTTTTTCTTGCTGTAGTGTACATATCTGCTTCTCAGCACACGTTATATGGGACTGCCATTATAGCTATAGAAAGTGCTTTGCCCGTTTATCTTCGCCGTACCAACAGAGAACAAAAGCATTGCAGTCTCTTTCAGTGTTGATATGGGCACATTTATACCCCACGCATAATTAGAAATAGTAATAAAGAGGTGAATTAGTACATTCTTTTCCACTTTTTCACCTTTAATGTGCATACCAACAATTGCATTACACATTATAGGTTTGATTCACAAAACTTTACACAAGCATAAGGATCTTTGTTCTATGTGACTGTAATTTTCAAATATTATAGAATATAGCTGAAAATAACTGTCATTAAAGTGGTAGTAAACACTTTTTTTTAAACTTGCACCTAAAGGTAAACCTATAATAAGGCTTACCTGTAGGCAGTGGTGTATTTAGGTTTTGTGCTGCCCTAGGCCTGACTAAACTCGTGCACCCCCCTAATTTAAATATGATCTATGCCTGTCAAGGTCACACCCCTTCCTGTTTAAGACCTTCCCTGAAATTTTCCAGTGGGAACACTAGTTCTGAGGGCCTTGGGGGGGCAGGGGATTCCCTTAATCTGCATAGATTTTCTCTCACTTCCTGTTTGGCTATGGGGCAGGAAATAAAGGGAAATGAACGGATGGCAAAAAAAAATTAACAGGGGCTATAACCCTCCCTTACTCTATCCAAAATGCAAAAAAAAGTGTTGCCTATAGTTCTACTTTAAGCCCAAATTTCTGCTAAATTTATGGAGGACTAAGAGGATATAACCATGCCATTGGTGCAGCAGAAAACATATAGCACAGTGATGGGGGTATGTGTTCCAGGCAGTGAGCAAAGAAAGGATTGGGGGCAGGAACAAATAAATCCATCTGTTTATTTTTCTCATCAGAAATCAACAGAAATAAAATTAAGATTCCTTAATATGTACAACTGAAACAAGCAAAGGATTGCAGGAGAGTCCTACTACCTACCTGACAGGTATAGGTGACCATGTCAGTGTCCCTTGTGTCTGCGCCATCCCTATCATTCCCGGCAGCAGTGCGGCCGCTTTATGGGGGCGCCAGACTGATTTGTCTTGCGGCCCAGTCCACGTCATGTAGTGCAAGCCGGCAGGGACTCTTTTCATGCTGCCCCCCTGCAAAGTGCTGCCCTAGGCCTGGGCCTTGTTGGCCTAGGCCAAGATACAGCGTTGCCTGTAGGTACAGTGAATATCTCCTAAAAATGCACTGTTTATTAGATATTCACACTGAATGCAGCTGGTAAAATGCATACCCGTGCCGTCCCTTTAAAGCTCCGTGCCTTGGTTCGTGACTGCCACGCATAAGTGCGGGAGTGACATCATCGCAACTCAGCCAATCAGATGGCCGAAGCATGTGAACCCGGAAGGAAGACCGGGTGAAGATGGAATCCCTGTCAGTTGTGACTGTGCGCCGCTGGAGGGCTTTGTTCTAAAGCTGGATACACACTATACAGATTTACAAAAACCATATAATATGAAGTCAAACCTTAAGAGTTTCAATTTGTATGCAATCAGACAGGCCCTTGCACTACATAGTTTCGGTAAATCTAAAGGAAATCAGACAACAAAAGTTGTATAGTGTGTATGGGGTCTTAGGTAAGTATTTCATAATGTGCTAGTATTTGATGCACACTAGCTAGCACATTATGCCATTGTCTTGCAGGGTTTAAAAAAAAAAAAAAAAAAGTGTTGTTTCCTACCGCTTTAACCACTTCCTGACAGCTGTACATATATATTCGTCCTGGTCAGGAAGTGGTTATACCAGGATCATGGCTGCATTTTTTACATGTATATGAGAAATGTCAGAATCTTGAAGTGGAAAGAAAAAAGATCCATGTCCTGGTGTTCTGGCTTTGTGAATTGAGCCTTACGCCTCATACACACGATCGGATTTTCCGACAGGAATTGTGTGATGACAGGCTGTTGTCGGAAAATCCGACCGTTTGTATGCTCCATCGGACAATGGTTGTCGGATTTTCCGCCAACAAATGTTGGATAGCATGCTTTCAAATGTTTCCGATTATCCGATTTGTCCATCGGACAAAACACCAAAGTACAAACACGCATGCTCAGAAGCAATGCTAACCATAGCCCAACATTAGCAGAAGTTGTCCAAAGGGTGGCACTAAAGAGCTAAAAAAACACGTAGTTGTGTGTTTGTTGGCCGACAATTCTTTGCTGTTTGTATGCAATAGGAGGTTCCTGGCCAACGCCCTTCGGACAAAAGTCCTACGCTTTGTCCGCAGAAAATCCAAACGTGTGTATGAGGCTTAATAGGCTCAATTCACAAAGTTAACACACAAGCTCACACAATAATCCCAATTTTCAAAAATGTGACAGTTATGATCACTTGGGTTCTGTGAGATTTGAAAATAACAGTTAAACGGCTGGAAAAACAAAACAAAACATTCTTATCCTTGTGTAAAGCTTCGTGAATTGAGCCTATTTTTAATTAAGCTATACTAGCCTGCATACTGACTATGTTGTTGCACATTGCTTATCTTGGTATGGTCCTTACACAATAATGTATGAAATGTGAGCAAAGTAAAAACATGTAAGCTATGTCTCAGGCCTCGTACACACGACCGATTTTCTCGGCAAGAACCAGCAAGAAACTTGCTGGCAGAGAGGTCTTGCCGAGTAAATCGGTCGTGTGTACGCTGCTAGCGTGTTTCTCGTCGAGAAAACCGACAAGAAACCTCGACGAGAAAATAGAGAACCTGCTCTCTATTTTCTCGTCGAGATTCTCCTCGGCGTGTTTCTCGACGAGAAAAGTGAGTGTGTGTACACTTACCTGTCCGCCCGGAAGCCCGCGCATGTTCGAAATGAATTTGACGCATGCGCGGTAGCTTCCTAGGCATACGTAGGGTATACCAAGATGGCGGCGACGGCATCGAATGTGACGAGCGCATGCTCGACGTAGTCGATGACGTCACCGCGTACACTCCTTTCAAAGAACCGCGGGTTCTTTGAAACAAGCGTGTGTACACTCGGCCGGGACAAGTTTCTTGTCCAAGAATCTCGTAGAAAAAAACGACATGTTTTTCTCAACGAGAATCTCGGCCGTGTGTACGAGGCCTGAGTCTGAAATACTGTGAGTATCAACTTACAAGAAAATTGGAATACTTTGTCCAGAGGCAGTTCAGAAGAATCATTTTGATCTGGCCTGCAGCGTATGCACAGTTCTCCAAGTTCACTTGTATATACACTGATCAAATGAGTTGAAAAGTCCCAATAATAAAAAGGACTGGGTTTATAAGCCCATTTTTATCAAACATTTAGGGAACTAGAGCGGACTTGCAGAAAGCAGTAGTAGAACAGCCCTTCTAGACTTGCGACAGCTGGCTAACCTGATTACTCTAGTCGCAGCTTCAACTGTACACTTACTAATAAAGGATATTAAAACCTATGCTGATAGCATGCATATTTTTCAGCCATAAAGGCCTCCTGCCAGAGATAGAATAAAGTGATATTGATTTATATCAGGCAGTTCCAGCATTTTTTTTTTTTTTTGTACTTGGAATTGAGTAATCTTCCTAGACTCAAACATAGATCAACAGCGACATCTGATGGCCTGTTGGAGCGTTCTATAATTCAGCATTTAAGCGATGTGCTATTGGAGAATGAATGATATACCGATTGGGTATACCAAGGAGAACACAGACAGCAAACGTGTTTCTGCTTGAAACTCTGAAATAAGGTAAAGTAGACGTAAATCCTAATTTATACATATGTAGGGCTCCATGTATAAGGGTTCATTGGCACAAGTGCCGTTTGCTTACTTTTTTTTTTTTTATCGCTGAACTGCATGCAGGCAGCTCATAGAAAGTAAGGCTGGCCATACATGGGTCGAATTTCGAAAAACTTTTCTTTTGAAAATCCGTAATTTTGTGCGTTTTGCGATCCGATGGTGCCATCATTGATTTTGAAATTCGACCAGCCAAGCCTTTAACCACTTAAGCCCCAGACCATTTTGTAGCTAAAGGACCAGGCCCCTTTTTGTGATTGCGTCGCTTTAACTGACAATTGCGTGGTCGTGCAACGTGACTCCCAAACGAAATTGGCGTCCTTTTTTTTTCCCCCACAAATAGAGCTTTCTTTTGGTGGTATTTGATCACCTCTGCGGTTTTAATTTTTTGCGCTATAAACAAAAATAGAGCATCTCCAAAAAATATATAAAATATTTTTTTTTCCTCAGTTTAGGCCGATACGTATTCTTCTACATATTTTTGGTAAAAAAAAAAAAAAAAATCGCAATAAACGTTTATTGATTGGTTTGCGCAAAAGTTATAGCTTCTATAAAATAGGGGACTGTTTTATGTCATTTTTATTAATATATTTTTTTAACTAGTTATGGCGGCAATCATCGATTTTTATCGTGACTGCGACACATCGGACACTTTTGATACTATTTTGGGACCATTGTCATTTTTTGCAGCGATCAGTGCTATAAAAATGCACTGATTACTGTAAAAAATTACACTGGCAGTGAAGGGCTTAACCACTAGGTGGTGCTGCAGGGGTTAAGTGTTTCCTAGGGAGTGATTGTTACTGTGAGGGGACGTGGCTACACGTGACACGTCACTGATGACCGTTCCTGATCACGGGGAACGGTCATCAGTGACAGTGTCACTAGGCAGAATAGGGGAATGCCTTGTTTACAAAGGCATTCTCCTGTTCTGCTCTTGCCGACCGCAATCGCGGGACTCCCGGGAACATTGAGTTTCCAGGACCTGCGGCCGCACTCACAAGGCAAATTTAAAGGGACGTACCTGTACGCCCATATGCCTGCCCGTGCCATTCTGCCGACGTACATCGGCGTGCGGTGGTCGGCAAGTGGTTAATTTTACCTCCTGCTGCTACAGAAAATATATTTTGTGTCTGGAAATCTTCTTTTTTTTCCCGGGAATTTTCTTTTCTTGCACATGCACATATGTTTTCGATTACATTTCTCGCACCATTCTCCCATCATTGATTTGAAAATCGTTCGTTTTTCAAAAAATTTACAACATGCCTGATTACTCAAATACGGCTGCACAAGAATTGGCTGTTGCTGCAGCCCACTAATGGTGCCAAATTCAAACGAAAATTAATAGATACGATTTTCGAAAGAAAATTCAAAGATACGATTTTTGAAAGAAATTTCATAGATAAGATTTGAAAGAAAATTCATAGATACGATTTTCGAAAGAAAATTCTTTCGAAATTCGACCCATGTATGACCTGTCTTAATGGGAGTGCATCACCTGTACAGGCCTGCAGAGATGGGTGCAGAAAACTGGATGCACGGGCTCCCCAGATAGCAAGCAATTGTGCTGTAAGTTTGAAAATGACTTACTAAGCTATTGCTAGACTTGCCAGGCTTCACAAGTTTGTTGCACAATTGTAGCAAGTCCGCATTGCATGACTCCACATCAACTTTCTCTGCAAACATTCTGCAAGTCTGCTGCAAGTTCTGGTTCAGTTATGTTGTGCTATAGTCATCCCACCACAGGGGTCACTGTGGCTTAATTTTCATTCTGTAGACTTGCAGAGCTCTTGCTGTAGACTCCCCAATGCAACTTTGCTCCTGCTAGAGATGTGCCACGCAAGTTTGCTACAAATTGGAAAAGTGTTAATTCAAACTTGTTCTTCAAGTGCTCTGCAAGTGTACAACTTGCAAGTGAAAATGTGCAGCAATTCAACAGACTTACAATTCAACGCTGCCACAAATTTGTGGCAAGTTATTCTTGCTATCTGTTCTGCTTCGGGTATACTGTATGCACCTGTCCCTGCATACCTGTGAAACTCTGCGTTGTGAATCTGTAAAGATGATGCACTTCATTTCACTTTCCATGGGCTTACTGCACTCAGCACAGAGGTGAGAAAAAAAAGTAAACAAGCAGCTCTGCCTGCTGCATGGGACTGAGCATCTGTGTGAATGAGCCCTAAGGCAACCTTACCACTACTTCTGTCAGGACCAGTGTCATTGCTTGGGTCACCTGCTGGTGGCACTGTTGTGTGTAGAACCAAAGGGTGTAGTTCTGGTGACCACCAGCGGGTGTCTCCCAGACCATACAGGTAATTAGGCTGCACCTGATAGGATTGCTGGGGGTATATAAACCTGCCTTGCACCAAGATCCAGTGCTTCAGTATTTTCCTGGGAAGCCGTGTCCCTGCCTGAGCCTGACCTGTTCCTGTCTCTTGTCCTGAATACTGATCCCTGATCCAGAGACCTGTCCCTTGGTACCTGCTTCCCTTTACTGACCTTACGCTCCCATTACCTGGTTTCCTGTTCTCCTTATCACTTGTCCCCGTCTTGTTTTGCTTATGTGTGTCCCCTTCACTTGTATATAGTTAGTTAGATAGTTAGTTAGGTTTTTTATTAGGTTTACTGTGTTCATTTACTTTTCACGTACTTGTTTATGGTTTACTCAGTAGTGTATTTAGGTTTTGTGCTGCCCTAGGCCTGACTAAACTGGTGCACCCCCTAATTTAAATATGACCCACCCCTTCCTGTCTAGGCCACACCCCTTTCTGTTTAAGGTCCGCCCTAAAATTTTCGAGTGGGGATACTAGTTCTGAGAGCCTGGGGGGGGGGGGCAATGGATTTCCTTAATTTGCATAAATGTCCTCTTACTTTCTGTTTGGCTATGGGGCAGGAAGTGAAGGGAAATATCTGCAATGGGACAGGGATGGTTAAAACATAAACTGACAGGGGCTATAACCCTCCCTTACTCTATCCAAAATTTACAAGAAAGTGTTGCCTATAGTTCTACTTTAAGCACAAATTTCTGATAATTTGATGGAGAGAGGACTAAGAAGATATAACCGTGCCAATGGTGCAGCAGAAAAACATAGCACAGTGAGGAAGGTTTGTGGTCCAAGATGATAGGACAGTCAAAATTAGAAGCAGCGCCCCCCCCCCCCCACAGTTGCGGAATGCCAGCCGCCCGCATACCAGAAGCAGTGCAGCTGCTTTATGGGAGGCGCCAGACTAATTTGCTTCTCAGCCCAGTCCGCCCCATAAGACTGTTGCTACACTAACAGTGTAGCACAAGCCGGCGGGGACTCTTTTCGTGCTGCCCCCCCTGCTGGGTGCTGCCCTAGGCCTGGGCCTTGTTGGACTAGGCCAGGATACAGCCTTGGGTTTACTGGTGTTGGTTTTCAAGAGTATCATTATCTTTAATAAATATATATTTTCACTTATTCATCTGGTCCTGATTTCTTTATGTTCAGCCAACTGATCTGATCACCCCTGCTGGATGCCTGCATGTGGTATTCGTGACAACTTTACAAAAATGCATATTAATAAAACTCTACAATGTACTTTATAAATGTGTCTAGTGCTCCCCTAGCCTCTGCATCTAAAAAGCAAACAGAGTGCTAGAAAAATAAATGGAAGAAAAAAATGGGAGGAAAACATAATCATATGACCCTGTGGAAGTCATGTGACCAATCACGGAGTTCACTCTACAGCGGTAAGTCTGAAAAAAGCTGTAAAACCTAACTCACTTCAGCAGCCATTGGATACTCTCCTCTTCTGTGTTGTGGATGGGTCCTTATTGTTCCCAAGTACAGTGCAGGGCTATTGGCCCTACATGGTACCTGATGATGTCAGAGCATGTGCGCTTCCAGATACATCAAACATAAAAGTGCTTCAAAACAAATAAATGTGAACAGTCCAAGTGCGAATGCATATCAAAAATCTTATAACAAATCTGAAAACCTCAGAAAAGAGGTAGAAAGTCCGTCCACCAAATATAATAGAATGTGCAAAGCCCTGAGTAAACCAGCAGTGTGAATTATAATAAAAAAATTAGGGCTGTGGAAATTAACTATTAATTCCTCGATTAATCAATCAATTTTTTTGATCAATCAAAATTATTTTGATCGGTACTCACCTCTCCGCTGGCTTCCGGGTCTTCAAGGAGTTCCGTCGGAGATCCGGTGATGTCACGGACACCGACGGGTGTTGCCATGTCCATCTGAAGGGCCTCCGGCGGGACCTTACTATCTGCCACACGCAAGGGCTGTTACACTTCCCTCTATCAACCTGGGATTCTACAGCCATCCACTGGGAGTTGTGATAGTTCCCTTCACGGGACATCTACATGCCAACGGACTGATGTTAACCCCTCCTCATCTGGATTCAGCAGTGGTATCGTTGTACACATTTTTATACCAGTATCATACTTAGCTACATGTTTTTATGACTGCTTTTGCTACCGTTTGGTATTACTCGCACCATTTTTACAGTTTATGTAGCTACATCGATTTTATCTCCAGTGCAATATTTATTTTGTTACCTACTTGAAGGCTATAAAAGTTTTAATGCTATTCCCATTGAGCGCTGCCTTTGTGTGTTTTTTGTATCCTGCTATCCATTTTTCCAGTGGTTGGTAGCTGCACTGGGAATCGGCCTGCAAGGAGATCAGCTAAAAGTAGTTGGATCTGTATGTGTGTTATAATTAATCAAAATTAGTCGATTAATCGATTAAAAAAAAAAAAACACAAAATTTTTAATCAGTAACGGCCCTAAATTTTTTTATTATAAACGGTCTTGTGCCCTCCGTAACAAATGAGCCTCCTACCAAAATAAGAGGATCTCCAACTACAGAGATCAACACAGCATTTTACATGTCAGACACCTCCAGGTATCCTGCAACACCACATCTAACTGGCAGACCTCCAGCAACAGGATCCCGAGCGGCTCCAAGAGTTGCAAGTCCAGGCCAGACCGTGTTATTCAACCACAATAGGAGAAGATAAAGAGCCGCACATAGTGTGACAACTGCTAGGTAAGTATTTATTAAAAACATAGATAGGTACTCACATAATAAAAACCAGGTACATGCACAAAAACCCAAACCCAAACCACCTCAAAGGGGACGAAGTCAATAGTTCAGGCCCTTCCCAACGAGTTTCGCATCACAGCAAGTCGTCAGGGGAACAGGACCATCGTCTGGAGGGCAGAACAAAAGGGGCTTCAGAGGACCCTGTTCTAAGGAGGGAGTAAGGTTCACTGTAAAATGCAGTTTTTACAAACATTTGATCAAAGCTGAAGCCTTATTTTTCATTATTCATTCCTATAGAACTGGCTATCCATCCAGGCTTGTGGTTGCTACTGTACCAGGCACTATTGCTATGATGATATATTCACACAGTCACTTATTCAGATTTCCGATTAAAGTGGTTGTAAACCCTCACATATACCCAGCAAAGTGATTGACCTCAGGTGATACACAGAGATTAAACAAATTCTCCTACGTAAGTTGTACTTGTTTATCTGCAGTCTTCTCTTCTCTACAGTACAGCAGTTCAAAGCGCACAATTTATACAACTTGTCTGAGTTTTCAGTAATCAGGGCCGGGGACAAGAAGTTACACTCTGCAGAGCTCAGTAAGAGGTGATTGGAGAGAATGGATACATTCCCTTCACGCAGAAACCAGGAACAAAGCTGAGGCTGTTAACAACAGGCTGTGTGCTGGAGATCCCTCCCCTGTTACCTTTCTTCTCTTGGTGGCGGGAAAACTTGTCAGACGTGTCTTATCAGGGCCGATCCTAGGGTCACAGACGACTGGGTGCAGAAATATTTCTGGCGCCCCCCACGTGGGTATGGTCATCCCCTTTACACGTTTCTATTGCAACGACTCAAACACAGAGATGCTCCCCTAAGAAGTCGTTGTTACCCTAGGATCCTCCCATGATGTTTTAACAATAAATAAAATACAGGAAGAGCGTACACCAATGAGACCTGGAGGAGAGACTCTCTGATGCACACAGAGAGGGCTTCTGTTAGAAAGAACCCCCAGACATAGTACACGAGATGGTCAGAGGCTGCAGACATATTACAGGAGACGGTCAGAGTGCAGACATTTTACAAGAGACAGAAAGTTCAGACATATTACAGGAGACGGTCAGAGAGTGCAGACATTACAGGAGATGGTCAGAGACTGCAGATATAATACAGGAGATGGTAAGAGACTGCAGACATAGTACAGGAGACAGTCAGAGACTGCAGACATAGCTCAGGAGATAGTCAGAGACTGCAGACATAGCACAGAAGATAGTCAGACACTGCAGACATACTACAGGAGATAATGGCTGATCGGCCCTCTCACCTGACCCAGCGATACAGCAACAACGGTTCCTCTGATCAGGAGTCAGCTCACTCTGAATTGCCCGTAGTGACTCCACTGAGTCCAGATCTGTATTAAGTATAGACTCCCTACTAAGTATAAACCCCTCCCTCAGTACAGACCCCCCTCCATTAGTACAGACCCCCCAGGACAAACCACCCGCCTCCATTAGTACAGACCCCCCCAGGACAAACCACCCCCCTCCATTAGTACAGACCCCCCTCAGGACAAACCACCCCCCCTCCATTAGTAGAGACCCCCCACAAACCACCCCCCCATTAGTACAGACCCCCCACAAACCACCCCCTTATTAGTACAGACCACCCCCCTCCATTAGTAGAGACCCCCCACAAACCACCCCCAATAGTAAAGACCCCCCCTCCATTAGTACAGACCCCCCACAAACCACCCCCCATTAGTACAGACCCCTTCACAAACCACCCCCTTCCATTAGTACAGACCCCTATTAGTACAGACCCCTTCACAAACCACCCCCTCCATTAATATAGACCCCTTCACAAACCACCCCCCTCCATTAGTACAGACCCCCCCCACAAACCACCCTCCCCATTAGTACAGACTCCTCCACAAACCACCCCCCTCCATTAGTACAGACCCCCCACAAACCATCCCCCCTCCATTAGTACAGACCCCCTCAGGACAAACCACCCCCCTCCATTAGTACAGACCCCCCTCAGGACAAACCACCCCCCTCCATTAGTACAGACCCCCCATTAGTACAGACCCCTTCACAAACCACCCCCTCCATTAATATAGACCCCTTCACAAACCACCCCCCCATTAGTACAGACCACCCCCCTCCATTAGTAGAGACCCCCCCACAAACCACCCTCCCCATTAGTACAGACTCCTCCACAAACCACCCCCCTCCATTAGTACAGACCCCCCACAAACCATCCCCCCTCCATTAGTACAGACCCCCCACAAACCATCCCCCCTCCATTAGTACAGACCCCCTCAGGACAAACCACCCCCCTCCATTAGTACAGACCCCCCTCAGGACAAACCACCCCCCTCCATTAGTACAGACCCCCCCACAAACCACCCCCCTATTAATACCCCCCCACAAACCACCCCCCCATTAGTACAGACCACCCCCCTCCTTTAGTAGAGACCCCTCCACAAACCACCCGCTCATTAGTACAGACCCCCCTCCATTAGTACCCCCTCCATTAGTACAGACCACCCCCCTCCATTATTACAGACTCCCCCACAGGACAAACCACCCCCCTATTAGTACAGACCACTCCCCATTAGTACAGACCACCCCCCCTCCATTAGTAGAGACCACCCCACAAACCACCCGCCCATTAGTACAGACCCCCCTCCATTAGTACAGACCCTCCCTGGCCCCCGCAAACCACCCCCTTCCATTAGTACAGACCCCCCCACAAACCATCCCCCCCCCATTAGTACAGACCCCCCCTCTGTACAAACCCCACCCGGGCAGCAGCTGTGGAGGAGGACAGTGTGCAGCCGCGCCGCCCAGGTGGAGAAGATCGTGACAGTGAGAGGAAGAAATGTCATGCACGGACCGCCCCGCCCCCAACGACGTCACTGCGCGGGTCTCTCTCCGAGCAGCCGCTCCGATCTCCGATCTCCTCTGAGAGGAGGATGGAGGGGGGACGCGCTTGGGCAGGAAATAGCGGCGGCGGTGAGCGGCCTCTCTGGATACCACCAAGGAGGAGGAGGAGGAGGAGGGAGGGGAGCACTCTGGCGCTTGAGAGCCCCCACCTCTGTGGCGCACCCCGTCTAGGATCGGCCCTGTGTCTTATTAACCACTTGCCGACCGCCGCACAAACTTATACGTCGACAGAATGGCACGGACAGACAAATGGGCGTACAGGTACATCTCTTTAAATTTGCTGCCGTGTGGTCGCACGTGACCGTGCCCGCGGGACCCGCGGATTTGATGTCCGCCGGTGTCCCGCGATCGTGTCAAAGCTGAAGAACGGGGAGATGTCAGTGTAAACACAACATCTCTTCGTTCTTCCTAGTGACATGTCACTGATCGTCTGCTCCCTCTCAACGGGAGCAGCGATCAGTGACGTGTCACTCGTAGCCATGCCCCCTAACAGACAATCACTCCCTAGGACACACTTTACCCCTTCCTAGCCCCCTAGTGGTTAACCCCTTCACTGCCAGTCCCATTTACACAGTAATCAGTGCATTTTTATAGCACTGATCGCTGTATAAATGTGAATGGTCCCAAAATAGCGCCAAAAGTGTCCGATGTGTCCGCCATAATGTTGCAGTCACGATAAAAATTGCTGATCACCACCATTACTAGTAAAAAAAAATAATAATAAAAATGCCATAAATCTATCCCCTATTTTGTAGATGCTATAACCTTTGCGCAAACCAATCAATAAACGCTTATTGCGATTTAAAAAAAAAAAATGTAGAAGAATACGTATCGGCCTAAACTGAGGAAAAAATTAGTTTTTTTATATATTTTTGGGGGATATTTATTATAGCAAAAAGTAAAAAATATTGCTTTTTTTCAAAAACATTTACAAATAAATACGGTATGTGAAAAGTGTGGTGTGCATTTGTATTCCCCCTGAGTCAATACTTTGTAGAACCACCTTTCACTGCAATTACAGCTGCAAGTCTTTTTGGGATGTCTCTACCAGCTTTGCACACGTAGAGAGTGACATTTTTGCCCATTCTTTTTTGAAAAATAACTCAAGCTCTGTCAGATTGGATGGAGAGTGTCTGTGAACAGCAATTTTCAAATCTTGCCACAGATTATGAATTGGATGTAGGTCTGGACTTTGACTGGGCCATTGTTTTATATATGCTTTGATCTAACCCATTCCATTGTAGCTCTGGCTGTATGTTTAGTGTTGTTGTCCTGCTGGAAGGTGACCCTCCGCCCCAGTCTAAAGTCTTTTGCAGACTCTAACAGGTTTTCTTCTAAGATTGCGCTGTATTTGGATCCATCCATCTTCCCATCAACATCCCCATAACATGATGCTGCCACCAACATCTTTCACAGTGGGGATGGTGTGTTCAGGGTGATGTGCAGTGTTAGTTTTCCGACACACATAGCATTTTGCTTTTAGGCCAAAAAGTTCAATTTCTTGGTCACCTGACCAGAGCACACGTACTTCTTCCACATGTTTGCTGTGTCCCCCACATGGCTTCTTGCAAACTGCAAACAGGATTTCTTATGGCTTTCTTTCAACAATGGCTTTCTTCTGGCCACTCTTCCATAAAGGCCAGATTTGTGGAGTGCACAACTAATAGTTGTCCTGTGGACCGATTCTCCCACCTGAGCTGTGGATCTCTGCAGCTCCTCCAGAGTTACCATGGGTCTCTTGGCTGCTTCTCTGATTTATGTTCTCCTTGCCTGGCCTGTCCGTTTAGGTGGACAGTCATGTCTTGGTAGGTTTGCAGTTGTGCCATATTCTTTCCATTTTTGGATGATGGATTGAACAGTGCTCTATGAGATGTTCAAAGCTTGGAATATTTTTTTATAACCTAACCTTGCTTTAAACTTCTCCACAACTTTATCACACCAGGTGTTCCTGTGATGTTTGTGCTAGAACACTGTGACCCTTCACCCTTTTCCCTTGATGCATGCTGGGGGAGGGGCTGTACCAGGAAGTAGGAGAGTGTGTGTGTGAGACTGGAAGCAGCAGCAGCATGGATGCATAGATCTGGTAATGACAGAAGCCTGTTGTATTAGGACTCCATGTAACAAGTCATCATGTTCTGAGTGAGTAATAAACCCTCTCCCTGTTTAAGAAGTTCATCTGGCCTGTGTGTAACTTGCTGAGCAGATACTGGCAGCATTGCTAGCAGCACCCTGAGAGCCCCAGTGTCTAAGGGACATAACAGTGGCGACGAGGATTGTGGATTTTAGCACACATGGCCTTCATAGTGTTTATTCAACCATTTGATCCTGCTGCTGAATCATGGAGCTCCTAGGTGGAGAGGCTGGAGCAGTACATGGAAGCAAATAGTGTGGCTGCAGAAAAAGTTTCAGTTTTTCTCACAACATTGGGTCAAGCTGCATATGGCACTCTCAGAGACCTCATTTCTCCAGACAAGCCAGCCTATAAGCCCCTGCCTGAGTTAATTCAAAAGCTACTCGAGCACTACAACCCAAAGGCATTAGAGATTGCAGATCGGTTTAAATTCTACAGTAGAAGGCAGCATGCCAGGGAGGACATAAAGACTTTTATCATTGCTTTACGTAAACTAGCTACCAGTTGTCAGTTTGGAGACTACCTGCAGACGGCTCTCCGTGACATGTTTGTCATGGGACTCTGCGACCCAGCCATACAGAAACGTTTACTCACAGAACCCGACTTGACTCTGACGAAAGCTACTGACTTTGCTACGGTCATGGAGTTGGCTACACGGGACGCCACCCTACTGAAGGCACCACCTGAAACTCCTGCAAGGCAGGCAGAGGAAATATTCCACTCTGCTATCACCCGACACTCAAGACGGCCGTCCCTAAATCTGCCTAAACCTTGCCACCCTAATTCTTCTGTCTCTAGGACAGTAACTTGCTACCGTTGTGGTAACACTACTCACAGTGCACCTGCTTGCAAGTTCAAGGATGTCGTTGGTTTTCTTTGTGGAAAGACTGGCCATATTGGGCGTGTTTGCCGCAGCTCACGCTCCCTGAACACTACCACAAAAGATAGACGTAAACAGACATTTCATATGGATACTGACACTAACGGCTCCAGCTCGGATGAGGAAACCTGTGTCCAACATGTTTGACTGTTTCGGGTAGCTGGGACTACTCCTGCAATAAAAGTGGATGTCACACTCAATGGCTGTCCTGTCTCCATGGATGTTGATACAGGGGCGGCTGTGTCTGTCATTTCATGGACTGATTTAAAGGCATCGGGTCTGTCCCTACCACTCCAACCTACAATACTCACACTACAAACCTACAGCAAGGAACTACTACAGCCCATTGGGTTATGTGAAACCCCTTGTTACATTAGGCAACCGCAATCAAACTCTACGCCTTTATGTTGTCAATAAAGGAGGTCCTCCACTGTACGGTAGGGACTGGATCAAAGCCCTGGGCATGCCCCCTCTTGCCATTGCTAAATGTACATTGCTTTCTGAGGTAGACCATTGGGTGGAATCCCTGAAGTCACGCTTTAAGGGGGTTTTTGAGGACTCTTTGGGCACAGTAAAAGGAAAAATGGGCCACCTCCTCTTGAAGCCTGGTGCTACACCTCGTTTTTGTAAGGCAAGATCAGTACCCTTTGCCTTGAGAAAGAAAAGTGGAAGCAGAGCTGGACCACCTATTGGCTGAAAAGATCATATCTAAAGTTGATAGAAGTGAATGGGCATCGCCAATTGTGCCTGTCAAGAAAAAGAATGGAGACATTAGAATTTGTGGAGATTTCAGGGTTGCCCTGAACAACCAATTTCTTGTGGATCAATACCCATTGCCTCGACTTGAAGATCTATTTAGCTCATTGGCTGGGGGGCAAAAGTTTACAAAAATAGACTTAAAGCAAGCTTACCTGCAACTGCAAGTACACCCAGATTTACGCCATCTGTTGACCATTAACACCCATAAAGGATTATTCCAATATAACCGCATGGTTTATGGCATAGCCCCAGCTCCAGCCATCTGGCAGCGAATCATGGATGAGGTCCTGGCAGGCATACCTTTCACTCAATGTCTACTAGATGACATGCTCATCACTGGTCCCACTGATGAAGAACACAGAAAGAATGTTGAAACTGTGCTAGAGAGACTCCAAAAGGTATGGTTTACATGTCAATCTTTCAAAATGCGAATTTCTAAAGTCTTGACTGGAATTTTGTGCCCACACTGTGGACCGACATGGGTTACACACTACTGAAGAAAAGGTTAAAGCCTTTACCATGCCCCTACTCCCCAGAATGTCACACAGCTCAGGTCCTACCTTGGCCTCCTAAATTACTACCACCGTTTCTTGCCGAACCTAGCACACCAGCTTTACCCATTACATCGCTTACTGGATGCAAGAGCTAAATGGATATGGACAGCCAAATGTGAAGAAGCTTTTCGGCTTTCTAAAGAACTCATTCTGTCTTCTCGAGTTCTGGTCCACTATGATTTAAAGAAACACTTCACCTTGGCTTGTGACGCCTCGCCTTATGGACTGAGTGCTGTACTTTCCCATGTCATGCCAGATGGCACAGAGCGCCCCATTTCTTTTTCGTCCAGGTCTTTGACCTCAGCAGAACAAAACTACTCCCAGATAGACAAAGGAAGCTTTGGCCATTGTATGGGCCACAAAAAATGTCATATGTATTGTGAGGGGGTTAGCTCGGCAGCGGGTGTGTGCGACCCCCGGGATGGGCTCCCCACACAAAACAGGCCCAGCAAACGGAGGTTGTGGTTTTCAGAATCAAAAAGGTGCGGTTTATTTTCTATTTACAGTGACAAAACACAGCAAAGCAAAAGAAACATAACCAAATAAATCCTGGTCAAGTTGACCTCTGACTAAACATACAGGTTTCCTAACTAACAACTGGGATCAGCCTAGTGCTGTCCTAGTCCCTAAGTCCCTGGTTTTAAATGTCCAAGCAAATAGCCACACAGGCTTTGTCTCACCGCACAGGGGTTCACTCTCCCTAGACAGTCCACACAGGTCTGGTTCCAGGCATGAGCTAACATCTAATGAAGTTGGGAGTTTTTATATAGGCCTTAAACCAGCTGACAAGCTTCAGCTGGTCTCATCAACTCCCTGCCTGCACGACGCCCAGCCCTCTCCCTAGAGGTATGAGTCATCCATGAGCCCACTAGCCTTATACAACTCTCCACCTAGTTGTATAAGTCGGCGTAAAGCCTGAATCTGGGCGAAATATATCTACCCCCCTGGATGCAACCAGGTGACTTTACCTTCCTGCTGTCACATACCCCCCCCCCTCTTGTTTTAACCTCGGGGTTGGAACACCAGCAATCAGGCATTCATGTACTCGAGACAAAGCATCCACATTCCCCATTTGAACGCCAGGGCGATGCTTTACTGTGAAGTTGAATTCCTGGAGGGCCAGGAACCACCTATTCACTCTATTTGTTTCCTTGTTTTGAGCCATCCACTTTAACGGAGCGTGATCCGTAACCATGTCAAAGTGCCTACCTAGCAGGTAGTACCGAAGGGAATCTAGAGCCCACTTCACCGCTAAACACTCCTTTTCAACGGTGGCGTAATTTACCTCATGGGACTTCAACTTCCTGCTGAGGTAAATGACTGGGTGCTCTTCCCCGTTCCAGACCTGGGACAATACTGCTCCTAACCCCACATCTGACGCATCACTTTGTACGACAAAGTCTTTAGAGAAGTCGGGTGAGTACAACACTGGCTGGCTACATAAGGCTTGTTTCAAGAATTGGAATGCTGCCTCAGCCTCGGGGGTCCATTTAATCATGACCGACCCTTTCCCCTTCGTCAGGTTGGTTAGGGGCACAGCCTTAGAAGCAAAGTGGGGAATGAATCGCCGATAATACCCAGCGATTCCCAGAAAGGCTCGTACCTGCTTCTTGCTGTTGGGACGTGGCCAACTCTGGATGGCCTCGACTTTGTTGAGTTGGGGTTTTATTACTCCCAATGGTGTACCCAAGATATTTGGCCTCCTCCTGCCCAATGGTACACTTCTTGGGGTTAGCCGTAAACCCCGCTTCCCGAACAGAGTCCAGGACTGCTTGCACTTTTGGCAGATGTGAGGCCCAATCTGTGCTATGGACAATTACGTCATCCAGGTAAGCCGCAGCATACTTCCGATGGGGCCTCAGCATCTGGTCCATTTTCCGCTGGAATGTGGCCGGCGCATTCTGTAACCCGAACGGCATTCTTTTATATTGGAACGCCCCGTCTGGGGTTACAAATGCGGTTTTCTCTTTGGCCGACTTGGCCAGGGGGATTTGCCAATACCCTTTTGTGAGGTCAAGAGTCGTCATGTATCGGGCTGTTCCCAGCCGGTCGATCAACTCATCTATACGTGGCATGGGGTAGGTGTCAAATTTTGTAACTTTGTTCAACTGACGAAAATCGTTACAAAATCGCCAGCTCCCATCCGGTTTAGGCACCAACACGATGGGACTAGACCAATCACTTTGGGACTCCTCTATCACCCCTAAGTTCAGCATTTTCTGTACTTCCTCCCGTATTGCCTCCCGTCGAGCCCCTGGGATCCGATAGGGTTTTAACTTCACCCTTTCACCGGGCGGGGTAATGATGTCATGCTCTACCCCAGATGTTTGTCCCGGCAGCTCAGAGAATACCTCCTTGTTGCGAAGCACAAACTCCTTAACCTCCTGTTGTTGGGGTTGTGACAAGGTGGCTGCTATTCCAACCTCAGGAATCACGCAACCAGTTTGAGCTGGTGACCAAGTGTCTGCGACTAGGGACTCTCTATCCCTCCAGGCTTTCAACAGATTAACGTGATAGATCTGTTCGGGCTTTCGCCTTCCTGGTTGTCTGACCTTGTAATTCACTTCGCTCACTTTTTCCATTATCTCGTAGGGGCCTTGCCATTTGGCAAGGAATTTACTTTCAACCGTAGGGACAAGTACCAATATCCTATCCCCCGGGGAAAAGGTACGGGTCTTGGCTCCATGGTTGTACACTCTCTGCTGTGCCAACTGCGCTTGGGCCAAATGTTCCTTCACGATGGGCATTACCTGTGCAATTCGATCTTGCATCAGGGCGACATGCTCAATCACACTCCTGTGGGGAGAACTCTCACTTTCCCAAGTTTCCTTGGCAATATCCAACAGCCCTCTTGGGTGTCTCCCATACAGTAACACAAAGGGGGAGAATCCCGTAGAGGATTGGGGCACCTCCCTAATAGCAAACATCAAATAAGGAAGTAAACAGTCCCAATCCTTTCCATCTCTATCCACCACTTTCTTCAACATTTGTTTTAGGGTTTTGTTGAATCTTTCAACCAGCCCATCGGTTTGGGGGTGATACACAGACGTACGCAATTGCGTCACTTTGAACAATTTACACAGCTCTTTCATAACCCGGGACATAAAGGGTGTACCTTGGTCCGTAAGCAGTTCTTTACAAATACCCACCCGGCTAAAAACAAGAGATAGCTCTTTGGCTATGGTTTTGGCCGAGGTATTTCGGAGAGGGATCGCTTCTGGATAACGGGTGGCATAGTCCATTATAACTAATATGTACTGGTGCCCCCTAGCGGACTTGATTATAGGACCTACCAAATCCATGGCGATCCTCTCAAACGGGACCTCAATGATGGGTAGAGGGACCAGCGGGCTACGGAAATGTGGCATCGGGGCCAACCTCTGACACACAGGGCAGGAGGAACAATAATTTTCTACGTCCTTCATCACCCCCGGCCAATAGAATCTCTGTAATACCCTCTCTTGGGTTTTCTCTGTCCCCAGATGACCTCCAAGAATGTGCCCATGGGCCAACTCCAACACCAACTTCCTGTAAGGTTTGGGCACCACAAGCTGCTCAACGGTTTCTTCTGCCCTTTTTGCCACCCGATACAGTAGGTCCTTCTCTACGCTGAAGTATGGGTAAGTGCAGGTATTATCTGGGTTCACTAACTCGCCATCTATTTTCACTACGTTTTCCCGTGCCTTTATTAGGGCGGGGTCTTTCAACTGTTCTGTGGCAAAGTTTTCCCTGTGAACCTCAAGATCAGAAAACTCCACAGACGGTAGGTTTTCGTCTGAGGAGGTGGGCTCCTCTCCAGTTTCTTGAGTCTCCCCTGCCAATACTGATAAGGGAAATTCCGGAGAGTCCTCACCACTCTCAGGGGAGTTCTGGCTATCACATTCCTGGTACATAGGGGCACCAGTGAGGTGCTCAGGATCATCCCACAGTTCCCAGAACTTCGGAAAATCCCTTCCCACAATGGCGTCATGCGGTAACTGAGATACTAAGCCCACTGGATGAGAGAGGGTACCTTTGGGGGTCTCGAAACACACTGTAGTCACTGGATACTCTCGGGTGTCCCCATGCACACAAATAACAGCTACCTTGCTATTCCCAGAGACCTCTGTTTTAACTAACTCAGCCTTTATCAGGGTCACAAGGCTACCTGAATCCAGCAATACCACAACATTTCTACCATTAACACACATTTTGCATAAATGTTTCTCAGTTCCTCGAATGGCAGTGCATGCGACTGTCGCACACAGCGACTGACGTCTGCCCGTCAGAAAGTCACACTGCATGGGTTCCTCCACAACCGGGCAATTGGCTGCAATATGTCCCGCTTGCCGGCAGCGGTAGCAAACGATCCTTCTTGCCGCCTCTTGAGCCGCTGATTTCCCAGGCTGTTCTCGCCAAACTTGGGGTAGAGCTCCCACCCTCTCACTCTCTCCACCCTCACCCCTTGGAATCCTCTTATCCGCCCCTGGGGATGGTCTGGTCTTAGGGTGGAAAGTCCGAGTGTCTCTGGAAGAGGCCGTCAGGTTCTCTGTAGCCAAGTATTTCTCCACACGATCCACAAGACCATCGGCCGTCTCTGGGTCTCCATGGCTTACCCACTTTTGGATGGCAGTAGGAAGAGCTCTCAAAAACCGATCCATTACAACACGTTCCACAATCTTTGGTGCGGACAAAGTCTCTGGCTGTAGCCACTTTCTGCTCAGGTGAATGAGATCATACATTTGAGACCTGGGGGGTTTTCCAAGCTGGAAAGTCCAGTTATGCACACGCTGAGCCCGGACAGCCTGGGTGACACCCAGCCTTGCCAATATTTCAGCTTTTAGCATCACATAGTCTTTTGCTTGGTTAGGCTCTAGGTCATAGTAAGCTTTCTGCGACTCACCAGTTAACAGAGGAGCCACCAGTCCAGCCCACTGCTCCTCAGGCCACTTTTCTCTTTCAGCGGTCCTTTCAAATGTGGTCAAAAATACCTCTGGATCATCCTCTCCAGTCATTTTTGTCAATAAACGACTCACCCCAAAGGACGCGGTATTAGTGGGACGGCTTTCCTCACTGGTCTGCGGACGTTGCTGCATTACTGCTTCCATCTGTTGTTGTAGTCTCTGCTCTTGCTTCTGCAACAGGTCTATGAAGCGGGCCTCAGATTGCTGCTGGGCTCGTTGCTGAGCCTCCAGACTCTGTTGCAAAGTTGCGTTTGTCTGCTGCTGGGCTGCAAGGCTCTGTTGATGAGCTTGCTGCTGGGCTGCGAAGTTCTGTTGTTGAGCTGCAAGGCTCTGTTGATGAGCTGCAAGGCTCTTTTGCAAACCTGCATTTGTCTGCTGTTGATTGGCATTTGCTAGAGCCAGCAGCTTCAGTATCTCCTCCATGCTGGCTTAAAAAAAAACTGCCACTGGTTCTCCACCAACTGTGAGGGGGTTAGCTCGGCAGCGGGTGTGTGTGACCCCTGGGATGGGCTCCCCACACAAAACAGGCCCAGCAAACGGAGGTTGTGGTTTTCAGAATCAAAAAGGTGCGGTTTATTTTCTATTTACAGTGACAAAACACAGCAAAGCAAAAGAAACATAACCAAAATAAATCCTGGTCAAGTTGACCTCTGACTAAACATACAGGTTTCCTAACTAACAACTGGGATCAGCCTAGTGCTGTCCTAGTCCCTAAGTCCCTGGTTTTAAATGTCCAAGCAAATAGCCACACAGGCTTTGTCTCACCGCACAGGGGTTCACTCTCCCTAGACAGTCCACACAGGTCTGGTTCCAGGCATGAGCTAACATCTAATGAAGTTGGGAGTTTTTATATAGGCCTTAAACCAGCTGACAAGCTTCAGCTGGTCTCATCAACTCCCTGCCTGCACGACGCCCAGCCCTCTCCCTAGAGGTATGAGTCATCCATGAGCCCACTAGCCTTATACAACTCTCCACCTAGTTGTATAAGTCGGCGTAAAGCCTGAATCTGGGCGAAATATATCTACCCCCCTGGATGCAACCAGGTGACTTTACCTTCCTGCTGTCACAGTATGTAGTGGGTGGTTACATTTAGGGGGAAGCATCTGAGTGGTAGCCAAGCTCAGATGTACCAATTGTTAGGTCTCATTGACCATTTCTATCCCTGGGAGATAGTACTGGTGGTTAAGTTCACTGGGGTCTATAGGTGGCGCTGTTGCCGTGGGTCCCGGGTTGAACTGCAGTACGAGGTTGTGTCCTTTTTGTCCCCTCTTGGCAGCGGTGCGTCGGGGCGGGGAACCTGCTGTGCCTGTTGGGAGAGGATATAAAGGGGGCGGCTGGTGACGGTGGGGCCTTTGGTAACTCTCCGGATGGATGTCCTTTCCCTGACAGGGGTCAATACTTTTAGAAGGTAATCCACGTTCTCATGGTCTGTGGCAGAGACCCATCGTGAATCTGGTCGGTGGCAGAGACCCAACAACCGGGCCTGTGGCAGAGGCCCTATTCACCTGGTCTGTGGCAGAGACCCCTCATGGTCGGTGGTAGCGACCGTGCGCCAAGCCTGTTAGTGCTATTCAGAACAGGAGAAACCCAAATTTGGGTTTGTGCCTGGACCTCCTCCCACCTTATCTGACCCGTGTTTGTCTCAACCCGTCTGCTCTAAAAGAGACTGTTTATTGTGCAAGAAGGAATAAACAAGTGTTGGACCTTTCAGTTGGTGTGGACAGTTGCTTACTAGGGAAAGTTAAAGACTTGTTCTGATTACTGCAGAAACAAGGTCAGCACTGGAGGCCTTTTTACACCAGTCGCAAGCAGGCCCGAGAAACTAACACCGCTCAACCTCCCTGTTCAGGAGGGTACAGGCTTGTGGTGCGGTGTGCCTCATTCTTTTTCTGCGGAGGAGCCAAGCAGAAGAAAAGCAGGTAAAGTCTGGGGTTGGTGCGCTACATGTATATCTATGGTCGGGAGTTCACACTTATCAATGACCACAAACCTCTGTTGTCAATACTGAACCCTCAGAAAGGAATTTCTACAAGAACCGCATCTCGCTTACAAAAGGTACGCTTTATTCTTGGGAGCTTATACTTATTCTATCAGATACCGCTCCCATGATGCCCATGGCAATGCAGATGCATTTTCCAGATTGCCAATTGGAGACCACTCACCGAGAGACGTACGCATAGTGGAAATACACAGGCCGAAATCCTGCATGTCCACCTCCCTAATTGCCAGACATACAGTCACAGATCCCTTCCTGTCTCAGATTTTCTCATATGTTCAGGCTGGATGGCCAGAGAAAGTCCCAGGAGAATTTCGTACGTACTTTGCCAGAAAATGTGAGCTTGTGACTAATGCTGGTTGCCTACAGTGAGGCAACAGAGTGATTATACCTCAGTATTTGCAACCAACCATGCTAAGGATACTGCATGAGGGCCATCCTGGAGTGGTGCGCATGAAGCAGCGAGCCCGGAGCTATGTTTGGTGGCCACAAATTGACACAGCAATTGAAGATTATGTGGCTCAATGTCCTGGGTGCTGTCAAGCTCAGCAACCCCAAAAGAAAGGAACCCTGCTACCTTGGCCATGGCTGACCGAAACCATGGTCAAGACTCCATCTCGATTTTGCTGGCCCAACTCAGGGTAAAATGTATTTGATCGTGGTAGATGCACATTCAAAATGTCCGGAGTTTTTTCAAATGCCTTCTGTTACCTTAGCTGCTACCATTCTAGTCTTAAGGAAGCTCTTTGCTCAATATGGCTTGCCAACAGCCATAGTCTCGGACAATGGGGCTCAATTTACATCGCATGAGTTTCAATCCTTCCTCAGTGGCTTGGGCATCCAACACTACAAAACAGCTCCTTATCATCCAGCCTCGAATGGGCTGGCAGAACGGTTTGTGCAGACGTTTAAGAAGCACTTACTGCCCACTCTGGACCAGGTCGGACTGTCAGAGGAGAAGCTGCTGGAGTTCTTGACCATGTACCGAAACACAAAACACGCTACTACTGGGCTGTCCCCAGCTTTTCTTATGTTTGACAGGCATCTCCGCACCAAATTGGATTTAGTTTGTCCACAGGAACAGTCACCAACACCTCGTCCGCCAGGCCGTCCTGGATTCCGTGCTGGTGATCTTGTATGGTTTCGGAATTACAGAGTTTTGCCTCATTGGCTTCCTGGCATTATTGATGGACCTCTTGGACAACGAATGTACCTTGTTCGCCTGGAGAATGGCGTTTGTGTTCGAAGACACCTTTTGCAATTGGGAAAGCGCATTTGCCTGCCAGTAGAAACAAACCCGACCTCTCTTTCTACCCAACCACCAGAGTCTACTCGGGGCTCTACTGGTGACATATGGCATGGTGTCTGGCATGATCCCACAAGTTTACAACCAACCCCTGAAGCCGTTGGTGACCATATTCCTGAGGAGCCCGGACATGTGCCTGGAGTTGCAGAGACTGATTTGTCTGTTGGACACGCACTGACATCTCCAGAACCTTTGACAGCCTCTACCCCTCCTAGTGCCATGCCACTTCGTAAGTCTGCCCGCCAAAGACATCAAACTCCTCTTTGGCAAAGCACTGAAATCTTACGGGACACTTTGGAGGTCAGGAACCAGAGACAAAGGGCTCATAACGTGATGCGGGAGCCACAAAACTGAGTTGGAGATACTATTTGCTGAACTGATCCTGCTTGCCTTGTTATTTTATGTGTTGAGTATTTTGTTCTCTTGTTATGTTCATTTAATTTTTTTTTGTTTTTTTTTGTTTTTGTTTTTGTTTTTATGGGAAAAAGAGGAGATGTGATGTTTGTGCTGGAACACTGTGACCCTTCACCCTTTTCCCCTGATGCATGCTGGGGGAGGGGCTGTACCAGGAAGTAGGAGAGTGTGTGTGTGAGACTGGAAGCAGCAGCAGCATGGATGTATAGATCTGGTAATGACAGAAGCCTGTTGTATTAGGACTCCATGTAACAAGTCATCATGTTCTGAGTGAGTAATAAACCTTCTCCATGTTTAAGAAGTTCATCTGGCCTGTGTGTAACTTGCTGAGCAGATACTGGCAGCATTGATAGCAGTACCCTGAGAGACCCCGTGTCTAAGGGACATAACAGTTCCTTAGCCTTAATGATGTTGTTTTTCCACTAAGGTTCTCTAACAAACCTCTGAGGGCTTCACAGAACAGCTGTATTTATACAGAGATTAAATTACACACAGATGGACTCTATTTACGAATTAGGTGACTTCTAAAGTTAATTGGTTCCATTATATTTTAGTTAGAGGTATCAGAGTAAAAGGAGGCTGAATACAAATGCTCGCCACACTTTTCACATTTTTATTTGTAAATGTTTTTGAAAACCATTTATAGTTTTCCTTCCACTTCACAATTATGTGCCACTTTGTGTTGGTCTATCACATAAAATCTCAATAAAATACATTTACGTTTTTGGCTGTAAGGGCCCTTTCACACGGACGTGTCCGTGTACAGGCTCCACTTTGCTCAGCAGGGATCGCTCCGTCGATCCCCACTGAGCAGGCAGATGACAGGTCTGTCTCAGCGCCGCTCTCCTCTATGGGGGATCGAATGAAGACGGACCAATCAGCGGACATGTCACCATAGGCCTGTATAGAGCATCCGTTCATGTCCGCCTAAAAAACTGACAGGCGGACCTGAATGGTCTGCCCGTGTGAAAGGGGCCTTACATTACAAAATGTGGAAAATTTTGAGGGGTATAAATACTTTTTCAAGGCACTGTATATATACGTGATTCGGCTCTTCTGGGTAGAGGGCGCACATGCGTGCTGCTGTGATTACATACAGCAAAAGCCAATCGGCAGGTAGTAGGTACACGATGTCTGCCTGCACCTGCCGATCATCAGGCAGAGAGGCAATGTAAACAAGGCAGATCGCTGTTCTGACAGGAGGGAAGAGATGGAATGCGTGTTTCTACAAAGCAGGGAATAGTAAAAGCACCTCACACAGTACACATAAACACTGTTTAGGCACACAGTTAACTCTTTGATGTTAACCCCTTCCCAGCCAGTGTCATTAGTACAGTGACAGTGCATATTTTTAGCACTGATCACTGTATTAGTGTGACTGGTCCCCGAAAAGTGTCAAAAATGTCAAAACGTCCGCCGCAATATTGCAGTCCCGCTGATCGCTGCCATACTAGTAAAAAAAAAAAGAAAATGTCCCATAGTTTGTAAACACTGTAACTTTTGCACAAACAAATCAATATATGCTTACTGGGATTTTTTTTTTTTTTTTTTACCAAAACCTGTAGCAAAATACATATTGGCATATATTTATAAAAAAAATGATTTCTTTTTATTTTTATTCTTTATTTCTGTATCTTTTTTTCTTATAGACAATGTCGACAACATACTAGAAACGTAATACAAAGCATTTTACATATTACAAATCAGTTATGTTATCTTAGCCATCATAAATCAAAAAACAAAAACAAAACAGAGTATTGATTGTCTATTTCTTTACTTACACCTCCCTCCCTCCCATTCTATGTATTGCAGTCATCTGCGCCTATCCCCTTTAACCCCGAAGAAAAGAAAAAAAAAAAAAGGAGGGGAAAAATACAAATTCCCCTCCCTTGCCTGCTGGGCTCAGTTGACGAGATTGATATCTCCCCTAAGGAGCTTCTAGGCCCCATTCTCTATCTTCTCCAAATAATTTTTTTTCCCGCTTCCGATTTTACAAATTCTTCCCATGGTGCCCATATCTCATTAATTTGTTCCGTTCTTCCCATTGCGCTGGGCCATAGATTTTCCATTATCCAAATTCGTCTAATTTTTTCCAGCCACATAAAAATAGGGGGTGTTTGAATTTCCTTCCAACATATAGATATGCAGCTTTTGGCTGCATTCACCATGTGACATATTATTGAGTTTTTGTATCTTTTCATCGGGATTTGGGAACTTTGTAGCAGAAAGAAGGCTGGATCATCCGGAACCTGATATTCCGTAAACATTTGCGTTATTCTCTGAACTTCCGCGCAAAACCGTCTAATCACTGGACATTGCCAAAAAATATGAAAAATAGTCCCCCGTTCACCACAGTTTCTCCAACATCTATCTGACTCTTCCGGAAATTTTTTATTTAAAACTACTGGGGTATAGTACCATCATGTTAACAATTTTTAGTTTGATTCCTGTATTTTGGTACATCTAGGAGGTACTCAATGCCAGTTGTTCCATTTTCTTACTCTGTATTGAGGAGAAGCTTTGATTCAGATCTCTCTCCCATTTAGGCCCCTTTCACACTGGGGCGGGCAGGTGCGGTGGCGGTATAGCAGCGCGATTTTCAGCGCCGCTTTACTGTCGTTATCACCGCGGTATGCGGCCGCTAGCGGGGTGAATTTAACCCCCGCTAGCGGCCGAAAAAGGGTTAATACCGCCCGCAAACCACGGCTATTGCCGCGGTTTGCGGGCGGTATTACCGCAGTGTCCCATTGATTTCTTCACAGTATGTCTCAAATCTTGTGCATGGTCTACAATATTTCTCCATTGGGCCAAGGGATACCAAGAAATGTCGCACTTGTCGTGCCTGCCAGGCCGACATTTCAAATTGGCCACCCTGTTGGGTTATATGTTCTATCGATGGCCAGTTATCTAAGTTCGTGAAGTGTGATACTTGATATAATCCTCGGTCTCTAAGTTCATGAAAGCCTCTTACCTCCAATCCTGGTGGAAACGCTGGGTTCCCCAGGATTGGTGTCAAAGGTGACTGTTCTGTAGATATTCTAGGGTTCCGACTTATCTTATATCCCACTTGAAGTGTAGGACCTATTATAGGGTGCGTTTTCAATGAGGAAGGTAAGGATATATAACACCAAATGGCTCTATTCAAAGGAATAATACTTATTTGTTGTTCAATTCTGATCCATAATTTATATTCTGTGTGCCTGCACCAATCAATGATCCTACCTGACTGCGCTGCCTGATAATACTTATACATATCTGGGGCTGCAATTCCACCCCGCTTCTTCGGTATTATTAATAAGCTTCTGTTAATCCTAGGTCGTCTGCAGGCCCAGATAAATTTTGAGAACGCTGTCACTATCTGATTAAAATAGGACCTGGGAATATATATAGGTAATGCCTGAAACAAACACAGAAACCTAGGAACTATATTCATCTTTAAAATGTTACACCTCCCGAACCAGGAATGCATGCCCTTGTTCCATTTTTTTAGAAGTATTCTGACAGTCATTAGTAATGGTCGGAAGTTCAGGTCAAAAATCTTTGTTAAATTTGAGGGGATCTGTGTCCCTAAGTAATTCAATGCCGTTGTCGTCCATCTAAATTTAAAGTTATGTTGAAGGTTTCTACTTAGGTGTCCCTGCATCGCCACTCCCATCGCCTCCGATTTACTATAGTTTATCCTGAAGCCATACAAAGCTCCATACTGTTCTATTTCCTTCAGCAAATTGGGCAATGATATTTGTGGAGAGGCTAAAGAAAACAATAAGTCATCAGCATATGCTGATACCTTATATTCTTCTCCTCTTATTCTTATTCCCACAATGTCTGGGTTCTGTCTGGTCTTATTCAAAAAGGGTACTAGTGTCAGAGCAAATAGGAGTGGCGACAAGGGACACCCCTGACGTGTCCCATTTGAAATCGGGAATATTTTAGAACATACTCCATTTGCCTTAACCGTAGCTTGTGGTTTAGAATACAGCTCAGTTATCCACTGTAGCATCCGATTCCCAAGCCCCATGTGTCTCAGTACTCCTAACATAAATCTCCAATTCACCCTATCAAAAGCTTTTTCCGCATCCGTGTTTATGAACACACTAGGGTTTTTTATTTGGTTTGCTTGTTGAATTAAGTTTAGTACTTTAATGGTGCTATCTCTTGCTTCACGCTTGGGAATAAATCCCACTTGATCTAAATTTACTAACTGAGACACATGGGGTTGTAATCGAATAGCTAGGGTCTTTGTAAATATCTTTAAATCTGTATTTAATAAAGATATCGGTCGATAACTGCTACAGCAGGTCAAGTCTTTACCTTCCTTTGGCAGAATCGTAATTTGTGCTCTTAATGTATCTGGTGTGAAGGTAGTTTCCTGTCCGATGGCATTAAATAGTTTAGTCATGTATGGGCTTAATAAAGAATAGAAACTTTTAAAGTATTGTATCGAAAAACCATCTGGTCCAGGAGCCTTTCCATGTTTTATCGTTTGTATTGCTGTAAATATTTCCTCAGATGTAATGGGTGCTTCTAATTTTCTTTGGACCGGAGATGATAGTCGGGCTAATTGTGCAGAGGCTAGATATTCATCTAGAGACGAGTGAGGCAAAAGAGGAGGTGGTAAATTGTACAATGAGGAGTAATACTCCCCAAATTCCTGTGCGATATTTTTGGGATCAAAAGTTTTTGGTCTCTTTTTCCCTGATTTTTTTTATTTTATTATTGGATATGTTTTATAGCAGAAAGTAAAAAATATTATTTTTTGTTTTCAAAATTTTCAGTCTTTTTTTGTTTATAGCGCAAAAAATAAAAACCGCAGTGGCAATCAAATATCACCAAAAGCTCTATTTGTGGGAAAAAAAGGACATACATTTTATTTGGATACAGTGTTGCATGACTGCGCAATTGTCAGGGAAAGTAATGCAGTGCTTTATCGCACAAAAGGGCCTGGTCATGAAGGGCGGTAAATCTTTCGGAAGTCAAATGGTAAACATTTAAAAAAGGATAAAGCTTGTTTACTTTCTGAATGTTATTTCATGTATGGAATGTCTACATTTGAAATGTCTACATGAAAATTCTATCCTTAATTCACTGCATCAACAAAAAGTAGTTAAAAAAATGACTTAAAAATATTTACAGAATGCACATTGGTAACAGCCAGTGTTAATTTTGGCAGCAAATTTCGATTTAGTTTTAGTCTTAGTCTAATGCCGCGTACACACGACCGTTTTTCATGACGAGAAAAAGTACCAGTTACTTACCGGTAATGGTCTTTCTGGTAAGTCTTCCAGGACGGCATAATGAGAGATGACTAGTCCACCTGACAGGAAACACAATCAATCAAAGAGGTTAAAAACCCCACCCCTCCCTGTGCTCCTCAGTTTGTGAAAAAGTACTCCACACTAGTGCACGAGAGTGAAAACAACATACCACAACAACTCTATATATATATATATTAATATACTTAACCAGAGCGGTGGGAAGTAGGCCTGTCGTCCTGGAAGACTTACCAGAAAGACCATTACCGGTAAGTAACTGGTACTTTTCTCAAGACGTCTTCCAGGACGGCACAATGAGAGAGAAGCAAGTAATTTGCAGGCCTACCTTAGGGTGGGACGACCGCTTGCAGGACCTTCCTACCAAATGAGAGGTCCTGAGGCGACAGCAACTCCACTCTATAATGTTTCAAAAAAGTGTTCTGGCTTGACCATGTCGCAGCTTGGTAGATTTGTTCGACCGAAGCTCCGGCCCTTTCTGCCCAGGAGGTCGCCAGAGACCGAGTGGAATGTGCCTTAACCTTCGGGGCTGTCTTAGCAGCCTGGTCATAAGCTAGGGAGATTGCTTGTTTTATCCACCTAGCTATGGTTATTCTAGAAGCCTGTTGGCCCTTTTTCTGACCAGAAAAATTAATAAATAAGTGGCTGGATTTTCTGAAAACGCTAACTCTATCCAAATAAGAAAGCAGACATCGTCTGACATCCAAACAATGAAAGGAAGCCTCCCTTTCATTCTGGGGATTGGAACAAAAAGAAGGGAGTATTATTTCCTGTGTTCTATGAAATTTTGATACTACCTTGGGAAGGTACAGGGGGTCCTGCCTGAGAACAACCCTGTCCTCAAATAAACGAAAAAACGGCTCTTTAATTGACAGAGCCTGCATATCACCTACTCTTTTGGCTGTCGTTATCGCCAGCAGAAAGGTAAACTTAACTGTGAAAAGTTTAATAGAAATACTGTCTAAAGGCTCGAACGGAGCCTTAGTTAACTGTTCTAGAACCAAGGAGAGATCCCAGGGTGGAACCCTAGAGATCTGTACTGGAGACATTCTGTTCCTAGCTGACAAGAATCTTTTAATCAACGGGTCCTGGGACAATCTTCTGTCCAGGAAGTAAGATAAGGCTGCTACCTGAACTCTTAGTGTCTTGGTAGCCAGCCCCAGATCAACTCCATCCTGGAGAAATTCCAGAATGACCGAAGTTTCCTGTTGGGAAACCTCTCTCTCTGAACACCAGCGAGAGAAGACCCCCCACACCTTAGCATAAATCCGCCTGGTGACCTTCTTTCTACTAGAGAGGAGAGTGGTGATCACTCTCTCTGAACAGCCCTTCTCCCGCAGGTTCTGCCTTTCAAGCACCAGGCCGTCAGTTTGAAGAAGCTGGGCTCTGGGTGGAAGACCGGACCCTGAAGAAGAAGGTCTGACCGAACTGGTAGATGGAGAGGGGGAGCTACAGACCAGTTCTCCAGAGTGGGAAACCAGGCTCTCTTGGGCCAACAGGGGGTGACCAAAATGAGACAGCATTCTGAGAGATCCAGTTTCTGCAGGATCCTCGGAATCAGACCCAGAGGGGGAAAGGCATAGGCCAGATGAAAACTCCACACCTGGGCCAGCGCATCCACTCCCTCTGAGCCCCATTCCCGGGTCAGGGAAAAGAACCTCTTTAGCTTTTTGTTTTCCCTGCGGGCGAAGAGGTCTATCTCCGGATTGCCGAACCGTTGGCACACCAGATCGAACACCTCTGTGTTCAACTCCCATTCTCCCCGGAGAATCGGGTGGCGACTTAAAAAGTCCGCCTCTACGTTGTGAACCCCTTTTATGTGAACCGCTGTGATAGAGGGAATCCGGAGCTCTGCCCAGCTCAGGATCTCCAGAGACAAAGCCAGAAGGGTACGCGACCTGGTGCCTCCCTGATGGTTCAGGAATGCCACTGTGGTGGCATTGTCGGATAGAATCTGGACCTCTCGGCCCCTAAATCTCTCCTCGAAGGCCTTTAGAGCCTCCCGGACCGCCAACAATTCCCGGAGGTTTGAGGAGGCGCCCCTCTGACCTCGGTTCCAGGAACCCTGAGCTCTGAGCTCGTCTAAGTGAGCCCCCCAACCCCAGGCGCTTGCGTCTGTGGTTATCCTGAGAGGGTTGGACTGACTCCACAGATGACCCACCAGCAAATTCTGAGGAAGGAGCCACCACCTCAGAGATTCCTTTGCTACAACTGAGATGGGGACCCTGTAGTCTAGGGATTCCCTTGATCCGTCCCAAGAGGATAGAAGGAATTCTTGGAGAGGTCTGGAGTGGAGCTGAGCCCACGGCACCGCTGGGATGCAAGAGGTCATTAGACCCAGCACCCGCATGATGCTTCTGAAGGAGGATTCCTCTGCCTCCAACATAGACCTGACCGTTGTCATAAGACCTTGGACCTTGTCCTGGGGTAAAACAAGTTTTCTTTCTAAGGAATCCACTAGGAATCCCAAGTAAACTTTCTTCTGTTCTGGGACCAGCGAGGATTTTTCTTTGTTGATGATCCACCCCAGGCTTTCCAAGGTGCTCACGACCCTGGCCAGGTCTGCAAGAAGGAGATCTCGACTCTGATTGTAGAGAAGCAGATCGTCGAGGTAGGGGACTACTGCTATACCCTGCAGGTGCAGGTAAGCAATCACCTCCGCCATGATCTTTGTAAAGACTCTTGGACTGGATGACAGTCCGAAGGGAAGCGCAGCAAAATGCCAATGCTGCACTCCCTGGGCGGAAGTGATTGCAAACCTGAGGAAGGCCTGATGTGCTGGGAATATCGGGACGTGTAGATAGGCGTCCTTTAGTTCTATGGTCACCATGAACACCCCCCTCAGAAGAAGCTTCCTAAGAGTGTACACGCTCTCCATCCGAAACCTCTTGTGACGCAGATAAGCGTTCAAGGGTCTCAAGTTTATTATAAGTCGATGCTTCCCTGACGGCTTTGGAACAACGAAAACGTGGGAATAGACGCCCAAACCTTGTTGTTCTGTAGGTACCGGGATAACTACTCCCTGCCTTTCCAGTTCTGAGACATTCTGTACCAGACCTGCAGCTTTTAAGGGGTCCCTGGGTAGATGTGTTACCAGAAACTTCGGGGGAGGGGAGTGAAGGAACTCTAGCTTGTAGCCCTCTTTTAAAATTTGGAGGACATGGGGGCTCCCCTTACGTCACTTAGAGTTCTTGTCATTAGGCTTTTGGCTGGAGAAAAGGATACCTCCCTTCTGGTTGTCCTTGTCAGCACTCCACCTCCTAGTATTGACAGGTCTTTTGTCTGAAGACCGGTTCTTACCCTGGGGGCCTCGAAAAAATCTCCTTTTTTCCTTTTTAGGTTTGGTAGGAAACTTCTTACCCTTTTCGGTGGACCTGGACAGGGCTTGGTCAAGTCCTGTACCGAAAAGAAGGGAGCCCTCAAATGGGAGACCACATAAACGGGTCTTGGATGCACTATCACCATCCCAGGTTTTAACCCATACAGCTCTTCTAGCAGAGTTTAAGAGGGCTCCAGTCTTTGCGGTGGTTCTTACGGTTTCTACCGCTGCGTCCGCTAGGTACGCCACCGCGCTACCTATTAGCTGCAACGACTCCAAGACTTCCTTGGATTTGGAAGTGCCTGAAACATGGTCCGTTAATTTTGAGATCCATGCATCTGCATTCCTGGCTACGCATGCTGAAGCCAGCGCCGGGCTCATGGCTGCCGCATTGGCTTCCCAGGCCCTCCGCAAGGTGGTTTCAGCACGCCGATCCATCTGATCTTTGAGGTTACCAGTATCCTCAAAGGAGAGGTCAGACTGTTTGGATACCTGGGCTAAGGAAGCATCCAATCTGGGTGTTTTGAAGAACCTATCTTCATCTTCCTCCTTAAAGGGGCACCTACGTTTCCACGTTTTTGGTCTTAAAAGCTTCCTTTCAGGATCCTTCCATTCTTGAAGGATAATGTCCTTCAGTGCCTGGTGTACGGGGAAGGTTCTGGGTTGAGACTTCAACAAACCCTGATACATTCTATCCTGTGCGGAAACCTGTTCCGCAGGCTCCTGGATCTCCTCAGAAGCATAAATTGCCCCAAGGAGGCCCTCCATATCATCGGCCGAGAAGATGTGCCTTCCTGGCCTGGAGCCCTCTTCCTCGTCCTCTGCCTGACTATCCACCAGACCCTCATCAGATACTTCTCAATCGGAGATATCTGAATCCTCCTCCGGCTCCGAACCCTGTGAAGGTAGGGATTTTAGAGGCTGCGGGCGTCTTTTAACTACCCTGGGAGTCAAAGAACTCTCCTGAGAGGAAGAGCCCCCCCCACTTGTCTGAGGTTCTGGTTCCCTAGACCTGAGTGAGGACTGAAATTCCTTAAGCGTAGTCAGCATCTGGGTCTGGACAGACAGGAAGTCTTTCATGACCCGAGATGTTTCTTTTCCAGCCAATTTCTGAATGCATTTAAAGCAGAAAGGTCTGGAATAGTCTGGAGGCAACCTATCGTTGCAGTAGCCACATCTTTTGATGCGAGCAGGGGCTTTAGAGGGACGGCTGGTAGACCCCTGGGCAGTGACGTCCCCTCCTGCAGAAAAAACAAATATACACAGGGTACCAAACACCCCTGTGCAGAGCAAAAGGGGGAAGAGTCGGGGTACCTCCCCCATCATAACCCCTGCTGGCTGGGTAGGACTCACCTCCTGTGGCCTCCTCTGTAGCCTTGGCCATACCGTGCCTTTCCTCATGCTCCATGCGCCGTCCGGGCTCGAACCGTGTCGCTAAGAGCAAACAGGAGGAATGGGCGCCTCTTTTCCTGGCATCTTTATAGTGGAAGCTGGCTGAAAAGACGCCGGCCGTCGCCATCTTGCCGTAGACCGGAAACCGGAAGTGGCGCGGCGCGCGGTGACGTCATTCCGGGCGCTAGAGGAGGAAATCAATGAGTCCTCCAGGCCATGGGAAAATGGCGCCGCACATGCCTGAGCGGCGACAATAGCCAGAACAGCGCTTCACCGCTGGGTTCACCACCGCATCTGTGGGAGACCTGCCAGCCCCCCCTCCGAAGTGGACACCCACCAGGTAGGGAGAAAAAAGAGGAAACATTTGGCCCCTGAAGCTTCCAGGTACCCTGTACCTTAGGGCTTCAGAAAACTCAGGGGGGTTCTTCAAGGCTATTCCTTCCCCCCTGAGCATGTTACAACAAAAGGGGGACCCCCCAGGAAGGATGAGCCCATCCTGCTAGGTCCAGAGGCTTCCTAAGCGTTCGACCTAGGTCCCAGGGGGAGACCTCCAGCACCAGGCCTTTAGGTCTTTAGAAAATAACAAACGGTTTCGCTGTGGGGAAACACAATCAAAAACTGAGGAGCACAGGGAGGGGTGGGGTTTTTAACCGCTTTGATTGATTGTGTTTCCTGTCAGGTGGACTAGTCATCTCTCATTGTGCCGTCCTGGAAGACGTCTTGAGAAAATGCCATTTTTAAAAATGGTCGTGTGTATACTCCAGAGCATTTTTCTCTACGAGAAAAATGCCCGAAGAAAAATTAGAACCTGCTCTATTTTTTCTCGTTGTTTTTCACGTCGTTCTTTTTAACGTCGTGAAAAACGGTCGTGTGGATGCTTTTACGAGGGGAAAAAAAAAAACACGCATTGCTCAGAATCAAGTATGAGACGGGAGCACTCGTTCTGGTAAAACTAGCGTTTGTAATGGAGATAGCACATTCGTCACGCTGTAACGGACTGAAGAGCACGAGACTGAAAAGCGCGAATCGTCTCTCAACAAACTTTATTAACACGAGGATCAGCAAAAGCAGCCCAAAGGGTGGAGCCATTTGAATGGAACTTCCCCTTTATAGTGCCGTCGTACGTGTTGTACGTCACTGTGCTTTGCTCAAGCGTTTTTTTTCATGAACGTGAGTATGCAAGACAGGCTTGAGAGGAACCATGAAAAATTAAGTTGAGAAAAACTTTGTTTTTTTCCCATGACATGAATAACGGTCGTGTGTACGCGGCATTAGGACTAATATGGCATTTTAGTTTTAGTCCCATTTTAGTCTTCTGCAATTGTTTTAGTTTTAGTCATATTTAGTCGCCTAAATCTCCATTACATTTTAGTCGACTAAGACTAATTTTAGTTGTCTAAAATCTAATAGGTGTGATTAAATTGTAATGCATTAGTTAACGTTTCTCTACAATTTCCAAACTCATTATATACTGCTGGAGTGAAGAATCGAATATGTTATTATTTATGGTATTAAGGTATGAATATTTTGAAGTCAAATTTCTATTTAGTTTTAGTCTTAGTCTTTTGACTAAAATGGCATTGTAGTTTTAGTCCCATTTTAGTCTTTTGACTAAAATGCCATTTTAGTTTTAGTCGTATTTTAGTCATCTCAATTGTTTTAGTTTTAGTCGTATTTTAGTCTACTAAAATAGTATTAATTTAGTCGACTAAAATGTTTTAGTCGACTAAATTAACACTGGTAACAGCATACTGTCAGAAACGTACGAGTCTCAACTGAAGTAAAAGCACTTCCAAATCAAAATGTTACTTCCACCTAATGACCACTGGATGTCACCCAAGTTCCCTATGATAGCTGTATTTATTATACTCAAAGAACAGCCTTACAGAATGCAATTTAGTCAGAGCTCTAAGGTGGCTCGCCGTGATCGTATAGTGGTTAGTACTCTGCGTTGTGGCCGCAGCAACCTCGGTTCGAATCCGAGTCACGGCAGGAGTGAAAGTCTCCTCTCACGGCAGCGGGGCTCATATTTTGATAATGTTACGTGTATTCTAAGGTTTTTCTTTCAAATTTGTTTTGTTTTAATTTTACTTTAGTGGTGCAAAATATATTGTTACATATATTGTTACATGTATTCTAAGGTTTTTCTTTCAAATTTTTTGTTTTACACTTTTACATGTATTCTAAGGTTTTTCTTTCCTTTTTTTTTTTTTTTGTTTTACACTTTTACTTTAATGGTGCAAAATATATTGGAAATCAATAATAATTAGTGTACAGTAATAAGATGTACATGTAATTTATAATTCATGTGCAGTGATAAAATGGACATGTAAATAATAATTAATGTACAATAATAAAATGTACATGTAAAAAATAATTAATGTACATGTAAATAATAAGTAGTGTACAGTGATAAAATGTACAATAAAATGTACATGTAATTAATAATTACTGTACAGTGATAAAATGTACATGTAAATAATAATGAGTGTACAATAAAAAAAATTATGTAATTAATAACTAATGTACAGTGATAACATGTACATGTAGATAATAATGAGTGTACAATAATAAAATGTACATGTAATTAATAATGAATGTACAGTGATAAAATATACATGTCCATAATAATTAGTGTACAATAATAAAATGTACATGTAAATAATAACTAGTGTACAATAAAATATACATGTAATTATTAATTAGTGTACAGTGATAAAATGTGCATGTAAACAATAAATAGTGTACATATAATAAAAATGTACATGTAATTATGAATTAGTGCACAGTGATAAAATGTACATATAAATAATAATTAGTGTACAATAATAAAATGTACATGTAATTAATAATTAATGTACAAGAATAAAATGTACATATAATTAATAATGTATAATAATAAAATGTACATGTAAATAACAAAAGAAATGTTATTGAATTGCCATTCACTAAGGGGTCATTCACATCATGAGCGTTGAGCTGTGCTGCCCTGCATACATCAACACAAGGGCAGGAAGAGGTTAAAAGCTCATATTTGATTGAAGGTAAATATACAACTCTGTCTCTTTTTTTAAACTTTATTAAAGTGTACAGAATGACACATCATTCAAGTTTATGTATCATAGCACATCGCAGTGACATACGGCGCGGTGGCTCACGTACTTAAAATTGCAGACCAGGAAAAGGGGGTGGGGTTGAGCGAGCATGCCCCCTCCTGAACCGTACCAGGCCGCATGCCCTCAACATGGGGGGTGGGTACTTTGGGGCAAGGGGGGCCCTCAACCCCAAAGCACCTTGTCCCCATGTTGATGAACACAAGGGCCTCTTCCCGACAACCCTGGCCGTTGGTTGTCGGGGTTTGCGGGCGGGGGGCTTATCGGAATCTTTAATAAGGGGGCCCCCAGATCACAACCCCCACCCTATATGAATGAGTATGGGGTACATTGTACCCCTACCCATTCACCTGAAAAAAAAGTGTCAACAATAAAACACACTACACAGGTTTTAATATGTAATTAGGCAGCTGCGGGGGTCTCCTCTGACTCCTCCCCTCTCCGGCCTCTTCTCCGCTCGCTCCGGTTCTTCTCCTGCTGTCCGGTGTCTTCTGCCGGGTCTCCTCCACTTTCTTCTGCTCTTTTGCCTGCTCTTTTGCTCGCTCTTGCCCGGTCTTCTCAGTTGTCTTCTTCCCTTTGCTCTTCTTCCGATGTTGACACAACGCTCTCTCCTGCTCTAATGCCATGTGCTTGGTGTGCAACGACTTATATTGGCATGGGGCAGAGTCACCGGGTGATGTCATCCGGTGACCCCACCCCGTATGACGTCACAGCCGGGGGCAGTCAACCCCATCAACATGGGGACAAGGTGCTTTGGGGTCCGGGGACACAATAGCCCCCACTGCCCCAAAGCACCCACCCCCCCATGTTGAGGGCATGTGCCCTGGTATGGTTCAAGAGGGGGGGGCGCTCGCTCGTCCCCACCCCCTTTCCTGGATTTTGGGGGGATCGGGGTTCCCCTTAAAATCCATACCAGATCGAAGGGCCTGGTATGCTCTTGGAGGGGGAACCCATGCCGTTTTTTTTAATTTGGCGTGGAGTTCCCCTTTAAGATCATCAGAGCACAAGTCACATGTCAAAGTCGGATCCACTAATACGGGGGCCCGAATTTGATCTGACTTCAGAAAAAAAGTAGTGCAGGAACTACCATATATACTCGGAGTATAAGCCGAGTTTTTAAGCACATTTTTTTGTGCTGAAAATGCCCCCCTCGGCTTATACTCGAGTCACCTTTTTGCGCCTGATCTCCCAGAATTTGGGGACCCTGTACCAGCCGGCCGTAGGACCCATGGACCCCAAAGTTGGCACACACGTAGCCCCACTCTTCCTCTACAAGTGTGCAAAGTTTGTTGTCTGGGGGTCCTACGGCCGGGGAGCACCGATTTTTCAAAGTCGGGCACCCCTTCCATAGACTCCCATGTTAAACGTCAGTCTAGTTATGGACACAGTGAGACATGGGCACAGTGAGGCATGCACATGGACACAGTGAGGCAAAGTGAGGCACAGTGCGGCATGAAGATGGACACCCTAGGCTTATACTCGAGTCAATACGTTTTCCCATATTTTTGTGGTAAAATTAGGTGCCTCGGCTTATATTCGGGTCGGCTTATACTCGAGTATATACGGTACTTTGAAGATGGCACAACTTAAAGTCGTGCTTATATGAATGGTAGTCATTGACAATCATGGAGAAAGACTTGTCATACGACTATGCAGTCCCAAATCGTGGGACAAGTCGTTTAAGTGTGAAAGGGGCCTTAAGGGCATTTGACTTTTTTTGGGGGCTCTAAATGCCCCTCCATGTTAGTGTAGCGATTCCCCCAAACTAAGAGAGCCGCTGGTTTTGTTTCGGGTCCTGTACACAGCACAGCCATGAACCCCCGGCAATCTACTCGACCCTCCTCTGGCACAGCTAGTCTAGGGGTGGTATATTAGTATGGCTCTATACCTGTCCGTGAACAATCCCACAATAATCCAAACAGTTGTAAAGTATAGTAATGGACACTACTACCGGAATGATTAACTATAGTAGATTTACTCGGATATAAAAGTTAACGATCAATACAATACAATACAATACATACATGCAGAGCCCTGCAGTAATAATGACACTAGTCAACTATAGTATATAAAGATATTCACACCACATGTAGCTATCCTCCCCGTGAGCAATATGGTGCTCAACAAAGTTCTACACTCCCAGTCAGGCCTGACTCAGTTAAAGCTCAGTCTTACAGTGAAGAATATTCGCATGCAAGATGATCGGTGGTGCACATACAGGAACAGTAATTTGTTATCCGATAACGGTTTACAGTGATAGAAACAACTGTATGGAGACTATATATCTCAGTTCTGCAACTAGTCTCCTGTCAGGACAGCAAGTATAACACGATGGGCCAAGGCAGTCAATAGGCCTAACAAATGTACTCGGTTATGTTGTGAGCAGGTGCTCTCTCACCCCTCCGGACTCGATCCTAGTCCGGGACTCCCACCGCTGTGTCTCCGCACACAGGGTCTGCAACAGCCGGGTCTCTAGTCCAACTGATGTCCGTGAGGCAAGTAGATATCAGGTGCCACACAGGCTCCGCAGTGGGGTGGAAGGCTCTTTGGATGTGCGCAAGGCCCAGGCCTCGGGCCTTACACTCGTAGCAGGTCCGCACAGGGAGTCCTCTTGCTAGCAGCGCAGTGTCCAAAGAGGCTGGGCTTAGCCTTACCCTCCCCTTTTATACCCCACCCATGAGTCTCTGCGGCAGCACAATGCACCCTGGGTGCCAAACGGGGTTCTGGGTAACGTAGTCCATGGGGCCTCAACGGAGACCCCGCTACACACTCCCCCACTTAAACTCTTTGGTCCCCAAAGATAATTGTCAACATACACTACGCACAACATTAGACAAAGTTGCGTATGATGTCGGCAGAGGAAGTTCCCACCAAAAATGAGAGGGTGAACTTCCTTGCCCACAGGTCACACTGTCATAAAATGGCCTGTCTAACTGTGCCAGGGGGTGAGTTGGGGTTGCCCTCCACCAAATGAACAGTGGAGGGATCAGGGCTTTCTGCACTCCTCCTGGCGGTTACCACAGTGTCCTCCGAGCTCTCCCCCATTTGTGGGCAAGTCAACTTTCGGGGAGGCCTTATGGTCCTTTTCACCCTCCGCTCTCTTGGGATTTCTGGCTTGGACACTGTAGGTTCCTCTTTTGGAACAGACATGGCAGCTTTCTCTGTTTCTGAAACATTTAACTCAGGAGCAGGAAGGTACATGGAACATCTTGGATCCTCCTCTGGGAGTGAGTCAAAGGCATCTTCCCATGAGTCTGATAGAGGACTGGACGGGATAAACTCAGTAGCTTCTGCATTCAGTGTACTGTCTATGGTGTCTTTCAAAAGGTGGAAGATCTATAGCAGAAGTCACTGGGGCCTGGGAAGGCCATAGCCATTCTAGCTCTTCCCTCTCTTCCTCACTAGGTTCAGAGACATCTGTTTCTTCAGACCGAGATGCCTGGGACCGGGTATTTGGCCTAGGAGTATCCAGGATGGAAGTTGGTTCAGGGGAATCCTTTACAGGGGGTATCCGAACTGCTTCGGCATATGGGAGTATGTGGTTCCGGTGCCAAGTCTTCAATGGCCCCACTTTTCCCTCCGGCTTCAGTTGGTAGACTGGTAGGCCGGGCAGCTTCTTGCAAATAACATACGGCTCAGGTCTCCATCAGTCTGCAAGCTTGTGCTTCCCAGGGACTCCTAAGTTCCATAGCAGCACTCTGTCCCCAGGCTGCAGATCCTGAATCCGGACCTTCAGGTCAAAGTTTTTCTTGTTGCAGGCTCCCCTTTGATCCGAAGCTGCTTGGGCCTGCTCATAGGCCAACTTTAAACTGTGCCTCAGCCTGTCCACATATCCTTTGTGGGAAGCGGCTGAGGAATGGTCTATGGAGATGCCAAAGGCCAGGTCTACGGGTAGTCTTGCTTCTCTCCCAAACATAAGTCGATAGGGAGAGTACCCTGTAGCGTCACTTGTTGTACTGTTGTAAGCATGCACAATTGCTGCCATGTGCTTGCTCCAGTGCTGCTTCTTTTCGCTACTCAAAGTCCCCAGCATGTTGAGTAGGGTGCGGTTGAACCTCTCCGGCTGAGCATCCCCTTGTGGGTGGTAGGGGGTGGTTCTGGTCTTCTTGATCCCTAAGGAGTCCAGGAGCTTCTGGATCAGCCGACTTTCAAAGTCCCTCCCTTGATCCGAGTGGAGACGCTGTGGTAGCCCATAGTGCACAAAGTATTTTTCCATAAGTACTTTGGCCACGGTGGAAGCCTTCTGGTCCTTGGTTGGAAAGGCCTGGGCATACCGGGTGAAATGGTCGGTTATCACCAGAACATTTCCTAGTCCACTCAAGTCGGGTTCGGGCCGGAGAAAATCAATGCATACCAAATCCAATGGACCTTGACTTTGCAGGTGATCCATTGGGGCAGCTTGATGGGGTAAAGTTTTTCGCTGAATGCAGCGTGCGCATGAGTGGCAGTATTCCTCTACTTCAGCCCTCATGCAGGGGACCAATAGAACCGACTTCTGACAAGTTGAAAGGTCCTTTCAGCTCCTAAATGACCATGGATGTTGTGTAAGGCAACCAAGACAGTCTCTCGGTGTTTCTCGGGTAGAAACAGTTGCCATTTGTCTTCCAGGTCATCAGAGGGGCCCCTTCGGTAGACCACCCCTTGATGTACCTGCAGCCTGTCCCACTCCTTCCGCAATAGGCAAGCTTCCTTTGAAGGGTGATGCAAGAGTCTATCTGGATCCTGACTTTCCAGGGCCTCCAGGACCAATTTCCCCAAAGGGTCTTCCAATTGGTCACATCTCAATTCCTTTTTGGACAGCTTAGGTAAGTCATCTTCCTCTATCTGAATTACTCCACAGTATTGTTTTGGGACCCCCACCGCTGTAACCCCTATCTCTTCCGCTCTGGACCCACCACTGGCCTGGAGTTCAGCCCCTTGACATAGGGCCCGCACCCCGTCCGGTGCCACTTGGGTCCAGTCTTCTGTGCTGCTTCTGGGAGCATGAGACCTTCTAGACAGGGCATCTGCATCTCGATTGCCAGCCCCAGCTCTGTATTTCAGGCTGAAATTGAATCCAGACAGTGCAGCCAGCCATTGATGGCCTGTGGCATCCAGCTTTGCTGTGGTGAAAAGATAAGTAAGGGGGTTGTTGTCAGTTTTCACTGTGAATTCTGCCCCATACAGATAGTCTTTAAGTTTATCGACTACAGCCCACTTGAGGGCCAGGAACTCCAACTTATGAGTGGGGTAGTTTTTTTCAGAGGGGGTCAAACTTCTGCTCACATATGCAACGGGTCGCAGTTGCCCTTCATTCACCTGGTAGAGCACTCCTCCCAGACCGTCATGACTGGCATCTACATGGAGTTCATAGGGCTTCTTTGGGTCTGCATAGGCCAAGACAGGGGCAGTGGTCAAGCTCTTCTTCAGCATTTGGAAGGCCTCTTCACACTTCCCATTCCACTGATCTTCGACTGACTCCCCCGGCTTCCTGGGACCCGAGTCATCCTCCTCTCCCTCTGTCTTTAACAGTTCATTCAGGGGTCTGGCAATCCGTGCGAACCCCTCTACGAACCTCCTATAGTAGGAGCAGAACCCCAAAAAGGACCTGAGTTCTGTCACAGTGGTGGGCCGTGGCCAGGAGGTAACTGCCTCCAGCTTCCCGGGGTCTGTGGCTACCCCTTCTTCGGACACTATGTGCCCTAGATAGTTGACTGATGACTGGTAGAACTGGCATTTCTCTGGTGAAAGCTTGAGTCCCTCTTCACTGAGCCTTCAAGACTTTTTCCAGTCTCTCCTCATGTTCCTCTAGAGTCTTCCCAAAGACGATGATGTCATCTAGGTACACTAGGACTTCGATGAGGTTCATGTCTCCTATGGTTTTCTCCATGAGGCGTTGAAAGGTGGCAGGGGCTCCCGACAGACCTTGGGGCATCCGGTCAAATTCAAAGAATCCCACAGGGGTTATGAAGGCTGTCTTCTCCTTATCTTCTGGATGCATAGGGATCTGGTAGTATCCGCTCTTAAGGTCCATGACACTGAACCACCTGGCTCCAGACAAACTCTGTAGGGCATCCTCTATCCTCGGGGTGGTATACTGGTCGGGTATAGTTCTCCTGTTGAGAGTCCTGTAGTCTATACACAACCTCAACGACCCATTCTTCTTCCTGACCATCACTATCGGAGAGGCATAGGGGCTTCTAGATTCCCGGATAACACCGGTTCGCTTGAGCTCGGCGAGCTATTCTCTCAGGTCTTCAAGGTCGGCTAGAGGAACTCGCCTGACTCTTTCCCTGAAAGGCTTGTCTTCCTGGAGGCGGATTCAATGGGTGGCAGTCTTTGCACACCCTACATCGAACTCATCTTTAGAGAAAATCTTCCTCCATCTGGTCAACTGGGCCTTTGCCCTCTCTTTCCAGGCCCTTGGCAGGTTCGGGTTCTCCATGCAGAGCTTCTCCCAGATAGTCCTTTCTCCCTCTGTCTTCTCCACATCCGATAAGACAATTGGGGCAGCAGGGCTCACCTGGCCCAGCAACATCCTGGCGGGGATCTCCATGGGGGCACCCGTGGTATTCCTGACGCTCACCGGCACCTTACAGTGTGCCTTCTTCAAAGCTCTTACCGGAACCATTTCTGGGATCACTTCTAAGCCTGAGTATTCTTCCCGGGGGTCTGGTTCCAACATGACAAAGGGGCCAGGTTGCTCCCAAGTAAGCTTCCCAGTGGCTCTGAGACAGGTTACTTCACCGGGCTGCAATACTATTCCTTTCTTCCCCAGTCTCCAGACTTTTCCCACCCCCTCTTCTGGGGCCTGCTGTTCTAAGACTAGTCGCTGGTAGGCTGTCTTCAACATTGGGTGGATTCTGGTGACAGCGGGATTCTTCCCTCGTGCTAGAGGGGCCAAGAGCCTCTGGACCAGGTCCGTGTTGGTCCCTATTATTAAGGAGTTCTTGTTGACTCCAGGCGGTCGGGGGCACACCACTGCCAGGGTATCGAACACTTCAGCCTTCCCGGCTACTGAGGGGTCGAAGGTCAGTTTTATGGGCAAGTAACCATCGTAAGGGAAACTCTGTGTTCTGATTCCCCATATCTCAAAATCTTCAATTCTCTGGATGGGTAGATGACTCAGATGTTTATCATAGAAGTCCCGGTATAATAAGGTCACTTGCACCCCAGTATCCAAGATGGCTCTTGTGTAGACTCCCTCCACCTGAATAGGTACTACGGAGGAGGGGCCTACCAGTTTGTCTGGATATGACTTCAGAGGAGTCTCTTTCTGTTGATCCCTACACCTTTCCCTTGGAATTTTCCTTCTTGTATTTGGCTGTTGACTTTAGTCCCTCATGGGCTCGGTATGCATTGATATCCCCCCTCTTTTTAGGTGTATATTCCCGCTGAGGAACACTGTTCTTCTTCTGAGGAGGTTTGCCCCCTTTCCTTCTGGGCTTCTCATTCAGTTTGGGTCCAATGGAGCTCACTGGAGATGATGGGCACCCGGTTGACTCCTTCACCGGGGCCCTCTGGAGTTTTCCGCCGGCTTGCGATTATTTATCTTCTTTTTCTTGGGACTGGAACATACTTTCGCAATATGGCCAATTCCTCCGCAGTTAAAACAAATCGCATCCCCCCCAATCTTGTAGGGGAGTGGGCGCTGAGGTATCCGGGAACAACACCTTCTTCGGTCCCTCTTTTTCTACGACCCTTGGATCCTTTGCCATCAAAGAGGTCAGCATCTCCAACACCTGGGACATCTGTGACTTCAGGGTTTCTACTTCTGAGTCTCTTTCGGGGGTCATGGCTGATCTGACCATTACTGGCGTAGAAGAGGTATGCGTCTTGATCGCTTGCTGATCTTTCTGTAGAGCCTCCTCATCTCTGATGATCTTTACCAGATCAGGGTAATTCAGTGACATACCTCCTCCAGAGGTTTTCAGGTGAAGCCAGACTGGATCCGAGCGTAGCGCTCCATTTAAGATCTGCTTCATTCTTGCCACATCTATGGCTTGGGGTACCATCCCTTTTTTTAACACAATTTGGCAAAGCATCTTGTTCAGTCTTCTGACATACTCCGACAGATTTTCTCCCGGCTGCTGAAAGGTGTGTTCAAACTGATACACCAGTTCCGTTACTTTCTCTAACTGATCGAACTCTTCTTGCAGCATAGCTAAGCAGTCATAAGCCGTGCAGGCAGCATTTCCAAACCGGAGACTTTTTACAGCTTCCGCAGCCACGCCTTTCAGACTTTCCATCACACGCTGCTTCTTCTGCGCTTCAGGCACCTCCCATGCCTCTACTGCTAATAAGGCCTGTTCGATCCAGGTATCGAAGTCTTCCTCCCCCACAGGGATGGGCAGCCTCCCCGAAAATGTTCTTAGCTTCCGGTAGCTGGCCTCTATGTGTACCGTGTTCGTTTTCTGACACTTCGCGAGCAGATCCCCCAAGGCGTTTAAAAGCTCTGGCCCTATGGCAGTAATAGATGTCACTGGAGGTGTCGTCCCTTTCTGCTTCTCCTGTGCATGGGGTATCCCTGGCGGTGATCCCGTTGGGGATGGCGGAGGTGACTCCGTCTTTGCGGTCATTGCGTGCGCCAAACCATAAGTTTTGTTATCTGGCATCTGCACACTTCGGCCTTTAAAGTTTCCCGGTACTCCATCCCACCATTCTATCAGTGCATACTGAAACGAGGTGTCTGGGTCTGATCTCATGTCCATCACCCATGGTGTATGATTTGGGGATAACGACACTACGAGTCGCTCCGCCGCATCTATTGACCATTCTTCTCCTGGGAGACTGATGACCACTGACATGTCTGGATTTGTTTTGGCTGCTTCGCACCACGCTTTCACTTCTAGCGGGTCTCTGCCGGTACTTTTGGCGTGTTTGCTTGCCATATACAGGATCCCGGACCCGGAGCCCCCACGTGTAGCGATACCCCCAAACTAAGAGAGCCGCTGGTTTTGTTTTGGGCCCTGTACACAGCACAGCCATGAACCCCCGGCAATCTACTCGACCCTCCTCTGGCACAGCTAGTCTAGGGGTGGTATATTAGTATGGCTCTATACCTGTCCGTGAACAATCCCACAATAATCCAAACAGTTGTAAAGTATAGTAATGGACACTACTACCGGAATGATTAACTATAGTAGATTTACTCGGATATAAAAGTTAACGATCAATACAATACAATACAATACATACATGCAGAGCCCTGCAGTAATAATGACACTAGTCAACTATAGTATATAAAGATATTCACACCACATGTAGCTATCCTCCCCGTGAGCAATATGGTGCTCAACAAAGTTCTACACTCCCAGTCAGGCCTGACTCAGTTAAAGCTCAGTCTTACAGTGAAGAATATTCGCATGCAAGATGATCGGTGGTGCACATACAGGAACAGTAATTTGTTATCCGATAACGGTTTACAGTGATAGAAACAACTGTATGGAGACTATATATCTCAGTTCTGCAACTAGTCTCCTGTCAGGACAGCAAGTATAACACGATGGGCCAAGGTAGTCAATAGGCCTAACAAATGTACTCGGTTATAGTTGTGAGCAGGTGCTCTCTCACCCCTCCGGACTCTATCCTAGTCCGGGACTCCCACCGCTGTGTCTCCGCACACAGGGTCTGCAACAGCTGGGTCTCTGGTCCAACTGATGTCCGTGAGGCAAGTAGATATCAGGTGCCACACAGGCTCTGCAGTGGGGTGGAAGGCTCTTTGGATGTGCGCAAGGCCCAGGCCTCGGGCCTTACACTCGTAGCAGGTTCGCACAGGGAGTCCTCTTGCTAGCAGCGCGGTGTCCAAAGAGGCCGGGCTTAGCCTCGCCCTCCCCTTTTATACCCCACCCATAAGTCTCTGCGGCGGCACAATGCACCCTGGGTGCCAAACGGGGTTCTGGGTAACGTAGTCCATGGGGCCTCAACGGAGACCCCGCTACATTAGTAGATGGGTATATGCACATACATGCTTTACAGGCAGAAAGAAAATATTACTTGTGCAAACAGCAGAGGAACGTTTCGGCAGAAAAAACCCATGACACGCAGTGGCGGCTCGTCCATTAGGGGCACTCGGGCGCCGCCACCCCTATCAATGGTCGCTCTGTCTATCCATGCATCCGTCCCTTTTCAGGACGCCGGATGCATGAATTGCAACGGCGAGGGTGTTTTTTAAAGCAACTGCTTAGAGCCAGAGGCTCTAATCAGCTTTAAAATAGGGTGGGCTCGGGTCGCAGAGCATTGTGCTACAAGCCCACTCAGGTGTGTTACAATAGCGATAGAAAATCCACTATTGAAACACTGATCCTCCTCCTGGCCAATCAGGAAGCGGGTATGAGAACCGTTACACGACTGGCTGAAAAGAGAAGCGTCTCAATTGGCCGCCGAGGAGGAGGGAGGCAACTGAAGCCGCGGAGAGCAGGGGAAGGGGAAACCGCACAATATTAAAGACGCGTATAAGTGCGACTTGGAAGAAAACTGTGCGACTTCTATGCAAAATAGAATGCACCTTAACTTGCAAAAAGTAGCGCAGGAACTACTTTCAAAATCAGTGCATCTCTGATGAAGTTGGAGTCGTACCGATTTGACTGCTTTTATTGCAGACAATAAGGTGCGACTTGTCATGTGATTTGGAACTATCAATTCGCATGAGAGGTCGCAGTCGCACCGGTGGGACTAAACTATACAGTGTGTGAATATTCACAGTTTTAGTGCTTGCCTTAAAATGATAGACACAGTTTATTCACATAAAACATTATTCCATTATTTTCTTTTATTTTAGGGGCCATATTTTATATGGAACAAGTGTCTTTCAAACAAACAAGAAAGTAATTAAATTAACAAAAAAAAAGTATTGTCTTCCCGCTGCCGTGAGAGGAGACTTTCACTCCTGCCGTGACTCGGATTCGAACCGAGGTTGCTGCGGCCACAACGCAGAGTACTAACCACTATACGATCACGGCGAGCCACCAGGGAAGTATGAGCAGCTGCAGCTTCTGAAGCAAGGAGAAAGCAAGGGTAGCTCACGTCACTATTTCTGGACAACCAATCAGCTTCTACAGAGTGCTCTCCCGCCTTTCTCGTTTAGAAAGTATGTTTTGTGTTTTGTTTCCTCACATTTCAGGATCTCTTTTAACTTGGCCTTGAAATACATAGTTACTAAGCACAATGCTATAATTAGACTGTAAAAAAACGAGTTACACAATGCCTTCCTCGTAAAGTATACCTTCCATTACTACATAGATAGCTTTTACCCATCTACCAGCGCTGCCCCGTGCCCCCTCCCCTCATTGACACTTGTGTGACGTCACGAGCAGGAAAATAGCACTATATATACTAGTGATGGGAAGTCCGGCTCTTTAAAGTGAATCGGTTCATTTCGAACTACTCCCTGAAATTAATCAATTCAATGAATCGATTCTTCGGTTCACTTGTTGAGTCTGCTGACAAGCAAGTGAACCAAAGCTCTCACTCAACCATATTAAATGATTAGAATCAGAAGACTGATTCACAAAGAAGATTGGCAGGTCCTGGGGATGTTTACTTTGATTTAGTTAATTGGCTCAGAGCACAAGTCTATTGTCAGACTACAATTTGTCAGAGTCATGAATTTTGGTGACATACAAACAGCTGTGTTAGGCTGGGTTCACACTTGTGCGATACGGGAACCTTGCGATTCCACTGCGGGTTAACAACACCCCAATTTCAGCTCGCATGTCACACTGTGAACTATCAGTTCGGATACAAATCGGATCGCATGCGATCTGATTCTGGTGCGGACCAAAAAAAGGGTCCTGTGCGAGTTTAGTCCGATGTGATACGATTTCAGCCATACTATCTTTATGTCTGAAATCGCACTGCATGGACATTGCATGTGATTTGCAGTGCGGTGCAAATCACATGCAATTTTGCACCACGCAGCAGTGTGAACCGGCCCTGAGCCTAGATTTCAACAAATCTGATGGCTAGCAATGTTAATTGTGATGTTGGCCCATCAGAATGCAGTTTACATGCACAAAAAACCCACTTTTCATTTAGGCTCCGTTTCCACTTGTGCAACTTGTTTTGCGACTTGGGACTGCAAAGTTGCATGACAAGTCGTACCTCATGATTTCCAATGAGAACTGTTCATATCTGTGCGACTTCAAGTCACAGCGACTTCAAAAGTAGTCCGTGCACTACTTTAGTCCCACTTTGATGTGACTTGAGGTCCATAGACCTCCAGAATACATAGGCATTGCTTTAAGTCGCTGCAAAATCATGGCAATTTTTTTTGGGTCAGAATCATGCGACTTTCAGGCTTTTCAGGCTAACGCAGCCTGAAAGTTGCACGATTCTGCCACAATTTTGATGCAACTTAAAGCAATGCCTGTGTATTCTGGAGGTCTATGGACCTCAAGTTGCATAAAAGTGGGACCAAAGTAGTGCAGGGACTACTTTGAAGCTGCTGTGACTTGAAGTCGCACAGATATGAATGGTACTCATTGGAAATCATGAGGTACGACTTGTCATGCAACTTTGCAGTCGCAGGACAAGTTGCACAAGTGGAAACGGAGCGGTGAGGAGGTTGGTGCCATTGTCACAAACCACCATTCCTGGCTTAAGCTGGCGTGACGTCAACCACCTCTGAGCCTGCCCCTGCAGAGCTGACAGAATCTCTGCCCCAGTGTGGCTCAAGCACACCAGCTCAAGCACGGCATGGCATCTTTTTGCCTGCATACTTGCGTAGCCCCTTGAACGCCTACGGAGCACCGCTGGTTCCGAGAACAAATCAGCAGAGGAAGAGGCCATTTCTGCAATAACAATCCCCAGCTTTGCTGTCAGTTTCCGCAATAAAAATCGCCAGCATTGGTGTCAGTAGCAACAATAATAACCCCCCACATCAGTGCAGATTTCTAGAAAAAAACTACAGCATCTGTACCAGTGTACATAATAATGACCCTCAGCACTGGTGTCAGTTTCCGCACTAAAAACTCCCAGCATTTGGTGTCATTTTCTGCAACAATTGCCCCCAGCATAGATGGCATTTTCTCCAATGATCCCCAGCATTGGTGCAGTAGTTGCAATAATATCCCCCAGCAAGTGTGGTCAGCGGCGATATGCTACTTTAAAACTCTGCAGCATGAAGGAGCTAATTAACACTGACAGTGGTCACTAATACAGCAAAAAGGGTGAATTACACTGCCACTGGCCAATACTGATCCATGGCAGTGTTAATTAACCCATTCATGCTGCAATACAAAAGGGGTTAATTAACACTGCCATGGATCACCAATGCAGTAATGGCCAGTGGCAGTGTAATTAACTCCTTTGTATTGCAGCATGAATGGGTTAATTAACACTGACAATGGACACTAATGCAGCACAAAGGGGTTAATTACACTGCCATGGACCACTAATGCATCAGTAACCAGCATAAGTACATTACCTTAATGCAGCACATTACTGGGTAATGGCAGTGTTAGTTAATTAATCCCTTCACCCCCAATTACAAAACCCACCACACTCCCCAAGGAGTTAACTAGTCCAGTGTCCTGCAAAAGCTATATGGCCGAGTCACTGCAACATAACACTGTTAAGCAATATACAGTACAGTATATTCTCCTCTGCTCACTTATCTTATCCAAGCAGCATGTACTCTCAGACTCTCCCTCGCGGTGCCTCTCTCTCTCTTGCTGTTAGGCTTGGCTACTGAATCAAATCAGTGAATCAACTCACTACAGAGTTTGAATGAATCGAATCATGAAAGTGAATCTGATTCAATACATTGTCAAAGATCCTCCCCTTTCAGGATGTGTAGGGACTCTGAAAAAACAGCAGCCTCAGCTCATGATTTGTAAAATTAGCTATAACATGATTATGTGAGCCATCAAGACTTCAAGTTTCTGAATAAATCACAGAGCACACAAGGTTCTCTTTTGTATGATGTCTGTGTGAAGCAGGCAGCAGCTAGTTAAAGTGGATGTAAAGCCACTCTCATCCTTTCTAAACTACTGCCATAGTGCTGATCTATAAGGATATAGATGCCTCCTGCATGTATCCATACCTGTCAAATGTCTCCCCTCTGTCTGTTATGAGACCTGAAAAACTGCAGATTCTGTGGGTGGATCTGTTGTCTGGAGCTCGGTGGGCGGAGTCGTGATGTCAGTAGACTCCCCGCCCACCTCTACACTCCCCTTGTCAACATGCATTTTCTCCTGTGTATTCCTTCTGCTATGATCACTAACATCCAGTCAATATACAGAAAAGTAACCACATGACTTCAGAAAAGGAGTGGGGGTGCGAATTAAAAAGCTAAAGCTAGTGCACAAGATATGTAAATAACCTGTCATTCAAAGCAAGGGGGCGGAACGGACAAAGGTTTTTCTCTGTTTGTCCATTTTATCTCACTGAACAATAAAAGAGGATTGCTCAGAGCTGGATTAACTCTTTGTGGCAAGACCTGGCACAAATGATAGGAAATCTTATACTCTACATCGTGACAGCAAAAAATGTATAAATACATTTCGTGTTTACATCCACTTTAAGTCCAGTCTGTGTGAATGTCTCACTTAGGAAGAGAGCACACAAGTATCAATATTATGTCTTGTAATCCAGACTGGGACAAAAAATAGGCCCGGGCATTTTAGACTGAGCAGCCCGGGGGGGCGCGGCGGCGGCGCTTCGCGGCGACGGTTAATGATGGGATGTGGGGTTCCAGCACCTTGTACCTCTGGACCCCTTTACATTACACAGCACCCTGGACCCCTTTACATTACATAGCACATTTACATTACATAGCACCGCACCTCTGGACCTTTTTACATTACACAGCACCCTGCACCTCTGGGCCCCTTTACATTACATAGCACATTTACATTACATAGCACCGCACCTCTGGACCTTTTTACATTACACAGCACCCTGCACCTCTGGGCCCCTTTACATTACACAGCACCCTGCACCTCTGGACCCCTTTACATTACACAGCACCCTGCACCTCTGGGCCCCTTTACATTACACAGCACCCTGCACCTCTGGACCCCTTTACATTACACAGCACCCTGCACCTCTGGGACCCTTTACATTACACAGCACCCTGCACCTCTGGACCCCTTTACATTACACAGCACCCTGCACCTCTGGGCCCCTTTACATTACACAGCACCCTGTACCTCTGGACCCCTTTACATTACACAGCACCCTGGACCCCTTTACATTACATAGCACATTTACATTACATAGCACCGCACCTCTGGACCTTTTTACATTACACAGCACCCTGCACCTCTGGGCCCCTTTACATTACACAGCACCCTGCACCTCTGGACCCCTTTACATTACACAGCACCCTGCACCTCTGGACCCCTTTACATTACATAGCACTGCCCCTCTGGACCCCTTTACATGACACAGCCCCCCACAGTTTGTTACACAGACACCCCCTAACAGTTCTGGACCCCCTGCATGTTACACAGACCTCCCTACAGTGCATACCCTCTCCCTACAGTACAGACCCCCTCCCTACAGTACAGACCCCCCTACAGTACAGACCCCCCTACATTACAGCCCCCCTCTACAATACAGACCCCCCTCCATTACAGACCCCCCCTACAGTACAGACCCCCTCCCTACAGTACAGACCCCCCTACAATACAGAACACCCCCTACATTTCAGACCACCCCTACAATACAGAAACCCCCGCTACAATACAGACCCCCCTTCAGACCTATAATGTACCTCAGATCAGCACGGGACTGCATGTTGGGTCCCCTCCCCCTCAGGGCCGGCCCAAGACATTGTGCTGCCTGGGCCCAAGAATGAAATGCTGCCCCCCCCCAAAAAAAAATCACGCCCACCAAAAGGCCCCCACATTCATTATTTTATATCATAACTAAAATGTATTTTATCAGAAAATCAGTATAAAAATGCCATAAATCTATTCCCTATTTTGTAGACGCTATAACTTATACGCAAACCATTCAATATACGCTTATTGCGATTTTAATTTTTTTAACCAAAAATATGTAGCAGAATACATATTGGCCTGAACTGATGAAGACATTTTTTAAAGTTATTGATCAGTAAGTTAGCGCTGCACTTTCTTTTTTTTTTTTTGATGGTGTGGGAACACATAACAGTGCTTAGGGGAAGGCCTTTTACTGACACTTTTTTTTTTATTTTACCTCCAGTAGTCTATTGTAAATAATAGTGTGGTGATTACCTATTATACTAAAGATCGGCATGTGGAAATAATAAACATCAACAGATTTTAGTTGTGCCCCACTGGGCCGGCTCCCCATGGACAATGTGCCTGGCTGCTGAGTTCATCACTCCATCCCTGCACTAAGTTTGGCACTAATAGGCAGCACTGTTTGGCAGCATTTAGTGGCACTGATTGGCAGAGGCGCTAATGGGCACTAATTAGCAGCACTGATGGAAACTAATTGACATCACTGATGGGCGCTGATAGGTGGCACTCATGGGCATTTATTGGCGGCACTGTTCGGAAGCACTGGCACTGATAGGTGGCACTGATTGGAAACATTGATTGGCACTGGTAGGTGGCATTGGTTGGCACTGATAGTAGGCGGCACTGATTGCAAACACTGATTAGCACTGACATGTGGCACTGATTGGAAACACTGTTTGGAAATACTGATTGGCACTGATTAGCACTGACAGAGGAGAGGGAGTTTCACACCGAGCCGATATTGACCCTTAGTGAAACGGTGTGCGACACTGTCATGTAATCAGGGCTGCTGTTAGAAATTGTGGGGCCCCGTACAGTCTACCTGACACAAACACAACAGAATTCCTACTAAATCTAAAAGCTAAGAAAGTGTATTGAGAATTAAAGCTTTATGTGAATGAGGGATCAGGGCTCATTCACAAGGGTACTGTGGCCTGTACAATGTGAATCAGTGGTTTGTTTATGTGGCTGGAGCCACCTGGAACTGTGTGCAGGCAGCAAATGTTACACTATGGGTGACAGGTGTGTGAGTGCAGGTGTATGGCCCCAAAGTGTGCATTCAGGACCACTCCCCTACAATTGCACACCTGTCAAATTTGGACCTGTGGCTGTGTTCATACAACCACTGCGTCCCTAACAGGCAGCTCCAGCTGTGTGAACAATTTACTCATTCACAAGGCCAGAATACATGGCTCATTAACACATGAGCTTGGGGGTGGTAAAAACCCATGGTTGAGCAGTGTTTTTACTGCCTGCCAAAATGCTACCCCCTTTAGCAGTGGAGGCAGTGGCTAGGGGTATACACATGCCACGACATTCGATGCCGTGCTTCACAGCCATAGCAGAAATGATATCCTTGTCGAAAAAGTCAAGTGAATAGTGCTGCTCTGCAAGTGTCCTGCAACAGCATGCAAAGCAAATGATTGCTGCGTGCTAGTGTGGGGTTAAAACAGGCAGTGAGGAGGCAATATGCCTCCTCACCACCTGTTAAAAGCTCTCTGAAGAGCAATCTAAATGCTGACAGCTCTTCAGATAGCAAAGTTCATGTGAACGGCCCTTCATTTTTTGTTAATTATGTTTTAGAATTTTTATTTTTTTATTTTTTTAGAATTGTATGTAGTCTTCTGTGAGCATTTTTGATGCTGCTGGAAAGCACTACCCTTGTGATCTGCTGTGGGTGCTTTACGCCACCTGTAAAGCAGATTGCAAACACACCACCAAAAAGTAGTGCATGCACAATTTTTTTCTGTGTTCTGGACGGTGTTAATTAAAGCTCATTTAAAATTAATGGGCTCCAAAATCTTACCACATGGGAACGCTGATGACAACCAAACCCCTTCCTTTCAGTACAAATCTCCCCTCCAAGGTCATATTCTACCATGAAACCCCCCCAAATCCCCACTCAGTACAGATCTCCCCCCACAGTCCTAAACTCCCCTCAGCACAAACCACCCTTCCAGACCCATCTCAGTACAGACCTTCTATTAGGGACCATGGTGGCCATAGGGATGTAGCGGGGTCCTCAAATTGATGGGATACACCTGGGCAATAGTGTGACCCAGGTGTATAATTGTGTTAGGATTCAGACCCCTTTTTGTTTCGTGGAGGATTGGAGGATGTAATATTCTCCTTTGCCTGTGGGTGGTGAGGTACCCACAGGCTTCAGGTAGAATCATCTTCGCAGTGCTCCCTGGTTTGTCCCTTCCTGGAGATGGTATGGCTGGGGCGGGGAACCCGCCGGGCCGTTGATGGGAGGAGATAAAAGGGGGAGACGCCCTTGCCACGAGGTCTTTGCGGAGAAGGAGGTCCTCGGAGGAGGAGGGTTGCGGTCCGCACCCAGGGCCCTTGGGCCTGGGTGCTGAAGATCCAGGAGTCTGGTCCAGGTGCCCATGGCCTGGTCCGGAGTCACGTTGGCGTCCATCCCAGGCACCTTCAGCCTGGGGTGAGGTACTATCGAGGAAGCCTGGGGCCCAGTACCTTCGACTGGGTCCCGCTAGGGTGGACTGTCCGAGGGTCCCTGAGCGGAGGGACTCGTACCTGAGGTGAGGAGGCCAGAGAGGTTACCCACTGGAGACCCGGAGCAGCACCAACCCGGTGACAGTGGGCCTCTGGGAACTCTCTTGGGGGGACACATCCCCCTGATAGGGGCCACAGCGCATCGAAGAGGGCTCCATTACTGTTCATAGGGGTTGCTGGAAGAGACCCCATCTTTCCTGTTCTGTAACAGCCGGATTGGCTTAGGCGCCGCTGGTCATAGTACAGTGGCATAGAACTGAAACTTTAGGAAGTGCCTTGATCTGCTCGGCCCACCGTTGGCAAGGTTATAGGTCCCAACCAGTTTGCTGCAAAAGAACTGTTTATTGTGCTTTGCGTATTGGAGTGTCAAATAAACAAGTGTTGGACCTTGCTCCGGTGTGTGAACTCCAGTTACTGGAAGCAAAGGGGAGGCTGGTGAGCTTGCAATTACAGACTCAGTGCATTCACAGAACACACCGGCCCGAGGAAACATCAGTAAGTGGCCTTCACCTCCCTACTGCAATGGGGAGGACATGGGCCGTGGCGCATCTCACTCTCACAACCCAGGAACCCCTAGACATGAGTTGGCGTGTAACCGATAAAGATGGAGAGAGAGTGAGGCCGCTACACGTGGGGGCTCGTGAGTCCGGGATAGAGTGTGTTCTAAAGATGGACTTGAGAATGTCTACATTTGAACTTTGCTGCCCAGAGGAGTTCCGAGCAGATCGGCCATATTACTGGCCAAAGTGCGTCCCTGCTCGGAGTTGTGGAAATGACCCTAACAAGGGAAAGGCCCATGCGGAGGAGCGGAAAAAGGGAGAGGTCCAGCCGTGTGACGTACTGCACGTGGGGACTGTTAACGCACTGCGCCACGAGGCACCCCATGGCGACATCGTTCGTGTGCGGAGTCAAGAAGAAGCCCGCGAAAATGTACAGCTCATGGGAGGAGTCTGGCCAAGTGTGGGGATACACGTGGAGACTCCGGCGCGGGGTCAGTGCATGATGGAGCAGCAGATAGTCGGGATGACCTCAAGTGCCCCGTGGATTATGGTTCCTCACCCCACGAGAATGACTTCCTTTGCTGCCCCCATCACAGACACGGGGATAAGACTTAGGCCCCGAGGGCGGTTGGCTCTGTACACTTGCAGAGACACGGAGGCCCTCGGTGTGATCTGTCCCGGCTGCTCGGGACTGGTGGTCACCCTGAAGCCATTCGGGTGATGTGAGGAGTGCAGAGAATTCCTTTTTGAGGTTGAGTCGTCCACAGCAAGGCCCCGGGCCCTTCGCCTCAACCACCTCACGGGTACTGCTACTCCGGAAGGGGAGGTCAAGGCCTCTGTCGAGGTTCCCGTGCGCGCTGACCAGGGCGATGGACTGCCCAACAGAGAAAAATCCGAGGATGCTGCCTCGGTCGCCACAAGTTCTCTGCTCCCACCCCCGAAGAGGAAAGTTGGCCTAGTACAGGCATCCTATGGACGTGGTCGAGCTTCACCCCGCTGCTTGCCTGGCCTGGATGGCGCCGGTCGAGAAGGAAGTCCCGGACATCCCAGTCTACAAGGGTCAGGTGAGCCAGGGGCTGGGACTGTGGTGGTGGTTGGAGGTGTCGGGGGCCCATTGGAGGTGGAGCCCCCCAGGGAGGTTGATTCTGTGTCCACCGGAAGATATCTGCCTGCGGAGATGTATGACACCTCCGACCTAGAGTCGCTGTCTGATTGCGGAGATGATGGCGAGATAGACGAACTGTTCAGCCACAAGGGCTGGGATAGAGTGCCACTTCTTGCTTCCCGTGCGGTACGGGATTCACCTATGCACACAGGAGACAGCACGCCTCGGGTGGAAGACCCGCAGCTTACGAGGGAACCTACCCCTCCACCTGTGTCCTCAGCTACTGTTACCTCACCTACTTTGGTTGTGGGGACACCCCGCGCTTCTCTGAGAGCGCCGAAAGTCATTTCCAGGGAGCTGGTAAAGGTACCTCGGCATCCGGAAGCTATTGTGCTGCCTGGAACTGGAGAGAAAGCCACTATGCCACCTTTGGCCCGTTTGCAGAGACTGTTTTGCCATAAAGTAGCCCGGGAATATGGGTGGGAGTACCCGTATCTACCCCGGGACTTGCTGTATGAGGTGGAAGTCTGGAGAACAAGATGGTATGACGAGTTTGTGTGGGACAAGTTGAAGGTGCCCCATGCTCGCAGGTACCTGGAATGTGTGCCGGCAGTGTCTAAGAGGTTTGAGGACTGCAAAGCTGAATGGAAATTGGGGCGCCATATCCATGCTGACAAGATAGTCATTTGCAGAAGAGAAGGAGAAGATGTCGAGTATTCGATAGAGGCATTTGACAAACACCTGAAACCCCTGTACCTGCCGGATCCAAAGTTTTACTTATAGGAGAAAAGAACTCCTGTTTATTTATTTTGTGCACTTGAACTTTCTGGAAGAGCCATTCCCAGACACGCAGGACTGTGCCCTGTTTTTGTTTTTGTTTGGGCTTTTCTTTTTCTCGTTGGAGACTTGGGGACTGTTGTGTTTTCGTGTTTCCCCTTTTCTTCATGTGCCAAAGGCAAGGACATTTGGGAATAGTGGCAGAGTAGGAAAAGCTGGAAGAACGAAGATTCGTTGAGTGTCATGACCGCGGCGCTGTCACCAGGTGGCAGTGTTGCGCAACAAATGTTTGAAAATGTTTCACACACACATCACCTTGCTTGTTGGAGTGAGTGGGTCTCTCGGCTGACGGGCCCACTCATCCCAAATGACACAAAATTATGTTAGGATGTTGTTTTTCTTTTCCCCTGCAGGAGAATCATCAGTCAAGATCATTGAGAGTGGGTGGCTCTTAGACAGTGTGGGAGAGGGGTTGTGATTATGCAGATGTTAAAAATGTTTTATGACATAAGTTGTTTTATATGTTCCCCATTCCCTGAGCAGGTCTTGGCACTTGGGAAAAAAATTTAGAGGAATTGCTTCAGGGGTTTCACTCCATGCCACCACTTTATGGGAGGTATGGGTGTGCACCTGACGCTGGGGACCAGCGTCAAATTACAGGGGGGAGTGTGTAGCGGGGTCCTCAAATTGATGGGATACACCTGGGCAATAGTGTGACCCAGGTGTATAATTGTGTTAGGATTCAGACCCCTTTTTGTTTCGTGGAGGATTGGAGGATGTAATATTCTCCTTTGCCTGTGGGTGGCGAGGTACCCACAGGCTTCAGGTAGAATCATCTTCGCAGTGCTCCCTGGTTTGTCCCTTCCTGGAGATGGTATGGCTGGGGCGGGGAACCCGCCGGGCCGTTGATGGGAGGAGATAAAAGGGGGAGACGCCCTTGCCACGAGGTCTTTGCGGAGAAGGAGGTCCTCGGAGGAGGAGGGTTGCGGTCCGCACCCAGGGCCCTTGGGCCTGGGTGCTGAAGATCCAGGAGTCTGGTCCAGGTGCCCATGGCCTGGTCCGGAGTCACGTTGGCGTCCATCCCAGGCACCTTCAGCCTGGGGTGAGGTACTATCGAGGAAGCCTGGGGCCCAGTACCTTCGACTGGGTCCCGCTAGGGTGGACTGTCCGAGGGTCCCTGAGCGGAGGGACTCGTACCTGAGGTGAGGAGGCCAGAGAGGTTACCCACTGGAGACCCGGAGCAGCACCAACCCGGTGACAGTGGGCCTCTGGGAACTCTCTTGGGGGGACACATCCCCCTGATAGGGGCCACAGCGCATCGAAGAGGGCTCCATTGCTGTTCATAGGGGTTGCTGGAAGAGACCCCATCTTTCCTGTTCTGTAACAGCCGGATTGGCTTAGGCGCCGCTGGTCATAGTACAGTGGCATAGAACTGAAACTTTAGGAAGTGCCTTGATCTGCTCGGCCCACCGTTGGCAAGGTTATAGGTCCCAACCAGTTTGCTGCAAAAGAACTGTTTATTGTGCTTTGCGTATTGGAGTGTCAAATAAACAAGTGTTGGACCTTGCTCCGGTGTGTGAACTCCAGTTACTGGAAGCAAAGGGGAGGCTGGTGAGCTTGCAATTACAGACTCAGTGCATTCACAGAACACACCGGCCCGAGGAAACATCAGTAAGTGGCCTTCACCTCCCTACTGCAATGGGGAGGACATGGGCCGTGGCGCATCTCACTCTCACAACCCAGGAACCCCTAGACATGAGTTGGCGTGTAACCGATAAAGATGGAGAGAGAGTGAGGCCGCTACAGGGACATAATAGAAAATATAGAAGGAGCTCCTGCACTTGCAGCCTTTCTTTATTAAATCCAGCAACCATATCAGTGCACTTCAGCCAGGTACAAGGGGCTGGGCAGACCCTGTGAACTAGAAGCAGCCCCCCTTCTCCCCACCAACCTTGTTTTGTGTAATAAGATGGTCAGGAACTGCATGATTAGAAGGTATGACACTGTCCTTTGCTTCAGAGGCTCCCAGATGTTTGCAGCCTCAAGGTGTCTGATGATTACACAGTCACTAAACAAAACAGAGCACATGCAGAGGGGACTGACACTGGTCTGTCTGCCCTCCTCACTACATCTCTGCCTGGATTCCCCATCTACTGTCAGAAACACTGTAACAAGTATGTTTCCATGCTTCCTCTCAGGCTCAGTGTTCAAGATTGCAGCGCCCAAATCTCTGCCTGGTGTAACATGGAATTCAGTGTCAGCATAGGCAGTGCAGAGAGAGACCAGCTTTCAAAATTCAGCTGTGATACGGGGTGGGCGGGACCCCCCAGCAGCTGTCGAACACCAGCCAATGATTGTCCTGCTTAAGAAAGGGGGCGTGGTTACATACACATAGCGGCCCGCCCAGACCCCATCCCATTGGCTGGTGTTTGATAGCTCCCCCACCCACCCCGACATCAACTCTCAATTCCGACAGCTGGTCCCTCTGCATTCAGTTGTTTTACAAATTACATATCAGTTTCACACTGAGGGCTCTGGCAAGTGTCAAAATCGGCTCAGTGTGTCTCCAGGCAGTAAGGGCTGCACACAATAGATGCAGCCTTTCACAGCAGATCTCGGGAGACAGCCGGGATGGCTGCCGCCCCTCTTAAAATGCCGCCTGGGACCATGGGCCCACTGGGTCCCATGGTAGGGCCGGCCCTGCTCCCCCTGTGTGGACATAAAGGAGGAGGGGGAGACGGCTTCACTCTGCTCGGCTGTGTGAGACAGCCGAGCCGAGACTGATCAGATCATCGGTGCCGCGGCCACCTTGCCAGAGAGAAGGGGATCGTTGCGGGTCCCGGCCCCCTGATGTGCCGACGGGTGTCACTGTCATTCGAGTGTGGCTCCGACTCGCATCCTGCCCAGCACCCTGCAGGCAGCGCACGGTCACGAGGCGCACCCCCAAATGACCCCTGTAAATTAAAGTATAGGGTGGTATTGGGCCAGCTGGGGCGATATAGGGCAGGTTGGGGTAATATAGGGCAGGTTGCGGTGATATAAGGCAGGCTGGGGTGGCATAGGCAGGTTGGGGTTGTATAGGGCAGGCTTGGGTGGTATAGAGCAGGTTTGGGTGGTATAGGGCAGTTTGCGGTGGTATATGGCAGGCTGGGTGGCATAGGTCAGGTTGGGGTGGCATAGGGCAAGTTGGGGTGGTATAGAGCAGTTTGCGGTGGCATAGGGCAGGTTGGGGTGGTATAGAGCAGTTTGCGGTGGCATAGGGCAGGTTGTGGTGGCATAGGGCAGGCTGGGGTGGTATAGGGCAGTTTGCGGTGGTATAGGGCAGGTTGCGGTGGCATAGGACAGGTTGGGGTGGCAAAGGGCAGGCTGAGGTGGTATGGTGCCAGGTTAAGAATCTATGTAGTGACATGTGCAGCAGTGCAGTAACTTACAGCATGCCTGGAGATGAAGACACTCTGGCTGCTGTGTCCTTGTTTCTTTCTCCTTCAGCTGTGGGATCAGCCAGAGCAGTGGCGGCTGGTGCCCAAAATTTTTTGGGGGGGGCGCAAACAAACTGAAAAAAAAAACATCAATTGCCGCCACTGTGCCCATTAAACGCAGCCACTGTGCCCAAACGCCACCAGTTTGCCCCCTCAAATGCAGCCAGTTTCCCCCCAAATGCAGCCAGTTTGTCGCCAAATGCAGCCAGTTTGTCCCCATATACAGCCAGTTTGTCCCCAAGTACAGCCAGTTTGTCCCCAAGTACAGCCAGTTTGTCCCCATATACAGCCAGTTTTTCCCCATATGCAGCCAGTTTGTCCCCAAATACAGCCAGTTTGTCCCCAAATGCAGCCAGTTTGTCCCCAAATGCAGCCAGTTTGTCCCCATATACAGCCAGTTTGTCCCAAAATACAGCCAGTTTGTCCCCAAAGGCAGCCAGTTTGTCCCCATATACAGCCAGTTTGTCCCCAAATGCAGCCAGTTTGTCCCCATATACAGCCAGTTTTTCCACAAATGCAGCCAGTTTTTCCCCAAATGCAGCCAGTTTGTCCCCATATACAGCCAGTTTGTCCCCAAATGCAGCCAGTTTGTCCCCAAATGCAGCCAGTTTGTCCCCATATACAGCCAGTTTGTCCCCAAATGCAGCCAGTTTGTCCCCAAATGCAGCCAGTTTGTCCCCATATACAGCCAGTTTTTCCCCAAATGCAGCCAGTTTTTCCCCAAATGCAGCCAGTTTGTCCCCATATACAGCCAGTTTGTCCCCAAATGCAGCCAGTTTGTCCCCATATACAGCCAGTTTGTCCCCAAATGCAGCCAGTTTGTCCCCAAATACAGCCAGTTTGTCCCCAAATGCAGCCAGTTTGTCCCCATATACAGCCAGTTTGTCCCCAAATGCCGCCAGTTTGTCCCCAAATACAGCCAGTTTGTCCCCATATACAGCCAGTTTGTCCCCATATACAGCCAGTTTGTCCCCAAATGCAGCCAGTTTGTCCCCAAATGCAGCCAGTTTGTCCCCAAATACAGCCAGTTTGTCCCCAAATGCAGCCAGTTTGTCCCCATATACAGCCAGTTTGTCCCCAAATGCAGACAGTTTGTCCCCCCCAGCCCTGCACTTACCTTCCTCGGGTCAGCGCCGTCCTTCTTCCGTCCTCGATGTCTTCTCCCGCCCTCGATGTCGCTTCAGCCAATCAGGTTACCGGTAACCAGACCCGGTGAACCTGATTGGCTGAAACGCCTGTCAGTGTTAACCAGGGAACGCACCCCCTGTGTGTCCTCTGGTTAGCTATTTGGAAGCCGATTACAGCCCTCAGGCTGTAATCGGGAAGCCTATCAGAGCCGCTGGCTTTGATAGACACTTCCAAACACCAACCAGCCGCTGTTATTCAGATAGCCGGCGCTCAACAGGGGGCCGGCCATCTGAATAGTGGGCGGCAGCGGCGGCGACATTTCATAGGTTCATGCAATGCATGAACCTATGTATTGTTGTGAGTGACAGGCGCAGGAGCGAGAGGGGGCGGCGCTCCTGTGCCCACTATGGACGCACCGCCACTGAGCCAGAGTGCCACACCCACAGCTACACCCCCAGCTCCGCCCACCAACTCCGGCTGCCTCCGGAGACATTGGAGATGATAGGGAAAACGTGACATGCAGTCCGGTGGCCCGCGGGCCGTCGGGCATTTGCCCAGTATGCCCTATGGCCAGTCCGGGCCTGGCCAGCAGTATAACTTAGTTATAACTAACAGAGTTAGTAGAGCAATATAACTCCTGAATCTTTGAGTGACTCATCTGAGCACATTAGGTTCATAAGTTGTGTGTGAGCCAGTGACTCACCAGGTCACATTAGATTCATGAGCTGCTGTGAGAAGTCTTTGAATGAGGCTCGGTTCACATTGGTGCAATCATGCAGGAAACCCTGCAGTTTGTGCATCGCACCTGACACGCAGGCAGTTCACACTGCCCTATGCGATTGCGAACTGCTGGAAGTGCCAATACAAAGTTAATGACACCCCAGATCGGTTCGCATATCGCAGTGCAAAGTGCAAACTGTCAATTCGGACAGGAATCGAATCGCATGTATGCGATTCGATTCTGGTGTGGGCCAAAAAAAGGGTCCTGCACGACTTTGATCCAAATGTGAGGCAAATTCAGCCATACAAATCTGTATGGCTGAATTTGCATCGCACAGACATCGCATGCAATTTGCACTGTGTGAACCCAGCCTTAATCACAGAGAGTACACAATCATTCTGTATTTTAAAATGTGCTGTGCATGTATGAGCCAGCAGCATGACTCTTAAATCTATGAATGACTCACAGTCTAGAGAGCTCACTGCTCACAATGAGTCTGTATTGAATCATGAGCTGTGTGTGATAATCTTTGTTGTAAAGAAATGAGTCGTGAGTCGATTCAGGGATTTGAATAATTTCACTGAACTGATCCAAATGATTCGACTCACTAAAATTAATCACTCTGCCCAAGTCTACTTCCTGTCCCGGCCTCAGAATGACATCATGTCAGAGGCGGGGACTAGAAATGATCTGTCGTGCAGAGTGGAAGTGCAATCATGGATGTGTACCCGTGCTGAATGTAGGAGGGCAGGGAGCGTTCCAGCACTCGGCACCCCTCTGCAGCTCTGCAAGGGCACTGGGCAGAGTCTCTTCTCCTAGACTTCAGCGGCGATCTGTGCAATGCTGTGCATGCTCAACCACCATCAGGCAGACTTTAGCCAGAGCTAGCATTGCCTGCACTCTGTCTTCCCCCTTGTCCCGGCTCTGGTGTCACCCCTCTGGCGGGTGTCACCCGGGTGCGGCCTGCACCCCCTAGCAACGCCACTGAGTCGGAGCAGAGAGCAGCCCCAGCCCCCAGGCCAGCAGGCAGCAGCAGACTTAGAAAAAAAAAGTCCACGGCTGCCGCGGAGGTGGCCACGGTGGCCATTGCAACACAGGGGGCAAGTCAAGTGTCTTCTCTTACGATTCCAGGGGGGCAATCGCCCCCCCCCTTGCTCTATGGAGCGGACGCTCATGGCTCAGATACAGAATGTAAACCACAATAAAGGGACAGATATACTGTAAATGTTTAGGAGATAGACCTTTACAATAATGATCATTTAAAGTTCCAGAGGTGCAGCTAAATACATAGCTGGAACACATGTATGTGAACTGTCATAGCTTCAAAAAGATTTGTAAGGCAGTCCACTCCTACCAGACAGCAGCATCTGGTTCTGTCCTCCTTGGGATCCCCCTAAAGCCTGATCTAGGACCTATTCCAACCTGGACAGTGAAAGAGAAACAGCACACATGAATGCATTACTCTGCTTTTAATGTTATGTAGCCCGGTGTTTCTCAACCACTGGCACCAGGACTTAGACTTTTGTTCTCTTGTTCTCTTGGGCCATAATAGCCCCATATGTGGTAATCCAGCAGGCGCTTCCAAAACCCAAACCCCATGCTGCTCTCTGCTACCCGAAAGCCTGACTCAGTCTCAACCTCTGCCTGTCAGTGAGGCTTTTGGGGTGCTATCAGTTCAGCTGCCACTAGCCAACAGGAACTGCCGTTTGAACCCAACTGGATCAGGAAGCTGCTAGATGGAGACATGAGCTCTAGAACCTAGAAGCGAGCTGGCACACTGTGCCAGGGTTGGTAGGAAAGAGCTTTAGATAAGTGTACACTGTGTGATTGTGGCATTTTGACTGTGTGCAGCCTACACTGACCTTCATTGAATAATACACACTGGCATTTGACCTGCAGCTAAACAGATGTGTTGCCTGTTTAGTGCCTGCTATGCATGTCTATTGGTCTACTGTTCTGTTCCACTTATATGTATTTTTTCAGTTTTTTAATGAATGTTATCAGGTTGACTTTGTTTGATGTGTGCTGACTAGGGATGAGCCGAACACTCCCCAGTTCAGTTCACACCAGAACTTGCGAACAGGCAATAAATTTGTTCGAACATCCGAACACCGTTAAAGTCTATGGGACAAGAACATGAAAAACCTAAAGTGCTAATTATAAAGGCTTATATGCAAGTTATTGTCATAAAAAGTGTTTGGGGACCCGGGTCCTGCCCCAGGGGACATGTATCAATGCAAAAAAAAAGTTTTAAAACGTCCGTTTTTTCGGGAGCAGTGATTTTAATAATGCTTAAAGGGAAACAATAAAAGTGAAATATTCCTTTACATTTCGTACCTAGGGTGTGTGTATAGTATGCCTGTAAAGCAGCACTTGTTTCCTGTGCTTAGAACTGTCCCTGCACAAAGTGTAATTTCTGAAGAAAAAAAGTAATTTAAAAGCACTCGCGGCTATAATGAATTGTCGGCTCCCGGCAATACAGAGAAAAGTCATTGATAAAAAAAAAAAATGTGTGGGGGTCCCCCCAAATTCAATTACCAGGCCCTTCAGGTCTGGTATGGATATTAAGGGGAACCCTACGTCAAATTTAAAAAAAAAATGGCGTGGAGTTCCCACCAAATATCCATACCAGACCCTTTATCCGAGCACGCAACCTGGCAGGCCGCAGGTTTCCGTTGCATCCGAGGGGGGCGGGGTCACCCGCACGTCACTGGGGAAGCCCGGGAAAGCCCGGGTTTCCCCTTGCGTCAGAGGGGGACGGGGTCACGTTACGGGGTGGCCCCGCCCTCAGCTACATAAGAGCTGTCACTGGCTGAAGCCACGTCATTCCCGGGGTGTGTCCGGTGGAGACAGGATGCTTGCTGTTCCTCGCTGCGCTGGACATCATCGTTGGAGCCTGGACCTGGAGAGGAGAGATCATCCATCGCTGGACCCCGGAGAGGAGATCACCCATCGCAGGATACCGAGAGTGGATTACCACCGCTGAAATCTTTTTTTTTTTTTTTTTTATAAAGGACTTATCCCAACGGTGTCTTTGTGTTTTTTTACATTTTTTACACTTTCTTTGTGAAAGGGGGGCGCCGGGATCTGGGGGTCCCCTTTGTTAAAGGGGTCTTCAATATTCCGATAAGCCCCCCGCCTGCAGATCCCCACAACCACCGGGCAAGGGTTGTGGGGATGAGGCCCTTGTCCCCATCAACATGGGGACATGGTGCTTTGAGGGGCCACAGACCCCCAAAGCATCCTCCCCATGTTGAGGGCATGTGGCCTGGTACGGTTCATGAGGGGGGGCACTCTCTCATCCCCCTCTCTTTTCCTGCGGCCTGCCAGGTTGCGTGCTCGGATAAAGGGTCTGGTATGGATTTTTGGGGGGAACTCCACGCCATTTTTTTTTTAATTTGGCTTGGAGTTCCCTTTAAAATCCTGGTCTGGTATGGATATTTGGGGGGAATCCCAGGTAATTTTTTTTTTCAATTTGACGCAGGGTTCCCCTTAATATCCATACCAGACCTGAAGGGCTTGGTAATTGAATTTGGCGGGACCCCCACGCATTTTTTTTTATCAATTACTTTTCTCTGTATTGCTGGGAGCCGACAATTCATTATAGCCGCGACTTTTTTTCCTTCAGAAATGACACTTTGTGCAGGGACAGTTCTAAGTACGGGAAACAAGCGCTGCTTTCAGGCATACTATACACACCCCCTAGGTACGAAATTTAAAGGAATATTTCACTTTTATTGTTTTACTTTAAGCATTATTAAAATCACTGCTCCCGAAAAAAACGTCAGTTTTTTAAAACTTTTTTTGCATTGATACATGTCCCCTGGGGCAGGACTTTTTATGACAATAACTTGCATATAAGCCTTTAAAATTAGCACTTTAGATTTCTCCCATAGACTTTTACAGGGTGTTCCGCGGCTTTTCGAATTTGCCGTGAACACCCCAAATTGTTTGCTGTTCGGCGAACGGGCAAACAGGCAAACAGGCAATGTTCGAGTCGAACATGAGTTCAACTCGAACTCGAAACTCATCCCTAGTGCTGACAGGTTAGTGGCAGGTTAGGGTAAGGTGACCAGATTTTTAAAATGAAATCCGGGGACATTTTTTTTTTTAGTAATTGCGGCAATCAGCGACTCTCTGCCCGTCGCCGCCACCGCCCGCCTCACAGCCTGTTAAAGGGGTTGTAAACCCTTGTTTTTTCACCCTAATGCATCCTATAATGCAGGCACCGGAGGGCGGGGCCGAGCCATAAATTTGGCGGCTATGGACGCCTAATGAATGACTTGGGAGCACGCCCGCAAGGTAACCCCTGGGAGGGCGTTTCTCCTAGGGGGGGTTATCTAATGCGGGGAGGAGCCGCGAGAGCCGCCAAGGGACCCCAGAAGTCGGTGTTCGGGGCCACTCTGCAAAACGAGCTGCACAGTGGAGGTAAGTATGATATGTTTGTTATTTAAAAAAAAAAAAACGATCCTTTACAATCACTTTAAGTCTTACTCTCCAAGCCCTGGCTACTACTGGGTGGGGAGCAGAAGAAGATCTCTCCGCCAGGGAAGGCAAGGAGATAAGCAGGCAGGCGGCTGGCAGGGACTTGAGCCAAGGCAGAAGAACAGCCAAGCGGAGCGGAATGGGTATGCACCCGAAACTGAAGAAATATTGCCTCCGCTCTGACCAGCACATGATCATCAGAAAGAGGCACGGATAATGTAAAAAATACACCCCCTAAGCTAGTAGGAGCGGCGGAGCAGGGGTGTGTAAGTCAGATTTTTTTATTTTATTCTGCACTGTCTTTGAAATTGCCCCAGCTCCTGTTTAAATCCAATCCGGGGACAAAACCGGGGACAGACTTGGCCCGGGGACAGTGTCCTCAATCCGGGGACTGTCCCCTGAAACCGGGGATGTCTGGTCACCCTAGGTTAAGGCCGCTACAACCTATTTACTTATGTGATTTGGTATCTTACTCTGCCATCCTCTCTTGTTTAGTGCTATTTTTATTTTTTTTTAAAGATATTTTTATTGCATTTTCTTAACAGCTAGGTCGCCAAAGACAGTACAAAGGACCTAACAAGATCCAACACTCAAAAATTATACAATGTTCTCCTGGATCAGTCTAAAACAGAAGAAGTTCTGTACATCCGTTAAACAGTATAATAGAAAGACAAAGTGCATCATTCACAGTATCAAACTCCATAGACAAGCATGACAATCATAGTCGGTAAAATTGCAGAAGAGTGTAATTGTAGTACAAGGCAAGCTGCTTCAGGTTTACGCTTATCATGGCAGTACAGGGGAAAGGGTCAGGGGACTAGCCAGCCACCTGCCCCAGATTTTTTTTTATGTTTTTTTCCTCTTATGGATATCAAAGGTGAGTTTATAGAGTGGAAGGGCTTCATTAACCAGTTTTAACCACAGTCCCCTAGTTGGAGTTGCCGTAACCTTCCAAGTCAGTAAAATAGATTTTTTAGCATAAAAGTATAGGATACGAAGCAGTCGTTTGACCTGGGAGGGAACAGCTAGGTCGCCAAAGACCCCTAGGAGGCAGTTCTTGGGGTTGACTATGTTGGGAAGTCCCAGCGCTGAGGAGAGAAAGGAGCCTACACTCCTCCAGAAATCCTGTACTATGGGGCAATTCCAAAAGCAATGGAGGAAGTCTGCTGTATGTCCACATCCCCGAAAGCACTCAGCAGAGGATAATATGCCCATTTTGTGCATCTTAGCATGAGTGAGGTGCGATTGGTGGAAGATTTTTAATTGGATTATCTTGTCCCTGGAGGATATAACACAAGCCTTAAAAGTATTACAGAATTCGGACCAGTCATCCTCCGTTATAGAGATATCTAGGGATTCCCATTTCTGTTGCGACGCTTTAAATCTAGGGTTGGAGTCCGCCGCCAGAGCTGAGTAATAAGTAGAAATAAGCTTCGTCTGATCTGGGGATCGTAGGAGTTTTTGCAGGTCAGGGGTTTCAAGCGAATCGTCGAGGGAACTGAACTGTGCTCGCACAGCATGTCTAAGCTGGTAGTAAAAAAACAAGTAGGTACGTGGTAAGTCAAAGTCCAATCTCATCTGGGAGAAAGATTTAAAACCCTGAGGGGTGTATTTGTGAAATAGGTATTTTATCCCCCGGGAGGTCCATCTTTGAGGGTCAGGCAAGGAGTTAAGTTCCGGAAGTGTAGGTTTAAACCAGAGGTCTCCAAACTGCGGCCCGAGGGCCAGATGTGGCCCTTTGCTAGCCTTTATCCGGCCCTTGGGGCACTATTCTTCCAAATTATATGAGGCACTATTCCTCCCACTGACACAAACAATGAGGCACTATTTCTTCCACTGATACTAATAATAGGGCACATACCTCCTCCTACTGACCACCAACCATATTTACCCTCACTGATGCTGGGTCCAGGATATTTTCCACCCCCCAATGGCCATAATCTGGCCCCCCTAAAGTCTGAAGGACATAAAACTGGCCCTTTGTTGGAAAAGTTTGGAGACCCCTGGTTTAAACCAAAGTGGACTATTGGGGGAGGCTGACCACGAGCCAGAGGTATGTTTAAGTGTCACAGTTTTAAATAAGGATAGAGAGGTGCGTAAGATAGTCATTCCAGGTCCCGGAGGTGTGCACCCTGGATAGACGATATTATGTAGTGTTTTTAAATGAGGAAACTATGGCACCTTCAGTGGTGGTACATGCATTGTTTGAATCAGGGTGCAGCCAGTCATGAATATTGACCAGTTGAGATGCCTGGTAATAAAGGTAAAAGTCAGGTAAAGCTAATCCCGCCAAGTGAGACGGAAGACAAAGTGTCTCCAGTGCCACTCTAGGGGGCCTACCATTCCAAAGGAACGCAATACATATAGAGTCAATTCTCTTGAAAATTGTTTTGGGGATTTTACAAGGGGAGTTGGCTAGGACATATAATAATTTAGGCAGGTATATAACTTTGAGGACATTGGCTCGCCCCATGAAGTCTAGGGGTAAGTCCCTCCATTGTTTAGTTTGGGTCTGTAGTTGAAGCAGTAGCGGGTCTAGGTTATAGATAATATATAGGGATAGTGGCATTTGAACCGTAACTCCTAGGTACCGAAAAGAGGTGGCTATTTGTAATCTAGAGTCCGAGTGTGTCTGTAAAGTAAAGCCTCGTACACATGGCCGGTTTTCTCGGCAAGAAAACTGCTGGGGGAGCTTTTTGCCGAGAAAACCGGCCGTGTGTATGGTTTCTCGTCGGGAAAACTGCCGGGAATCTCGACGAGAAAAATAGAGAACCCGCTCTCTATTTTTCTCGTCGGGATTCTTGGCAAGTGTTTCCTGCCGAGAAAACCGTGAGTGTGTACGCTTACCTGTCCCAGGTAAGCCTGCGCATGCTCGATGAAACTTCGACACATGCGCGGTAGCTTGGAAGAAAAGCTTGCCAGGAATCCCGTCAGGAAAACCGACGGTGTTTTCCTGACGGGATTCCCGGCCGTGTGTACAGGGCTTAACCTCCCTGGCTGTATTCCCGAGTCGGGCTCGGGGTGAGTTTTTTATGCTAAAAGCGGTAACCCCGAGTCAGATTTGGGCTGCATCGCAGTATCCAGGGGAAGTAACTTATCTTGTTCCCTGGATCCTGCGATGTCCCCCCGCAGTGTCTGCGAGCCGCGTCTCGCTCGATCCTCACTGCCGAGTGCCGAGCTCCGTTCCCTGCGAGTATACTGTAATCTTACTGATTACAGTATGGTATGTAATAATTACACGTCCCCTTTGTCCCTAGTGGTCTGCCCAGTGTCCTTCATGCACTTTTATATAATAAAAACAGTTCTTTCTGCCTGGAAACTGGAGATTGTCCATAGAAACCAAAAAGTGTCCCTTTATGTCAAAAGTGGTTTTAGACCAGCTAAAAAACAGCGACTATTAATTAGAATCACTCACAGAATTGAGCGATAGCGATTTGTGGGGAAATTCGTCATCAAACACTAAATCGAATGACAGCGACAATTCTGCAACTGAGCAAATTTCATTGTTTTTAAATTGATTACAGTATTGAATAATTTTTATTATAATTACATTACTATTTGTTATAATTATTTATAGTTATTTATTATATTATAATTCATGATTTTGTGTTTCAAACTTTATCATACCCGGGATGTCTACTAGACTCTTGTTTGGTCAGGTTTAAGTAAGTAATTACTAAGAATCGCAGGCCTACAATACATAACACCAAATTTCCATGCAAAATAATTGTACCGCTTTTGGTACGTAATTCCAGACAGAATCATACCGCCAGGGAGGTTAAGAGTTTGGTCTAAGGGGAAGAGGGTAGATTTCTCCCAATTCACTCGGAATCCGGAGAAGTCACCAAAGGTAGTCACTGCAGTTAACAAGTTAGTGAGTGAGTGCTGAGGGTCCGCCAAATAAACTAGCGTATCATCCGCATAGAGAGAAATCCGTTCCTCTATACCATTTATGGGTAGTCCGCGAATGAGTGGGGAGCTACGGATCCGAACAGCAAGGGACTTCATGGCCAGGGCGCACAGGAAAGGTGATAAAGGCCAGTCCTGTCTGGTGCCTCTGGTAATCTGGAAGGTGTCAGTAATCTGCGAATTAATGCGAATACGGGCAAGTGGCATAGTATAGAGGAGCCGGATCCAGGCTATCAGCCGAGGCCCAAAGCCATATAGCTGTAAGAACCGAAACAGATATGGCCATTCCACACTGTCAAAGGCCTTACAGGTGTCTAGGGATACAACAACCCGGGTGGGTGGACAGTAATGCGTAAACATCAGGTTGTGGAACAGTCTGCAAATTTTCATCCTGGTTGATCGACCTGGTATAAAACCTCCCTGTTTAGTGCTAGTTAGTTCAGTCCTACCTAGATCCTCCCTGTTTCTTCCATGTTCCCTCAGTCAGTGTTAGTACTTTGCAGAGACAGGTCTTAGTCTTCTTACACTTCAAATACAACCTCTGTACTGCAGTTATTGCATTGGGTTTAACTTCTATGTTTTAGTGAAGAGTTAGGCTACCTGTACACGATGCCAAGTCAGCAGGTGACCATAATGTCCAGATAAACTGGGTCTAAGGAGGTGTCAATGCAAAAAGCACGATTTTATGTAGAACATCTACCTTGCAGTCAAGTATCGATTACATGGATAAAAAAGTAGATCAACAGACATACATAGCAAACACTGGGTATGCAAAAAAGTCTAAAAAGCTTATACTCATACAATAAAAGTATGGGAAGACCTATTTTGCATTCCTACGCTTTTGATATATTAATGTTTGAGGCTGAATTCACACTTCCGCATTGTGTTAATGCACATAACACGTGTTGCTGCGCTGTGGCACCTGAATTGTAGTGATTACAGGGGGCGGATATCAAGACCAATGCAGGTACTTTTATAAGCTACAGCTAAAATTACATCTATAATGAAAATTCTTTATAATTTTGAGCAGAGTGTAGATAGATTAGAAGCCCTCAGCCAGTTTATGACCACTGTGCCATCATAGGGCAAGATTCAAACTCTTTCTATCAGTCACCAGGGAAAGTTCTATAGGGAAATCTAAAAATGTACAGTGGTCACATAAATAGGAAAACAGGAAATCTCCCAATGGGGTCACCTTTTCAGACGAATTTCAAAGACAACAATACAAATTTGAGGGATATTTTAACCTACCTTTGTTATCCATTTTTTAATTGACTGGAGTTCAAGCCATTCTTTTTCTGCAGAGCACTTTTTTAGGCTTAAAGGGGATTTTCACCCATTGCAGACAAATAGTAAATGACCCCATTTTGCAAAAAGCTTGATCATGTCACACAATATTCATGTAACTGTTAACAAAACACACAAAAATGTATTTTGGTGCACACAAACACAATATATTTCCCTTTTTTTGTGAAATGTAACCACCCACAATTCTTTTACTGTGGATGGGAGGCACAGGTAGACTCTGCAATGTATATATACTTTGCTTCACACATGCGCACTGGCGCCCTGCTACCTTAACCTCTGTGTCAGCTTTGTAGAAGTGATTGAGCAACTTCTACATTACAGCCAGGAGCCAGCTGTCCAATTAAAAAAAATATATGGTGGCATCTCACTGTTGTGTAAGGTGCTTCTTACCACACCAACCAAATTTTCTCACCAACTGGCATGGGAACAGGACTTGGGTGAGGAAATTGATGAGGAGCCTTGGAGGGCTTGGACCCTACATTTTTTTTATAAAAAGCATGATGAATGTAGCTTTGGTTATAAAGTGTACTCTAGATGGTACTTGGTTCCGGAGAGATTGTCGAAAATGTATCCAGGTACCTCTCCCCTATGCTTCCGGAAATGTGGTCAGGTGGAAACAGTTCTACACGTGTGGTGGACATGTCCTGAAGTTAGACGTTTCTTGAAACAAGTTCACTCCCTGATCTATTCTGTAACCGGGGTAAATATTGTGAAGACTGCTCAAGTCACTCTTGTTAATGAGCCAATCAAAAACATTCTCAGACACACTCAATCGTTAATTTGTTTTATTTTTTTGGCGGCTAGGATAAGGATTGCCATGGCCAGGAAAAGCCCTGTGATTGACTTATCCTTGTTGAAAACGTACTTGGGTAATGCTTAATGAAAAAATTGTTAGTACACTTTGAGATAAGCAATCATTGTTTGACAAAGTCTGGAACCCTTGGCTGTCTTACCTACAACTACCGCCTGAATAGTGGCGGACTGGCGGTCGGGCAGTGGCGGGTTTTCTTTCACTACCTCCCTCTTTCCCCTATTTCTTCCTGTACTCTTTTTCTTACCCACTTCTTAGCATCCTTTGTACTCATATGGTTTTATATATATTTTTTTTACTTTTCCCTTTATCAGTTATGCATTGCATGACATGGTGTTTATATAAGTATTGTTCTTTCCGAAAGGCCATGGATTTCTCTCTCTAGGGTACCCCAAGTTCCCCATCTCTGGCCCTTTCTACCCCACTTCCCCAGAGGAAGAGGGATTGGGTGCTGGATTTGAACGTGATTACAGAATGTAATATTCATGAGATCTTGCAGTTAGCCCTCCCTGACTTCCTTGACCCCGGAACAGGTCACCGCTGTGAATGACACCTCACACTATAACCGACCACCAAGGGCATTATGCTTGACTTAGCTGTGTATTGAAGGATATTTTGCTCTTAAGCAATTCTTTGATTATTAAATGCAATTATTATATATACAAATATCTTTCTTTTTTTATTCTTTCACTTTGCTATCGGAAAAATCTTGTTGCATTTTCCTTTCTGTGAAAAACAATAAAAACGATTGAAATATAAAAAAAATATGGCTATTGTAGCTGTAAGATTGTTTAAACCTTTTTAATGGCATGTTGTGTAGAACACTTCATTGGCATCGAAAAGGGTTAAAGCCCACCTCAATTTTAATTTTTTTTATCAATTGCCAACTTATTTAGAAAATAAAAAATGCAGCTCTTGCTGCAATACTCACCTCCTCTTTGGTGCTGTACCCTAAAGACTCACTGCTTTGTGGTCCAGCACCAGTCCTCTTTTGGGTTAAAAAAGCTGGGCCTGTAGGTGCAGATCATCAGAGGCCTGACCCTGGGGGGGCGCGTTATCACGATGCCTCGCGCTCGCAGTTCAGTAGTGTAGAAAATAGTACTCTCTGCATTATTGAGAACCACCTTTTGCTGGACTAGAAGATAGAAGGAAGAGGACCTTGTTTGTTATCTGATCATCCAGAAGATGTCTGAGAAAAGGTTAGTATACTTTTCCTCAGAGGGGGCTCTGGCAGGAAAGTAGGACAGGGGGTGAGGAGGAGGCTGGAATTTGGCTTCGATATTTTATTGTCACTGAATCTACCAGTGGATTAAGTGTGACTTTTTATATCTATTTAACATTGAGCATTTTGCTTTGAGGCTCAATATATTTAGATTCTTGTATAAGTCCAGTCATGACAAGTTCTTATGAAGATGTGTGGCTCCCACATGCGTTTAAAAAAAGGCTTGAGTGACTTTATCAAGGAATGTGCAGAATAAGTCAAGGGAATGTTTAATATAAATAAGTGTATTTTACTTTTTTTATCACCAGAATTGCAGCATATTTCTCTAGTCTACACGAATTGGTTAGAACAGCAGCGTATCTAAGTGCGGACAATCTACACAGCACAGACTCATGTTCCTGTGAATGCTGAGATGCACCGCTGCCCTGACCTGCATTGTGTGTGGATTACAGCCTTAGATTGCCACAATGCTAAATGCAGGCTGTATAAGTGTGATAATACATATCTAGACCATAAGGCTACAATGGGAATTCATATACATTTGTAAAAGTTATCTTTCCATCCAGGGTTCAGTGCAAATTCCGTCATTGTATAATCATGACAACTTCAAACTCAAATTCAAATTGGTGTAAGCACCTAACACGTAAATGTTCTTACATGTGGCTTTTTCTCAACCAGCAGTTGTCTCTTATCCATAAAATCTCATTGCCTCTAGTGCAAACATCTGGTTCATTGAGTGTAATTGTGAAAAATGTGCTATACCCCTAGCAACCTAGGAGTCAATCTTGTATTAGTCTGGTTCTGACATGAACAAAGAGGAATTTGCCAGTGACAGGTTACTTTACTCTGTACTCATCACTTTACTGCACTTCTTTTAAATACATATGGACACTATGGGGTTGATTTACTAAAGGCAAACCCAATTTGCCCTACAAGTGCACTGCATGTGCACTTGGAAGTGCAGTCGCTTTAGATCTGAGGGGAAGATCTAAAATGAGGGGAAGCTCTGCTGAGTTTATCCTCCAATCATGTACAAGCGAAAATTTTGTTTTTTATTTTCCTTGCATGTCCCCCTCAGATCTACAGCGACTGCACTTCCAAGTACATTTGTAGTGCAAAGTGGAGTTGCCTTTAGTAAATAAACCCCTATAAGGGCTAATTTACACTTGCTTTGGCTTCAACACACATTAAGGGCTAGTTTACACTTGCTTCAACTAAGGCTTCGGACAGGCTTTGTAAAAAGCTCTCTGAACACTAGTAAAAGCCCCTGTCACTAAATAAAATGATTAGCTTACAGTCAGTTTTTGCTTGGTGCTTCGATTAATTTTTGGTGAGGCTTTAATGAGGCTTTGGTGGAGCATCGATGGGGCTTCAATTAGCCTTTGGTGGGGCTTTGGTGGGGCTTTGGTGAGACTTTGTGAGGCTACGATGAGGCTTTGGTGGGGCTTCAGTGGGGCTTCAAGCGAGCTTTGCCATAGACTTCTGTGGAGGCTTTGAAGACGCTTTGAAGCACCACTAAAGCTACATGGGGTATAATTTTTGAAGCGAAGCCGAAGCAAAGCAAAGCAAAAGCAAGGTGTAAACAGGACTGTAAGCTAATTATTATTATTAATTATTTTATTTAGTGACAGGAGCTTTGACTAGCGTTCAGAGAGCTTTAACAAAGGTTGTTCAAAGCCTTGTTTTGAAGCAAGTGTAAACTAGCCGTTAATGTGCGTTGAAGCCGAAGCAAGTGTAAATGAGCCCTTATAGTGTAAAATGGCTAGTTTACACTTGCTTCAAAACTTGCTTTTGCTTTGCTTTGGCTTTGCTTCAAAAATTATACCCCATGTAGCTTTAGTGGTGCTTCAAAGCATCTTCAAAGCCTCCATAGAAGTCTATGGCAAAGCTTGCTTGAAGCCCCACAGAAGCCCCACAAAGCCTCACCGAAGCCCCACCAAAGCCCCACCAAAGCCCCACCAAAGGCTCATCGAAGCTCCACCAAAGCCTCATTGAAGCTCCACTGAAGCCTCATCGAAGCACCACTGAAGCCTTATCGAAGCACCAACCAAAAGCAAGGTGTAAACAGGACTGTAATGCCTTGTACACACGAACGGATTTTCCGATGGAAAAAGTCAGACGGGCTCTTTTCATCGGATATTCCGTCCGTGTGTATGCCCCATCGGACTTTTTCCTTCTGAAATTCCGACGGACTTAGATAGAGAACTTGTTCTCTTTTTTTCCGACGGACCAAAATTTGTATCAGAAAGTCCGTTCGTCTGTATGCAATTCCGACAGACTAAAAAACACGCATGCTCAGAATCAAGCAGAAGAGCCAAACTGCCTATTGAACTTCATTAATCTTGGCTCGTCGTATGTGTTGTACGTCACCGCGTTTTTGACGGTCGGACTTTTGTGTGACCGTGTGTATGCAAGACAGCTTGAGCGGAATTCCGTCGGAACTCCGTAGGACAATCCGTCTGACTTTATTCCGATGGACAGTCTGGTCGTGTGTACATGGCATAAGCTAACCTTTTTTTTTGTGACCGGAAATTTGACTGGCATGCACATAGCTTTAACAAAGCGTGTCTGAAGCCATCTTTTGAAGCACGTTTAAACTAGCCCTAATATATATTTTTTTCTTATATGTTAGTTACTTTCAAAGGTAATATTTGAGTGGACCGTTATGTTGTGGAAACAGACACGAGAAAGGGACTTCACAAGATGTTGGAAGCAACATCGGGTAATCTGGAATTTCGCTTCGTAGTTCATGCAGCCAGATGACCCCAAGTTGTAAGGACATTCAAAGCTTTGGAACACATCATGATCTGCATAGCAACAGGACTTGTCTCCAACCCACCTGGTGGGCTAGAAGCTTCAAAGAGATCCAGGGTTCATGGAGATTTGGGCAATACTACCACTTAGAGGCCAATAGACTTGTGCACAACGGAAAAATTTGTTTAGTTTCGGTTCGTTTCTTTTCGGTCCTGTTGATTCGTAATAGTTCGTAATTTTGCTAGACGGGATTTTTCGTGTTCGGACTAATTCGTATTTTCGCAAACGACATTTTTCGTTGAATCGGAATGATTCGTATTAATGTAAGCCTTATTTTTAGTTGATTTATAATTCGTACTTTCGGTAGAGTACATTGTTTTTCGTTGATTCTGGACACAACTCCTACTTTCGTAACTTTTTTTGGGTTTGTTGATTCGTAATTTTCCGTGTCTCTCTCACAACGGCACTGCCTATTATGCCTAATGTGCTTCAAATGGATTTGAACTTTTCTAAATACATAGCGGTTATTTGTAATGATTCGAAATCTCGTATTTTACTTCCGTTTTTGACATGCGGCTATAGCCTCCGCCCCTGTACACCATTTTAAGAGGGAGTTCAGCACGGTGAGGGAGAAGCAGAGAGCAGAGCAGAGTGAGTGTTATTGTGCTTCGAATGGATTCGTACATTCCTAACTTTTTTCATAACGAATTATGCCGAAGACATTCGGGCATTCGCTATTTGCGATATAATTTATTTCGGATTCGGTTTTATTCGTAATTGCTTTGTTCGGAAATTCGAATGCTTCCGAATGTGCGAAAGTTGCTAAATTCGGACGAATTTCGATTTGTTACGAAACGAATTGCACAAGCCTAGAGGCCAATACTATTTATTACAAGGGCTATCTCTGGCAAATATCTCATTGGACAAGATGCAAGTGGGAGTGGTTATGAGTGGGAGTGTAAGATCAGGTAAAAAAGCTCACAAAGAATGGATTCAGCCTTTTTGGCTGCAAGGGCCTCTGCCATGAGGTTATCTCTATGTCATCTTGCTGGGACTTTGCTCTGACTGCCATTTTGGGCCTAAGACATGCGGCCTACAGAGGCCTACAAAGGCCTACAGAGGCCTAGCTCTGTTCCATCTGAGCACAGCCAGTGAGGGTTTACCTAGAGGAGTGGATAAGTATCTTTCATTATTATTATTATTGTTATAGACTGTATAGATATCTGTTGTTAGAATATGATATTCCTGTTTTAAAGGAAATAAATATAACGTGTTTACTAAGCAAATGTGTCTGTCTTCAAAGCTAGCATTATATCATTAGGCCTAGCATACTCTGGTTAGATGATATTAGTTAATAAAGGGACATACAATTACAATGAATACATAGATGCAATAGCTATATAGGTCACAAAAGAGTATATTATTGCATTGATTACATCCCAAGCAAAGATGCAGACCTGTCCTCTGATGAGTGACACCATCTATTGGGCAATGTACATAGGGTATTTATGCATGTTTGTTTGGGAAATGGTCAGTGGGGAAGTTTGTACATTGTTGGCTCTATATAATAACCTGTAATAAATAAAACAAAATTTTGAGCAGGGCTAGAAAAAGCTGAATAATATAAGATCTGGGAAGTGGTGAGCACATTCTGGCCCTAAAAGATCCCTTGTATGGTGAAATGCAGAGCAGTTGATTGAGAGCTGTTTAACCAGGGCTTGGCAAAGTTGCTTTGAATCTAGGAGCGAGCTAAAAAAGTTAGGAGCCAGCTTTCCCCCAAATCTCCCCTCCTAGCATGACGATGATACGCCCTCCTCCTGGAGAGTGTCCTTCACTTGTCTGGATGGTGTCAATGGGTTTTTCTTTACCATAGAGAGGATCCTGCAATTATCCACCACTGTTGTCTTCAGTGAACGTCCAGGCCTTTTTATGTTGCTGAGCTCACCAGTGTGTTTTTCTTTCCTCAAAATGTACCAAACTGTTTATTTGGCCACGTCTAATGTTGCTGCTATCTCTCTGATCGATTTGTTTTTGAAGCTTTACAATAGCCTGTTTCACTTGCATGGACAGCTCATTTGAACGCATTATGTAGATTCACAGCAATATATTCCAAATGCAAATACCACACATAGAATCAACTCCAGACATTTTACCTGCTTAGTTGATGAAGAAATAATGAAAGAGTATCTCACACCTAAACATGAAACAGCTTTTGATTCAATTGTCCAATTAATTTTGGTCTCTTGAAAAAGGGGGGATGGCTAGTCTTAAGAGCTGTAATTCATAAACCCTCAAATTAAACCAGAGAGTGTGCACTTCCAGCCAATATCCATTATATAACTATAGCTTAAATATGTTTTGGTAAATACCTGAAAAAATCAAACATTTTGCCTGTGTCCAAAAATGTATGGACATACAGTGGATATAAAAAGTCTACACAGCCCTGTTAAAATGTCAAGTTTCTGTGAGGTAAAAAAAATGAGACAAAGATAAATAATTTCAGAAATTACTCCACCTTTAATGTGACCTATAAACTGTACAACTCAATTGAAAAACAAACTTTTAGGGGGAATTCAAAATGTAAATCTAAAATAATGTGGTTGCATAAGTGTGCACACCCTCTTATAACAGGGGATGTAGCTGTGTTCAGAATTAAGCAATCCCATTCAAACTCATGTAAATCCCAGGTTCACACTGGGCTGCGGGAGTGAAGCCGTGCGAGTTCAGTTGAACTCGCACAATTTCACTCTCGCTGGCAGTCCCGATTTCAGCCGCGATTACAAAGACATCTGTGCAGGTTTCTGCACAGATGTCAATGTAAATCGCGTCCGAAATCGCAAAAAGTAGTACAGAAACTACATTTTGAAATCGGTGCAGCGCCGCAGCTGCGGCGTCGCACCGAATAGGACGGTGCCATTGCCGGCAATTTGCGGCAAATATCGCCGTTTTGACATGTGATTTGACATGCCAAATCGCATGTCAAAATGCACCAGTGTAAACCAGGGCTAAATAGGAGTCAGTACACACCTGCCATCATTAGAAAGTGCCTCTGATTAAACCCAAATAAAGTTCAGCTGTTTTAGTAGGTCTTTCCTGAAGTTTTCTTGGTCGCATCCTACAGCAAAAGCCACGGCCTGCAGAGAGCTTCCAAAGCATCAGAGGGATCTCATTGTTAAAAGGTATCAGTCAGGAGCAGGGTACAAAATTATTTTCAAGCGTTGGATATACCATGGAACACAGTGAAGACAGTCATCATCAAGTGGAGAAAATAGGGCACAACAATGACATTACCAAGAACTGGACGTCACCCCAAAATTTATGAAAAGATGAGAAGAAAACTGGTCAGGGAGGCTGCCCAGAGGCCTAAAGCAACATTAAAAGAGCTGCAGGAATATCTGGCAAATACTGTCTGTGCGGTACATGTGACAACAATCTCCCGTATTCGTCATATTCGTCATATTCGGGCTATGGGGTACAGTGGCAAGATGGAAGCCTTTTCTTACAAAGAAAAACATCCAGGCCTGGCTAAATTTTGCAAAAACACATCCGAAGTCTCCCAAAAGCATGTGGGAAAATGTGTCATGGTCTGATGAAACCAAAACTTTTTGGCCATAGTTCCAAAAGATATGTTTGACGCAAAAACAACACTGCACATCACCAAAAGAACACATACCCACAGTTTTTCTTCAGCTGTAACAGGGGCCTTAGTCAAGGTAGAGGGAACTATGAACAGTTCTAAATACCAGTCAATATTGGCACAAAACCTTCAGGCTTCTGCTAGAAAGCGGAACACTAAGAGGAACTTCATCTTTCAGCATGACAACAACCCAAAGCATACATCCAAATCAACAAAGGAATGGCTTCACCAGAAGAAGATTAAAGTTTGGAATGGTCCAGCCAGAGCCCAGACCTGAATCCAATTAAAAATCTGTAGGGTGATCTGAAGAGGACAGTGCACAGGAGATGCCCTCGCAATCTGACAGTTTTGGATTTTTTTTTGCAAAGAGTGGGCAAATATTGGCAAGTCAAGATGTGCCATGCTGATAGACTCATACCCAAAAGAGTGAGTGCTGTAATAAAATCAAAAGGGGGTTCAACAAAGTATTAGTTTAAGGGTGTGCACACTTATGCAACCATATTATTTTAGTTTTTAATTTTTACTTCACTCCATCCAAAAGATTTCAGTTTGTTGTTCAATTGAGTTGTACAGTTTATAGGTCACAGTAAAGGTGGAAAAATTTTATGAAATTTACACAGCTTTTAATTTATGACTGCCTATCTAATTTCTTGAGGTGCTAAAATGTCAGGACAGTACAAAACCCCCCCAAATGACCCCATTTTTAAAAGAAGACACCCCAAGGAAATTGCTGAGAGGCATGTTGAGCCCATTCAATATTTTTTTTTTTGTCTCAAGTTATTGAATAATGACTAAAAAAAAAAGTTGTCACTAAATGATATATTGCTCACACATTCCATGGTTATATGTGGAATTGCACCCCAAAATACATTTTGCTGCTTCTCCTGAGTACGGGGATACCACATGTGTGGGACTTTTTAGGAGCCTAGCCACGTACGGGACTCCGAAAACCAAGCACCGCCTTAAGGATTTCTAAGAGCACAAATTTTTGATTTCACTCCTCACTACCTATCACAGTTTTGAAGGCCATAAAATGCCAAAATAGCACAAAACCCCCCCAAATGACCCCATTTTAGAAAGTAGACACCCCAAGGAAATTGCTGAGAGGCATGTTGAGCCCATTGAATATTTTTTTTTGTCCCAAGTGATTGAATAATGACAAAAAAAAAAAATTACAAAAAGTTGTCACTAAATGATATATTGCTCACACATGCCATGGTTATATGTGGAATTGCACCCCAAAATAAATTTTGCTGCTTCTCCTGAGTACGGGGATACCACATGTGTGGGACTTTTTAGGAGCCTAGCCACGTACGGGACTCCGAAAACCAAGCACCGCCTTAAGGATTTCTAAGAGCACAAATTTTTGATTTCACTCCTCACTACCTATCACAGTTTCGAAGGCCATAAAATGCCAAAATAGCACAAAACCCCCCCAAATGAGCCCATTTTGGAAAGTAGACACCCCAAGCTATTTGCTGAGAGGCATGGTGAGTATTTTACAGCTCTCATTTGTTTTTGAAAATGAAGAAAGAAAATCATTTTCTTTTTAAACTTTGTGACAAAAAGCGAGATCTGCAAAATACTCACCATACCTCTCAGCAAATAGCTTGGGGTGTCTACTTTCCAAAATTGGGTCATTTGGGGGGGTTTTGTGCCATCTATATAGTGTCAGTTAACGATCGGTTAGTGACACTGGCAAAAGGGGGTGAAAGGGTTACCTGGGGGGGCGATCAAGGGGTTAAACCTGTATTAGGTAATATATGGGGGTACCTGACGCTATAAAAACCTGCGGCGAACCTAAAAAAAATAACTGGCTACCTATCTGCATCACCGACACTAATACAGCGATCAGAAAAACGATCACTTAGTGACAGCGGTGCTAGGGGGTGAAAGGGTTACCTGGGGGGCGATCAAGGGGTTAAACCTTTATTAGGGGGGGTTAGGGGGCTACACCGGACCTAAAACACTCTGCCCTGACACTTTTACAGTCACAAATGTCACTGATTGCAGTGATCAGTAAATAAATGGTCACTGCAATCAGTGACACTGTGACTGGGGGCTGGGGGTGATCTGGGGGAGATCTGGGGGGGCCTGGGGGGGCGATCGCGTGCCTATGTGTGTGGTGTCAGTGTGCTGTTTAGTGCACTAACCTCTGTGTCTTCTCTCATGCGGCGCTCGGTATATGTGAGCGCCGCATGAGAGATGACATCACTTCCTCCTGCCTGTGTAAACATTACACAGGCAGAGGAAGGTTTTCATTCGCCGGGAGCGATCGCGAGGGGGTGGCCAGAAACGAATGGCCGTCCCCTCATCACGGATTGCTCCCGGAATGATGCCGACCGCTCACTGCATAGAAGGGGGGTCCGATAGGACCCCCCAACTATACGAAGGCAGGCACGTACAGGTACGTGATTGTGCCTGTCCATGCCATTCTGCCGACGTATATATACAGTGAGCGGTCGTTAAGTGGTTAAGTGAACAAAAACTGTTGTAAACTGTCCATCACATTTTTCCTGTAACAGGTGGTGGGCTCCCTCTTTAGTGGCTCGATACTAAGCGATGTAAGAGTCCTTCTTTTTAGTGAGGTCTATTTGGAAGGAGGTGTTTTCTCATATGTCCTGACCAGTGTAACCCTTCAAAATGATTGCCAATATGTCTTTGAAGGTTTTAACTTATCCAAGTCATGGTATAGCTAGTAGTAGTAAGTCAAATTCGACTGGACTTTTTATGTATTTGATGTCTTGCCATTTTCTTGGGCAGTCAACATCTACTATTAAACATTTCATGAAACCATATTGATTTGATTTATTTGACAGAGTTGCCCATGTGGATATAAATGCTCTGGTGTTCCTTACACTTACAGTCTGAACTGAATAGGTCACTTGGACGAGTGTTGATATAACTTCAGCACTACAGAATAAGTCTAGCTGAATGTGACCAATGCTAGTGTAACCATGAGTGAAAACCTTCACAGACGTACTAATATGTATTAGCTGTATTAACTTATTTGTGATTTGTTTTATTTTAGCTTTAGGCACTTTCACACTCTAGGCCTGGTGTATGCTGTTAGAAAAGGTAGGTATGACACAACACAACAAATTATTAGCATACTCCAAGACCAAGTACCAGTCTTTAATTTCATAGATCAGTGAAAGTAGCATTTTATGTGCTGGGTGGATAATATGTTAATTTAGAACCATTCAAGAATGCAAATATTTGAGCAAAATAGAGTGTACTCACAGATCTGCACAAATAATTGAGCTGATTTGCTAAGGGCAGATAGACTTTTTATTTTGCAAAAAAGTTCTAATTTCCAAGGAAATTTTACCCAGAACATAATGAATGAGGTGAAGCTCTGCTGACTTCCATCATCCAATCATGTACAAGCAAACATGTTGTTTTTTTCCTTGCACGTGATTCAGTATGCTTTGCAAAGTGGAATTTCATTACTTTCACTAAGCTCTGAGAATAATTACCTTGCAAAATGCAACTTCTCTTGCAAAATGAACAACTTATTTGACTTTAGTAAATCAATCCTAATACATATTAACCATAAATATTTACATTTCTTTTTATTATTTTGTATATTTTAAAGATATGCTGATATTTTGCATGTGCAACCCTTTTGCATGTGCAATATATAGAATTTGTGGACAAACATCATTGCGGTAGTGATAAGTATGCAGCATTGCTGGAACAGTTGACAAAACTTAAAACCAGTCTTTACTATGACCTTATAAAACAGGGTTGAGTGACCTAAGGCACACCTGCCACAGTGGGCATTAGAAGCCACTTTCAGTGGCACCTGGAAGATCGAACTGTAGCAAAGTTTGTTAAACAGTATCTAATCTGTAGTGTAGCAAGTTTACTAGATGCATTCTTATGGTTGAAAAAGGTGGCCTTTGCATTCATCTCTGCATTTGGGGATCCACATACTGTATTTGTAGTCAGAGTCTTCGAGTAAGTAAGCGTTAGAACCCTAACAACCAAGGCCCGAGGTGTGCCTTGGCCAGCTGGACGGTATGCCTGAGAAGTGGGCATACCCTGAATGTAAGAATAAGAGAAATGTATAAAGAGTGTGTATGAAGGCTGAGGGAAATGGGTGGGTGGGAACCTTGAACGACACCGACGCAGGACCTGACAGGGGAGGAGGCTTAAGTAGTCCTCTCAGCCTCCTCCTAACAAATACAGGCTAGCCTACGGCCAGCCTTTCCACTTGTAGTCAGAGTCTTCGAGTAAGTAAGCGTTAGAACCCTAACAATCAAGGCCTGAGGTGTGCCTTGGCCAGCTGGACGGTATGCCTGAGAAGAGGGCAAAAGACACATGTTTAGGTGAAGAAGGGAACGTAACCGACCGACAAGGAAGGCAGCACGTGCCCTGAATGCAACAGTATATGTATCCGATGAGTACCCGCAATGACTGGAGAAACCCATCAACTTAAGGTAGGCGGTTCCCACTATAGAACCTGCGAAGCAACCCAGAAGTCGAGTGAACACCCCGAAAAGGTTGGAAAGAGCCTGACACCCGAGATAACCCAGACATGACTGCAGTGCTCATGATGAGAGGATACGAGAGGGAAGTTTGAAGCAAGGCTGGCCCGAAGGGGCCCTGCAACGAGGCCAAGCAGAATGAAATGCCTCAACGGGCACCCGTGAAGTGCTCTGAGATGAAACCCCCCAAACCCCTGGCTTACCCACCCTAGATATAGAAGGGAGAGGGTGAGTTGCAAAAGGACAACCTGGCAGGAATCTGAAGTGCTGGATACCTGGAGGAGCAGGTAGAAAGGCCAATGCGCTGAGGCAACCAGCATCGTTGAACATGGAAACAACCAGACACACAGAAACACCGGTCCCACCTGACGGACTCGGCTGGCGGATCCCAGGCAGAAACATGACCCGAACATGAGTCCTGAATGCACAATGGTCCAACCCTAACAACAGCAGGACTGATGGCACGAGTGCAAGACAGTTGACATCGGTGTGGAAGCCAAACCAACCCTCCCTCAAGTAGTGCAAGTGCTGGACCGCCAGACCACGGACGAGTGCCTAACGGAAAAATCGAGCAGGAAAGCAGCCCAAAGAACCAAGCAACAGGAACTCGCCACTAGGTACCTAGGAGGCCCGCCCCCCCCCCCATGGAATGAGGCCAAAACCAGACCAAGCACCCCGTGATTGCAGGGATGCACATGAACTAGTCCAACAGAGACGGGCAGCGAGCCCAACCAGGAACACAACTAAACAAGACAACAGAACCAGACACAAAAACACAATGCCCCCCCCCCTGTGCCTACCTAAGAATGAGAATGAACAACGTCAAGACCACTGCGCGTGAAAGAACATGATAACAGCCCCTCCCCAACCTTAATGTGAGCCCGAGTAACCTGCAGCGCAGACAGGCAGTAGAACTGAACACTCAGGGCTAGTGCACCCACAGACCGTGGTGGGTAAACGTACAGGTGTAATGAATGAACGAACATTGTATGAAGTGTGGTATACGGGCGAGAAGATTGTGGTCAACAATCATTAAAAAGGAAACCTCAGCCTGTATGGATCTGTAGACGTGACAGATCCCGAGATGTGAGCATTAGCTAAACAACCCAGGTTGTAACATGACAAGGACGATGAGACATGGTAACCACAAAGAAGACAACGCTGTGACAACACTAAGACAGAAAATCGTGGGGCAGACGAATTGACAGAAATCGTGGGGCAGACGAAATGACAGAAATAGCGGGGCAGAAACGCCCGACATAACTCGTGGGGGCAGAAACGCTATGACGAAACCCTGGGGCAGAACACTGAGACTAAACGTAAAACCGAAATCGTGGGGCAGAACCGCAAAGGCAGAAATGCAAATACAGAAATCGCGGGGCAGAAAATGTACGAGAGAAATGCCAAGCCTGGACGCAGAGCCTGAAAGGCTGAAGCAGAATAAATGCTAGAAAAACCTCGAGCAGAAACGCTAGGACTGAAAACGCTACGGCAAAAGCGATGACAGAACCCTTGGGCAGAAATGCTAAGATAACGCAGAGGCTGAATCACTGAGGCAGACAAATGCAATGACAGAGAAACCCCTGGGGTAGAACCACTATGATAGAAACGCTACGACAGAATGCTGAGACTGAAAATTCAACGACAGAAACCTGGGCCAGAATGCTAAGACAGAACGTGACTGAAAGCAATGACAGAAACCTGGGGCAGAACGCTATGACAGAACGTGACTGAAAAAAGCAACGACAGAAACCTGGGGCAGAACGCTAAGACACAACGTCACTGAAAAAATGCACTGACAGAAACCTGGGGCAAGATGCTATGACAGAACGTGACCGAAAAATGTAAAGACAGAAACCTGGGGCAGAATACTATGACAGAACGTGACTGAACGTGACTGAAAAAGCAAAGACAGAAACCTGGGGCAGAATGCTATGACAGAACATGACTGAAAAGGCAAAGACAGAAACCTGGGGCAGAATGCTATGACAGAACGTGACTGAAAAGGCAATGACAGAAACCTGGGGCAGAATGCTATGACAGAACGTGACTGAAAATGCAATGACAGAAACCTGGGGCAAAATGCTATGACAGAACGTGACTGAAAATGTAATGACAGAAACCTGGGGCAGAACGCAATGAAGAACGTGGGTGAAAGAAGTAATGACAGAACCCTGGGACAGAACGCTACGACAGAACATGGGACTGACTGAAAGCCATGGCAGAACGTAATGCCAGAACCCCTGGGGCAGAAACACTATGACAGACATGCTATGACAGCAAGCTGAGACTGCAAAGCAATGACGGAACCTGGGGCCGACACGCCATGACAGAAACGCTGAGACTGAAGCTGAGGCTGAAGTGCCATGCCAGAACCCTGGGGCAGAAGCTACGAGTGAAAGCTGAGCCTGCAACGCTGAGGCAGAAATCGCTATGACAGAAAATGCAATCACAGAAACCAGGGGCAGAAGCTGAGACTGAAACGTGATGACAGAATCCTGGGGCAGACAAATGCTGAGGCTGAGCCGGAAAGTATTGATAGAAACACTGAGACTGAAAACGCAACAGCCGGGCCAGATAAGCCAAAGACAAAACGGCTGGTGCATAAACGCAGAGACACTGAGAGAGAAAAACCGCAGAGACACTTGAGAAAACGCAGAGACACTTGAGAAAACGCAGAGACACTTGAGAAAACGCAGAAATGACAGAAAAAACCTGGGGCAGACACGAACGCCATGACAGAAACGGCAAAACAAAAACGCCTGATGCACAACGTGAAAACAGAAACACTGAGACTGAAAACGCAGAACAGGAACCTATGACAAGCATGCAACCCAAGAAAATACTGCCAGCGTGGCCCCTGGGTGGACATCCCCCCCCAGAAAGCAAGTGGACTGCTACAGCCAGCGTGTGCCCCCCCCCTGTGGCAGAGAGGTGACCAATCCCCCCCCCCTCTAGCAGTGAGGTGACCAATCCATCCCCCCTCACGCTGCCAGCGTAGTCCGGGAGGAGTGGATGTAAGTCCCCCTCCTGACACCAGCATGGCCCGGGAGAATGCATGATGGAAGGACGGATGGAAGGACAGATGGAAGGGCCGGCCGCCCCCCCCCATCCGTAGACCAGCGTGAGCATGAAGAGAGACGTGCAGCGTCCCCCCCCCAGCCAGGGTGAACCCAGGCAGTGAGCGACCCCCCCTCCCCCTGATGAGCGTGGAGATCGGGAACCAAGCGGGCGGCCCCCTGCCCTGCATGAAACCCGGAGCAAGAAGGGAGGCGTGCGGGAGTCCCCCATGTAAATGCCGGGAGGTGAGTGACCAGCACGCGTCTCCCTACCCCCAGCGACAGAGCACGCTATACCGAGCGCCGCTCACAGCAAGGCTTCCCTCCCCCCGTAAAGGCATGCCGTGGCGGGCGGGCGGACAGCTGGTGCATGGCCCCCCCCGGACCGTGCCTGTCGACTGGCATCCGAGCGGACCCCCCTGTCAATGCCTTCCGCCCCCTACCAGCACCGCAAGCCCCGGGAGATGGGATGAAGAGGAGCCTCCTGCCGGGGAACCATGCTGCCGCTCTGCTGAAGGAAAAAACTGAAGTGACGCGGACACCCTGCGAACCCGGAAGTGACGACAGCAGTCACCCTGAACGACGCCGACGCAGGACCTGACAGGGGAGGAGGCTTAAGTAGTCCTCTCAGCCTCCTCCCACAAATACAGGCTAGCCTACGGCCAGCCTTTCCACATGTGCAAACATTTTTTTTTTTTTATTCCATCTCAAAGCCAGCTTACAAAAGATAATTCAAAAGCATGCATACAGCCGAAATTAACATCCTACTCACAGGACATAGCACAACTAACGCTGGCCTTACATGGTTAGATTTTCCTTTATTCAGCCAGATTTCTTCATCAACACAAATACGCTGGATGAAGACATTCCCCTCCCCACGTTGATTGGCTGTTTAATGCCTTGGACCCAACACAAGTGGCACCATTCACTTGAATGTGTAACAATCAGCGGGAATACAGGGGGTATGCATCACACCAACGGCATGTGTAAACCCCCAGTCACTGCCTCTGCAGCTAAAAGGTGGTAGTGGTTGGGGGGCAAAAAAAGTGGCTCAACTGTGAGCCACCCAACCTCAAATGTAAACAACCCCTGATAGTGCAGCCAGTCGCAGTGTCTACAATCACCATCACACTAGTCACAGTGCTACCAGACCAGCGTTCCTGTTTGCCTCCACACCAGACCAGTGCAGCCAGAAACAGTTTTTCTAATCAACGCCACACCAGTCCCAGTGTTACCAGAACAGTGAATGTCAGCAACAGTGTTTCATATCACTGCCACACTAGTGGCATTGTCACGCGACCAGTGTAAGCCAGAAATGGTGTCCCTGATTGTTGCCACACCAGTCTCAGTGTAAACCAGCAACAGTGATCCTGATTGCTGCCACACTAATCTCCAGTGTTGCCAGACCAGTGTAAGCCAGCGAAAGTGTTTCTGATCACCACTATGACAGCCCCAGTGTCACCAGACCAGTGTAGGCCAACAACAGTGTTTATGATTGCTGCCACACTAGTTCCCTTGGGGTGTTTACTCTCCAAAATGCTGTCATTTTGTAGGTGTTTCTATTGTCCTGGTGCTTCAGGGCCTCCAAAAATATGATAGGTATTCAGGAAATTAAATGCATAATTTATGCCCCTAGAAAGATTGAAGGTGCTTCTTGGATTTTGGGCCTCTCTATGTGGTTAGGCTGTGCAAATTCTCACACATGTGGTATTGCCATACTCGGGATCAGTAGCAGAATGTGTTTTTGGGTGTAAAGCTAAGTATGCTGGGTGTTTTAAATATCTTATTATTTGACATCTTTTGTGTACAAAATACATTTTGTGTATAAATTTTCTGTTTAATTCTGGATTTTCCAAAAACTTATGGAAAAAAATGAAGTCTTCAAAAGACTCTTAGAAAATACCTTGGGGTGTTTTCTTTTGAAAACATGGTCATATTCTGGGTGTTTCTACTGTCCTTGTTCTCCAGGGCCTCCAAATATTTGAGTCAGGAAATCAGATGTGTAGTTACTGCCACTAGAACACTTGAAGGTGCTTTCAGCCCATCTATTTGGCTAGACTATGAAAAAGTCTCACATATGTGGTATCCCCACACTCAGGGGGAGTAGCAGAATGTGTTTTAGGGAGTAATTGTAATTCACTGTGCCAATGGGAAAGGGGTCATTTTGGGGCTATCTGTACTGTACTGGAATTGAAGGGCCTCAACAAATGAGATAGGCAATCAGTACATCAGGATCGATCAATTTTTAAATATATATACAGTACCATAGTGTGTAGACTCTATCCAGCTGCCATTCGGGAATCTGGGTGGATCCCAAGATTATTGTCGAGATCCCTACAGAGCCTGGACGGGCTTTGGCCATACTTCTCCTTTAATGTTGTTAACATGTTTAGCATATTTGCTCATTTACTGACAAGTGGAAACCTAAAGCAGTGTTAAACCCCTTCAAATATCTTTATATTGCAGCTTGGCAATTCTTAGATGTAGTGGCTGCATTATTTTCATTTTTGGGGGCTTTTTTCTATACAGTATTTATACAAGTCTGTTACATTTTTCAGTTTCTTTAACCAGACCAAGCTGTCCAGCAGAAGTGACAGTTACAGGGTTGAGATAAACCATTTAACAATGACATTGGTGCTTAAAATGGTCAGCTTTTATTCATTTATGTAAAATCTTTATCTCAAAAGCAAAAAAAAAGACTGTTGTTGTAACTGCTTAACCACTTCCCGCCTGGCCTAAAGCAAAATGATGGTGGTTCAGTTATCCTGACTGGGCGTCAAATGACTTCAGCAGGATAAGTGTGGCGATCGGTGGTGTGGTGTGTCAGTCTGACACACCGCAACACTGATCTCGGTAAAGAGCCTCTGACAGAGGCTCTTTACCACGTGATCAGCCGTGTCCAATCACGGCTGATCACAGTGTAAACAGAAAGAGACGTTTATCGGCTTTTCCTCACTTGCGTCTGACAGACACGAGTAGAGGAGAGCTGATCGGCGGCTCTCCTGACAGGAGGGATGGGTCTGTGCTGATTGTTTATCAACGCAGCCCCCCACGGATGCCCGCCCAGGACCACCAGGGATGCCGCCAGGACCACCAGGGATGCCCACAAAGGACACCCACCAGCTATGCCACCCTGGACCACCAGGGGTATGCCAATCAGTGCCCAGGCAGATGTCAATCAATGCCCAGGCAGATGCCAATCAGTGCCCATCAGCAATGTCTGCCAGTGCCAGTGCCATCAGTGATGCCTATCAGTGCCATCTATCAGTGCCACCCATCAGTGCTCATCAGTGCCACCTATCAGTGCCCATCAGTGCCGCCTATCAGTGCCCATCAGTGCCGCCTATCAGTGCCCATCAGTGCCTCCTACCAGTGCCACCCATAAGTACCCATCAGTGCAGCCTTTTAGTGCCCACCAGTGTCACCTATGAGTGCCCATCAGTGTCGCCTATAAATGCCCATCAGTGCTGCATATCAGTGTCACCTATCAGTGCCACCTGTTAGTGCCACCTCATTGGTGCCACCTCATCGGTGCCAACTTATCAGTGCCAGTCAGTGCAGCCTGATCAGTGCACATCAGTGAAAGAGAAAACTTACTTATTTACAAAATTTTATAACAGAAGCAAAGAAAAGCTTTTATTTTCAAAATTTTCTGTCTTTTTTTATTTGTTTAGCAAAAAATAAAAACCGCAGAGGTGATCAAATACCACCAAAAATTTGTGGGAACAAAATGATAAAAATGTGTTTGGGTACAGTGTAGCATGACTGCACAATTGTCATTTAAAAAGTGACAGCGTTGATAGCTGAAAATTGGCTTGGGCAGGAAAGGGGGAAAGTGGCCGGTATTGAAGTGCTTAAAAAGTATTAGCTTGAGTATGGCTTTAATTTGTTAGACAAGTCTATTTAAATCTGCAAGTACATCTACACTACCTTCTCCCCAGACTGACAATTCTACTGTCCAGAGGTGTCTCTATTGTTCCTGCAGTGGAGTGGAGACACCCTAGGACAGGAAGTGTGTTACTGGCCAGATCACCGGGTGAAACTAGGGGAAAAGGGAAAAGCCCCAAAAAAGAAAACAAAAACAGCCATCACATTAAAGGATTGGTAAGTTGCAATATGTAAAGTTTTCTGGTTTTATAATGTTTTAAAGTTAAACACCATTTGCACAATGATGTGGAAAACAGAAGTCTGTATTTTTCCGTACTTTGCAAGATAGTTAACTACTAAGCAGAAAATCTAGAATTTAAACATTTTTCTGAATACACCAAACAAAATAAAATTCAAAGCACATTATCATTCTTTTTCTTAAGGGAGTGTTTTACATAATTCTTTTTCTATTCTGTATTATCAAACCGCTGTGAATCATTTCAACTCTTAGTAGACCCTTGTAAATTGAGACTCACATAGCAAATTAACCGAGTGTGGGCTATTGAGTCTCCTTACAATCCTGCAATCCTCAGATAGCCTTAATAATAAATCAATAACAAATCAATATTCTCTCACATTTATCTCCTGGTGTATAAGCTCTTCTTGCCGAGAACTCATTACACTTTCTCTACTGTACTCTGGATTTTTTTGGATGAAAAGTTGTTTCTAGCATTATGGGAAAATAATTAAGAATCATAAGGACTGTATACTATCTACGTATATTATATGCTACTTTGTATCATTTATATTCCCTAGGTACATGCAGTTATTTTGTAAGAAATGGGCACAATTCTTTCAGTTAAAAATAAATAAAAATAAACGGTATCATAGGTAATTCAACTGTGTTAACAGTGTAAAAAAAATAATCACTCAAATGTTTAAACTGACCCCTGGGTTTAATGTCCATGTTATAAGCTTGTTCTTAATGATATCTGCAGATCAAGTAAGGTTTATCCAACCACTGCTGGAGGATTTAACTGCATCACACTATGATGTTCCCTAATACCTCCCAGATACATAAGTGCTTACTGTTTAATAGGTTTTTAGCTTAAGATCCAATCATCCACTCTTGAATTAAGGTGCTTGAATGAAGCCAACTCATTTGGAACTAAGTACTTTAATGTCAACAGAGACATATGGTATTGCAGCCCAGTTACAAAGGATGCTTACCAACCCTTCAAGTTCCTCAGCCACATTAAGTCACTTGTATTATTAGTTTACTGAGATGTTTTGTGCTGCTTCTAATTGAAAATAAGATCTGCTTAAGGGGTTATGTATGGGCAGCTTGGAACTGAAGAAATTGGACGCAAGTAATTTCTTAGAAAGACAGCCGCTCAGGACTACTAACACATTGAAGAAAATAATTAACATCAACAGAACTGAGATGTGCTTATTAAAATCTCTGTGAGGCTTGATGTTCTTCAAAAAAAAAAAAACGTATACTTAAGACTTCACATAGACACAAAACACTTATCCATATATCTAGGAAAGTAGGATGGAATTTTGTTCATCTGCAGAGTGCAGCTAATGTTAAAAAAAACCATAATGTGCTTATAGGGTTACATATGTTGCAACGGTATTATGAAAAATATGGATTATTCTGAAAAAAAATACACTATAGTAAACTGCTACATTTTTCCTTAAATAAAAAACGACAAACTTGTGTGACCCAATGCCTTACTATGATAAGCAGTACTATAATAAGCATTGTAGTTTTTTTTTTTTTTTTTTACATCAGAGTCTGTTTTCTTTCAAACAAACCCTGACTGTTAAACTTGCCATACACATTAAGATTTCTCTTGTTCGCCTATAGTCTACAGCAGTTGGAACAGTAGGGGTCACTACAAGTCTCTATGTGGCAATAGAAATGTAAAAGCAACTTATGACATTTAATATTAAACGAAGGCTCAGTTTCAGATTTATTTTTGATGACATTTGTTGGACTTCGCTGTACTGCTTGACAGTACTTCCAGCCTACTTTTTGCCCTCCTTTTCTATAGCCAATCAGAAGAGGGACACAACAATTTTAAAGCTATGCATTATCTATTTTTACTGGTTGTTGGGTGCGCGCCGACTGAACGCTTCTCAGTGATGCTGAGAACCTTCAACATCAGCTTCAGTATTTCAACAAAATATTGTAGTGTTTTACTAATGCCTCTTTCACTGTCTTATGTACATACTTGCTATGCCTGATTTGTATTGTTATGACTTTATTTCCACTTGCTGAGCAGGCCTTTTTCTGACATTCTTTGTTTACAAGTAAAACTCTGTATTATTTTGCTAGAAAATTACTTTTTTTTAGCAGAGGCTTAGAGAATAAAATGGCGGTTGTTGTAATTTTTTATGTCTCACTCTTTTTGCGCAGCGGTTTTTGCAAGCGCAATCTTTTTTAAAAAAAGTACACTTTAATGAATTTAATAAACCCCCCAAAAAACATAAATTTATACCACGTTGATGTTACGCCGAGTCAATAAATACCTAATATGTCATGCTTTCAAATTGCGCGTGCTTGTGGAATAGCACTAAACTACGGTACCTAAAAATCTTAATAGGCGACGCTTTAAAAATTTCTACAGATTACCAGTTTAGAGTTACAGAGGAGGTCTTGTGCTAGAATGATTTCTCTCGCTCTACAATTTGTGGCGATATCTCAGATGTGTGGTGCTTACACCATTTACATAAGTGGGTGTGACCTACATATGTGTTCAGCACTGTGCGCATGCATGTAGGACAGGGGGCTTTAAAAAATAAATACATTTATTATATTTTTTACATTTCTACACTGTCCCTTTAAAAAAAATGTAAACACTTTTTTGCTATCGTAAGAAATGTAAACATCCTTCGCTATAACAATACAGCATGACAGGTCCTCTTTATGGAGAGTTTTGGGATCAAAAAAATAATAAAATCTTTTGCTTTTAAAAAAAAAATAGCCTTGTTTACCGGAACCAGAAGTGATATAATGTCGTCACTCCAGTCCCCCTAGGCCATTCGCTCATCTCTGTGCCCAGCAACCACCAGCGCCTGATCCGTTCCCGGAGCTACTGATCACCCAGGCAAGCACGGGAACCACCGGAAAGTGGCTTCTAAAAGTGATCCAGTGGTGAATGCGCTGCTTGGACCACTTTTATCTGAAAGACCGAGACCTGAGGGAAAAAAATTATACCGGGTTATGGCATCAAGCTGCAGCCAAAACCTTGGTATTTAACATTAAAGTAATGATGTATTTTCCAAGTTAGTCAGTCAACAAGTGGTTAAAGTCTACTATTAGCCTAAATTGATGATAAGATCATCAAGCAAGGATATATACAGTCATTATCAGGTTCTATCAAAGTCTAAATCCAGACAAAGTTTTTTTTTTATTATTATATTTTTTAAATTGAGTGGATATAAGTAGGACCTCTGTATTATTGTAGTGTATTGCTTCATCCCCTTGGGGAAGTGACTTATTACTTTTTTTTGTAACCAAACCAGAAAGTGAGAGGACGTCTCCAGCAGAGACACAAAAAGCAGTAGAACACCTTTTTCCTGACGGCTCCATGTCGGCACAGCGGGGGTGAGGCCCCGCCCACCCCTACGTGATCAGGACTTAACTATAAATTTTTCTCTCACCTCAGCCTCAGCGTTCTTCTTTTTTCCTCCTACGTGCAGGACAGAGGTGTGCTCCTCTACCCAGCTGGTCTAAATGGCTGGCGGACCGTCCATACGCGTGGATGAAGCTGGAAGAAGTCCCTGGTGTCTAGTCTAAATGACCATAATCCAGGGAGCCCCGCTGCTGGTCCTCGGGCGGCTTTATCATGGCTAACAGCCGTGTCTGGGGTCCGCTTGGTCCAAAAAAGATGGACAGCGGTTGTGGCAGAGTACTCCCCTATGCACGCGCACCCGCGCTGTGCCAACGTCGACGGTCGGATGACGGAGGTTGGGTGAGCTAAATGCTTTGTATCCAATGTATGCTGCATTACTGGACAGGGAGTACTCTGCATAACAGATACACAAAGTAACACTTTGTCTGTTCACACATGGATATAATCTGTTGGAGGCTGCCCATGTTTGCTTACTGTCATGTCATTTTGCCAAACCCCTCCAAAGACCAGCATTTTATAGAGAATGTAGATGGAACCACCTTGAAAATGTCTACTGAATCCAGCCATGGCCTTTGGATGGGAAATCCTTGTATTTTTCTATGTGATCTTTGGTCTTCCTTAAAAAAAAAAGAAGAAGAAGAAAGAGTATGGAGAAGCATGTTTATGATGTCTACAATTCCCTTGGTTTGTGTACACTGCAGATGGTTGTAATTTTGTTACAAATTCCTACCTTTTTGTTTGATGTTCTGAAACAAACTTTTTCATCATAACCTGATTCCTCCCAGGATTCGATTCTAGCCAAATTAACCTCCATCTGGATAACAGGGCTGTAGATAGAAGCTTCTGCCTCCCTCTAGCTGTGCTTAACCCCTCAGGGTTTGTTACTAAGCAACCTATTTACTGCATTTAACCAGTTTTTTCCCTAGTCCAGGGTCGCACTGGGTTGCGGGAATGAGGCTGTGCTATTCAGCTTTGCCTCCCGCTGGTCAGTCTCGGTTCCGGTCACGATTTTTAGAGACATCTGTGCAAGTCTCGGTGCGGATGTCAATATAGGTCGCAACCCGAAATCGCAAGGTAGTACAAAACTGCCTTTTTTAAGTTTGTGTGGCGCCGCTGATGCAGCGTTGCACCGATTAGGGCGGTGCAATTGCCGCATATTTTTTTCATGTGATTTGACTGGTCGGGTCGCATGTCAAAAACACACCAGAGTGATCCGGGGCTATGGGTTGGTTTGCTGAATGGTGCACAAGCCCTGTGGTGAGGTTATCTATTAGTGTTTACCAATCTCAGAACGAACATGCTTCAGGCCCTTCAATAAGAAGACATGGATGAACGTAAAGGAGCAGTCTCATGGCTTTCCCAAGCCAGCAAACATCCCTCCTCAAGCTCTATAAGAGGAATACACGGATGGGCATGAGAGTATGGGAGGAGGGTGACACCTAAAGGTGTTACACCCAATAAACAAATTGCCAATACACTCTAAAGGGGTGTTTCTGGCTCACCCTGTGAAAGGGGTCATCTGCTCTGACAATGAGAAGTTGCCTGTCCACACCAGGTGAAGCAGCCAATTTTCCGAATTTCCAGAAGAGCATGACAGTATGTATCCCACTGGCTTAAACAGCCAGGGAGGAGGGTAACACCTAAAAGGTGTTACACCCAATAAACAAATTGCCAATACACTCTAAAAGGGTGTTTTCGGCTCACCCTGTGAAAGGGTTATCTGCTCTGATAATGAGAAGCCGCCTGTCCATTCCAGGTGAAGCAGCCCATTCTCCATACTTCCGGATGGACATGACTGCACACAGTCTGCTTTGTCAAGCAACCAAGGATATGGATGACGGCGCTTAACAGGTGTTCGCACTCATGAAACATGTGGTCAATACGCTCTAAAAGAGTGTTTCCACTCACCCTGTGAATTCTCCAAGCCTTCCCAAGCAAACAATCCGTTTCAGATCCTTCCATAGAGAAACAGATGGCAAGGATGTTACCTAGTTCAAGCAACCTAGGATAAAGATGACGACACCTAACCAGTTGTCACAATCAAGCAGACGGTCAAGACACTCTAAAGGAATGACTAGATTCTTCTCGTATGGGGACCTTCTGTTTGGCAATGTCCAGCCTTCTTTCAGGGCCTTCTTGGTCCAATCAATTCTCGCCAGTCTCTTCTGAACAGAAGAAAGAGGACGACCTGTGTCCAGATTGCTAAGGTTGGTGAAATGCCTGTGTATAGAGGTGAAACTTTGGAAGTATTTTAAATACCTCCAGAAGACGGCTGGATGTTGAATGGATCAAGTCCTTGTTCGTCAAGATTGGAGGATATCGTCACAGCAGGATGTCAAAGTTATGCCCTTTGGAACGAATAGGAGTCCAGGGGTTGGGACCACTGGTTAGTATGTGTCCCTTGTGGGATCGGCCATTCACATGACCTTACCATCAGAAGGTGCGACCCTCAAGGACAAATGCGGTCACTGGATTTTTTTTTTAATCGCAGAAGGGCAAGCCTAAATTAAATAGTGGCCAGTTTGGCTTCCTGCCTCAAGATGAAGTTCTACGGAGTTAAAGACCAAAAATTCAAGAGTTATTGCTCACGCTCACGCCAGAGAGCGTAGCTCCTGCACTTTTTTAGATGGGAGTCCAGGAAAGACAAGGAAGCAAATGCTTAGTCCAAGAAGTCAATAAGAACTTCCATGTCAGGATTCTCTGTTATTTTGGGATTGTGCCACCCATACATGCCCTAGGGGCACTATGTGGTTCCTCTGTTAACATAGGGACGGCTTGTGGATGGACACGTGGTCCCCTAAGGAAAGCATTTTGGGCCATATTTGGAGATCTTTCATCCTTCACGTCTCAGATTGAACCATAGAAATCGCCTTGCCGCAGCAGCTCAGACGACCTGGTGGTACAGGCAGATACCAGCCAGTTTAGGGGAGCCCTACTTCAGGAACAATGAGCTCAGGACCAATGGTCTTTTGTCAAGGATCCAAGACTCCATCTTGGAGTTGAGGGCAGCTTTTTCAGGCTCTTAGCCTTCAGTCATCTCATCCAGAGTAAGCCTGTCCTGGGAAAGTTGGACAGCACAACGACTGTGGCCTACATCTGGAATCAAGGCTCAGTCTCTCACTTCTGAAGTTTTCTCTAATTCTAGAATTCACCCAAGTCAATTCTCCCAACAATCTGCGACCTATGTGCCTGGTCGGAAGAATCTTCAGACGATCTATTTGTCCAGGTCAAGTCTGACGACAATGGATGATCCAGACTACTGCGAGTCTTTCGAGAACTAACAGAGCTTGGTGTTTTGTCTGCCAGAGGTAGACCGCTTACATTCCCAGTCGACACCAAGTTGCTAAAGTTCCATTCCAGGGCCTCGGAGTGGAGGTGCTGACCGCAGAATGGATCATCAAGACTGCTTATGCCTTTTTTTCAGCTGCTCCCTCTGATTCTTGGCTTCCAGCTAAGGCTGGGGCAAGGGAAGGTGACAGTTTTGGTACCCGCTACTCATCCTGATGAGTGTCAAGGAGTGACGCCCTCTGCCTTGTAGATCAAATCTTCTCCAGTCCCATTCATTCAGCATCCGACAGGCTCAGGCTGATGGCCTGGGTCGAGAGAGGCAGAGCCTAATGGATGTCGAAGGCTCGGTGAAGATTTGAACAGTTTTACGAAACGAGAAAGGTCAGCGATAAGCATGCCTATAGTAGAACAGGACATATAGGCCCAGTATATTCGCTGATCAAGATTTTACGCTGGACTCCTCAGAAGCCTGCTTCGAATGCCTACAGGCATGGCTTGACTTAATTCTATGCGCAAGCATGCTATAGGCATGCATTTTGGCTATCGCTGTCTTCACCGGCATTCAGCAAGCTTCCAACGCTTAATTACACAGTTTTTCAAGATTCAATTTGGTGGAAACCTCAAACTTGTTTCTGGAATGAAATATACCAATGCTGATGGATGTAATTTCATCAGATGCCTTCAATCACCCTGTGGTACTTTCTCGCTGAAACTGATTTACTGGTGGCAATTACATCAGCATTGGTGTCCTTGGGTTTAAAGAACCCATACTCGTGTACTTCCCAGGCAGGATGGTGCTCATGTCAATGCTCTAATATGTGCCTGAACTGACCTTCATAGTTCATATCACACAAGAGGTTTCCCTCCTATGTTCCCTTTGGGGAGTACTCAAGAAGTTAGCCCATCGGATGTGGGCTAAGCGCTAAAATATTTAATCAAGGCGACTCCTGCCATCAGGAGCTCTGTACATCTGTTTGTCCTTTTCAGGTGGAACACATAATAATCTTGCTAGGAGCCGTAAAATCATTATCTCTTGGTTGATAACCTCATCTCCTTGGCCTACAGGTTGTAGGGCTGGCTGTGCCAGGAGAATCACGGCACTCTCACTAGAAGGGTCCAGACCTTGAGGGTGACAGCAGGCCGGGTGTCTCAAACTATCCGCAATACAACTATGTGGACACCAAAATATTCATATTCATGACAATTGAGTTTGTCAGAGGCATTATGTTTTCTGTTACCTTTTTTAGTCAGAATTGGAGTGTGTAGCATTATCCCTCCCCCTGTTTTGGCTAGTTAATTCCCAGCTGTGCTGACATGGAGCCGTCAGGAAAACGGAAAATTGAATTCAAATACTTACCGGAATTTTCCTTTCCTGACGAGCTCCATGTCGGCACAGAAACCGCCCAGTTAAGTAGTAATAGTTACGAAACGCTGAGGCTGAGGTGAGTGAAAAATTTATAGTTAAGTCCTGATCACGTAGGGGTGGGCAGAGCCTCACCCCAGCTGTGCCGACATGGAGCTCATCAGGAAAGGAAAATTACGGTAAGTATTTGAATTCAATTTTCCGTTTTTTATAAGAGTTGAGAAGGATTAGGTCCTCTATGGGTATTGTTGCTGACTGTACCTACCAGTTTGGAGATTTTCCTTGCTTCCTGTCTTGGTAACACCATGCATTTCAGGTTGTGACATGATGTCACCATTACAGGAAAGTGAGGGGCAGTCTCCCTAGTGGTAACAAATTTACCAAAACAACTGTCGGAGGTTCTAACCTTTCCCCATTCCATTCAAAACAAAACACCAAGATTGGCTATAGTTGAATTTAGAAGGCAAAAATGGAAACAGGCAGTGATAAGGGTAGTCTCTGATCCTGTTAAACAATACGGAATAAAATATCTATTATTCAAGCAGTCAATCCTAATTTTTACTGACAGTCTACTGGAATGGTATCAGCGGATTGGAGAAAAGCCAATATAGCACCAATATTTAAAAAGGGCCCAAAATACATCGCTGGGAATTACAGACCAGTTAGCCTAACATCAATAGTATGCAAGCTCTTGGAGGGGATGATAAGAGACTATATACAAGATTTTAGTACTGAAAACTGTATCATTAGCAGTAATCAGCATGGATTCATGAAGAATGGTTCTTGCCAAACCAATCTATTAACCTTCTATGAGGAGGTGAGTTGCCATCTAGATGAAGGAAGGCCCATAGTCGTGGTGTATCTGGATCTTGCAAAAGCATTTGACACAGTTTCCCATAAACATTTACTGCACAAAATAAGGTCTGTTGGCATGGACCATAGGGTGAGTACATGGATTGAAAACTGGCTACAAGGGGAAGTTCAGATGGTGGTGATAAATAGGGAATACTCGGAATGGTCACAGGGGGTTGTGTGGTCCCACAGGGTTCTGTGCTGGGACCAATTCTATTTAATTTGTACATAAACGACCTGGAAGATGGGTAAACAGTTCAATCTCTGTATTTGCGGACAAAACTAAGCTAAGCAGGGCAATAACTTCTCCGCAGGATGTGGAAACCTTGCAAGAAGGTCTGAACAATTTACTCGGGTGGGCAACTACATGGCAAATGAGGTTTAATGTATAAAAATGTAAAATAATGCATTTGGGTGGCAAAAATATAAATGCAATCTATACACTAGAGGAAGAACCTCTGGGGGAATCTAGGATGGAAAATGACCTTGGGGTCCTAGTAGATGATAGGCTCAGCAATGGCATGCAATGCCAAGCTGCTGCTAACAAAGCAAACAGAATATATTCATGCATTAAAAAAGGGATAAACTCCAGGGATAAAGCGATAATTCTCCCACTCTACAAGACTCTGATCCAGCCTCACCTGGAGTATGCTGTCCAGTTCTGGGCACCAGTCCTCAGGAAGGATGTACTGGAAGTGGAGCGAGTACAAAGAAGGGCAACAAAGCTAATAAAGGGTCTGGAGGATATTAGTTATGAAGAAAGGTTGCGAGCACTGAACTTATTCTCTCTGGAGAAAAGACGCTTGAGAGGGGATATGATTTCAATTGTCAAATACCGTACTGGTGACCCCACAATAGGGATAAAACTTTTTTGTGGAAGGGAGTTTAACAAGACACGTGGCCACTCATTAAAATTAGAAGAAAAGAGGTTTAACCTTAAACTACATAGAGGGTTCTTCACTGTAAGAGCGACAAGGATGTGGAATTCCCTTCCACAGGAGGTGTTCTCAGCAGGGGCATCGACAGTTTCAAAAAACTATTAGATAAGCACCCGAATGACCACAACATACAGGGATATACAATGTAATAATGACATATAATCACACACATGTTGGACTTGATGGACTTGTGTCTTTTTTAACCTCACCTACTATGTAACTATTTAACAGTATCACTGTCAGTCAGATATGCAGTCTCCAACATTCACCTATTTAAGTACACTCATCCCTCCATCCCACAATGCAGTATGTGGTTCCTAAACCAAACATCACCAGGCCTGTACATTATCAGATCAAGGGGTGGGGATATGGACTGCCAATGAAAATAATGACTTTCATAAAGTTCATATTTTGTATAGGATTTTTGGTAACCCCTGTGGCAACTTCTGATGCCTCATTTACCCCTCTGCCTTTGTTTAGATTTAGAGCGTCCCAGCGCACTCACCCCCCCCCCCCATGCGCTCTCCTTCCAGACCTATCCTTCCCCCTTAATCGATCACCTACTTTCCTGTTACTATGGGGAACCTTCCCCAGTTGAGTTCCCTTTTGTTGATTTGAAAACGTTGAGTGGCATCACAACATCTGGAGCATGTCTTTATTTCCATATTTGCCACTCACACAAAAAGAATGTTTATTTATTTTAGTTTTTTATCAAGGGTGTAATCTTCTTGTAGCAATTTAGTCTGCTTATGGTGGTTTTGTGAATCAATTGATTTCATGCCCTGTAATGTCTATGTTGTGATTTATGCCGTGTTCTTCCTGCTGACTATGATCTGTATTACATTTCTTTGCTTGGTGTGATGTGCCCTTTTATAAATAGAATGTAAAAAAAACTGTAACTACATAAAAAAATAATTTTTACATCAGAATTCAACCAAATTTGTGTATAGGAAGAGTTCAAACCGCAAATTGCTCTAAAAAGATATCTTGACAAATCAGAATTATTTGCGTCACAACTGCCAATAAGCCTAAAGAACAGTGCAGTTCTTTCAAAAACTATTTACATAATTTTTGTCTATTTCGTTTTTCACTAGCCAATCAACATTCCATCAAATTGATATCTAATGTCCAAAAAAAAATCAAAGTAGGAGATAGAGCTGTTTTTTTCTGTAGCTAAAAGCACTCCTAAACAAGTAGAAACACCAGAAACGACATTAAGCAGCTGGAAACAGTCATCCGAATTGGAAGAACCCAGAAAAGAAAATCACCTATAGTGGATATAAAAAGTCTACACACCCCTGTTAAAATGTTAGGTTTCTGTGATGTAAAAAAAACGAGACAAAGATAAATCATTTTAATGTGACCTATAAACTGTACAACTCAATTGAAAAACAAACTGAAATCTTTTAGGGAGGGGAAGTAAAAAAAAAAAAATAATAATGTGGTTGCCTAAGTGGGGATGTAGCTGTGTTCAGAATTAGGCAATCACATTCAAACTCATGTTAAATAGGATCCAGTACACACCTGCCATCATTTAGGGTGCCTCTGATTAACCACCAAAAAAGTTCAGCTGTTCTAGTAGGTCTTTCTTGATGTTTTCTTAGTCACATCCTACAACAATGCCATGGTCTGCAGAAAACATCCAAAGCATCAGAGGGATCTCATTGTTAAAAAGTATCAGTCAGGAGAGGGGTACAAAAGAATTTCCAAGGCATTAGATATACCATGGAACACAGTGAAGACAGTCATCATCAAGTGGAGAAAATATGGCACAACAGTAACATTACAAAGAACTGGATGTCCCTCCAAAATTGATGAAGAGACGAGAAGAAAACTGGTCAGGGAGGCTGCCAAGAGGCCTACAGCAACATTAAAGAAGCTGCGGGAATATCTGGCAAGTACCAGATATTCCTGGCAAGTACCAGATATTCATAGCCCAGATACTTCATATGTCTGGGCTATGGGGTGGCAAGACGAAAGCCTTTTCTTACGAAGAAAAACATCCAAGCCTGGTTACATTTTGCAAAAACAGATCTGAAGTCTCCCAAAAGCATGTGAGAAAATGTGTTATGGTCGGATGAAACCAAGTTTGAACTTTTTTGGCCATAGTTTCAAAAGATATGTTTGGCGCAAAGACAACACTGCACATCATTAAAAGAACACCATACCCATCGTTAAGCATGGTGGTGGCAGCATCATGCTTTGGGGCTGCTTTTCTTCAGCTGGAACAGATGCCTTAGTCAAGGTAAAGGGAATTATGAACAGTTCTAAATACCAGTCAATATTGACACAAAATCTTCAGGCTTCTGCTAGAAAGCTGAACACAAAGAAGAACTTCATCTTTCAGCATGACAACGACCCAAAGCATACATCCAAATCAACAAAGCAATGGCTTCACCAGAAGAATATTCAAGTTTTGGAACGGCCCAGCCAGAGCACAGACCTGAATCCGATTGAAAATCTGTGGGGTGCTCTGAAGAGGGCTGTGCACAGGAGATGCCCTCGCAATCTTACAGTTTTGGAGTGTTTTTGCAAAGAAAAGTGGGCTGATAGACTCATACCTAAAAAGACTGAGAGCTGTAATAAAATCAAAAAATGCTTCAACAAAGTATTAGTATAAGGGTGTGCACACTTATGCAACCATGTTATTTTATTTTTTTATTTTTACTTCCCCCCACCTAAAAGATTCCAGTTTGTTGTTCCACAGAGTTGTACAGTTTATAGGTCATATTAAAGGTGGAAAAAATTCTGAAATGATTTATCTTTGTCTCATTTGTTTACATCACATTTTAACAGGTGTGTCGATTTTTTATATTCACTGTAAGTAGTGAATAAGATTTGGAGAACCTGACTCATACAAAAAAAACATTCAAGGAAAACTAAAATTGTGTAACCACCTGCCTACCGGGCACGAAAACCCCCTTCCTGCCCAAGCCACTTTTCAGCTTTCAGCGCTGTCACACTTTGAATGACAATTGCGCGGCCATGCACCGTGGTTCCCAAATGAAATTTGCGTCCTTTTTTTCCCACAAATAGAGCTTTCTTTTGGTGGTATTTGATCACCTCTGCAGTTTTAATTTTTTGCGCTATAAACAAAAGAAGAGTGTCAAGTTTGAAAAAACACAATATTTTTTACTTTTTGCTATAATAAATATCAATTTTTTAAATATTTTTTTTAAATTTTCCTCAGCTTAGGCCGATACGTATTCTTCTACATATTTTTGGTAAAAAAAAATCGCAATAAGCGTATATTGATTGGTTTGCGCAAAAGTTATAGCAGATACAAAATAGGGGATAGATTTATAGCATTTTTTTTTTTTTTTTTTTTACTAGTAATGGTGGCGATCTGCAATTTTTATCGTGAAGGTGATATTGCGGCGGACACGTCGGACACTTTTGACACATTTTTGGGACCATTCACATTTATACAGCGATCCCTGCTATAAAAATGCATTGATTACTGTATAAATGTGACTGGCAGGGAAGGGGTTAACACTAGGGGGCGAGGAAGGGGTTAAACGTGTTTCCTAGATGTGTTCTAACTTTGGGGGGAGGGGAATGACTGGGGGAGGTGACCGATGGTTGTCCCTATGTACAAGGGACACACCATCGGTCCCCTCTCCCTGACAGGACATGGATCTGTGTGTTTACACACACAGATCCACGGTCCTGCTCGGTTACTGGGCAATCGCGGGTGCCCGGCGGCCAGCGCGCCCCCTAGTGGACTTTAAAGGCGCAACATCATATGACGTCCGCCCAGGATAACAGTGTCTTCCTGCCGCCGTCAATTGACGGCGGCCGGTTGACAACTGGTTAAAAAAAAAAAGAAGCCCATACGAAGGCACTTTTCAAAAAAGTAACCAAAAACGAGCTAAAGGCGGAAGAAGGTACAGGCAGTAGTCAAAATCTTAATTTAATATCCACATTAGCCAAATCTTCTCCTTTACCAGATGATCAAACATACTGAAAGCCTCCTCAAAGAAGTAAACGAAACTGATGTTAAAGTATTACTAAACCCACAACAGTAAAATCACTTTGTATATGCAGTAAAGCATGCTTGTTATACTTACTGTGGAATCAAAGGGGTTAATCCTCTGCATTGTGTAAAAAGGCTGTTTGATCCTGTCTTCTTGAATCCTCCACTTATTCCACTGTCCCCAATCCATCTCTTGATAGTACAGAGTCTTAGGGGCACTCTGCACATGCTCAGTTTGGTGTATATTGCAAGAAGGTTTTTATTTTTTTTTATTTTTTTTTTCAAGGGTGCATGTGATCAACACACGGCCAATCAGCACTGTCCAGACAGAAAGTCAGGAGTCATGCAGCCTCATAGGTCAGTCAGAGTAGAATGGAAACTCCTCCTACAAGCTTTAACCAGTGCTTGGCTGGACACTGATAGAAATCACAAGACTGCTATATATTGCTGATGAGAAAAGGTATTTAGCAGCAGTTTATATTTACTAAAATATTTGCATTTCCATGTTCTGTGTACTGTGGGAGACAAGTTATAGTGAATGCAGGGTCCTGGGTTTAGTAACACTTTAATTCCTCACTAATTTTATCATTCAATGAAATGCTGTGTGGAAAAGAGAGATGATAAATAACCCTGAATGAACTGGGTTCCTTTTTAGGCAGTAGCTCAAAATGAACTACAAAATAGGATCTGCTACGCACTTGTCATCATTTTCTTTAAAAAAAATTCCCCTCTAATGCATGTTTAAAACCATGAACCAATTTTAAATTAACTAAAGTGCAACCAGTACCTAAAAAGAGAGGCAAAAGAAAACCATCATAGAGATCACAAATTATTAACTGTGCTATTTGTTTTTCTGGGCAAAACAGAAGCCAAGACAGCATTCTTTGAAGGATCACTGGTGACCAAGCTTTTAAGGAAAAGCTCCTTTTCAGGAGTTTGACCTACAGATACAATTTTCCTAAAATTTCCGGAAACCATGTCTGCTCCTGAACAAAAGTACATTCATTAACAATGTGCATATGTTTATCTAAAGAAACTTTACTTCTAACTAAAGTATCATCTGCTGTATAAATCTGTCTAGAAGTTACCATATCTTCAGGAACAGACCACGCAGCAGCTGTACAATCCCTGTACTAGATTCAGAGCGCAAGGTTCTTTTAAATAATGTACTAACCGAGACAAAGAATCAGCTAGGCTAAGCAATACATTAGCAGACTCAACTCCTTGATTCCGGACCATGGGACCATCTGCCAAAGATCCAGCTGAAGTTTTGATATGAGAAGTCCTTCTGGGAGAGATCTGCCTGGATCTTGATGCTAAAGGGGTCAGGTTGTCACACTGGCATTCCTTTGTACCAGCATCTCCTATTGCCATGAAGATGTCTGGCACCAAGGCAGCTGCTCTGTGTTGTACTAACACCTGTGATCCTCTTTGTGGTGAGGCCATTGCTCTACCTGATGCTGTGGCCATTGGTGCCCCACATGCTGTGGCTGCTGATTCCCTTCTTGCCTGAGCCTTTGCACTGCTGGTAATAAAGTCTGATGCTCTGATGGTAGTGTCATCCATCAAGCCTATCATCCCTCAAGGCCTTAAGCCTGCCATCCATGCAAGGCCTTTTGTCCGTGCCGCTGGCTGCGAAAGACCTAATGCTTGATCCAAAGCCATTGCTGTAACATCTTAACTGGGGAAGCAGCAAGATGTGGTGCAGAGACTTGACTCAAACTACCAGAGGAAGAGTAGCTGGTCACTGATGGAAGATCAAGCATGGCCACAGCCATGCGTTGCCGCTGCTGTTTCCCACTCTCCAACAGCCAGTGCAGACCCATCTTCATGACAGAAATACACAACAAGCTCTAGGTATTATAGCTTGAAACGAGCTTGCTGTTGCTTCTACCACCAACTAGCACTTCTGACTAGGGATGCACCAATACCATTTTTTTTAACACCGAGTATGAGTACCGATACTCTTTTGCAGGTACTCGCTGATACCAATCACCGATACCTATCGGCTAGTAGGGATGAGCTCGGTGTTCGAGTCGAACATAAGTTCGACTCGAACATCGGCTGTTCGACCGTTCGGCGAACATCGAACGATTTGGGCCGTTCACGCCAAATTCGAGTGACGCGAACGGCCCACAATACACTGCGCCATCGCAGTGCAATCCCGGCGCTGTGATTGGCCAAGCATGCACTGTGACCCCGCATGCTTGGCCAATCACAGCGCCGGCAGCTAGGAGAGCCATAATTGGCCACAGGCAGGTTGCCTGTGGCCAATTATAGCTCAGGGGGTTTAGCACACGCCCCACACTATAAAAGGCGGCGGCCTTGTGTAGTGTGTTCCGGCGCAGGGAAAGAGTTACATAGGCAGGGACAGTGTCAGTGCTATTTGTACCTCAAACTTGTGTGTAGGGAGAGAGAAGGATAGGCAGGGAGAGTGTCAGTGTCATATTCTTTGCTAAACCTTGTGTGCAGGGAGAGAGAAGGATAGGCAGGGGACAGTGTCAGTGTCACATTCTTTGCTAAACCTTGTGTGCAGGGAGAGAGAAGGATAGGCAGGGAGAGTGTCAGTGTCACATTCTTTGCTAAACCTTGTGTGCAGGGAGAGAGAAGGATAGGCAGGGAGAGTGTCAGTGTCATATTCTTTGATAAACCTTGTGTGCAGGGAGAGAGAAGGATAGGCAGGGGACAGTGTCAGTGTCACATTCTTTGCTAAACCTTGTGTGCAGGGAGAGAGAAGGATAGGCAGGGAGAGTGTCAGTGTCATATTCTTTGATAAACCTTGTGTGCAGGGAGAGAGCAGCATAGGCAGGGGACAGTGTCATTGTTGCTAAGCCTCCTGCACATTATACACCTGAAGTTAGCCCGTATTGCTGTGTTTTCCTGGTGTGTTACACCAACAGGCATTTGCAGCACTTACAGCGGGCGGAGTGTGCCTCCTGCACATTATACACCTGAAGTTAGCCCGTATTGCTGTGTTTTCCTGGTGTGTTACACCAACAGTAATTTGCAGCACTTACAGCGGGCGGAGTGTGCCTCCTGCACATTATACACCTGAAGTTAGCCTGTATTGCTGTGTTTTCCTGGTGTTACACCAACAGGCATTTGCAGCACTTACAGCGGGCGGAGTGTGCCTCCTGATCATATTACACCTGAAGTTAGCCTGTATTGCTGTGTTTTCCTGGTGTGTTACACCAACAGGCATTTGCAGCACTTACAGCAGGCGTAGTGTGATTCCTGCAAAATATACTCCTGAAGCTAGGCCTTATTGCTGGTTTTCCCATCTCCCTGCAGGCCATTAGAATGTCTGGAAGGCAAACAAGGAGAGGCAGACAGTCAGGAGCCAATAAAAGAGGGCAAGCAGGCTCTGTGTCTAGAGACAACAGTGCTGGTCATGGACGCGGTGCGTCGCCATCAGCACGTGGCCATGGGACACGCTTGTCCTTCTTTTCGGCAGCTGGACGTGTTGAGCCGCATCATGCCGAAGACTTGGTAGAGTGGATGACCAAGCCCTCCTCATTCTCCTCATCCTCTCTCACCCAGGCTCAGGGTACTGGCAAAGCAGCTGCCAAAGCGTCCTCTTCCCTGGTATCAATGTCATCATCAGTCACTCCTTCCCTAGACCAACCATGTCCTCTTGAGGAGTCCCCCGAACTGTTTAAGCACAGTGTTGGGTACATGCTCCAGGAGGATGCCCAGCGTTTCGAAGGGTCTGATGATGATACCCAGCTAGAGGAAGGCAGCAGCGTGAGAGCAGAGAGAGGGGATGCTCAAGAAGGACACCAATCTGGCAGTCATGTTCCAGCAGCTGCAGCATACTGCCAGATTGGCTCCAGTGATGAGGAGGGAGGGGATGATGAGGTCACTGACTCCACGTGGGTGCCTAATAGGAGAGAGGAGGAGGATGAGGAGGCACATCTCCAACGAGGCAGGACGCCCTCGGGGGGCCAGGATAAGGGCAGCACACCAACTGAATCACACCGCAGAGCTCCGCCTGTGCAGGGCGCTGCCTCTGCCCGTTATTCAAAAAGTTCTTTGGTGTGGGCCTTTTTTGAGTCGAGTGCATCAGATCGCACAGCTGCTGTTTGCAACATATGTCTCAAGCGTATATCGCGTGGCCAAAACATCACCCGCTTGGGCACCACATGCTTGACCAGACATATGTTGACCTGCCATGCAGCTCGTTGGCAAGCCTACCTTAAAGACCCACACCAAAGAACAAAGCGGACCTCTCCTTGCACCGCATCAGCTGGGATCTCCAACCCCACTATACCTTCAGTCCTCTCTGAAACCTGCACTGAGAGGAATGAAGGTGTAGAACTAGGTGTGTCACAGCCAAGTACTTGCGGGCACTCTGCTAGCAGTACACCGACGTCCGATTCTAGCAGGCAAATTTCCCTGCCCCAGCTGCTGGACCATCGAAAGAAGTTCACTCCCAGCCATCCACATGCCCAGCGGTTGAATGCTAGCTTGGCTTCAACTGCTGCCTTTTCAGTTGGTAGACTCGGCCCCCTTCCGTGAATTTGTGCAATGTGTGGTTCCTCAGTGGCAGGTTCCCAAACGCTACTTTTTCTCACGGAAGGCGATTCCGGCTCTCTACCGGCATGTGGAAGGCAATGTCTTGGCCTCGCTGGACAGGGCGGTCAGCGGTAAGGTGCATATTACCGCTGACTCATGGTCCAGCAGGCATGGACAGGGACGTTACCTTTCTTTCACGGCCCATTGGGTCACTCTTTTGGCAGCTGGGAAGGATGCAGGACAAGGTGCAGTAGTGTTGGAGGTTGTTCCACCGCCACGCCTCCAAAATGCTACTACTGGTTGTGACACACCTCTCTCCTCCACCCCCTCCTCTTCTTCTTCCTCCATGGCCTCTTCCTGTGCTTTGTCCTTGGAACCAGCGGTGCTCCGTAGGCGTTCAAGGGGCTACGCAAGTACGCAGGCAAAAAGATGCCATGCCGTGCTTGCGCTGGTGTGTTTGGGGGACAGGAGCCACACTGGGGCAGAGGTTCTGTCTTCTCTGCAGGGGCAGGCCGAGAGGTGGTTGACGCCACGCCAGCTTAAGCCAGGAATGGTGGTTTGCGACAATGGCACTGTGACAGAACCCACTGTCACTGTGTGCTTTGGAAGGGACTGAGGGCGGGCCTCCTACCCACAGATTATGGCCCAGAAGAGACTGAGACTCGGGGAGAAGCTGGCATTGAGATAATGTAATGTAATGCTACATCCCTTCTCCACCATCCCCCCCATCTTGTTGCTGTGTTTAGCTGTGTTGAGTCATGGCACATAGACAATGGTCTGGACTGCAGACATCTCTCCGCAGGGGATGTGTATTGAGGGGTTGCCTGCTTACCATAATCCCCTTATGTTTATCTGTAGTCTCTGTTTCAATGTACAAGTGTTCAGTTCCCATTGGTTCTTCCTTGTCCCCTACCCCCCCTCTATGACAAGGATAAGGGGAGTGTCCCTAACTGTGTGTAAAAGTGTATGTTTTGGATTTAATAAACTGTTGATGCTCTGCATGTTTAACCCTCAACACCTGTGTGGATTGTCTCGTGATTGAGGGGTGAAGGGGCGGTTATGGCGAATCTGCAGGCTGCGGGTGCGTTTGGAGGACAGGAGACACAAGTCTGGCGGATGTGCCCATCTGGGGTATCTGAGATCCGTCACAGGCACCAACCTCCTCTCCGCCCTCCGACAGGTACAACTGACCCATGTGCCCTGTGTGGCTCACGTCCTTAACCTGGTGGTGCAGCGGTTCTTGGGCAGGTACCAGGGCTTACAGGATGTCCTGAGGCAGGCCAGGAAAGTCTGTGTGCATTTCCGCAGATCTTATAATGCCAGTGCTCGCCTGGCTGAGCTGCAAAAGGAATTGAACCTGCCCAAGAACCGCCTTATATGTGACATGCCCACCAGGTGGAACTCAACGTTGGCCATGCTGCAGCGGCTGCACATGCAGCAGAGGGCCATCAATGAGTACCTGTGCGACTACGGCACCAGGACAGGGTCAGGGGAGCTCAGGTTTTTTTCACCCCGCCAGTGGGGCATGATCAGGGATGCATGCACTGTCCTGGCACCATTTGAGGAGGCCACGAGGATGGTGAGCAGTGACAGTGCATGCATCACTGACACTGTACCTCTTGTCCACCTGTTGGAACATACGCTGCGTGGAATAATGGACAGGGCACTTGAGGCAGAACAGAGGCAGGAAGAGGAGGACTTCCTTGCCTCTCAAGGCCCCCTTTACCCAGACAGTGTTCCTTCTGTCCCACCCATCGCACAGGAAGAGGAGGAGGAGGATTGTGTCAGCATGGAGGTGGAGCCTGGCACTCAGCATCATCAGCAGCAGTCTTTTAGGGATGATTTACAGTCCCAAGAAACCAGTGGACTTGTACGTGGCTGGGAGGAGGTGGCTGCGGATCATGTCGTCCTTAGTGACCCAGAGGACTCCGGACCGAATGTCTCAGCTAACCTACGCTGCATGGCCTCCCTGATTCTGCAAAGTCTGCGGAAGGATCCTCGTATTCTTCGGATCAAGGAGAGGGACCATTACTATTAAGGTTGCGGACCTTATCTTACCGTCGCAGAGGGAGCAGAGGATGAGACAACTCCGGGAGGCCTTGCAGAAAGGTCTGTGCAACGCGTTCCCAGAGACTGGGAGGTTACAAACTCCTGGTCCTGGACAACGAGTTGCTGAGGCTTCGGTCAGTCAAAGAAGGAGCGGTGGGGAAGGTGGCCGTCTGACCGATGCGTTCAGACAATTCTTTAGTCCGCAGCCCCAAGATATGATCGGTTCCAGCAACCATCGCCAGCGTCTGATATACATGGTGCAGGAATACCTAGGGGCAAGGTCAGACTTGGACACCTTCCTAACCGATAATCCTCTGGCTTACTGGGTCTTGAGGATGGATCACTGGCCAGAGCTTGCACAGTATGCAATTGAGCTACTGGCCTGTCCTGCATCCAGCGTTCTTTCAGAACGCACATTCAGTGCTGCTGGAGGATTTGTCACGGATCACAGGGTGCGCCTGTCCACCGACTCGGTTGATCGACTGTCCTTCATAAAGATGAACCAGTCTTGGATCACCACCAGCTACCAAACACCTGAAGCTGATATAACAGACTAATTTATTTTCAAATGTCACATCCCTTCAAGACTGATGCTGATGCTGAGAGACTGTCCTGTTATGTTGACTGACTATCCTCCTCCTCATCAATGATCCAATTGATGATGATAGCTTGGAAGAAAATTTTTGTTTCTGGGTGCCGCCACCAGTGGCTAAGGCCCAATTTTTCAGCCCCTGTTTAACAGGGGCATGTAATTAAAAAAATGTATGCAATGCTTTGCAGCAGGGCTCATTCCTGCACTCCACTAGAGTATCTGGGAGAGGTTGCAGTGTCGTGGCACCAGCACCAGTGGCTAACGCCCAATTTTTCAGCCCCTGTTTAACAGGGGCGTGTTATTACAATTTTTTATGCAATGCTTTGCAGCAGGGCTCATTCCTGCACTCCAACTAGAGTATCTGGGAGAGGTTACAGTGTCGTGGCACCAGCACCAGTGGCTAAGGCCCAATTTTTCAGCCCCTGTTTAACAGGGGCGTGTAATTACAATTTTTGATGCAATACTTTGCAACAGGGCTCATTGCTGTGCTCCAAGTACAGTATCTGTGAGGGGTTGCAGTGTTGTGGCACCAGTGCCTAAGGCCCAATTTTTCTGCCCCTGTTTAACAGGGGCATGTAATTACAATTCTTGATCTAATAATTCACAGCAGGGCCCATTCCTGCGCCCACCAAGAGTAACTGTGAGGCCTTACAGTGTTGTGTCAACACCACCACCACCACCACCACCACCAAAGGCCCAATTTTTCAGCCCCTGTTCAACAGGGGCATGCAATTACAATTCTTGATCTAATAATTCACAGCAGGGCCCATTCATGCGCCCACCAAGAGTAACTGTGAGGGCTCACAGTGTTGTGGCAACACCAACATGTAAGGGGCAAATTTCAGCTGAGTATATACAGCAGGCCCCTACTTTCAAACATCCAACTTACAAACAACTTCTCCTTGCAAACGGAAGGATACAACAGGAAGTGAGAGGAAATCTACCCCTAGGAAGGCAAATTCTCTCCTGTAAGAGTTAATATGGGAAAAAAAGTGTCTCATCTCCACTGATGCTTTATCACCAATTCTTGTTTCAATAAAAACCCCAAATTTCAAAAAACATTTGTCATTAGGACGGAAAGTGAGGTGAACTGTTCTAAACAGGTGCACACTGCACAGACAGCAAAACAAATGTTACAGGGGTGATAACCCTTCCCTATGTTTTCCAAAAGGCTTAAAAATAGATTTTTTGGCTGGAGCTACACTTAAACAATGTACCTGTTCAAAATTACAAACAGATTCTACATAAGAACAAACCTACAGTCCCTGTCTTGTATGCACCGCCTGTATACGGCTGTTCAGAGTATATAGGGCCTTTTTTATTTTGTGTGCGGGGTTCCCCTTAATATCCATACAAGACCCAAAGGGGCTGGTAATGGGCTGGGTTAGGGGGGGGGGTGTGATGGGGTAGCTATGCCATTTTTCTTAAAGATTTTCATCCATATTACCGGGACCAGACATTACATTAAAGCCGCAAGCAGTTTTAAATGGCTTTTTTTCCTTTAGAAATGTAATTTTGTGCAGGGACAGTTCTAAACACAGGAAACACGTGGCACTTCACAGGCATACTTTAGACACCCCCCAGGTACGATATTTAAAGGAATATTTGACTTTTTTTTTTTCACTTTATGCATCATTAAAATGACTGCTCCCGAAAAACTTCCGTTTTTAAAACTTTTTTTTGGATTGATACATGTCCCCTGATTAGTGATGAGCCGAACACCCCCGGGTTCGGTTCGCACCAGAACCCGCGAACGGACCGAAAGTTCGCACGAACATTAGAACCCTATCAAATACAATGGATGCGAACGTTCGGATTCTAAAGTGCTAATTATAACGACTATTATCCATGTTATTGTCCGAAACAGAGTTTGGGAACCCGGGTTCTGCACCAGGGGACATGTATCAATGCAAAAAGAAGTTTTAAAAACGGACGTTTTCCGGGAGCAGTCATTTTAATGATGCATAAAGTGAAAAAAAAAAAGTCAAATATTCCTTTAAATATTGTACCTGGGGGTGTCTAAAGTATGCCTGTGAAGTGCCACGTGTTTCCCGTGTTTAGAACTGTCCCTACACAAAATAACATTTCTAAAGGAAAAAAAGCCATTTAAAACTGCTTGCGGCTTTAATGCAATGTCTGGTCCCGGTAATATGGATGAAAATCTTTAGGAAAAATGGCATAGCTACCCCATCAACCCCCCCCCCCCCCCATACCCCAGCCCATTACCAGCCCCTTTGGGTCTTGTATGGATATTAAGGGGAACCCCGCACACAAAATAAAAAAGGCCCTATATACTCTGAACAGCCGTATACAGGCGGTGCATACAAGACAGGGACTGTAGGTTTGTTCTTATGTAGAATCTGTTTGTAATTTTGAACAGCTGCATTGTTTAAGTGTAGCTCCATGCCAAATTCCTTTTTTTTAGCTTTTTGGAAAACATAGGGAACGGTTATCACCCCTGTCACATTTTTTTGGCTGTCTGTGCCCCTGTTCAGAACATTTCACCTCACTTTGCGTCCCAATGACAACTGTTTTTGAAATGTGGTGTTTTTATTGAAACAAGGATTGGTGATAAAGCATCAGTAGAGAGGAGACACCTTTCTCCCATATTAATTCTTACAGGAGAGAATTTTCCTTACAAGGGGTAGATTTCCTCTCACTTCCTGTTGTCTTCTTCCGTTTGCAAGTAGTAGTCGTTTGTAAGTTGGATGTTTGAAAGTAGGGACCTGCCGTATATACTCTGCAGAAATTGGCCCCTTAGGTGTTGGTGTTGGCACAACACTGAAAGCACTCACAGTTATTCTTGGTGGGTGCTGGAACGCCCTGCTGTCAACTATTATATCAGGAATTGTAATAACATATAATTGTTGATCAGTGGTAGTAAAAATTGGGCCTTTGATGGTGGTGCTGGTGCCACAACACTGTAAGGCCTGACAGTTACTCTTGGTGGGCGCAGCAATGGGCCCTGCTGTGAATTATTAGAGCAATAATTATAATTGCATGCCCCTGTTGAACATGGGCTGAAAAATTGGGCCTTTGGTGGTGGTGGTGGTGGTGATGGTGGTGCTGGTGCCACAACACTGTAAGGCCTGACAGTTACTCTTGGTGGGCGCAGCAATGGGCCCTGCTGTGAATTATTCGATCAATAATTATAATTGCATGCCCCTGTTGAACAGGGGCTGAAAAATTGGGCCTTTGGTGGTGGTGGTGGTGGTGATAGTGGTGCTGGTGCCACAACACTGTAAGGCCTGACAGTTACTCTTGGTGGGCGCAGCAATGGGACCTGCTGTGAATTATTAGATCAATAATTATAATTGCATGCCCCTGTTGAACAGCGGCTGAAAAATTGGGCCTTAGGCACTGGTGGCACAACACTGCAACCCCTCACAGATACTGTACTTGGAACACAGCAATGAGGCCTGTTGCAAAGTATTGCATCAAAAATTGTAATTACACGCCCCTGTTAATCAGGGGCTGAAAAATTGGGCCTTAGGCACTGGTGGCACAACACTGCAACCCCTCACAGATACTGTACTTGGAGCACAGCAATGAGGCCTGTTGCAAAGTATTGCATCAAAAATTGTAATTACACGCCCCTGTTAAACAGGGGCTGAAAAATTGGGCCTTAGCCACTGGTGGCGGCACCCATAAACCAAAATGATCTTCCAAGCTATCATCATTAATCGGATCATTGAGGAGGAGGAGGAGGATAGCTAGTCAACATAACAGCACAGGAACTCAGCATCAGCATCAGTCTTGAAGGGATGTGACATTTTAAAATCAATTAGTCTGTTATATCAGCATCAGGTGTGTGGTAGCTGGTGGTGATCCAAGACTGGTTCATCTTGATGAAAGTCAGTCGATCAACCGAGTCGGTGGACAGGCGCACCCTGTGATCCGTGACAAATCCTCCAGCAGCACTGAATGTGCGTTCTAAAAGAACGCTGGATGCAGGACAGGCCAGTAGCTCAATTGCATACTGTGCAAGCTCTGGCCAGTGATCCATCCTCAAGACCCAGTAAGCCAGAGGATTTTCGGTGGGGAAGGTGTCCAAGTCTGACCTTGCCCCTAGGTATTCCTGCACCATGTATATCAGACGCTGGCGATGGTTGCAGGAACCGATCATACTTTGGGGCTGCGGACTAAAGAATTGTCTGAACGCATCGGTCAGACGGCCACCTTCCCCACCGCTCCTTCTTTGACTGCCCGAAGCCTCAGCAACTCGTTGTCCAGGACCAGGAGTTTGTAACCTCCCAGTCTCTGGGAACGCGTTGCACAGACCTTTCTGCAAGGCCTCCCGGAGTTGTCTCATCCTCTGCTCCCTCTGCGACGGTAACATAAGGTCCGCAACCTTACCCTTGTACCGTGGATCAAGGAGAGTGGCCAGCCAATAATGGTCCCTCTCCTTGATCCGAAGAATACGAGGATCCTTCCGCAGACTTTGCAGGATCAGGGAGGCCATGCAGCGTAGGTTAGCTGAGGCATTCAGTCCGGAGTCCTCTGGGTCACTAAGGACGACATGATCCGCAGCCACCTCCTCCCAGCCACGTACAAGTCCACTGGTTTCTTGGGACTGTAAATCATCCCTAAAAGACTGCTGCTGATGATGCTGAGTGCCAGCCTCCACCTCCATGCTGACACAATCCTCCTCCTCCTCCTCCTCCTCCTCCTCTTCCTGTGCGATGGGTGGGACAGAAGGAACACTGTCTGGGTAAAGGGGGCCTTGAGAGGCAAGGAAGTCCTCATCTTCCTGCCTCTGTTCTGCCTCAAGTGCCCTGTCCATTATTCCACGCAGCGTGTGCTCCAACAGGTGGACAAGAGGTACAGTGTCACTGATGCATGCACTGTCACTGCTCACCATCCTCGTGGCCTCCTCAAATGGTGCCAGGACAGTGCATGCATCCCTGATCATGCCCCACTGGCGTGGTGAAAAAAACCCGAGCTCCCCTGACCCTGTCCTGGTGCCGTAGTCGCACAGGTACTCATTGATGGCCCTCTGCTGCGTGTGCAGCCGCTGCAGCATGGCCAACGTTGAGTTCCACCTGGTGGGCATGTCACATATAAGGCGGTTCTTGGGCAGGTTCAACTCCTTTTGCAGCTCAGCCAGGCGAGCACTGGCATTATAAGATCTGCGGAAATGCACACAGACTTTCCTGGCCTGCCTCAGGACATCCTGTAAGCCCGGGTACCTGCCCAAGAACCGCTGCACCACCAGGTTAAGGACGTGAGCCATACAGGGCACATGGGTCAGTTGTCCCTGTTGGAGGGCGGAGAGGAGGTTGGTGCCATTGTCGCAAACCACCATTCCTGGCGTGGCGTCAACCACCTCTCGGCCTGCCCCTGCAGAGCAGACAGGACCTCTGCCCCAGTGTGGCTCCTGTCCCCCAAACACACTAGCGCAAGCACGGCATGGCATCTTTTAGCATGCGTACTTGCGTAGCCCCTTGAACGCCTACGGAGCACCGCTGGTTCCGAGGACAAACCACAGGAAGAGGCCATGGAGGAAGAAGAAGAGGAGGGGGTGGAGGAGAGAGGTGTGTCACAACCAGTAGTAGCATTTTGGAGGCGTGGCGGTGGAACAACCTCCAACACTACTGCACCTTGTCCTGCATCCTTCCCAGCTGCCAAAAGAGTGACCCAATGGGCCGTGAAAGAAAGGTAATGCCCCTGTCCATGCCTGCTGGACCATGAGTCAGCGGTAATATGCACCTTACCGCTGACCGCCCTGTCCAGCGAGGCCAAGACATTGCCTTCCACATGCCTGTAGAGAGCCGGAATCGCCTTCCGTGCGAAAAAGTGGCGTTTGGGAACCTGCCACTGAGGAACCGCACATTGCACAAACTCACGGAAGGGGGCCGAGTCTACCAACTGAAAAGGCAGCAGTTGAAGCGCTAGCAATTTAGCCAAGCTAGCATTCAACCGCTGGGCATGTGGATGGCTGGGAGTGAACTTCTTTCGACGGTCCAGCAGCTGGGGCAGGGAAATTTGCCTGCTAGAATCGGACGTTGGTGTACTGCTAGCAGAGTGCCCGCAAGTACTTGGCTGTGACACACCTAATTCTACACCTTCATTCCTCTCAGAGCAGGTTTCAGAGAGGACTGAAGGTATAGTGGGGTTGGAGATCCCAGCTGATGCGGTGCAAGAAGAGGTCAGCTTTGTTCTTTGGTGTGGGTCTTTAAGGTAGGCTTGCCAACGAGCTGCATGGCAGGTCAACATATGTCTGATCAAGCATGTGGTGCCCAAGCGGCTGATGTTTTGGCCACGCGATATACGCTTGAGACATATGTTGCAAACAGCAGCTGTGCGATCTGATGCACTCGCCTCAAAAAAGGCCCACACCAAAGAACTTTTTGAATGACGGGCAGAGGCAGCGCCCTGCACAGGCGGAGCTCTGCGGTGTGATTCCGTCGGTGTGCTGCCCATACGCTGGCCACTCAAGGCCATCCTGCCTCGTTGGAGATGTGCCTCCTCCTCATCCTCCTCCTCTCTCCTATTAGGCACCCACGTGGAGTCAGTGACCTCATCATCCCCTCCCTCCTCATCACTGGAGCCAATCTGGCAGTATGCTGCAGCTGCTGGAGCATGACTGCCAGTTTGGTGTCCTTCTTGAGCATCCCCTCTCTCTGCTCTCACGCTACTGCCTTCCTCTAGCTGGGTATCATCATCAGATCCTTCGAAACGCTGGGCATCCTCCTGGAGCATGTACCCAACACTGTGCTCAAACAGTTCGGGGGACTCCTCAGGAGGAGGACATGGTGGGTCTAGGGAAGGATTGACTAATGAAGATAATGATACCAGAGAAGAGGACGCTTTGGCAAATGCTTTGCCAGTACCCTGAGCCTGGGTGAGAGAGGATGAGGAGGATGAGGTGGGCTTGGTCATCCACTCTACCAAGTCTTCGGCATGATGTGGCTCAACATGTCCAGCTGCCGAAAAGAAGGACAAGCGTGTCCCATGGCCATGTGCTGATGACAATGCACCGCGTCCACGACCAGCACTGTTGCCCCCAGACACAGAGCCTGCTTGCCCTCTTTTTTTGCCTCCTGACTGTCTGCCTCTCCTTGTTTGCCTTCCAGACATTTTAATGGATGGCCTGCAGGGAGATGGGAAAAACAGCAATAAGGGCTACCTTCAGGTGTATACTGTGCAGGAGGCTTAGCAACAATAACACTGACACTGTCCCCTGCCTATCCTTCTCTGTCCCTAAACACAAGGATTTGCAATATGCTTCAGCAAGATTGGTTTAGCACAGAACAGCACACTGACAGTTTCCGTCACTGTCATTCTCTGTCCCTACAAACAAGATTTAGCACAGAATAGCACACTGATAGTTTCCACGAGTGTCCTTCTCTGTCCCTAAACTCAAGGATTTCAAATATGGTTCAGCAAAATTGGTTTAGAACAGAATAGCACACTGACACTTTCCCTCACTGTCCTACTCTGTCCCTCCCTACAAACAAGATTTAGCACAGAATAGCACACTGATAGTTTCCACGAGTGTCCTTCTCTGTCCCTAAACTCAAGGATTTCAAATATGGTTCAGCAAGATTGGTTTAGAACAGAATAGCACACTGACACTTTCCCTCACTGTCCTACTCTGTCCCTACAAACAAGATTTAGCACAGAATAGCACACTGATAGTTTCCACGAGTGTCCTTCTCTGTCCCTAAACTCAAGGATTTCAAATATGGTTCAGCAAAATTGGTTTAGAACAGAATAGCACACTGACACTTTCCCTCACTGTCCTACTCTGTCCCTACAAACAAGATTTAGCACAGAATAGCACACTGATAGTTTCCACGAGTGTCCTTCTCTGTCCCTAAACTCAAGGATTTCAAATATGGTTCAGCAAAATTGGTTTAGAACAGAATAGCACACTGACACTTTCCCTCACTGTCCTACTCTGTCCCTCCCTACAAACAAGATTTAGCACAGAATAGCACACTGATAGTTTCCACGAGTGTCCTTCTCTGTCCCTAAACTCAAGGATTTCAAATATGGTTCAGCAAGATTGGTTTAGAACAGAATAGCACACTGACACTTTCCCTCACTGTCCTACTCTGTCCCTACAAACAAGATTTAGCACAGAATAGCACACTGATAGTTTCCACGAGTGTCCTTCTCTGTCCCTAAACTCAAGGATTTCAAATATGGTTCAGCAAAATTGGTTTAGAACAGAATAGCACACTGACACTTTCCCTCACTGTCCTACTCTGTCCCTACAAACAAGATTTAGCACAGAATAGCACACTGATAGTTTCCACGAGTGTCCTTCTCTGTCCCTAAACTCAAGGATTTCAAATATGGTTCAGCAAAATTGGTTTAGAACAGAATAGCACACTGACACTTTCCCTCACTGTCCTACTCTGTCCCTACAAACAAGATTTTGCACAGAATAGCACACTGATAGTTTCCACAAGTGTCCTTCTCTGTCCCTAAACTCAAGGATTTCAAATATGGTTCAGCAAAATTGGTTTAGAACAGAATAGCACACTGACACTTTCCCTCACTGTCCTACTCTGGCCCTCCCTACAAACAAGATTTAGCACAGAATAGCACACTGATAGTTTCCACGAGTGTCCTTCTCTGTCCCTAAACTCAAGGATTTCAAATATGGTTCAGCAAGATTGGTTTAGAACAGAATAGCACACTGACACTTTCCCTCACTGTTCTACTCTGTCCCTACAAACAAGATTTAGCACAGAATAGCACACTGATAGTTTCCACGAGTGTCCTTCTCTGTCCCTAAACTCAAGGATTTCAAATATGGTTCAGCAAAATTGGTTTAGAACAGAATAGCACACTGACACTTTCCCTCACTGTCCTACTCTGTCCCTCCCTACAAACAAGATTTAGCACAGAATAGCACACTGATAGTTTCCACGAGTGTCCTTCTCTGTCCCTAAACTCAAGGATTTCAAATATGGTTCAGCAAGATTGGTTTAGAACAGAATAGCACACTGACACTTTCCCTCACTGTCCTACTCTGTCCCTACAAACAAGATTTTGCACAGAATAGCACACTGATAGTTTCCACGAGTGTCCTTCTCTGTCCCTAAACTCAAGGATTTCAAATATGGTTCAGCAAAATTGGTTTAGAACAGAATAGCACACTGACACTTTCCCTCACTGTCCTACTCTGTCCCTACAAACAAGATTTAGCACAGAATAGCACACTGATAGTTTCCACGAGTGTCCTTCTCTGTCCCTAAACTCAAGGATTTCAAATATGGTTCAGCAAAATTGGTTTAGAACAGAATAGCACACTGACACTTTCCCTCACTGTCCTACTCTGTCCCTACAAACAAGATTTTGCACAGAATAGCACACTGATAGTTTCCACGAGTGTCCTTCTCTGTCCCTAAACTCAAGGATTTCAAATATGGTTCAGCAAAATTGGTTTAGAACAGAATAGCACACTGACACTTTCCCTCACTGTCCTACTCTGGCCCTCCCTACAAACAAGATTTAGCACAGAATAGCACACTGATAGTTTCCACGAGTGTCCTTCTCTGTCCCTAAACTCAAGGATTTCAAATATGGTTCAGCAAGATTGGTTTAGAACAGAATAGCACACTGACACTTTCCCTCACTGTCCTACTCTGTCCCTACAAACAAGATTTAGCACAGAATAGCACACTGATAGTTTCCACGAGTGTCCTTCTCTGTCCCTAAACTCAAGGATTTCAAATATGGTTCAGCAAAATTGGTTTAGAACAGAATAGCACACTGACACTTTCCCTCACTGTCCTACTCTGTCCCTCCCTACAAACAAGATTTAGCACAGAATAGCACACTGATAGTTTCCACGAGTGTCCTTCTCTGTCCCTAAACTCAAGGATTTCAAATATGGTTCAGCAAAATTGGTTTAGAACAGAATAGCACACTGACACTTTCCCTCACTGTCCTACTCTGTCCCTCCCTACAAACAAGATTTATCACAGAATAGCACACTGATAGTTTCCACGAGTGTCCTTCTCTGTCCCTAAACTCAAGGATTTCAAATATGGTTCAGCAAGATTGGTTTAGAACAGAATAGCACACTGACACTTTCCCTCACTGTCCTACTCTGTCCCTACAAACAAGATTTAGCACAGAATAGCACACTGATAGTTTCCACGAGTGTCCTTCTCTGTCCCTAAACTCAAGGATTTCAAATATGGTTCAGCAAAATTGGTTTAGAACAGAATAGCACACTGACACTTTCCCTCACTGTCCTACTCTGTCCCTACAAACAAGATTTAGCACAGAATAGCACACTGATAGTTTCCACGAGTGTCCTTCTCTGTCCCTAAACTCAAGGATTTCAAATATGGTTCAGCAAAATTGGTTTAGAACAGAATAGCACACTGACACTTTCCCTCACTGTCCTACTCTGTCCCTACAAACAAGATTTAGCACAGAATAGCACACTGATAGTTTCCACGAGTGTCCTTCTCCGTCCCTAAACTCAAGGATTTCAAATATGGTTCAGCAAAATTGGTTTAGAACAGAATAGCACACTGACACTTTCCCTCACTGTCCTACTCTGGCCCTCCCTACAAACAAGATTTAGCACAGAATAGCACACTGATAGTTTCCACGAGTGTCCTTCTCTGTCCCTAAACTCAAGGATTTCAAATATGGTTCAGCAAGATTGGTTTAGAACAGAATAGCACACTGACACTTTCCCTCACTGTCCTACTCTGTCCCTACAAACAAGATTTAGCACAGAATAGCACACTGATAGTTTCCACGAGTGTCCTTCTCTGTCCCTAAACTCAAGGATTTCAAATATGGTTCAGCAAAATTGGTTTAGAACAGAATAGCACACTGACACTTTCCCTCACTGTCCTACTCTGTCCCTCCCTACAAACAAGATTTAGCACAGAATAGCACACTGATAGTTTCCACGAGTGTCCTTCTCTGTCCCTAAACTCAAGGATTTCAAATATGGTTCAGCAAGATTGGTTTAGAACAGAATAGCACACTGACACTTTCCCTCACTGTCCTACTCTGTCCCTACAAACAAGATTTAGCACAGAATAGCACACTGATAGTTTCCATGAGTGTCCTTCTCTGTCCCTAAACTCAAGGATTTCAAATATGGCTCAGCAAAATTGGTTTAGAACAGAATAGCACACTGACACTTTCCCTCACTGTCCTACTCTGTCCCTCCCTACAAACAAGATTTAGCACAGAATAGCACACTGATAGTTTCCACGAGTGTCCTTCTCTGTCCCTAAACTCAAGGATTTCAAATATGGTTCAGCAAAATTGGTTTAGAACAGAATAGCACACTGACACTTTCCCTCACTGTCCTACTCTGTCCCTACAAACAAGATTTAGCACAGAATAGCACACTGATAGTTTCCACGAGTGTCCTTCTCTGTCCCTAAACTCAAGGATTTCAAATATGGTTCAGCAAAATTGGTTTAGAACAGAATAGCACTCTGACACTTTCCCTCACTGTCCTACTCTGTCCCTCCCTACAAACAAGATTTAGCACAGAATAGCACACTGATAGTTTCCACGAGTGTCCTTCTCTGTCCCTAAACTCAAGGATTTCAAATATGGTTCAGCAAAATTGGTTTAGAACAGAATAGCACACTGACACTTTCCCTCACTGTCCTACTCTGTCCCTCCCTACAAACAAGATTTAGCACAGAATAGCACACTGATAGTTTCCACGAGTGTCCTTCTCTGTCCCTAAACTCAAGGATTTCAAATATGGTTCAGCAAAATTGGTTTAGAACAGAATAGCACACTGACACTTTCCCTCACTGTCCTACTCTGTCCCTCCCTACAAACAAGATTTAGCACAGAATAGCACACTGATAGTTTCCACGAGTGTCCTTCTCTGTCCCTAAACTCAAGGATTTCAAATATGGTTCAGCAAGATTGGTTTAGAACAGAATAGCACACTGACACTTTCCCTCACTGTCCTACTCTGTCCCTACAAACAAGATTTAGCACAGAATAGCACACTGATAGTTTCCACGAGTGTCCTTCTCTGTCCCTAAACTCAAGGATTTCAAATATGGTTCAGCAAAATTGGTTTAGAACAGAATAGCACACTGACACTTTCCCTCACTGTCCTACTCTGTCCCTACAAACAAGATTTAGCACAGAATAGCACACTGATAGTTTCCACGAGTGTCCTTCTCTGTCCCTAAACTCAAGGATTTCAAATATGGTTCAGTAAGATTGGTTTAGAACAGAATAGCACACTGACACTTTCCCTCACTGTCCTACTCTGTCCCTACAAACAAGATTTAGCACAGAATAGCACACTGATAGTTTCCACGAGTGTCCTTCTCTGTCCCTAAACTCAAGGATTTCAAATATGGTTCAGCAAAATTGGTTTAGAACAGAATAGCACACTGACACTTTCCCTCACTGTCCTACTCTGTCCCTCCCTATAAGCAAGATTTAGCACAGAATAGCACACTGATAGTTTCCACGAGTGTCCTCTGTCCCTAAACTCAAGGATTTCAAATATGGTTCAGCAAAATTGGTTTAGAACAGAATAGCACACTGACACTTTCCCTCACTGTCCTACTTTGTCCCTCCCTACAAACAAGATTTAGCACAGAATAGCACACTGATAGTTTCCACGAGTGTCCTTCTCTGTCCCTAAACTCAAGGATTTCAAATATGGTTCAGCAAGATTGGTTTAGAACAGAATAGCACACTGACACTTTCCCTCACTGTCCTACTCTGTCCCTACAAACAAGATTTAGCACAGAATAGCACACTGATAATTTCCACGAGTGTCCTTCTCTGTCCCTAAACTCAAGGATTTCAAATATGGTTCAGCAAAATTGGTTTAGAACAGAATAGCACACTGACACTTTCCCTCACTGTCCTACTCTGTCCCTACAAACAAGATTTAGCACAGAATAGCACACTGATAGTTTCCACGAGTGTCCTTCTCTGTCCCTAAACTCAAGGATTTCAAATATGGTTCAGCAAAATTGGTTTAGAACAGAATAGCACACTGACACTTTCCCTCACTGTCCTACTCTGTCCCTCCCTACAAACAAGATTTAGCACAGAATAGCACACTGATAGTTTCCACGAGTGTCCTTCTCTGTCCCTAAACTCAAGGATTTCAAATATGGTTCAGCAAAATTGGTTTAGAACAGAATAGCACACTGACACTTTCCCTCACTGTCCTACTCTGTCCCTCCCTACAAACAAGATTTAGCACAGAATAGCACACTGATAGTTTCCACGAGTGTCCTTCTCTGTCCCTAAACTCAAGGATTTCAAATATGGTTCAGCAAAATTGGTTTAGAACAGAATAGCACACTGACACTTTCCCTCACTGTCCTACTCTGTCCCTACAAACAAGATTTAGCACAGAATAGCACACTGATAGTTTCCACGAGTGTCCTTCTCTGTCCCTAAACTCAAGGATTTCAAATATGGTTCAGCAAAATTGGTTTAGAACAGAATAGCACACTGACACTTTCCCTCACTGTCCTACTCTGTCCCTCCCTACAAACAAGATTTAGCACAGAATAGCACACTGATAGTTTCCACGAGTGTCCTTCTCTGTCCCTAAACTCAAGGATTTCAAATATGGTTCAGCAAGATTGGTTTAGAACAGAATAGCACACTGACACTTTCCCTCACTGTCCTACTCTGTCCCTACAAACAAGATTTAGCACAGAATAGCACACTGATAGTTTCCACGAGTGTCCTTCTCTGTCCCTAAACTCAAGGATTTCAAATATGGTTCAGCAAAATTGGTTTAGAACAGAATAGCACACTGACACTTTCCCTCACTGTCCTACTCTGTCCCTCCCTACAAACAAGATTTAGCACAGAATAGCACACTGATAGTTTCCACGAGTGTCCTTCTCTGTCCCTAAACTCAAGGATTTCAAATATGGTTCAGCAAGATTGGTTTAGAACAGAATAGCACACTGACACTTTCCCTCACTGTCCTACTCTGTCCCTACAAACAAGATTTAGCACAGAATAGCACACTGATAGTTTCCACGAGTGTCCTTCTCTGTCCCTAAACTCAAGGATTTCAAATATGGTTCAGCAAGATTGGTTTAGAACAGAATAGCACACTGACACTTTCCCTCACTGTCCTACTCTGTCCCTACAAACAAGATTTAGCACAGAATAGCACACTGATAATTTCCACGAGTGTCCTTCTCTGTCCCTAAACTCAAGGATTTCAAATATGGTTCAGCAAAATTGGTTTAGAACAGAATAGCACACTGACACTTTCCCTCACTGTCCTACTCTGTCCCTACAAACAAGATTTAGCACAGAATAGCACACTGATAGTTTCCACGAGTGTCCTTCTCTGTCCCTAAACTCAAGGATTTCAAATATGGTTCAGCAAAATTGGTTTAGAACAGAATAGCACACTGACACTTTCCCTCACTGTCCTACTCTGTCCCTCCCTACAAACAAGATTTAGCACAGAATAGCACACTGATAGTTTCCACGAGTGTCCTTCTCTGTCCCTAAACTCAAGGATTTCAAATATGGTTCAGCAAAATTGGTTTAGAACAGAATAGCACACTGACACTTTCCCTCACTGTCCTACTCTGTCCCTCCCTACAAACAAGATTTAGCACAGAATAGCACACTGATAGTTTCCACGAGTGTCCTTCTCTGTCCCTAAACTCAAGGATTTCAAATATGGTTCAGCAAAATTGGTTTAGAACAGAATAGCACACTGACACTTTCCCTCACTGTCCTACTCTGTCCCTACAAACAAGATTTAGCACAGAATAGCACACTGATAGTTTCCACGAGTGTCCTTCTCTGTCCCTAAACTCAAGGATTTCAAATATGGTTCAGCAAAATTGGTTTAGAACAGAATAGCACACTGACACTTTCCCTCACTGTCCTACTCTGTCCCTCCCTACAAACAAGATTTAGCACAGAATAGCACACTGATAGTTTCCACGAGTGTCCTTCTCTGTCCCTAAACTCAAGGATTTCAAATATGGTTCAGCAAGATTGGTTTAGAACAGAATAGCACACTGACACTTTCCCTCACTGTCCTACTCTGTCCCTACAAACAAGATTTAGCACAGAATAGCACACTGATAGTTTCCACGAGTGTCCTTCTCTGTCCCTAAACTCAAGGATTTCAAATATGGTTCAGCAAAATTGGTTTAGAACAGAATAGCACACTGACACTTTCCCTCACTGTCCTACTCTGTCCCTCCCTACAAACAAGATTTAGCACAGAATAGCACACTGATAGTTTCCACGAGTGTCCTTCTCTGTCCCTAAACTCAAGGATTTCAAATATGGTTCAGCAAGATTGGTTTAGAACAGAATAGCACACTGACACTTTCCCTCACTGTCCTACTCTGTCCCTACAAACAAGATTTAGCACAGAATAGCACACTGATAGTTTCCACGAGTGTCCTTCTCTGTCCCTAAACTCAAGGATTTCAAATATGGTTCAGCAAAATTGGTTTAGAACAGAATAGCACACTGACACTTTCCCTCACTGTCCTACTCTGTCCCTACAAACAAGATTTAGCACAGAATAGCACACTGATAGTTTCCACGAGTGTCCTTCTCTGTCCCTAAACTCAAGGATTTCAAATATGGTTCAGCAAAATTGGTTTAGAACAGAATAGCACACTGACACTTTCCCTCACTGTCCTACTCTGTCCCTTCAAACAAGATTTAGCACAGAATAGCACACTGATAGTTTCCACGAGTGTCCTTCTCTGTCCCTAAACTCAAGGATTTCAAATATGGTTCAGCAAAATTGGTTTAGAACAGAATAGCACACTGACACTTTCCCTCACTGTCCTACTCTGTCCCTCCCTACAAACAAGATTTAGCACAGAATAGCACACTGATAGTTTCCACGAGTGTCCTTCTCTGTCCCTAAACTCAAGGATTTCAAATATGGTTCAGCAAAATTGGTTTAGAACAGAATAGCACACTGACACTTTCCCTCACTGTCCTACTCTGTCCCTACAAACAAGATTTAGCACAGAATAGCACACTGATAGTTTCCACGAGTGTCCTTCTCTGTCCCTAAACTCAAGGATTTCAAATATGGTTCAGCAAGATTGGTTTAGAACAGAATAGCACACTGACACTTTCCCTCACTGTCCTAATCTGTCCCTACAAACAAGATTTAGCACAGAATAGCACACTGATAGTTTCCACGAGTGTCCTTCTCTGTCCCTAAACTCAAGGATTTCAAATATGGTTCAGCAAAATTGGTTTAGAACAGAATAGCACACTGACACTTTCCCTCACTGTCCTACTCTGTCCCTCCCTACAAACAAGATTTAGCACAGAATAGCACACTGATAGTTTCCACGAGTGTCCTTCTCTGTCCCTAAACTCAAGGATTTCAAATATGGTTCAGCAAAATTGGTTTAGAACAGAATAGCACACTGACACTTTCCCTCACTGTCCTACTCTGTCCCTCCCTACAAACAAGATTTAGCACAGAATAGCACACTGATAGTTTCCACGAGTGTCCTTCTCTGTCCCTAAACTCAAGGATTTCAAATATGGTTCAGCAAAATTGGTTTAGAACAGAATAGCACACTGACACTTTCCCTCACTGTCCTACTCTGTCCCTCCCTACAAACAAGATTTAGCACAGAATAGCACACTGATAGTTTCCACGAGTGTCCTTCTCTGTCCCTAAACTCAAGGATTTCAAATATGGTTCAGCAAGATTGGTTTAGAACAGAATAGCACACTGACACTTTCCCTCACTGTCCTACTCTGTCCCTAGAAACAAGATTTAGCACAGAATAGCACACTGATAGTTTCCACGAGTGTCCTTCTCTGTCCCTAAACTCAAGGATTTCAAATATGGTTCAGCAAGATTGGTTTAGAACAGAATAGCACACTGTCAGTTTCACTCACTGTCCTACTCTGTCCCTACAAACAAGATTTAGCACAGAATAGCACACTGACACTTTCCCTCACTGTACCTCTCTGTCCCTAAACTCAAGGATTGAAAATATGGTTCAGCAAGATTGGTTTAGAACAGAATAGCACACTGTTAGTTTCACTCACTGTACCTCTCTGTCCCTAAACTCAAGGATTGAAAATATGGTTCAGCAAGATTGGTTTAGAACAGAATAGCACACTGTCAGTTTCACTCACTGTCCTACTCTGTCCCTACAAACAAAATTTAGCACAGAATAGCACACTGACACTTTCCCTCACTGTACCTCTCTGTCCCTACAAACAAGGTTTAGCACAGAATAACACACTGACACTCTCCCTACCTATCCTTATTTGTCCCTAAACACAAGGAATCCAGGATTAGTAAAGGAAAAAAAATGACACTGTCCCTGCCTATGCTTCTCTTTCCCTGCTCCGGAACACACTACACAAGGCCGCCGCGCTGGCGGCCTTTTATAGTGTGGGGCGTGTACTAAACCCCCTCAGCAATAATTGGCCACAGGCATCCTGCCTGTGGCCAATCATTGCTCTCCTCGCTGCCGGCTTGGCCAATCACAGCGCCTGGATGACACTGCGATGGCGTAGTGCATTGTGGGCCGTTCGCGTCACTCGAATTTGGCGCAAACGGCCCAAATCGTTCGATCTTCGTCGAACGATCGAACAGCCGATGTTCGAGTCGAACGTATGTTCGACTCGAACACGAAGCTCATCCCTACCCCTGATGCAGAACCCGGGATCCCTAACCCTTTTTAGGACAATAACATGCATAATAGTCGTTATAATTAGCACTTTAGATTTCGAATGTTCGCATCCTTTGTATTTAATAGGGTTCTAAAGTTCGTGCGAACTTTCGGTCCGTTCGCGGGTTCTGGTGTGAACCGAACCCGGGGGTGTTCGGCTCATCACTATCGGCTAGGAAAAGGGGTGGTTTGATAGGTGGCAGTAGTTGAGGGTGGGGTGAAATAGGGATTGTGGGGTGAGAGAGTTGGGATGGAAAAGGCTGTGATCGCTGGGGGGAAGAGGATGGGGATAGGAGGGTTATTGGGAAACATGGGGGCAGGGGTGACAGCTGGTAGAGGGAAGTTGGAGGCAACAGGCAGAAGTGACTGCAGGCATGGTACAGGAGACCGTCAGAGACTGCAGACATGGTACAGGAGACCGTCAAAGACTGCAGGCATGGTACAGGAGACAGATAGGGACTGCAGACATGGTACAGGAGACAGTCAGGGACTGCAGACATGGTACAGGAGACAGTCAGAGACTGCAGACATGGTACAGGAGACCATCAAAGACTGCAGGCATGGTACAGGAGACAGTCAGGGACTGCAGGCATGGTACAGGAGGCAGTCAGGGACTGCAGGCACGGTGCAGGAGACAGTCAGGGACTGCAGGCATGGTACAGGAGACAGTCAGGGACTGCAGGCATAGTACAGGAGACAGTTAGGGACTGCAGGAATGGTACAGGAGACAGTCAGGGACTGCAAACATGGTACAGGAGACAGTCAGGGACTGCAGACATGGTACAGGAGACAGTCAGGGACTGCAGACATGGTACAGGAGACCGTCAGAGACTGCAGACATGGTACAGGAGACCGTCAAAGACTGCAGGCATGGTACAGGAGACAGTCAGAGACTGCAGGCATGGTACAGGAGACAGTCAGGGACTGCAGGCATGGTACAGGAGACAGTCAGGGACTGCATGCATGGTGCAGGAGACAGTCAGGGACTGCAGGCATGGTACAGGAGACAGTCAGAGACTGCAGGCATGGTACAGGAGACAGTCAGAGACTGCAGGCATGGTACAGGAGACAGTCAGGGACTGCAAACATGGTACAGGAGACAGTCAGGGACTGCAGACATGGTACAGGAGACAGTCAGGGACTGCAGGCATTGTACAGGAGGCAGTTGGGACTGCAGGCATGGTACAGGAGACATTTAGGGACTGCAGGCATGGTACAAGAGACAGTTAGGGACTGCAGGCATGGTACAAGAGACAGTTAGGGACTGCAGGCATTGTACAAGAGACAGTTAGGGACTGCAGGCATGGTACAAGAGACAGTTAGGGACTGCAGGCATAGTACAGGAGACAGTCAGGGACTGCAGGCAGGGTACAGGAGACAGGGACTGCAGACATGGTACAGGAGACAGTCAGGGACTGCAGACATGGTACAGGAGACCGTCAGAGACTGCAGACATGGTACAGGAGACCGTCAAAGACTGCAGGCATGGTACAGGAGACAGTCAGGGACTGAAAGCATGGTACAGGAGACAGTCAGGGACTGCAGGCATGGTGCAGGAGACAGTCAGGGACTGCAGGCATGGTACAGGAGACAGTCAGAGACTGCAGGCATGGTACAGGAGACAGTCAGGGACTGCAGGCATAGTACAGGAGACAGTTAGGGACTGCAGGCATGGTACAGGAGGCAGTTAGGGACTGCAGGCATGGTACAAAAGGCAGTTAGGGACTGCAGACATGGTACAAAAGACAGTTAGGGACTGCAGGCATGGTACAAGAGACAGTTAGGGACTGCAGGCATGGTACAAGAGACAGTTAGGGACTGCAGGCATGGTACAAGAGACAGTTAGGGACTGCAGGGATGGTGCAAGAGACAGTTAGGGACTGCAGGCATGGTACAGGAGACAGTTAGGGACTGCAGGCATGGCACAGGAGACAGTTAGGGACTACAGGCATGATACAGGAGACAGTTAAGGACTGCAGGCAGGGTACAGGTGTCTCTCGTGGGAGAGGAGCTGGCCCGGACAGCACACGGAGGAGGGAGAGAGCCCTGCTGCTCAGTACAACAGGATACCGCTGTACAGAGTCTTCATACAGAGCCCTCTGTTCTCTGCCTCAGCATCCAGCCAGGGAGAGCCCGGATCCAGTGCTTTGTGTGGCCGGAAGTCAGTGCTGGAGGAGGGAGGTGTGCAGTGCGGAGACAAGGCTGGTGGGCTGTTAGGATAGGCGGGCCTGCACCAAGCAATGCCACTGGGAGGAAGCAGGGATGGCACTGTCCGGAGGGGAGGAGGAGGTGGTCCGCTCTCAAGCGACGTCACTTCCGGTATCGGTTTCAGGTATCGAAGCATTTTCGCGAGTACCGATTCTCGCGAAAATGGCTAGTATCGGCGCCGATACCGATACCAGTATCGGTATCGGTGCATCCCTACTTCTGACCCCTCTTCTTCCTTTTTTTATAGGCCAAAAGCAAAGCCATTAGGGAGAGCAAGCCTACACATATGTCCATGAGGGAGGAATGTTAAAATTATTTTTAAAGGGAAGGAGGGAAAGAGTGGACAAAAGGCTATCACAATTCCATGTTAAGAGGCATAGCAGTTTGCTCCCCACTTGTATGATATATGCAGTGTCTATTATTTGTTATCCAGTGGCATATACAGTGTGTACTAAATGGATTTGAGTGATTCAAGCATTACCTTTTCAATTTCAGTTGTTTTTAGTTCCAGGGTACCCCTTGTGCCCCCTTCAATGTAATTATTAGGCTTAACACCCATACAGTAATATCCACAGTGCTTATTGGAAATGGTACAGATTTCAGTAGCTGAATCAACAATGAGGTTGCAAAACCAGGGAGGTACCATAGCCATACTACTTCACTGCACATATTATAAATATTTGTTGTGTTCATAGACACATTCATATGGTAAGCGCTCTTTAATACTTTAAAACAGTCATTGTAGAATGTCATTAGCATATAAGTCTATAGTTGTATATGAAATAATGTGGAATTACTGAACTTCATCAGCATTGGTTTTCCTTGCTGATCCACCTCAACCAATGTCTTCTTTGGCAGATATATCTTGTCAGCATGTTTAAGACTTGACACCACTGAACTTGTCCTGAAGTTCACTTAAGCAACATACCAGTCTTTCTACAAGCAGCTTGCAAACATTTAATGAGATTAAGCTATTCTAAACGTAGCCAGATCCATTCCGGCACGGGGCATGCACTCGTCCAAGTAAACCCTCACTCAGAGTGCCAAAAGCCTTGGAAGCTGGCTCAAGACACTGAACACAATAAGTTGCTTACAATTTGCTTATTAATCAGCTCCTCTAAATAAATACATTAATGCTAGGGATGTAAGCCTTTCAAAGGGGTTTATGTGTCACTTTCTAGCTGAGAAGTGGTGTACTAGGGTACTCTTTCTAAATGTATATTTATACTTTTTTTGCTTTACTTTCAGTACAGGTTGTACAGCATACTGTTCATTTACAGTTTGCTGGTACTTAATGATGCAGCAGAATAAAAAATGGTTATGCTGGCACACAAGCTGCCTGAAAATATGAATGTGGTGCTTCTGTGTTGGCAAGTCAGTCTATATTAAGGGCCAAAGTGGCTGCGAAACCCAGAAGCAATAGACTTCCTTTTTTTTATAAACAAAACTGGGCAGTCCATAAGGGCAGGGTTTTTGGCACAAAGACTGAACTCTGAAAAAGAATGCCTAATTTGTAGATGGAAAGTAACAATAGCATAACAGTACAGTATATGAATTCAAGCCTGTACATCATCCGCATTGTGGTTTAGATAATTTTTTACCTCCTGTGACGGGAGAGCCCGTGGAACCCAGAATCCCTTGGAAAGTATGGAATACCCTTGTTTCAGCTGCCCGTGCACCAATAACAGAGAAAGGGAGTTTCAGCAGCAGACGGCGCCCCAGAATGATGACACCAACCCAGCTGAAGTGCTGGTCACCGGACAGAGGGTCCAAGACCTCTGCCCCACACCTGTGGCAGTTCCGGAGGCTCAGGGTGAGAAGGTGGCAATCACTTCCCAGCAGCCAGATGAGGGAACGGAAAAGGAAGCAGCCAGTTCACCTCCCCAATGGCAGCTGCACAGTTTGGGAGGGGCCGAATCCAGCCTCCTGCCCCAATGGTTAGCCGAAGCGGATGCTGTGGAGTTCCCAGCAGAAGTGCTTGCAACAAGGCAGAGTGCTACCAAACTCTGCCCAGCACCGGCAACAACTGTGGAGTTCCAGGGAGCTGGGGCAGTCGGCTCATCTCTCCAGCCACAGGTTACAGAATGTATGGACTTAATGGACTGTTCATAGGATGTTATAGATTATGCATCACCTGCTCAAGTACTGGCAGCAGGACAGAGAACTGCAGACCCCTGCTCTACACCCGAGGAAGTTTCGGAGGCCCGAGGTGAGAAGGTGATGGTTCCTCTTTCCCAGTGGATTTCAGAGATGCAGGGAGGAGAAGCAGCCATTTCCCCTCCCCTACAAGGGTTTGTGCACCTGGGAGACAATACCAGTGAAAGGGAGTTCCAACAGCAGACGGCACCCCAGAATGATGACACCAACCCAGCTGAAGTGCTACCAACCTCTGCCCAGCACCGGCAACAACTACAGAGTTCCAGGGAGCAGGGGCAGTCGGCCTCCCTCCCCAACAGTTAGCCGGAGCAGATGGTGTGGGGTTTCCAGCAGAAGGGCTGGCAACAGGACAGAGTGCTGCTGACCTCTACCCTCAACTAACAGAAGAAGGAGTTCGGTCTTCACTGACACAACCCCAGAAAATGGTGCGACACTGAGACAGGAGGATGTCAGCCTTGCTTTGCAAGCACTGGGGGATTTTCATCTACCACAAGTGGATGGGACTTTAGTCTCCACGTGTATACCCCAGGGATGCTGGGCAGTCGGCCCAGATCCCCAACAGCATGACGGAGGGAGCCCAGTCACCCTGTCTTCTCTCCAGTGGCTGAAAGGACTCCAGGGAGAAGGGCCAGTCCAGGCCTCTCCCCAGCGGCGGATATGTTCTATGAGAGAGGCAGAGGTTGGCTGGGTGAGTAATGCTCTGTTTTGAACAATTTGTTTTGACTATGGACTAACTTCGGAGTCAACCCGTCTGGGGTCTCCTCCTGTGTTAGTCTTCTGCCGAAAGAGGAGAGATGTGACGGGAGGGCCCGTGGAACCCAGAATCCCTTGGAAAGTATGGGATACCCTTGTTTCAGCTCCCCATGCACCTCTTATGTCTAAATCACCCTGTGTCCATTAGGGGCATAGGGTGACTGAGAAAATATATCTTGGATTACTTAAAATGGGACAGAAATATTTATCCACAATATCCCCCAGGATATGTAAAGACTATTCTTTGTTTGATTCTGAACTCAACATATTAATTGAAAGAGCTGATCACATTGGCTTTTGTACAATGTAGGATACGAGCCGACTCCTACTGGAGCTCCTGCTATTGTGTGAAGATGTCCTATGTTTATACTTATGATAATGTGTATTGTATAGCCGGTGAGCTAGGAGATGTGAAGTCTAGCCTAAAGGTAATGTCTCTGAGTCATCTTGGCTGCTTAAAGGGATTAGTTAATTAGCTCATGTTAATTAGGTCTGGTCACAGGTGTATTTTCAGAGTAATATGAGCAGGATATGTATGCACCTCCTCTTTTACTGTATATAAGACTGTATTCTTTTTCTAATAAACCACTCCATGTTCAGCAGACAAACAAGTACCGTCTTGTTGTGTGCTTGTGAGCAGTTGGAATATCTGATATCTATATCCAGACTGGGAGGAAGTGGTATATGACAGAAGGACTTAAGCGGAGTGTGGGACCTTCCGTTACACCTCCAGTATCAGGAATAGCAAAGTGTGATGACATAATTTTCTTATGCTTTGCTGGCTTGTTAGTAATGTGAGTAAGTAGGAACTCTTTTCACCTTTTTTTTTTTTATAAAATAAATGTCTGTTCTTGAACAAACCACCAATCCAGCAACCTTTTTTTGTTTCTACTTTTAAGGACTGATTCTCTTAGTGCCAACTGTTCCATGAAGATTGCTTCTGATAAGATTTCTCCAGACTGTAGATGGGTGCATTTCTTTCAAGATTACCTAAACCCTATCACCGACCAAAGTCTGCTTTTTCACTTGTATTTACAGATAAGCCTATAATAAGGCCTACCTGTAGGCACTGTGATTATCCCCTAAATGTGCACTGTTTAGGAGATATTCACAAGTGTAGCAGTGCACTGTGGTCTGAATTGGCAGCACACTCAAGTGCTGTGCCACCATCATGACTCTCGTGCACGTGGGTGGGAGTGGGATCATTGAGGCCCATTCAATCAAACAGCTGGAGCATGCAAACCCGGAAGGGAGACTAGGTGAAGATGGAAGCCCTGGAAGCCCTGTCAGTATTGATATTGCACTGCTGGAGGGATCTGTCATAATGTGCTAATATGTGATGCATACTAGCACATTATGACATTAACATGCAGGGGGGCCATTGTTTTTTTCTTAAGAGAGTTTACTACCGCTTTAGGCCTCATTAACACCACACGTGCAAAAAAAAATACGTTTGATGTGTTTACATTCAACCCAATTTCACTTGCAGAGGCACAAGTTTACAGCAGTTTTCATGTGCGTTTCAGTGAGTTTTCATTCATGTTTTTTTATGCACAGACTGACATCACATCCTGTGTCATCATTCTGTCCTCTTCATCAGTGCCCATCATTCTGTCCTCATCATCAGTGCCCATCATTCTGTCCTCATCATCAGTGCCCACCATTCTTTTCTCCTAATATGTGCCAGTCATTCTTTCCTCCTCATCTGTGCCAGACATTCTGTCCCTTGCCGTTCTGTCTATCTCATCAGTGCCCGCCATTCTTTCCTCATCATCAGTGCCCATCATTCTGTCCCCCACCATCAGTGTCCCCTGCCATTCCGTCATCCTCATCTGTGCCGCCATTCTGCCCTCCACCATTAGTGCCCCCCTCCATTCTAACTCACGCCATCAGTTTCCCCCACCATTCTTTCCTCCTCATTTGTGCTGCCATTCTGTTCCCCACCATTCTGTCCTCAGCCATCAGTGCCCTGCCACAGTCCCCCTTGCACCAGACACATCTGAGTGGCAGCATTATCCCAGCCGGGATCTGCTGTGAGGGAAAGTGGGCGGGCAGTATAGACACAGAGCACCACTCTGCTGTCCCTCCCACTTCTTGTCACACGGGGTCGTGCAGAGCATGACTGTCAGTTTTGTCTCAGTTGCACTATGGAGCTGTGAGGAAAACTGTGGACATGCTGCATTTAGCCAGCTTAGCCACTTTAGAACCTCGCTATAGCCGGAGGACGTCCACAGAGGTTGTGGACATCCTCCAAGAGCCACAACCCCCATGCACCCCCTGGGGCGTGCATCCAGCGTGCTCTGTGATCGCAGTAAGGGGCCAAACACAGCGGCCCATGAGATCATGGGCCAAACACAGCGGCTTATGTGACCATGTGATCATGTGATCAGCTGTATCCAATCACAGCTGATCACATGTAAACAAACTTGCCAGTTATCGGCATGCCTTTCCTCACACGCTGTCACACCGTGAGGAGAGCCGGTAACTGGCAAGCGTGACAGCTGACATGTACACAGATATTCAGGAAACTGATCATCAGTGCGCTGATTATCAGTGCAGCCCCATCAGTGCTGCTTATCAGTGCTCATCAGTGCCATCTATTAGTACCTCCTCATTAGTGCCGTCTATCAGTGCCCATCAGTGCCGCCTATCAGTGCCGCCTTTCAGTACCTCCTCATCAGTACAGCCTCATTAGTGCCCATCAGTGCAGCCTATCAGTGCCCATCAGTGCAGCCTCATCAGCGCACATCAGTGAAGAAGAAAAATTACTTATTTGCAAAATTTATATATCAGAAATTTTATTTTTTTCAAAAATTTCAGTCTTTTTTTATTTGTTTAGCAAAAAATAAAAAAAACAATAGTGATTAAATACCACCAAAAGAAAGCTATATCTGTCTCAAAAAAATTATAAGATTAAAGGAGGGTGATTAGCAGGTGGCAAAAACATGGCTCAACCGCACATGTTTGCCACCCCCCATCCGCAAATCTTAATTGAGGCCTTACACTTTTTTTTTATTTATTTTTTAAATATTTGTTTGAATTTTCTTAAATTTTTTACACTTTTTTCACAAAACTGTGGAGGGGCTTTGGTGAAATATCAGGGGTCTAAAAAGAACCTCCTGCCCCACTGATCGCCTTCTTCTGTCCACCATCCGCTTCTTCCTGCTACCCCCCTTATCTGTGACACTGCCTCGGTCCTGCTCTGTTTTCCTTTACACTGCTTGTCACATGTTATGCTGTCAGTTTCCCTTAGTTCATGTGGGGAACTGTTGCGGAAAACTGCAGACATGCTGCACAATTCCACACAGCTCAGCACTGCATATCACACGTGTGTTTTGGTGTGAACGAGACACATAGAAAACAATTGCATTCTATGTGTCTTGCAGAGACCTGCGTTTTCCTAGTTGCGAAAAATGCAGGTCTCGGCAGATGGTGTGAACAACCCCTTAAGTAGTACTCCAGTCAGATAGAATGACACACAATAATGCAACTTTGTATTAATTAATACATCATTAAATGTGTTTTTTAATGCAACCTACTGATGTAAGTACCTGAATTTGACTTGGCATCAGCCTCATGCAATTCTCTGTACAGCAGGTCTCAGACTGGGACTGGGACAGGGAGAATAGCGCTGAGCCAATCATTTGTGCTGCAATGCTCATGTACTAACAAGGGATATGCTGACAGCAGGAAGCCCTGGTTCACACTGAATGTGGCTTTGAAATCACCTGACTTTACTTGAAATTGCATGATTTCAAAGCCACATGTCAGTGTGACTTAAAGTGCAACTTGTCACTGAGAATATGAATATTTATCTGATGGAATATTTATCAGCCAACCCCTGGATGGGGGCACCCAGAAGGTGGCTGGGGAGAGGATAAATATTTGGGAAGCCTGTCAGCAGGGCAAATCTCTGAGTCCTGGGGCTGCTGCACCCAGCAGGCAGCCAGTGTGTATAACTTAGAAGAGTTGCTGTTGGACCTCAGCTTGTGCTTCGCTGAGGGCCTGCCTAAAAGGTATTGCTGGAGAGTATCACCTGTGGAGGCAGCCTGAAGAAGGATCATTTTCCCCCATCAGTGGAGAGTGTTGCATGAAGGCTGGACGGCAGACAGCTGTCCTTGGATATTGTGAGTAGGACCTGATCTAGGATCCAAGTTGTGCTTGTGCTTTGGAGGAGTGAACGCCAGAGGATGCTACATGGGCTGAGACTGCTCGTATAGAGTCTCAGATTAACTATCCCCTCTACCCCAATGAAGTCTGCTGTTAAAGGATTTTAGCTCAAAAGTCTGTCCTCTTTGCATTTTAGGGTTTCCTGAACCCTCATCCCTCTCTCCTCTTTGAAGCACTGCAATAAATCTACAGAAATATATCCCCTAGAATGAGCCTCTCTGTGTTGGTGTGCTTGGGACTGGTGTTTGGGCATGCCAGCCTCTGAACAAGTAAGGGAGACCTGGGTCATGTCCTGCGACCCCTCCAGGGGTAAGACTACAGTGTAATGTCAATTTAAGTGAATCACTGTGCTTTTGGTAATCAGGCCCCCCTAATGTATGAAGGACAGTAAACTGGCCCTTTGTTTAAAAAGTTTGTAGAGTCCTGTAATATGTATTATTTTTTCTTTTCAATTTTGGATTGACATACTTTAGGCAGCAAGTAAACCCACAAATACAGTATATCTTCTTTTCAAATATAATCTCAAACACTAAAGAGCAAAATATTTGGTCTGTGCTATACAAATAGATACACTTTAATTGTGAAGTAGATTTACTCATGTATTTAAAATGCATGCTTTTGGGGGATGATTGTGTGGTAGGGAGTGTTAAGTGTATTGTGGTGTGTTAATTGTATCTAGGGTGTTTACCGTAGTCTGCAGAGTATAATGAGTTGTATGATGTGGTATGATAAGTGTTTTTGGGGTGAATGGTAGGGATTGTTTAGTGTATTATAGTAAATAGTGCTGTGCACTGAATTATGCCTGGTACACACTATGAGATTATTGGACGAATGATCGTCTGCTTTTTTTATTGCCTGCTAGTCTCATATCGAAAATGAAGAGTTCCAAAAATTCTCATACAACAGAATAAAAATTTGTAAGTGATTAAATGTGTTGTAGTGTATTTGTATTGTATTTTCAAACGTCAACTGTACTGATTAAAAAAAAATCGTACGATCTGGTATCATACTAGAAAAAAAATTGTGCTTGTCCTATTGGATATTTTTGCATGAATTGCCATGATCAGCTTTCGAAAACTGTGTACTAATGATCAGATTATCATACGATCACTTCGAAAGCGGTATTTTTCCTACAATTTTCTGATGGTGTGTAGGGGCCATTAGACTACAAGCAGTAATGTCAATGCCCAGTGTGAATTCCTTTTGCGCAGTACAATGAGAAAACACATGAAAACTGTAACAACCTCTTGCTGATCACATAATGCATATGTGCCATGGAAGGAATGGTGTGCCCTAACGCCCAAATGTTGCACATATGCCTCCATGGCGGCTGAGGTTTCTGTGCTGAGAGTGTGTTTACTGCTTGTTACCAGACTGAGCTGTCACAGATAGCTACTGACATCTGTTTATGATCAGAAACAAGTAGGGTGGGCTGTTGATCATGTCATCAATGTGACAACCAGTTACAGTGATCGCATGGTTGGGAAGCCTGTCCTGCCTTCCAGGTGTTGAGACCCAGTTAAATGGCGACCCAGAGGGGTTTAAATAAATTGAAAAGTGCTCTACAAAACTAATGCCACGTACACACGATCGGAAATTCCAACAAGAAAAGTCCCATGTGAGCTTTTGGACGGAAATTCTGACCGTGTGTATGCTCCATTGGACTTTTGCTGTTGGAATTTCCGCCAACAAAAGATTAAGAGCTGGTTCTCAAATTTCAGCCGGAAAAAATTCCTATGGGCAATTCCGATCGTCTGTAGCAATTCCGACGCGCAAAATTCCGACGCATGCTCGGAAGCATTGAACTTCATTTTCTCGGCTCGTCGTAGTGTTGTACGTCACCGCGTTCTTAACGCTCGAATGTTCCGAGAACTTTTGTGTGACCGTGTGTATGCAAGCCAAGCTTGAGCGGAATTCCGTCGGAAAAAACATCCAAGGTTTTTCCGACGGAAAATCCGATCGTGTGTACGCGGCATAAGTATTCTTTTGTAACAGATTAGTTCTGCTTTAAGAAAACACCCATGTTTTCTCTTGCCACGAACCTTGCCCACTTTAGACATAACATTATATATTCGCTTTAGGCCCCTCATTAATTGGAAATGTGTCTGTCATCTATACTGGAATTCAACATATGGAACCCAAATTTTGTCTAGGGTGCTAATTTGTTAAGAACCGGCTTTGACTGGCAAACATATCTGGAATGAAAAGGATATAGTCATGCATTGTTTATATCCCTGTTAGGCAATGAAAATGGAGCTCTGCACTCTCGTCCTTTCCAAACATTCAAATGCAGCCTGATGTCTGAGGGTACCTTAACACCATCAAGCTGATTTCTAATTGAAGGATTGCTTACGACACATCCTCACAGTTTGCTATTAAATAATTCCTATAATGTTAAAGAGTACTTACTCTTATAAGAACATGAAAGAAAATATTGGTCTTCTTTACCAGATACAAATCTATTCTCTTCCTCACTTTCTTAGCTAGTTAGAGGAACTGGGGTTAAATTTGCTGAAGCCTGAAGAGGAGAGCAACTTATTGTCTATGCCATGTGAAGTTAAGAGGGTGCTTTTCTCTACCAACTATAGGCAAATGCAGACACAGAGCTGTTTCTCTTGCAGAACATAATACACAATGCTGAGTACTGTTTTCTTTTTCCCATAAAGTTGCGCTTTATAAACCTTTATGGACAGAATTTAGGCAGCGGTACAAGATTTTGGAAATGTAATCCTTTTTTGCTCTCCCCCTCTGTAGACAAACTCTTTTGTGGCTCAGGATAATCCCATTAGGAAATGAGATTTGAATGCGTGTGTATTGTGTCGAGTTATTGATATTCCAAAACAGGCTCATGAGAAAAATGAAAGGGCTTAAATACTACAAAAAGTAGCTGTGTAAGAAAGAAATCTGGAACTTTCATACAGCAGCCAACTCATGCCTCTACTTTATTACTTAGAAACAAACGTTATTACTTACTTAGCTCCGGCACAAGGGAGATGAAATTCAAAGCCTCTTCTATATTTCCTATTAAATGTCATTACCTGATTAAGTCACATCTAGGAACTATAGGAAGACAACTTAAAAGAAGAGAACAGTTTAATTAAAATCTAAACCACTTTGTATCAAATGTATTTATTCATAACTTGATGATCTGGCTGTAATGTAGAAGAGGGTTTAAGTTTTCTCATATGCTGTACATGTACAATTGTTTTGTGAAGGCTTTTCTAGGTGGCCAAGTAGGTTAGCATACTGCTGGGAGCGATGACACCTGTGGAACCTCTACGCAGATTAGTGTTCCATGTGAATACAGCATGCAACCACCAAGAGTACGTTTCCCACTTGTCAGATTCATTTACTGCCACCCAAAGCTCCAAAGAGCACAGTCTCACATTAATATTCATTATCCAGGTGATTGTGTTTTATGTATATTCAGGGCAAACAAAGGTTTAAAATATGCTACATGTTTTTACTATGTAGGGTACCTTATTTTGCCTTGGTATTGAATTGCTTATAAAATGTCTTGGGCAAAAAAACTTCTCCTTTTTTCCCCCCATGGTTTTCTATTGTTCTGTTATGTGGTAGGTAAAGCCGGCCATACGTGGTTCAAATCTCGGCCGGTTTATGGATCGGCTGAGACTCGAACCATGTATGAGCAGGCTGATTTACCCAAATTGATCAATCAACTTGGGTACAACCAGCCTGTCGGATTTTTCATATGATTATTGCCAGTGGCTATAGCCGCTAGAAATAATCACTGTGTGTTCTCTTGGCAGGGACAGCTCCCTGCGCCCCCTTGCCGGGAGAACACAATAGCTCTGCGGTAGGGATTCCTCCATTAACACAGACTGTGTTGATGGGGGAACCAAGCAATTTTCTTTTCTGCCACGAGTGGTTACAGGAAAGAAAATCACACAGTCTATGGCCGGCTTTACTGTTTTGTTACGGTTTCCCACCTCGCAGTTGGACTATTTTGGACATCCCAATTGTCTTATTCCTGTATCCCTTAATGAACAAGAAATAAATTGGATTATTGCACAGGTCGAAACCTCTGTGTTTGTGATCTACTCCCAATTACTGATTTTCTACAAAACTGAAGCATGATGAGAGTAGGAGGGGTTTTACCTGGTTGGCCGCTGTTTTTTATTTGCCCACAAATGTGCTGTAGGCAGCAGTATAACCCAATTATCATCTTTTTCTTTTTTTTGGAAAGTGGTGATCCATTTGCCAGCCGCCCACAGTATATATACGTCATTACTTTGATGTTAAATACCAATGTTTTGGCAGCAGCTGGCTGCCATAACCCTGGTATCATTTTTTTCTGTGGGCGATTCGGTGTCTGATAAAAGTCATTACCGAGATTACCGGAGCTCGCATATGTAAACGCTGTTTAAACCACACATGTGAGGTATCACCGCGATCGTTAGAGTGAGAGCAATAATTTTAGCACTAGACCTCCTCTGTAACTCTAAACAGGTAACCTGTAAACATTTTTAAAGTGTCGCCTATGGAGATTTTTAAGGACCGTAGTTTGTCGCCATTCCACGAGCTTGCGCAATTTCAAAGCATGACATGTTAGGTATCTATTTACTTGGCGTAACATTATCTTTCACATTATACAGAAAAATTAGGGTAACTATTGTGTTTATTTGTTAAAGTGTATTTTTTTTCCACTGCGTAAATACAGTGTGACATAAAATATTGCAACAATCACCATTTTATTCTCTAGGGCCTTTGATATATATATATATATATATATATATAAATGTTTGGGGGTTCCAAGTAATTTTCTAGCAAAAAATACTACCGGTAATTCAAACTTGTAAACAAAAAGTTCCAGAAAAGTCCTGGTCAGCAAGTGGTTAAAGTAACTCTATCACTTTAGAATAAATGAAAAAAAAACTAATCAATCCAGTGATAAATTCATGATTTCATAAAAATTCCAAAAACATCAGTGTACAACATGAACCTCTTCTTGAAAGTAGACCTGAAATCCACAAGCAGGCCTTCTTTCTCAAGGGCATCAGTACACGTGTTTAAATCCAAAATGCATCATCTAGAATTGGTTGACTGTTGGAGTTTTCTTCATCCTACAGTACAAGATTATACCTTCTTTTTATTAGTCCAGAAAACTTATAGTCACATTGATAATGTCTGGGTTAAACACTTACTTCTGGATTTCTCCCCAGATGTACAGTATATTTAGGTCACATACTTTGGACAAGCCATGCTAGTTTGCTAGTTTTCTAACTGGTATGAGAAAAAGCTCACCACACTAACATCACCACACTAAATATTAAATAATAATCTCTTTAAAGACAAGTTATGCCAGGAGGAAATTGCCCTCCCCTTAAGCAATTTCCTTTTAGAAGTAGGTTTAGCAAAATGTAATATCCTGCTAGACAAAATGATGATCTATGTCCAGGAAACAGCCCTCCCTACAGTCACCACAAGGAGGGAAACTTCCTAAACATACCTTTTATGGAGGAGAAACTCTTAACAGCAGTTTCATTCTCCAAAGTGGGGAAATGTCCAGTATGTGTCTTTAAAACATTTAAAGAGGCGTTAGCCCTCTATTTGTTAGGGTCGGTAACTCAGTATTGGACATTTACTCCCTCCCTACTTAATCCCTAGAGGTCCATATAACAGACCTTCTTAAGCCAAGTAAGGTTCCAACCTGCTGTAAGTGCTACAGACACACTTTGCTTATAAATGTTGACTGTAAAATCTCTACAAAGGATCTGGCTACCCAGTTGCAGCTGCTCTTGGCACACCCTATACACCCTGAATGATGGGATTCGAGACAACACTATGCACAACAATAATCTAAGCTCTCTGGTTCAACGGAAATTGTTCCTGTTTTACCTTTTGGTAATTAGTGCAGAGAAGGCCTTTGACTGCTTATATTGCTCTTTTCCTAAAGCCATCCTCCTACAGTTAAACCTGGGATATACTTTCACATATAAGGTCACAGCCCTCTATATCAGCTCTACAGCTATGATGAGCTGAGTTAATGGCCACTGTTGGAACCCTTGTCTATATATAACAGCATAAGACAGAGTTTTCCCATCCACACTATTTCTTCACAGAGCATTTGGTGGTGATCATCAGGAATAATTCTCACATTCATGGCTTACAGTTGCTTTTGTGCATATACTCCCCCCTAGTGGCAACCCAACCATAGGAGGCGCACGGGCGCCGACCCCCTATCCATGCGTCTGGCCCCCTAATCTGCATGCAGGGTGCTGGACACATGGATTTCAATGGCGTTTTATTTTTATTTTTTTGAAGCACATGATTAGAGTCTGAGGCTGTAATTGTCTTAAAAAAAGGGTGGGCTTTGGGCGCATTCCCATCCATCTTCCGCGATTTGGGGGTGGGCGTTGGTTTTCTGCCCCCCCCCAAATATTGAGCACCAACCACCACTGCTTCCCCCTGACTTCACCCCCCGTAATGTCTTACAGGAATTTCATATTTTTGCCAGCAATAGTGATTTTAAAGCAGTATTAAACCCAAAACCGAAAGTGTTATATATTGCAAGTTTCCAATCATTAGACATAACGGCTGAATTTGGTTTCTTTTTAGGCTTTTTTCCCTCTGTTTTCCTCTGGTGATCTGGCCAGTAGCACACCTCCTGTATTATACAGACACCACCTTGAATGAATGAACACAGAGGGACTGATTTGGACAGCAGCATTGTCAGTCAAGGGGGAGTGTTAGATGGATTAGAAGATTTAAATACAGTAACAAACTGAAGTTTTTATTCAGTTACAGCTTTTTTTCTTTTCAAAATAAGTAAAAGTTGATCAATTTAAGCACCCCTGCCAGTGTTAAATAGTCTGGATCACCAGATGAAAATAGAAGAAAGAAAGACTAAAAAAAAAGAACTAATACAATCATCACATCTAAGAATTGGCCAGCTTCAATATACCAGTAATAAATGTTTCACTTTTGAGTTTAACTGCTTTAACGTAAACACTACTAAATCAGAACATATTTCTCCTCCAGCCGCATCCCTACTTTAAAAACAAATTTTCAAATGGCAATCTAAATCCATACCTTATTTAGGTACCAAGGTTCCGAAAGATCTCAGACTACTGTCTCTAAACTTTCTTGATTCAACTGATTCTTTCCTCTCCTACCTATTCCTGTAGCATAACCTTCCACTTTCAGGGCTAGGAAGGGTTAATATCCTAAAGATGGACATCCTTCCCCACCTCCTATATAACTTCCAGGCAGTAACAATATCCCTCCATTGGGCCTTCTACATTATAAAGCCATTTTATTTGTTTAGGGTCACAATACTACCCTGGTTAGTACCAAGAACGTATCCATTGCAACGCCTAGAGGTACAGTTGCACTTCCAGACTTCACAGTCTACCATCATGTAGCACTCCTCACTCATCTACTACTGAAACAAAGATTGGATTAGTTTTTGAGAGCGATATCACTCCTGAACCCTACCCTGGCTACACCCCAATGCATATCCTCAAACTTGAGTCCTCTCCCAATATCCAGATCAGATGCATACTGCTCAGATACCATACCTTGCAACACCATTTCCAGCCCCACACTCAGTGGTCAACACAGGGATGGTATATTAGCACTTAGCTGACAGACTTTGTTTCTGAAACCTAGGGTTTTTTTTTCATGTCCCGTTACACAGTTAAAATCTTTATGTGTAGCTTTTGAAAGAAATGATCCAGCCTATTTGGTCTTATATGTCCTTTTGGAAGACAAGGGGATAACCCCTAAGATGTCAGAGTGGAAGAAGGATTAAAGCCCAGTGTTTTCAGAAGAGAAGTAGTCAAAGATTCTCGTGCTGACTCATAGTTTATCCACCTTTAATTTCTATCAGGAGAAAATATTCAAGTTATTACCTAGGTGGTTCCACTGTCCCATCATTATACAACACCTCCCCCCCCCCATTCTGATTTATGTTGGTGCTACAAGATAGAGGTACAAATTTACATATTTGGTAAAGCTGCGGCAAAATACGTTTTTGTGAAAATTTCATAGTAGAAAAAAAATCTAAATTGTTTTCCAAATAAAAGTATGAAAAGTCTTAATTGCATAAGTATGCATTTCTTTCCTGTGAAACCCATACATAAGCTCTGGTGCCACTAATTGCCTTCAAAATTCACAATTAGTGCACCTTTGTGCAACTGACATATAACTAAAATAAATGCACATTTCACTGGAAGGCCCCAAGTTTGTTTAGAGGACACAAACAACTAGACATGTGCATTCGTTTTCGTCCGAATGCATTTTCGTCCGAATTTCAGCTATTTTCGTTATCGTTTTAACAAACGAAAATGAAAGCACAGAATCCGTAAGCCGAAAGATCCGACATAAACAAATGCTTTATTTTCGTTTTCGTTGCTACAACAGTTCGATATAGATAGGAGATTCGACGTGACGCTGACAATAACAATCTGTGTCTATCGAACCTGTGGTCGAATGTGCCTAACCTTAACTCTATTAGTCCAAGATTATTCTACATAGAGAGAAAAGATTCGACATTATAGAGAGAAAAGATTTGACATAGGAGAGAAAGATTCGACATAAGAGAGAAAAGATTCGACATAGGAGAGAAAAGATTCGACATAGGAGAGAAAAGATTCGACATAGGAGAGAAAAGATTTGTTATTATAGAGAGAAAAGATTCGACATAGAGAGAAAAGATCACTGCTGGAATTGGGTGGGGGAAGTAAAATAAAAATAAAGTTGATGATGAATGTTATTGGCTGATTGTAACCAAAGAGGAGGAGCAGTAAAATAGCTAGAATGACGAAGATTCGACAAAGCATCGAAAGTTAGAAGATTCGACGGTGCAGCAAAACTGTACGACGCTGCAATCGTACATTTCCGATCAAATGCATCCTCCCATAGGCTATAGAAGAATTCTAATGTTGGTTGACTAGTAATAGTAATGAATAAATATAATTATTACTAGTCATACAACATTAGAATTCTTCTATAGCTTGTGGGCGGAACATTCGACCGGATGTTTCACTGCTCCGTCGAATCTTCTTTGAACATTCGACAGACACCATAAGCCTTCAATGACAGATTCGACCTTAATTAATTCAGATTTTCGGACGAATGCAATTTCTAACGAAAAACGAAATAAATAAAAACGAATTTCGGGAGTAACTAAATAAATTTATTTTTCGGACAAAAACGAAATTCCGAAACGAAATATTTCAGTGTGCACATGTCTACAAACAACCTGGTATAAATTCCTGGAACACTAATCAAGGGCCGGTCCTAAAAACAATCGCAAACCCTTATTTCTATAGATGCTGTAATAGATCAAACATTTGATCTTAGATACTGGATTTATAAATACAGCACTCTAAAAATCTTAAATGCTTTTAAATTAAGTGACACCAATTAGCTCAATTAGCTCAATGCATAGAAAAATCCATAGTGCATGAATAAACCAAATCATATGTGCATACTACTAAAAAAGATAAAAACTTATCAATCATAAAAAAAAAGGTCCAAAGCAAAGTGCCATGTGCAAACAAAAGTGCATTTAGTGTCCAGTGTGTTTTTCAGCCATTGCACTCTTCTACTTTAAATTTGCTGAGCTGCAGCTTCTCATACCACACACCAGATTTATAGACCCACTGTTATAAAGGTTCTAAACCTGCTCAGAATTTTTGGATGGTTCCACCACAAACAGTTTTCTCCACTTCATTTGCTGGGGGTTTCACCACTCCTCCTTTCTTATTGGGTTCCACCATTAATGCTCCTCAATTTATGCCACGCCACCAGACCAGTTCAGCTAAACACCAAATGTCTCCTCTTATGCTCAGATAGATGCCAACTTAAAGAATGAATACAGTAAAATATTCATTGTGTTACACTGTTTATTATCTTCAAAAAATACATAAAACAAATACACACACATAGCCTTGTGCTGTCATCCAACACCAAGATAGAACACTCAATCAAGATTGGTTCCAGCTCCCCCTCAACTGTATGTGGGTGGAACAGTGTCATGTATAGCTCCATCCAATGCATTTTGCCTCCCTGATGAGACCAATGAGGCAAAACGCCTTGGGATTTGAGGCAGCTTAAATCCACAGAAGGTCTGTGGTTAGTTCTCCAAAATACAACAGCTGCCAGGGGGTGCAAGGAACACAACCCAGTGGTTAACTCCACTTGTTGGCAATGAAGATTTAGGTGGTAGGACGTGTATTTAAAATATAGATGATTTGTCTGATGAAAAAAAAAAGTCCTACCTAAACAATTAAACCACAATAACAGTGGGTAAGTAGATAGCAAAAGCCGGTCATGCCAGCACAGTCAACTCACAGAGATCAACAGAAAAGGAGAACACAAAAAGAAGGATAAGAAACAGTTAATAAAGCATCAATATTTACTTAAGAAAAAAGAAAAAATTGCGCTAACCCGTGGCATAAGCTCCGTGAGGAGTTTATGAAAATAAGTTCAAATTTGTAATTAATTGTAAAAACAACTATAAAATTAAATTTAAAAGTAAATTAAAACACACATCAAACAATAAAGAACTAATGAGTGAAACAAATAAAAAGTGTACTATGATGTAACTTAAACTGTAAAGTCCATAAAGTAGATTTCTTAAATAAAGTCCGTTATAAAGCACCAGTGCTCCGTGTAGAAAATCATTTGAAGTGAATGATTGCATCCAAATTTGTGACCTTCCACCACCGAACAACAGAAGTTTCTCCTTACCAGCTACAATTGACCCCCCATGACAGAGGATCAATGAATGCAGAGATTAAGCAGTTCCTCCCACAGGTCAGCACAGCAATTGGGACTCCTAAATCACCAATCCCCGACGATCATCAGTGGGCGCAGGTATCTCTACGATGAAAAGCTGGGGGTGTAGTCTCCAAATAATCCACTGAAGGGCGCTGTGACTGGTCTGTGACAAGAGCTGCGATAAGATACTCCTTCTTCAGAGTAGAGGGACTTTTTTTGTCCCAATTGCTGTGCTGACCTGTGGGAGGAACTGCTTAATCTCTGCATTCATTGATCCTCTGTCATGGGGGGTCAATTGTAGCTGGTAAGGAGAAACTTCTGTTGTTCGGTGGTGGAAGGTCACAAATTTGGATGCAATCATTCACTTCATATGATTTTCTACACGGAGCACTGGTGCTTTATAACGGACTTTATTTATGAAATCTACTTTATGGACTTTACAGTTTAAGTTACATCATAGTACACTTTTTATTTGTTTCACTCATTAGTTCTTTATTGTTTGATTTGTGTTTTAATTTATTTTTAAATTTAATTTTATAGTTGTTTTTACAATTAATTACAAATTTGAACTTATTTTCATAAACTCCTCACGGAGCTTATGCCACGGGTTAGCGCGATTTTTTCTTTTTTCTTATTTTGCTATTATGTATGGTGGTCTACATCTTAATCGCAGCTCCCATTGAGTCACCAGTGAGTACACTCGGTGTCTCTTTTCTACTAATATATTTAGCGCAGTTTCTACTCTTTTTTCCAATCAATATTTACTTACTGCTGCAGGGCGGCACCTGTGCACCGGATCACTAATATGATCCAACAGTTCTGGGTAGGGGGAGCGTATGCATGCCACCAGTGGCTCGCATCCGATGTGATTACCCGATGTCCTCCGACACCCACTGACCATTAGGCAGAGAGTCAGAACTGTGATCTGCCTATGTAAAGGTTGCCATTCTAAAAGGAGTGAAGGGATGGATTTTGTGTTCCTGCAAGACAGGGAATACATTCCAACTCTTCCCCTAGTAAAAGAACCTCACGCAGTATAGTAAAACACTGGCTAGGAACACAGTTAACCCCTTGATCGCCCCTGATGTTAACCCCTTCCCAGCCAAGATAGTCCATTTCCTCTTTTGCTCTCTGTCTCTGATGACTATTGGGGGGTTGTCTCCAGTTTCAGTTTATTATCATAACAGGATGATGGTACCCCTTTCTTAAATTACTTGGTTATTTCTATTTTATTTCATCAGCACTAAATATTGTTGCACAGGTTTATGTGGCAGAAAGATAAAGTCCTATGCAGAAGCAATGTGAAAAACCTGTTGAATCTGACTGCAGTGGATCATATGTAGGTAAACTCAGCTTAAAACTAAACTAAATAAATCACTAGAAAAATGTATTATATTTATATGTTGCCTTTTTTAAGATTGCTGTACCCTAAAAAATTCCCCTAATGCTATGTATATTCTATCATGTTGAAATTCAATCAATAATTTTAGGATGAAGAAAAGAGAAAAGATTGATTCCCATTCAATCCAGAAATCAGCAATTTTGTACAATACCAGATTCTGTAACTCAGGAATCAGGAATACCAAGGGACAGAACAAAAAGACGGTATGCAAATGGTGTTTCCAATCAATCCCACAATCCTAAAAGGCATAAGTGGCATATTAGTTAACCACTTCAGCCCCGGAAGATTTGGTTGCTCAAAGACCAGGCCATTTTTTTGCGATACGGCACTGCGTTGCTTTAATTGACAATTGCGCAGTCGTACAATGTTTTACCCAAACAAAATTGACGTCCTTTTTTCCCCACAAATAGAGCTTTCTTTTGGTGGTATTTGATTACCTCTGCGGTTTTTATTTTTTGCGCTATAAACAAAAGAAAAGCATACATTTAGAAAAAAACACAATATCTTTTACTTTTTGCTATAATAAATATCCCAATTGTTTTTCCTCAGTTTAGGCCGATATGTATTCTCTTAAATATTTTTGGTAAAAAAATCGCAATAAGTGTAAATTGATTGGTTTGCGCAAAAATTATAGCGTGTACAAAATAGGGCATAGATTTATGGCATTTTTATTATTATTATTTTTTTACTAGTAATGGCGGTGATCAGCGATTTTTATCGGGACTGCGATATTGCGGCGGACAGATTGGAACCTTTTGACACATTTTTGGGACCAGTGACAATTATACAGTGATCAGTAGTGATGAGCCGAACACCCCCGGGTTTGGTTCGCACCAGAACCCGCGAATGGACCGAAAGTTCGCACGAACATTAGAACCCTATTAAATACAATGGATGCGAACGTTCGGATTCTAAAGTGCTAATTATAACGACTATTATCCATGTTATTGTCCTAAACAGAGTTTGGGAACCCGGGTTCTGCACCAGGGGACATGTATCAATGCAAAAAGAAGTTTTAAAAACGGACGTTTTCCGGGAGCAGTCATTTTAATGATGCATAAAGTGAAAAAAAAAAAGTCAAATATTCCTTTAAATATTGTACCTGGGGGGTGTCTAAAGTATGCCTGTGAAGTGCCACGTGTTTCCCGTGTTTAGAACTGTCCCTGCACAAAATAACATTTCTAAAGGAAAAAAAAGCCATTTAAAACTGCTTGCGGCTTTAATGTAATGTCTGGTCCCGGTAATATGGATGAAAATCTTTAAGAAAAATGGCATAGCTACCCCATCAACCCCCCCCCCCTACCCCAGCCCATTACCAGCCCCTTTGGGTCTTGTATGGATATTAAGGGGAACCCCGCACACAAAATAAAAAAGGCCCTATATACTCTGAACAGCCGTATACAGGCGGTGCATACAAGACAGGGACTGTAGGTTTGTTCTTATGTAGAATCTGTTTGTAATTTTGAACAGCTACATTGTTTAAGTGTAGCTCCAGCTCAAATACCTATTTTTAAGCTTTTTGGAAAACATAGGGAAGGGTTATCACCCCTGTAACATTTGTTTTGCTGTCTGTGCCCCTGTTCAGAACATTTCACCTCACTTTGCATCCCAATGACAACTGTTTTTGAAATGTGGTGTTTTTATTGAAACAAGGATTGGTGATAAAGCATCAGTAGAGAGGAGACACCTTTCTCCCATATTAATTCTTACAGGAGAGAATTTTCCTTCCAAGGGGTAGATTTCCTCTCACTTCCTGTTGTCTTCTTCCGTTTGCAAGTAGTAGTCGTTTGTAAGTTGGATGTTTGAAAGTAGGGACCTGCCGTATATACTCTGCAGAAATTGGCCCCTTAGGTGTTGGTGTTGGCACAACACTGTAAGCACTCACAGTTACTCTTGGTGGGTGCTGGAACGCCCTGCTGTCAACTATTATATCAGGAATTGTAATAACATATAATTGTTGAACAGTGGTAGTAAAAATTGGGCCTTTGATGGTGGTGCTGGTGCCACAACACTGTAAGGCCTGACAGTTACTCTTGGTGGGCGCAGCAATGGGCCCTGCTGTGAATTATTAGATCAATAATTATAATTGCATGCCCCTGTTGAACAGGGACTGAAAAATTGGGCCTTTGGTGGTGGTGGTGGTGGTGGTGGTGTTGACACAACACTGTAAGGCCTGACAGTTACTCTTGGTGGGCGCAGCAATGGGCCCTGCTGTGAATTATTAGATCAATAATTATAATTGCATGCCCCTGTTGAACAGGGGCTGAAAAATTGGGCCTTAGGCACTGGTGGCACAACACTGCAACCCCTCACAGATACTGTACTTGGAGCACAGCAATGAGGCCTGTTGCAAAGTATTGCATCAAAAATTGTAATTACACGCCCCTGTTAAACAGGGGCTGAAAAATTGGGCCTTAGCATCATCATTAATCGGATCATTGAGGAGGAGGAGGAGGATAGCCAGTCAACATAACAGCACAGGCACTCAGCATCAGCATCAGTCTTGAAGGGATGTGACATTTTAAAATCAATTAGTCTGTTATATCAGCATCAGGTGTGTGGTAGCTGGTGGTGATCCAAGACTGGTTCATCTTGATGAAAGTCAGTCGATCAACCGAGTCGGTGGACAGGCGCACCCTGTGATCCGTGACAAATCCTCCAGCAGCACTGAATGTGCGTTCTGAAAGAACGCTGGATGCAGGACAGGCCAGTAGCTCAATTGCATACTATGCAAGCTCTGGCCAGTGATCCATCCTCAAGACCCAGTAAGCCAGAGGATTTTCGGTGGGGAAGGTGTCCAAGTCTGACCTTGCCCCTAGGTATTCCTGCACCATGTATATCAGACGTTGGCGATGGTTGCTGGAACCGATCATACTTTGGGGCTGCGGACTAAAGAATTGTCTGAACGCATCGGTCAGACGGCCACCTTCCCCACCGCTCCTTCTTTGACTGCCCGAAGCCTCAGCAACTCGTTGTCCAGGACCAGGAGTTTGTAACCTCCCAGTCTCTGGGAACGCGTTGCACAGACCTTTCTGCAAGGCCTCCCGGAGTTGTCCCATCCTCTGCTCCCTCTGCGACGGTAAGATAAGGTCCGCAACCTTACCCTTGTACCGTGGATCAAGGAGAGTGGCCAGCCAGTAATGGTCCCTCTCCTTGATCCGAAGAATACGAGGATCCTTCCGCAGACTTTGCAGGATCAGGGAGGCCATGCAGCGTAGGTTAGCTGAGGCATTCAGTCCGGAGTCCTCTGGGTCACTAAGGACGACATGATCCGCAGCCACCTCCTCCCAGCCACGTACAAGTCCACTGGTTTCTTGGGACTGTAAATCATCCCTAAAAGACTGCTGCTGATGATGCTGAGTGCCAGCCTCCACCTCCATGCTGACACAATCCTCCTCCTCCTCCTCCTCCTCTTCCTGTGCGATGGGTGGGACAGAAGGAACACTGTCTGGGTAAAGGGGGCCTTGAGAGGCAAGGAAGTCCTCCTCTTCCTGCCTCTGTTCTGCCTCAAGTGCCCTGTCCATTATTCCACGCAGCGTATGTTCCAACAGGTGGACAAGAGGTACAGTGTCACTGATGCATGCACTGTCACTGCTCACCATCCTCGTGGCCTCCTCAAATGGTGCCAGGACAGTGCATGCATCCCTGATCATGCCCCACTGGCGTGGTGAAAAAACCCGAGCTCCCCTGACCCTGTCCTGGTGCCGTAGTCGCACAGGTACTCATTGATGGCCCTCTGCTGCGTGTGCAGCCGCTGCAGCATGGCCAACGTTGAGTTCCACCTGGTGGGCATGTCACATATAAGGCGGTTCTTGGGCAGGTTCAACTCCTTTTGCAGCTCAGCCAGGCGAGCACTGGCATTATAAGATCTGCGGAAATGCACACAGACTTTCCTGGCCTGCCTCAGGACATCCTGTAAGCCCGGGTACCTGCCCAAGAACCGCTGCACCACCAGGTTAAGGACGTGAGCCACACAGGGCACATGGGTCAGTTGTCCCTGTCGGAGGGCGGAGAGGAGGTTGGTGCCATTGCCGCAAACCACCATTCCTGGCTTAAGCTGGCGTGGCGTCAACCACCTCTCGGCCTGGCCCTGCAGAGCAGACAGGACCTCTGCCCCAGTGTGGCTCCTGTCCCCCAAACACACCAGCGCAAGCACGGCATGGCATCTTTTTGCCTGCGTACTTGCGTAGCCCCTTGAACGCCTACGGAGCACCGCTGGTTCCGAGGACAAAGCACAGGAAGAGGCCATGGAGGAAGAAGAAGAGGAGGGGGTGGAGGAGAGAAGTGTGTCACAACCAGTAGTAGCATTTTGGAGGCGTGGAGGTGGAACAACCTCCAACACTACTGCACCTTGTCCTGCATCCTTCCCAGCTGCCAAAAGAGTGACCCAATGGGCCGTGAAAGAAAGGTAACGTCCCTGTCCATGCCTGCTGGACCATGAGTCAGCGGTAATATGCACCTTACCGCTGACCGCCCTGTCCAGCGAGGCCAAGACATTGCCTTCCACATGCCTGTAGAGAGCCGGAATCGCCTTCCGTGAGAAAAAGTGGCGTTTGGGAACCTGCCACTGAGGAACCGCACATTGCACAAACTCACGGAAGGGGTCCGAGTCTACCAACTGAAAAGGCAGCAGTTGAAGCGCTAGCAATTTAGCCAAGCTAGCATTCAACCGCTGGGCATGTGGATGGCTGGGAGTGAACTTCTTTCGACGGTCAAGCAGCTGGGGCAGGGAAATTTGCCTGCTAGAATCGGACGTCGGTGTACTGCTAGCAGAGTGGCCGCAAGTACTTGGCTGTGACACACCTAATTCTACACCTTCATTCCTCTCAGTGCAGGTTTCAGAGAGGACTGAAGGTTTAGTGGGGTTGGAGATCCCAGCTGATTCCGTGCAAGGAGAGGTCCGCTTTGTTCTTTGGTGTGGGTCTTTAAGGTAGGCTTGCCAACGAGTTGCATGGCAGGTCAACATATGTCTGATCAAGCATGTGGTGCCCAAGCGGCTGATGTTTTGGCCACGCGATATACGCTTGAGACATATGTTGCAAACAGCAGCTGTGCGATCTGATGCACTCGCCTCAAAAAAGGCCCACACCAAAGAACTTTTTGAATGACGGGCAGAGGCAGCGCCCTGCACAGGCGGAGCTCTGCGGTGTGATACCGTCGGTGTGCTGCCCATACGCTGGCCACCCAAGGGCATCCTGCCTCGTTGGAGATGTGCCTCCTCCTCATCCTCATCCTCCTCCTCTCTCCTATTAGGCACCCACGTGGAGTCAGTGACCTCATCATCCCCTCCCTCCTCATCACTGGAGCCAATCTGGCAGTATGCTGCAGCTGCTGGAGCATGACTGCCAGATTGGTGTCCTTCTTGAGCATCCCCTCTCTCTGCTCTCACGCTACTGCCTTCCTCTATCTGGGTATCATCATCAGATCCTTCGAAACGCTGGGTATCCTCCTGGAGCATGTACCCAACACTGTGCTCAAACAGTTCGGGGGACTCCTCAGGAGGAGGACATGGTGGGTCTAGGGAAGGATTGACTAATGAAGATAATGATACCAGAGAAGAGGACGCTTTGGCAGCTGCTTTGCCAGTACCCTGAGCCTGGGTGAGAGAGGATGAGGAGGATGAGGTGGGCTTGGTCATCCACTCTACCAAGTCTTCGGCATGATGTGGCTCAACATGTCCAGCTGCCGAAAAGAAGGACAAGCGTGTCCCATGGCCATGTGCTGATGACAATGCACCGCGTCCACGACCAGCACTGTTGCCCCCAGACACAGAGCTTGCTTGCCCTCTTTTTTTGCCTCCTGACTGTCTGCCTCTCCTTGTTTGCCTTCCAGACATTTTAATTGATGGCCTGCAGGGAGATGGGAAAAACAGCAATAAGGGCTACCTTCAGGTGTATACTGTGCAGGAGGCTTAGCAACAATGACACTGACACTGTCCCCTGCCTACCCTTCTCTGTCCCTAAACACAAGGATTTGCAATATGCTTCAGCAAGATTGGTTTAGCACAGAATAGCACACTGACAGTTTCCCTCACTGTCCTTCTCTGTCCCTACAAACAAGATTTAGCACAGAATAGCACACTGATAGTTTCCACGAGTGTCCTTCTCTGTCCCTAAACTCAAGGATTTCAAATATGGTTCAGCAAGATTGGTTTAGCACAGAATAGCACACTGATAGTTTCCCTCACTGTCCTTCTCTGTCCCTACAAACAAGATTTAGCACAGAATAGCACACTGATAGTTTCCACGAGTGTCCTTCTCTGTCCCTAAACTCAAGGATTTCAAATATGGTTCAGCAAGATTGGTTTAGAACAGAATAGCACACTGACACTTTCCCTCACTGTACCTCTCTGTCCCTAAACGCAAGGATTTCAAATATGGTTCAGCAAGATTGGTTTAGAACAGAATAGCACCCTGACAGTTTCCCTCACTGTCCTTCTCTGTCCCTACAAAAAAGATTTAGCACAGAATAGCACACTGATAGTTTCCACGAGTGTCCTTCTCTGTCCCTAAACACAAGGATTTGCAATATGCTTCAGCAAGATTGGTTTAGCACAGAATAGCACACTGACAGTTTCCCTCACTGTCCTTCTCTGTCCCTACAAACAAGATTTAGCACAGAATAGCACACTGATAGTTTCCATGAGTGTCCTTCTCTGTCCCTAAACTCAAGGATTTCAAATATGGTTCAGCAAGATTGGTTTAGCACAGAATAGCACACTGATAGTTGCCCTCACTGTCCTTCTCTGTCCCTACAAACAAGATTTAGCACAGAATAGCACACTGATAGTTTCCACGAGTGTCCTTCTCTGTCCCTAAACTCAAGGATTTCAAATATGGTTCAGCAAGATTGGTTTAGAACAGAATAGCACACTGACACTTTCCCTCACTGTACCTCTCTGTCCCTAAACTCAAGGATTTCAAATATGGTTCAGCAAGATTGGTTTAGAACAGAATAGCACACTGACAGTTTCCCCCACTGTCCTTCTCTGTCCCTACAAACAAGATTTAGCACAGAATAGCACACTGATAGTTTCCACGAGTGTCCTTCTCTGTCCCTAAACTCAAGGATTTCAAATATGGTTCAGGAAGATGGGTTTAGAACAGAATAGCACACTGACACTTTCCCTCACTGTACCTCTCTGTCCCTAAACTCAAGGATTTCAAATATGGTTCAGCAAGATTTGTTTAGAACAGAATAGCACACTGACAGTTTCCCTCACTGTCCTTCTCTGTCCCTACAAACAAGATTTAGCACAGAATAGCACACTGATAGTTTCCACGAGTGTCCTTCTCTGTCCCTAAACTCAAGGATTTCAAATATGGTTCAGCAAGATTGGTTTAGAACAGAATAGCACACTGACAGTTTCCCTCACTGTCCTTCTCTGTCCCTACAAACAAGATTTAGCACAGAATAGCACACTGATAGTTTCCACGAGTGTCCTTCTCTGTCCCTAAACTCAAGGATTTCAAATATGGTTCAGCAAGATTGGTTTAGCACAGAATAGCACACTGATAGTTTCCCTCACTGTCCTTCTCTGTCCCTACAAACAAGATTTAGCACAGAATAGCACACTGATAGTTTCCACGAGTGTCCTTCTCTGTCCCTAAACTCAAGGATTTCAAATATGGTTCAGCAAGATTGGTTTAGAACAGAATAGCACACTGACACTTTCCCTCACTGTACCTCTCTGTCCCTAAACTCAAGGATTTCAAATATGGTTCAGCAAGATTGGTTTAGAACAGAATAGCACACTGACAGTTTCCCTCACTGTCCTTCTCTGTCCCTTCAAACAAGATTTAGCACAGAATAGCACACTGATAGTTTCCACGAGTGTCCTTCTCTGTCCCTAAACTCAAGGATTTCAAATATGGTTCAGCAAGATTGGTTTAGAACAGAATAGCACACTGACAGTTTCCCTCACTGTCCTTCTCTGTCCCTACAAACAAGATTTAGCACAGAATAGCACACTGATAGTTTCCACGAGTGTCCTTCTCTGTCCCTAAACTCAAGGATTTTAAATATGGTTCAGCAAGATTGGTTTAGAACAGAATAGCACACTGACACTTTCCCTCACTGTACCTCTCTGTCCCTAAACTCAAGGATTTCAAATATGGTTCAGCAAGATTGGTTTAGAACAGAATAGCACACTGACAGTTTCCCTCACTGTCCTTCTCTGTCCCTACAAACAAGATTTAGCACAGAATAGCACACTGATAGTTTCCACGAGTGTCATTCTCTGTCCCTAAACTCAAGGATTTCAAATATGGTTCAGCAAGATTGGTTTAGAACAGAATAGCACACTGACAGTTTCCCTCACTGTCCTTCTCTGTCCCTACAAACAAGATTTAGCACAGAATAGCACACTGATAGTTTCCACGAGTGTCCTTCTCTGTCCCTAAACTCAAGGATTTCAAATATGGTTCAGCAAGATTGGTTTAGCACAGAATAGCACACTGATAGTTTCCCTCACTGTCCTTCTCTGTCCCTACAAACAAGATTTAGCACAGAATAGCACACTGATAGTTTCCACGAGTGTCCTTCTCTGTCCCTAAACTCAAGGATTTCAAATATGGTTCAGCAAGATTGGTTTAGAACAGAATAGCACACTGACAGTTTCCCTCACTGTCCTTCTCTGTCCCTACAAACAAGATTTAGCACAGAATAGCACACTGATAGTTTCCACGAGTGTCCTTCTCTGTCCCTAAACTCAAGGATTTCAAATATGGTTCAGCAAGATTGGTTTAGAACAGAATAGCACACTGACAGTTTCCCTCACTGTCCTTCTCTGTCCCTACAAACAAGATTTAGCACAGAATAGCACACTGATAGTTTCCACGAGTGTCCTTCTCTGTCCCTAAACTCAAGGATTTCAAATATGGTTCAGCAAGATTGGTTTAGCACAGAATAGCACACTGACACTTTCCCTCACTGTACCTCTCTGTCCCTAAACTCAAGGATTTCAAATATGGTTCAGCAAGATTGGTTTAGAACAGAATAGCACACTGACACTTTCCCTCACTGTACCTCTCTGTCCCTAAACTCAAGGATTTCAAATATGGTTCAGCAAGATTGGTTTAGAACAGAATAGCACACTGACACTTTCCCTCACTGTACCTCTCTGTCCCTAAACTCAAGGATTTCAAATATGGTTCAGCAAGATTGGTTTAGAACAGAATAGCACACTGACACTTTCCCTCACTGTACCTCTCTGTCCCTAAACTCAAGGATTTCAAATATGGTTCAGCAAGATTGGTTTAGAACAGAATAGCACACTGACACTTTCCCTCACTGTACCTCTCTGTCCCTAAACTCAAGGATTTCAAATATGGTTCAGCAAGATTGGTTTAGAACAGAATAGCACACTGACAGTTTCCCTCACTGTCCTTCTCTGTCCCTACAAACAAGATTTAGCACAGAATAGCACACTGATAGTTTCCACGAGTGTCCTTCTCTGTCCCTAAACTCAAGGTTTTCAAATATGGTTCAGCAAGATTGGTTTAGAACAGAATAGCACACTGACAGTTTCCCTCACTGTCCTTCTCTGTCCCTACAAACAAGATTTAGCACAGAATAGCACACTGATAGTTTCCACGAGTGTCCTTCTCTGTCCCTAAACTCAAGGATTTCAAATATGGTTCAGCAAGATTGGTTTAGCACAGAATAGCACACTGATAGTTTCCCTCACTGTACCTCTCTGTCCCTAAACTCAAGGATTTCAAATATGGTTCAGCAAGATTGGTTTAGAACAGAATAGCACACTGACACTTTCCCTCACTGTACCTCTCTGTCCCTAAACTCAAGGATTTCAAATATGGTTCAGCAAGATTGGTTTAGAACAGAATAGCACACTGACACTTTCCCTCACTGTACCTCTCTGTCCCTAAACTCAAGGATTTCAAATATGGTTCAGCAAGATTGGTTTAGAACAGAATAGCACACTGACACTTTCCCTCACTGTACCTCTCTGTCCCTAAACTCAAGGATTTCAAATATGGTTCAGCAAGATTGGTTTAGAACAGAATAGCACACTGACAGTTTCCCTCACTGTCCTTCTCTGTCCCTACAAACAAGGTTTAGCACAGAATAACACACTGACACTCTCCCTACCTATCCTTATTTGTCCCTAAACACAAGGAATCCAGGAATAGTAAAGGAAAAAAATGACACTGTCCCTGCCTATGCTTCTCTTTCCCTGCTCCGGAACACACTACACAAGGCCGCCGCGCTGGCGGCCTTTTATAGTGTGGGGCGTGTACTAAACCCCCTCAGCAATAATTGGCCACAGGCATCCTGCCTGTGGCCAATCATTGCTCTCCTCGCTGCCGGCGCTGTGATTGGCCAAGCATGCGGGGTCACAGTGCATGCTTGGCCAATCACAGCGCCTGGATGACACTGCGATGGCGTAATGCATTGTGGGCCGTTCGCATCACTCGAATTTGGCGCGAACGGCCCAAATCGTTCGTTCTTCGTTGAACGATCGAACAGCCGATGTTCGACTCGAACACAAAGCTCATCCCTAGTGATCAGTGCTATAAAAATGCACTGATTACTGTATAAATGTCACTGGCAGAGAAGGGGTTAACACTAGGGGGCGGTCAAGTTGATAACTGTGTTGCCTAGGTGTGTTCTAACTGTGGGGGGGATGGGACTGACTAGGAGGAGAGAGAGATTGGTGTTCATACTTAGTATGAACACACTATCTGTCTCCTCTTCCCTAAGAGAACCGGGATCTATGTGTTTACACTCACAGATCCTGGTTCTTGCACTGTCACGAGCGATTGCGGGTGCCTGACGGTCATTGTGCCCACAGGGCACTCACATCGGCTCTGGCAGGGAGCCGCGGACGCCTGCAAATGCCCCTAGTGGTCAATAGGCGAACCAACGTAAGGTAACGTAGTTTTGCCCAGGGGAGCCAACCTGCCGCAGTACAACTGCGGTGGCTGGTCGGGAAGGGGTTAAAAGAACAGTCAGTTATCATTTACTATGCCCTTTACTATGCCCTTACTTGAATTTTGCCAATTGGTATCTTAAAAGGCAGGCATTCTAGATACTAGAATATTGCCCTTACTTGAATATTGTCAGTTGGTATCTAAAAAAGGCAAGCATTCTAGATACAAAAAAGTAAAAAAAGTTATATTCACTTCACATATTCACAATAGTAGATGTAGATGTAGATGCCCCACATCGGAAGCAGAGTTGCCCTGGAAGCTATTTTAAGATGTTGGTAAGGCGAGCAGAACCCCCCATGATTTGCATATTTTCATGCCTTATATCAGTGTACCCAAAACTTTAAAGTCATTGTATGTAGAGGTGGCGATTCGGTATGCCTAGAACATAATTAAGCCTTTACAAATGTACAAACTGATTATCTACTGCTGGGCAAAACGAATTATGCCAGTATGTCACATATAAACATTAACATTTGCTCACCATAGTACTTATGAAATGCTTAATGCTGCTACAACAACAACCTTGTCATGTAATTATGTGGCATTATCCGTAGTAACTATATGCAGTTATGACTGTAATTAACATCTAAAATCTTAAAACATCAGTCTTGAGCTGATGCCCTTGTACTGCTCGTCATTTCTTCTTATTGCACAGCGGCTGTGGTTAAGGAAACAGTACATATGTGCCCACACATTGCCTCTTTACATGCCCCGATCTGCTAGTAATAGCCAAGCTAATTACACCCTGCCGGTGTGTTCATACAGAGTAGGAAAATAGATAGAAAAAAGATAGCTGTAATTTAATGAGGTAAAAGTGTAAATTATCCTGTGACTGAGAGTAACTGGATTTTCCATAATGTGCAGAGGTTTGTCAGTGCCCAAAGTCTGACTCCATATATGCCTTCATTAGGCGTGTAGCACCAGCTGTCAACAACTTTAAGCCAACAGTGAGTGCATTCCTTTCTCGCTGCCAGAGGCACAGGGAGAGGAGAACATAGTAGAGGACTGGGATTTTCTGGACCTGCCCCTAGCAGCGAGGGCAGAAGAATTTATAATGGCCTCTGCTGCAGTCATGCTGCAGTCATGCTAAGCTCACCTACTGAGAACAAAGGAGATCTGCCAGGACCCACTGGCTGGGCCGTGAGCCCGGAGGACAAAGGGCTGGGGCTGCTGGAGCTTGTGTGTGGCCAGAGGTGCTATAAGGAGTTGGGTGCAGAGCCCAGGAGGGGACTGGGCAGAATGAAGTTCTGTGCTGCTGTATGGGATTCTGTACTTTGCTTGGGGGCTAGGTGTGCTTAGAGCCCTAGGGCCACATGCTGCTGGATTGTGTTGAGAGCTGCATCCTACTGTGCTGAGTAGTGTTACTTCAAAAAGAAACTGTGGTTTGTACTGTTCTACTGTTCCAGAAAATGTGCTATTTTTCTATATTTGTTACTGTTCCAGAGTTACTACTGTACCTGAGTCATTACTATTCCAGAGTTGTTACTGTTTCAGTGAATGCTTCAAGATCTTCATAGGTGGAGAGAGCCTCAAAGTGTTTATTCTGCAATTGTTGCTATTGTTGCTGCCTACAAAGGAGTTATGCTGAAAAGGGATTGTGTCTATTTACCTTGGGATTACAAATACTCTCAGTTGAGAGTGAGCATTCCCACAGTAATCCAAGGGCCCCAATGCTGGGCGGACTATACTTGTATAACCCACAGGATAGTAGCTTTGACAGGACCTCTTACTTTGGTAGAGTGAAGACAGCGTCCACAAGCCAAGTCAGTAAAATGAACCCCATCATGAGTGGTGTGAAGAACAGGCTTGTGACACAGACACTCCACAAATCTTGGAGCACCCATTATTAAGCAACCCCGAGGGCTTAAGTCAGATAGTGCTAAGAAAGAGAACCCCTGTGCCAATATCCATGGCCATTATAGGGCTTAAATTTATCACTGCTTTGGGAGATTTGGTGAAAAAGTGTCAAAAATAATCCCTTCTTACTTTGGGCCTGTTGAGGACTTTCTCTGTAACTCAACCTATACCTGCTAGAAAAGAAGACTTGGATAGAGTAACCTACTGTATGCAGGCCCTGGACTAATATGATGTTCCTGAGATGCAGAAGAACAGAGAATTATTGAATTTCTAAGGGGAGCTGCCTCAAAAGCATTGCAGAATTTAAAGCTCAGCCAACAAGACTGTACTGCTTATGACTACCTCAGAATTCTACAAGATGTGTTTGGGCAAACAGCATACACCTTCAAACTTATATACCAGTTTGACGTCACATTCCAGAGAATAGGAGAAAAACTATTCAAGTACATAAAACATCTTGACAAGATCTTACACCAACTGCTTTTAAAGAAAGGCCTAGATCCCAAGACGAGAGACAAGGTCAGAGTGCAACAGCCTTTAGACCACATAATGATCCAGTTGAAGACACTAGAAGAAGAAACTCTGTTAAAAGAAAGATAGAAAGACATGTTGCAAGAATTGTCAGCTGGAGATAGACTAGTGAGTGTAACTGATGTTACACTAAAGACACGGGTGTCTCAAAATGATGGAAATGGTAAATCTACTGAGAACAAGTATAACCAAGAAATTTAAAGAAACTGCACAAGCAACCAAGATTTGTTACTGTTGTGTAGGTGTTGACCAGTATGAAGGTGTTCGCCGAAGACAGAAAGCTTACAATACAATCACCCTAGGAGATAAATCAGGAAGGTGTCAGACCACCTCAGCTAGCTTCCATTCAAGACATCACACAAGAGTGCCTAGAGGGAATCGGAATCCCTCTTAATACTCCAAAGAGGTTATTAAAGACACTCATGTGTTATTAGATCTCACCATTTAATGGAGTGATGTCTGCCAATCTACAAAAACATTGTTAAAAAGCATCACTTTGAACACCATTGCAGAAGAAGGTTTCAAGTTCAGTCATCTAGTCCCGTTACTTCGACTGCTTCTACCCACATCCCTGTTTAGTTGATAAACCCCTTGCCTGTAATCACCTCGATTTAGGAGCTTCAGCTACTTTGCCTACTTGAGACTTTTACAACAGGCACCTGAAGTACATGCCTTCATGAGAGCTCAAAGACTTGGAGATCCAGGCCATTGGAGTTGCCCCTGTGAAGGTTGCCTACAGTTCAAGCTGTTGTTTGACTCCTTAGTTGTTGAACAGTCAGGGACCCATGATATTCTGGCCAGATTATGAGGACACATATTAGATTGAACCTGTTATACGCATCCTGCTGTGAGAAAAGTGTCAATGAACCACCAGTTCAGTGCATAACATGTTGGACATCAGTATCTTTTCCTGAGTCAGTGCAGGGGTGAAAGTGACAGAACTTCCCAGAGACTGGGATTAAGGGCATGCAGTGAGGTTTTTTGATACAGGGAAGGGGGGTGCAACAGAGACAATTTAAACAGGTAATAGTTAAAGTGTATGTATTGTTTCTGCAATACATGCAAATTGTCCATGTTTTATCCCCCAAGCAAGTACAGAAGAGAATTTTGTTTAATTATTACAGGTATTTATATGGCGCTGATAGTTTATGCAGCACTTTTTACATACTGTATGTAGCGCACTCACCCCCTTCACCTGCCTTTGGCTCCTCCCAGGAAGAGAGGGCACACCACGCCACAAGCCCGTACCCTCCTATGTGAAGAGGTTGAGCGGTGTTGTTGGTGGGTCTCCACAGCCAGAAAGCCAGAATCCTCCAGAGAATGATTCTCACCTCTATAGTTAATAAAGATCAGTCTCTATATTTCCCCAATAACTTCAAGGTCCACACCAGCTGCAACTCCAACGTGAAGTTTATTTTTAGGAAAGGTTGGAGTAAGAACAGGACAGCATAAGGTGTGGGAGAGGTCCAGGTACAAACGTAAAACACTTCACTGCTCAGATTCTCAAGCAGACTCAGCCCATTTGGATAGTCTCCCTAGATAGGGAATAGCAGCCAGAATGGTGCTCTGACCCAACCGCAGTCTCTGCCACAGACTTGGTGAACTCAGTCTCTGCCACAGACCTGGTGAACTTGGTTCCTTCTTAAACTTGACCTCTGTTAAGGAGAAGACATCCCTCCAGGGAGTTACCGGGGCCCCTTCCTTCACTGTGACTTCTCACCAGTCCCTCAGAACGGTTCCTCCCCCCGGCCTCTTTGTCTAAGATGCGGGTCCCCTCGCAAGGCGGCACCCTGAGATTCCTCGATCCTTGATGGGCCCCAGCCGAAGGTGCTGGGCCCAAGGCCTTTGCTGCAGTCCCAGGGCTAATGGTGCCTGGGACTGATTCACCGACCTCCGCCCCTGGGCCAAAGGTGCCCAGGGCGGACAGGAACACACTCCCTGGGGTAGGACCCCCGACCACGACAGACCCCCGAACAGGCAGCGTCTTTCCCTTTTATATGCTCTCCCAGCATGTACAGCAGGCCTGCCACTCCCACCGTATGGCTGCTGAGAGGGGACACACAAGGCACAGCACTGTATCAGTGGTTCAACCCTGGCCTGCCATGGCAGCGCCACCTGCAGGCCACAGGGAACTATTCACCGATACTCTTCCTGTGGACAAAAATGGCTGACAGAATCCTGACAATTGGGGTGTTTGAGCATAACTACCACTCAAACACTTCCCCTAAATTTAGGACCCCGCTACATGTACATTCACTATACTGTACATTAATCAGCCCCTGCCCTCCAGGAGCTTACAATGTAGGGTAAAAATACCCAGTAATGTGCCAGAAACACCTTAACCCCTCATTTCTTGTGGGCTGACAACACACAACATTTTTGTGGGCTAAATAGTGTCAGCTCTGCAAAGGCATCTTATGCTAAATTATTGATCTCTCCCACTACCCTCCCACTCTCACTGTTTTAGAGGCCAAGATAAAAATTGGAAGGTCTAATTAATCTAAGGACACATAAAACAAAACATTTTCAAAAATATATAACAGACCAAAAGGTAGCAAATAGAGAAGTTCATTGTTAGGGTTTACATACCCTTTAAATAAAGTAAATCAAATAAAGTCTTGATAATACAGCATACACATTGAAACCCACAGACTAATCACCCCCAAAAATATGATTTGCCCCCACACGATTTTTAATCTAGTTTTTGTAAAGGGTGGGTGAGAGTTAAAATCCCTGTCAGGTTTAAAACGCTTACTTGTTACAACTATGTCCCCTTAGTTTCTGTTTTGATACCCATCACCTTTACATGAGGTAAGTGGAAATCTTTCCAATGCAGATGCTGTTTTGTTGGACAGACAGGAAGAGACAAGAAGTCTGGGGATACAGGCAAACACAATGGGGGTTATTTACAAAAGGCAAATCCACTTTGCACTACAAGTGCAAACTACAAGTGCACTTGAAATTGCACTTAGAAGTGCAGTCACTGTAAATCTGAGGGGTAGATCTGAAATGAGGAGAAGCTCTGCTGATTTTATTATCCAATCATAGGCAAGCTAAAATGCTGTTTTTCATTTTCTTTGCATGTCCCCCTCGGATCTACAGAGACTGCACTTCCAAGTGCACTTTCAGTGCAATTTTAAGTGCACTTTGCACTTGTAGTTTGCACTTGTAGTGCAAAGTGGATTTGCCTTTAGTAAATAACCCCCATTGGCTCAAACCCTTTTTCAAAACATGTGCATGACATTTGGCTATAGCTGGGCTTTAATTGCACCAGCGATTAACCGTGGGGAGTACAGGGCAGCACAAGACAGTTAGCCTGAGGCGTAAAAGTATATATCTAGTTTGGATGATGATGCTTCCAGCGGCACGAAGACAGGAGAGCAGGTATGAACTCTTGATTCAGGGTCAGAACTGTATTTCAGTGTTCATGGAGTCAGTATTTGTTACTTTCCATCCATTTCTTTTGAAAAGCTGCTGTGTATTGATGGCAGCAATACTAACATTTACATATGGACCGGTAAACATATATTTCCTACATTACAGAGCTGGCATCATGGTAAAAATGTTACAGTATGACGTGCTAAACACATATGGTCTTGTCCCCACAGAGCAATGACAAATTAGTCACAGCTGAAATGAATGCCCAGGGATCTGCAAATGCACTAATTAGGGTGTGAGATAATTGGGAATTATTTATCTTTTCAGCTGTAAGTTACATCCAAATACACACATAAAAATATTCATTTACTGAGTAATTATTTGCGTCATTGACATATTAAAATCAGTGTCTGTATAATTGTTACTTTTGTAATACTGCAAAACTATTATGAAAAAATGCCTTTTTTAATTAAAATATTTATGTTAAGGAACTTCGGGCTCCATTCACTAAAGCAGATCGCTTGCGGTATTTAGATGATCTGACACATTGTTCGCAAATACCGCATACAATGGTGAAATTGTCAATTGACTTGTAGCAATAAAAAGTGTGGCGCTACCTCAAACACCCAACAAAAATTGATGAATAAATCGTAGAACAAAACACATTCAAATAACACATTAATATGAAAAAAAGGATGAACTCTTGTCAAGGTAATGAACCTAAAAATTGCAGTGCTGCCAACTCTGGATGCAAAACAATATACAAGTAAAATAATAATATTGTACCCTACTGAGTTGTGAGTCGTGTGTCAATTGACTACCACCTTATGCAATATTTACTTCAAAAATCAGGAACGCTGGTTAAATACCTCATTAAACAGCATTAAAGTCAATTCACTAAATGAAATAAATAAATAAATAAATGTATGTGATATAAGTAATGGTTCATGCATACGGTATTTAAGAATTATAAAAATATAATAGCTGTAATAACAGTAATGCACAGAAACCTAAATATGGAAAAACACAGAACCATTGGGGTTGATTTACTAAAGACAACTAGACTGTAAACTTTGCAAGCTGCTCCAGAGCTTAAAGGGGTTGTAAAGGTTCGTTTTTTATTTTCTAAATAGGTTCCTTTAAGCTAGTGCATTGTTGGTTCACTTACCTTTTCCTTACATTTCCCTTCTAAATGTTTTTTTTCTTTGTTTTCTTTGTCTGAATTTCTCACTTCCTGTTCCTCCTCAGTAAGCTGTTCAGTAAGCTGTTCTGGCTGACTCCACACCACTCGGATGATGGTGTGAAGTTTACTGAGGAGAAACAGGAAGTGAGAAATTCAGACAAAGAAAAAAAACATTTAGAAGGTAAATCAAAGGAAAAGGTAAGTGAAGCAACAATGCACTAGCTTAAAGGAACCTATTTAGAAAATAAAAAATGAACCTTTACAACCCCTTTAATATATGAGGTAAAACTTTACTTTACAAAGAATACCCAATCACATGCAAGGAAAAAAAAATGCATTTTTGCTTGCACATGATTGGATAAAGGAAGTCAGCAGAACTCCCCCTCATTTACTAAGCTCTGAAGCAACTGCACTTGCAAACTGCACAGTCTATTTGCCTTTAGTAAATCAAATCCACCTTGCACCAGGCTGGCTCTGTATCTTAGAGGGCATGACCACAGACAGGAAACACAGAAAGACAAACACATTGACCCTTTTGGAAGTGCCTGCTTACAGGTTTATGCTGCTTACAGGTGGTATATTGATACCATCCAAAAAATACCTGGTTAGTATCTTTTAGGAGATTGTAAAAAGAAAAAATATTCAGCGCTGAAAAAATAGTAAGGAAATACTAAAAGTTGCAAGCCAGCACTCAAGGTATACTCATAAAAATCCCTCAAAAACAATCTGAAATAAAAATAGTGCAGCGCAACAAAAACTATGTGGAATACATGTCATAAACACATATCAAATTCATAAATCAGTAACATAACATAAAGTCCATAAGTGCTTGTGAACCAGCAATAATAATATGCAAAGTGAATATAAAAGTGTCCAGAGATCCCTCCACCACAATAGGATTGGCCTCTCACCTCACAACTTCGACCTAACTAGAGGTCACACAGCTTGTACTCAAAAGAGTAAATGAGAATCACATGGGAAAACTCCGATCAAACAGTGGTCTCATAAAGCAGGATATCAGGCTGGAAACTCCATCATATAGGAAGACAAGAATAAAGAACGATCTAGTGCTCTCTGTATAGACTATTTAATATGTTAAAATATACAACTCAAAAAATGTTACTCACAAATAAGGCACTCAGACGCGAGTGTCAGCGTTCAAAGCATATGGATAGAGCGGCGTGGTAACACAGACTGTGGTGATGACCGCGAATGACGTCTAGCGTGGCTCCTCCCCCCGTACGCGTTACGTCCAGTAGGCGGGACTTCCTCAGCGTGGGGTTGGATGGCACACAGACGTCTCGCAACACAGCAACTAAAATAGTGTCATGGTAACCATCCTGCAGCGAATCAACCTCCCAGTAAGAATCAGCCAATCCAGGCTGATCTCACATGCCACAATATTTGGCTGGCCAAGGGAGCCGTCTACCGCAGACAGGATAACCAAAAAGATAAAAGTTTAAAATATCAAAAAAAAAAAGGAACAAAGAGCTCCAAAAAATTAAGATATATAAAACTTTAAATCTAGGTGCAAATATAAAGGGGAAAGGACATAGAAAATATATCACTGTCCTAACATAGCCAACCCAAATTGCACAACACATGTTCTTAAAGGGAACACACCCATAATAAAATTCCAAAAAGGTGATAACACCTAAAAATGAAAATTATAAATAAATGGTTAATAAATAAAGACGTCATACACGGTCATCACGAAAATCTGCAACAGCCATATACATCATAAAATAATCAAAAATCTATCAAAATAAAATTCAATATAACATACAAAAACAGAAAAAATTATATATATCATAAAAGCATTATCTATTAGAAATAAAACAATTAAGATCGAAGTCTACATTTAAACCTGCAGGCGACATTACTTTGGTTTCAAAAATCCAGAAAGATTCCCTGCGACTAAGTTGTCGAAGGTAATGTCCACCTCTCCAGTGCCTCTGTACTTTTTCCACCCCCCAAAATTTCAAACATTTGGGATCACGTTGATGGAAATTTCTAAAATGCCTGGATACACTATGTGTCTTGACTCCTCTTTTTATATTACTAATATGTTCACCCACTCTGACATGTAGTGCTCGTGAGGTACGTCCTACATACTGTAAACCGCAATCACACTCAAGCATGTATACAACACCCTCCGTTGTACACGTAATTAATTGCTTGATCTGATATTGAGTGTGCGTAACAGATGCAGTAAAATCTTTCCGTTTTTTCAGATTATTTTTAGCATGCCTGCAAGTCGCACAGCGACCACAGGCATAAAAACCTGACAGGAAGCTAAAAAGCTTAGTACCAGCTACAATAGGTGGATCTAACACCCCAGGGGCAAGGCTATCGCGGAGAGAGGGCGCCTTACGGTAAACAAATTGGGGACGGTCAGGGAGTACCGAGCCCAAAATGCGGTCATATTTTAAAATAGGCCAGTGTTTGGCAACTATTTTTTCAAATTTTTTGTATTGAATGCTAAAGTCCATTACTATCTTGAAATTATTAACATTCACATCAGTAGAAGGACTATTAGGCCTATCTGCAACAATAGTACTTCGATCCATACCTCTTACTCTCTCTATTTCGGTAGTAATCATAGAGTGAGTATACCCTTTTTGCTTAAACCGAGAGGCTAAGATCTGAGATTGTAAGAGAAAATCCCCTTCAGAGGTGCAATTACGGCGGAGTCTAACAAATTGCCCTCTAGGGATATTACACAGCCATAACCTATGGTGACAACTCGTCAGGGGTATATAGCCATTTCTATCAGTAGCCTTAAAATGATTCCTAGTGTGGAGACAGTTGTCCTTTTTAAAAATTTCCAAATCAAGGAAAGTAATTTTATTGTGATCAAGCGTCCAGGTAAGTTTAATATTTCTATCATTATTATTGAGTTTATTCATAAAAAGTTGAAGACTAAGCATATCACCCTCCCAGATCATTATGAGGTCATCAATATACCTTTTATAGCACCGCAATTGTGGTGGGCGATCACGAAAGACCACCTCAGCCTCCCAGTGGGCCATAAAGAGGTTGGCCACACTGGGAGCAAACCGAGCACCCATAGCGACACCACGTCGTTGCAAAAAGAAATCCCTATTGAACCAAAAATAATTTTTTAAAAGACAGAACCTCAGACCATCCAATAAAAATTGAACGTGTTGAGTACTGAGGTCTGAATCCGCCAATGCCAATGCAACAGAGGCTAAAGCTGCATCGTGATCAATGATCGTATATAGGGACCCCACATCGGCGGTGACCAAAATGGTATTGGATGTACAAGAGAGAGTGTCCAAGATCTGTAAAATCTGCTTAGTATCACGAAGATACGCTGGTGCTTTACAGACTAAAGGCTGCAAAAAATAGTCAAGGTACTGACCCAACCGTGAAGACACGGAGTCAATACCATTGACAATAGGGCGACCCGGAGGGCGTTCAGTGTTTTTATGAAGCTTGGGCAAAAAATAAATAATAGGTGTACGGCAATGGAAGGGATCCAAATAAGAAGCCTCCTTAGCATTAAGAATACCCTCACTTTTGCCTACCTCTATTAAAGAATGCAGCTCATTCTTGAATGGCACCATAGGGTCTCCCTTCAATAATAGATAGGTGTCCCCTTCATTCAGTAATCTATTCATTTCCTCAAGGTAATAAGCTTTACTAAGTACTACAAGACCCCCCCCTTTATCCGCAGGCCGAATAACTATATCGTTCCGTTGTTCCAATGACACAATCCCTCGTTTAATATGCTGTGAGTCTCTAACCTTCTTTATTCGAAGGGAATCCAAATCTCTACATACCATATTTCTGAAAACCTCCAAATGTTTGTTGTCATTATTTTGAGGGTTAAAAACTGACCTATTTCTCAAATTGGAATGATTGTTTTCAGACTGAGAAGCATTCCTTTGAATGGGATCTGAGAGAAAATATTTTTTCATATTAAGGCTACGAACAAATTTTTGAACATTGACATAGGTCTGAAATTTGTTAAGGTTGCATATAGGGGCAAACTTCAAACCTCTGTCTAACACACATATCTCATCATCCGAGAGTGGAATCCCACTCAGATTAAAGATCCCTGTCCCTAATAAGGTCTTTGCCTTTTGGACTCGTCTACCCCCCCTGGTTCCTCTCTGTTTTTTCTTTTGAGACTGGGTAATACATTCCCCACTGGGCCTTGGGGGATCGGATGATCCCTCCGATGGTCTGCCCATATTGGAGTATGTGGAGGAGGACCCCTCCAAGGGGTCCTCTCCTGACCTAAAAAATGATTATTATTATAGGGTTGTTCTTCCCAATAATCTTGCAGAGGTGCATAGCTATTGTGTGTGGCCAGCGGGGCTTCTCTCACAAAATAGTTGCCCCTTCCTCGTTGGTTACCATTTCCCCTATTGGGTACCGGTCTCCAGGAGGAATCTTCATAATGGGTAGGATATTGACTATAACCTGTAGTGGTGGGCTGTTGGTGGTGGCTACCTCTACCTTTTCCCTTACCTCTACCTCTGGGTTTATTAGGACCATGTCCCCTAGTTTTTGGGGTACCAGTCCTAGTTGGTGTAATATGTGATTGGGCTACTTGAGTCCAAGATAGGTGGTCATGATCTGTTGGGATTGGGACACTGATAGCACATTCTGCCGTGTCCATAGAAGCCTGATCGGGATTAATTGGTTGTGTGGCATAAAGAGATTGCCATTTAAAAACCTGTTTACCTCCAAAATCATTTAAATCACGTAGAAATTTTTTCTTCTTTTTATCTTGTGTTTCTTTATCCCACTTAATTAATTTAGTTTTAAGGTCTCCTGATAGTTGAATAAATTCAGACGTATCCTTGAATGGTTCAATACGGTCAGTGATTTCTTTAATTTGGCTTTCTAGCCATTTCTTTTTGCGTAGTTTGCGAGAGAGCAATAGCCGCAAAAGCTCAAAGCCCTTGCAAACAAAAAAATCACACCATTCCTTATTAGATTCGTCATCAAAAAGACCATCATTAGGTGGTAAATCCCACCTCAAGCATCTGGGAATAATCTGGGCAGATAAATACTGCTCAAAAGATACAATATCCCACCAGGTTTTAATTTTTTTGTCAAAAAGATGCCCCAATTTTCTAAAAGAAAAACTCAGATCACCTTGACCAGAGGTATTAACAGTTTTCGAGAATACATCAGTAAGGATGACTTCCCTATTTTCAAGATAGGAAAAAACATCCATTTTCTGCAGCTAAATAAAATGAATAAGATGAAGACAGTAAAAAGAAAAAATATTCAGCGCTGAAAAAATAGTAAGGAAATACTAAAAGTTGCAAGCCAGCACTCAAGGTATACTCATAAAAATCCCTCAAAAACAATCTGAAATAAAAATAGTGCAGCGCAACAAAAACTATGTGGAATACATGTCATAAACACATATCAAATTCATAAATCAGTAACATAACATAAAGTCCATAAGTGCTTGTGAACCAGCAATAATAATATGCAAAGTGAATATAAAAGTGTCCAGAGATCCCTCCACCACAATAGGATTGGCCTCTCACCTCACAACTTCGACCTAACTAGAGGTCACACAGCTTGTACTCAAAAGAGTAAATGAGAATCACATGGGAAAACTCCGATCAAACAGTGGTCTCATAAAGCAGGATATCAGGCTGGAAACTCCATCATATAGGAAGACAAGAATAAAGAACGATCTAGTGCTCTCTGTATAGACTATTTAATATGTTAAAATATACAACTCAAAAAATGTTACTCACAAATAAGGCACTCAGACGCGAGTGTCAGCGTTCAAAGCATATGGATAGAGCGGCGTGGTAACACAGACTGTGGTGATGACCGCGAATGACGTCTAGCGTGGCTCCTCCCCCCGTACGCGTTACGTCCAGTAGGCGGGACTTCCTCAGCGTGGGGTTGGATGGCACACAGACGTCTCGCAACACAGCAACTAAAATAGTGTCATGGTAACCATCCTGCAAAAATCCAGAAAGATTCCCTGCGACTAAGTTGTCGAAGGTAATGTCCACCTCTCCAGTGCCTCTGTACTTTTTCCACCCCCCAAAATTTCAAACATTTGGGATCACGTTGATGGAAATTTCTAAAATGCCTGGATACACTATGTGTCTTGACTCCTCTTTTTATATTACTAATATGTTCACCCACTCTGACATGTAGTGCTCGTGAGGTACGTCCTACATACTGTAAACCGCAATCACACTCAAGCATGTATACAACACCCTCCGTTGTACACGTAATTAATTGCTTGATCTGATATTGAGTGTGCGTAACAGATGCAGTAAAATCTTTCCGTTTTTTCAGATTATTTTTAGCATGCCTGCAAGTCGCACAGCGACCACAGGCATAAAAACCTGACAGGAAGCTAAAAAGCTTAGTACCAGCTACAATAGGTGGATCTAACACCCCAGGGGCAAGGCTATCGCGGAGAGAGGGCGCCTTACGGTAAACAAATTGGGGACGGTCAGGGAGTACCGAGCCCAAAATGCGGTCATATTTTAAAATAGGCCAGTGTTTGGCAACTATTTTTTCAAATTTTTTGTATTGAATGCTAAAGTCCATTACTATCTTGAAATTATTAACATTCACATCAGTAGAAGGACTATTAGGCCTATCTGCAACAATAGTACTTCGATCCATACCTCTTACTCTCTCTATTTCGGTAGTAATCATAGAGTGAGTATACCCTTTTTGCTTAAACCGAGAGGCTAAGATCTGAGATTGTAAGAGAAAATCCCCTTCAGAGGTGCAATTACGGCGGAGTCTAACAAATTGCCCTCTAGGGATATTACACAGCCATAACCTATGGTGACAACTCGTCAGGGGTATATAGCCATTTCTATCAGTAGCCTTAAAATGATTCCTAGTGTGGAGACAGTTGTCCTTTTTAAAAATTTCCAAATCAAGGAAAGTAATTTTATTGTGATCAAGCGTCCAGGTAAGTTTAATATTTCTATCATTATTATTGAGTTTATTCATAAAAAGTTGAAGACTAAGCATATCACCCTCCCAGATCATTATGAGGTCATCAATATACCTTTTATAGCACCGCAATTGTGGTGGGCGATCACGAAAGACCACCTCAGCCTCCCAGTGGGCCATAAAGAGGTTGGCCACACTGGGAGCAAACCGAGCACCCATAGCGACACCACGTCGTTGCAAAAAGAAATCCCTATTGAACCAAAAATAATTTTTTAAAAGACAGAACCTCAGACCATCCAATAAAAATTGAACGTGTTGAGTACTGAGGTCTGAATCCGCCAATGCCAATGCAACAGAGGCTAAAGCTGCATCGTGATCAATGATCGTATATAGGGACCCCACATCGGCGGTGACCAAAATGGTATTGGATGTACAAGAGAGAGTGTCCAAGATCTCCCTGACCGTCCCCAATTTGTTTACCGTAAGGCGCCCTCTCTCCGCGATAGCCTTGCCCCTGGGGTGTTAGATCCACCTATTGTAGCTGGTACTAAGCTTTTTAGCTTCCTGTCAGGTTTTTATGCCTGTGGTCGCTGTGCGACTTGCAGGCATGCTAAAAATAATCTGAAAAAACGGAAAGATTTTACTGCATCTGTTACGCACACTCAATATCAGATCAAGCAATTAATTACGTGTACAACGGAGGGTGTTGTATACATGCTTGAGTGTGATTGCGGTTTACAGTATGTAGGACGTACCTCACGAGCACTACATGTCAGAGTGGGTGAACATATTAGTAATATAAAAAGAGGAGTCAAGACACATAGTGTATCCAGGCATTTTAGAAATTTCCATCAACGTGATCCCAAATGTTTGAAATTTTGGGGGGTGGAAAAAGTACAGAGGCACTGGAGAGGTGGACATTACCTTCGACAACTTAGTCGCAGGGAATCTTTCTGGATTTTTGAAACCAAAGTAATGTCGCCTGCAGGTTTAAATGTAGACTTCGATCTTAATTGTTTTATTTCTAATAGATAATGCTTTTATGATATATATAATTTTTTCTGTTTTTGTATGTTATATTGAATTTTATTTTGATAGATTTTTGATTATTTTATGATGTATATGGCTGTTGCAGATTTTCGTGATGACCGTGTATGACGTCTTTATTTATTAACCATTTATTTATAATTTTCATTTTTAGGTGTTATCACCTTTTTGGAATTTTATTATGGGTGTGTTCCCTTTAAGAACATGTGTTGTGCAATTTGGGTTGGCTATGTTAGGACAGTGATATATTTTCTATGTCCTTTCCCCTTTATATTTGCACCTAGATTTAAAGTTTTATATATCTTAATTTTTTGGAGCTCTTTGTTCCTTTTTTTTTTTGATATTTTAAACTTTTATCTTTTTGGTTATCCTGTCTGCGGTAGACGGCTCCCTTGGCCAGCCAAATATTGTGGCATGTGAGATCAGCCTGGATTGGCTGATTCTTACTGGGAGGTTGATTCGCTGCAGGATGGTTACCATGACACTATTTTAGTTGCTGTGTTGCGAGACGTCTGTGTGCCATCCAACCCCACGCTGAGGAAGTCCCGCCTACTGGACGTAACGCGTACGGGGGGAGGAGCCACGCTAGACGTCATTCGCGGTCATCACCACAGTCTGTGTTACCACGCCGCTCTATCCATATGCTTTGAACGCTGACACTCGCGTCTGAGTGCCTTATTTGTGAGTAACATTTTTTGAGTTGTATATTTTAACATATTAAATAGTCTATACAGAGAGCACTAGATCGTTCTTTATTCTTGTCTTCCTATATGATGGAGTTTCCAGCCTGATATCCTGCTTTATGAGACCACTGTTTGATCGGAGTTTTCCCATGTGATTCTCATTTACTCTTTTGAGTACAAGCTGTGTGACCTCTAGTTAGGTCGAAGTTGTGAGGTGAGAGGCCAATCCTATTGTGGTGGAGGGATCTCTGGACACTTTTATATTCACTTTGCATATTATTATTGCTGGTTCACAAGCACTTATGGACTTTATGTTATGTTACTGATTTATGAATTTGATATGTGTTTATGACATGTATTCCACATAGTTTTTGTTGCGCTGCACTATTTTTCTTTTAGGAGATTGACATGCTTTTTTATTTAATTGGAAAAAATGAATGATTGAGGAAGTGGTTTGGGTAAACAAAGAGCAAGTACATTTTTAAAATGCAATCTTTGTTCAAGGTCATCATCTACTTCCTAGACTGAGATGCTTGTTTAGAAATGACACAGTCGTTAAAAACAAGGTGCCTGTGAAGTTCTAAGCTGTGTTTAAGTTTGTCTGACATAGATCGGACCCTGCTTCAGGTTCTCACTTGCTATAAAGTTTTAATATTGCAGTTTGCTCATTGGAAAACCGAGTAAATGCTTCCTTGGCAAAACCACAGCTTAAAAAATGCTTATTAATGATAATGTAGATGCCCAGGCCAAATTTATCAGTGCCTGTAGGTATTGGTTAGCCCCCAGCTGACACCGGATGCCGACCCTTTAACCACTTCAGCCCCAAAAGATTTGGCTGCTCAATGACCAGGCCATTTTTTGCGATGCAGCACCCCGCCGCTTTAACTGACAATTGCGTGGTCCTGCGACGCTGTACCCAAATAAATTTACGTCTTTTTTTTCTCACAAATAGAGCTTTCTTTTGATGGTATTTGATCACCTCTGCGGTTTTTATTTTTTGCGCTATAAACAAAAGAAAAGCTGCAATTTTGAAAAAAAAAACTAAATATCTTTTACTTTTTGCTATAATAAATATCACAATTTAAAAAAAAAAAAAAAATTTTTCCTCAGTTTAGGCTGATATGTATATTTTTGGTAAATAAGCATATATTGATTGGTTTGTGCAAAAGTTATAGCGTCTACAATATAGGCGGTAGATTTATGACATTTTTATTATTATAATTTTTTTTTACTAGTAATGGCAGTGATCAGTGATTTTTATCAGGACTGCAATATTGCGGCGGACAAATCGGACACTTTTGACACATTTTTGGGACCAGTGACATTTATACAGCGATTAGTGCTAAAAAAATGCACTGATTACTGTATAAATGACACTGGCAGGGAAGGGGTTAACACTAGGGGGTGATCAAGGGGTTAACTGTGTTCCCTGTGTGTGTGTTCTAACTGTAGGGGGATGGAACTGACTAGGGGAAGAGATTGATCGGTGTTCATAGATTGTATGAACACACGATCAGTCTCCTCGCCCCTGAGAGAATCGGGATTTGTGTGTTTTACACACACACATCCCCGTTCTCATTCTGTAATGAGCAATAGCAGGTGCCCAGCGGTCATCGCAACCGCCGGCCATTCGCTTCAGCTCTGGGGACACGCTTCGGGCATTCCCTCGCACCGCCGGAGGCATCTTAAAGAGCCGATGTACAGCTACGACGGCTCGTGTAGGGGAGCCAGCCTGTCGCAGTATGACTGCGGTGGCTGGTCCGGAAGCGCTTAAGTGGCCAGTGACCCCATGTGGCACTGTGATTGGCTGCACAGCAATGACATCATCGGGAACCTGTCCTATTGGTTCCTGTTCATTGGTTGTTGACTTTATTGTGTCTTTTTTAATACATTTCTTTAAATCGTTTAATTTATTTTTAAGCTAACAAATAGACAAAAATGTAAAACAAAAAAAATCAATTGCCTATCTATCCTTTCTTGTTTGTAACATAAACCTTTTTATGGTTGTTTATATAGCTAAAGGTCAAATTGCATGTATATGTATTTTTGCTTTAGCATTATTCTGCATTATTAGCATTATTCTGGTAAAAGTTGTTCAATATATGTAATATTCCATGTAGATGACTTCACACATTACTAGACTTAACAGTATGTTATTTGGATGACATACAGTACATACATCTATCTATGTTATATTTCATTCTTTCCTCAAGTATATCTAATGACTATGTATCATTGTATTGTAACTGTGATGTTCCATTTTCTTATACAAAGCAACAAAAATATAGAAGCAAAAAATCATTTGTAACTTTAACAATGTATAATAATGTATATGGTTTTTAGATTTTTATCCCTTTCATGACTAAAGCCCTGAACACACGATCGGATTTCCTATGGATTCTAATCCGATGGATTTTTCCATCGGAAATCCGATGAAGCCGACTTTCATCAGTCAAAAATCTGACCGTCCCAAACGCCGTGACGTAAAACACTCAGACAAGCCGAGAAAAATGAAGTTCAATGCTTCTGAGCATGCGTCGACTTGATTCTGAGCATGCGTGGGTTTTTTGCCAATGGAGTTCCACACAGATGATCGGAATTTGCTATCGTTTTTTTTCCTATCGGATAAATTTAAAACATGTTCTATTTTTTCTCACCGATGGAAAAAAGACCGATGGGGCCCATACACGAAGACTCTTTCTGACATTTGTTGCTTTCAAGTTAAAATCTGTATTTTTGTGTAGAAAATTACTTAGAAGCCCCAAACATTATATATATTTTTTAGCAGAGAATATAGAGAATAAAATGGCAATCATTGCAATATTTTATGTCACACTGTATTTGCGCAGTGGTTTTTCAAATGCATTTTTTACGAAAAAATACACTTTCATGAATTAAAAAAATACTAAACAGTATATTTAGGCATTTTTTTTTGTATAATGTGAAAGATGATGTTACGACGAGTAAATAGGGACCCAACATGTCATTCTTTGAAATTGCGCACACTCGTGGAGTGGTGACAAACTATGGTACCTAAAAATCTCCATAGGCAGGGCTTTAAAAAAATAACGGTTACCAGGTTAGAGTTACAGAGGAGGTCTAGTGCTAGAATTATTGCTTTCACTCTGACGATCGCGGCGATACCTCACATGTGATTTGAACACCGTTTGCATATGCGAGCGTGACTTACGTGTGCGTTTTCTTTGCTGCGCATTTAATTAATTTAGTTTCTTTGCTGCTAATTCATTTATTTAGTTATTTTTTAGTTGCTTTAAAAAAAATAAGAAAATTGATCACTTTTATTGCTGTAACAAGGAATGTAAACATCCCTTGTGACAGTAATAGGTGGTGACCGGTACTCTTTATGGAGAGATCGGGGGTCTAAAAGACCCTAAATCTCTCCTTTGCACTTCAAGTATTCAGATTTCCAAAAACTGTGATTCTGAATACTGTCACTTTTTTAGAAACCGGCGCTATTTGCCAGCTAAGTAAGCCGGAAGTGACGTCGCTTCCGTGCTTACAGAGAGAAGAGTGTCTCTCTAACCGGCGGAAGTGCCGGATCGCAGATCAGTTCTCCCGGTGGGACGGGAGGCCCGTTAAGAGTGGCGGAAGGCGGCGGGAGCGTTCCCTCTCGCCAGGGCCAGCCCAAGACATTGTGCTGCCTGGGCCCAGGATCAAAATGCTGCTCCCTACCGCTCCCCCCCAAAAAAATAATAATAATAATAATCACACCCACCAAAAGGCCCCCACATTTATTATTTTATATTATGACAATAAAAAACAAAATTACATTTATTAGGAAGTCAGATTTCCACGCAATAGTGGTGGTGGGGTTCAGACAGAGGCAGCGGCGGTTGTGGTGAGGGGGGAGGGGAGGTTAGACACAGGCAGGGGTGGTAGAGGAGATTAGACACAGGCAGGGGGGGTAGGGGAGGTTAGGCACAGGTAGGGGTGGTAGGGGGTTTAGACACAAGCAGGGGTGGTAGGGGAGGTTAGACACAGGCAGGGGTGGTAGGGAGTTTAGATACTGACAGGGGTGGTAGGGGGTTTAGACACAGGCAGGGGTGGTAGGGGAGGTTAGGCACAGGCAGGGGTGGTAAGGGGTTAGACACAGGCAGAGGTGGTAGGGGAGGTTAGACACAGGCAAAGGTGGTAGGGATGGTTAGACACAGGCAGGGGTGGTAGGGAGGTTAGACACAGGCAGGGGTGGTAGGGGGATTAGACACAGGCAGGGGTGGTAGGGGGATTAGACACAGGCAGGGGTGGTAGGGAGGTTAGACACAGGCAGGGGTGGTAGGGGGGATTAGACACAGGCAGGGGTGGTAGGGGGATTAGACACAGGCAGGGGTGGTAGGGAGGTTAGACACAGGCAGGGGTGGTAGAGGGGATTAGACACAGGCAGGGGTGGTAGGGGGATTAGACACAGGCAGGGGTGGTAGGGGGGATTAGACACAGGCAGGGGTGGTAGGGGGGTTAGACACAGGCAGGGGTGGTAGGGGGATTAGACACAGGCAGGGGTGGTAGGGGGGATTAGACACAGGCAGGGGTGGTAGGGGGGTTAGACACAGGCAGGGGTGGTAGGGGGGATTAGACACAGGCAGGGGTGGTAGGGGGGATTAGACACAGGCAGGGGTGGTAGGGGGATTAGACACAGGCAGGGGTGGTAGGGAGGTTAGACACAGGCAGGGGTGGTAGGGGGATTAGACACAGGCAGGGGTGGTAGGGGGATTAGACACAGGCAGGGGTGGTAGGGGGATTAGACACAGGCAGGGGTGGTAGGGGGATTAGACACAGGCAGGGGTGGTAGGGGGGATTAGACACAGGCAGGGGTGGTAGGGGGGATTAGACACAGGCAGGGGTGGTAGGGGGGTTAGACACAGGCAGGGGGGTTAGACACAGGCAGGGGTGGTAGGGGAGGTTAGAAACAGGCAGGGGTGGTGGAGATGGGATTAGTGACACTTACTTTCTCTCAGTGTCAGCCGCGCCTATAGTGATCCCTCTTCCATCATGGGGACTCTGCTCAGCCGAAAGCTCCTCCCCCTTTACGCTGTTGTTCGTCAGCTGACTTTCTCGTCAGCAGCATGGGGGGGGGGGAGCCGTGGAGAGGATGGGCGGGCGGCCAGCTGTGCGGTTATGGCAGCGAATGGTCTGCCAATACTTCTAATAGCAGCGGCGCTGGGCCATCCACATAGTGGGATGAAGAGCGGAGCGGGTGGGCGTAGCGGAGCCCGATTGGGCGGGATTACTGTATTTATGGGCGTCAATGTGCCGCCCCTCAGAACCTGCCGCCTGGGACAATGGTCCCATCGGGTCCCATGGTAGGGCCGGCCCTGCCTCTCGCTCCTCCGGCTTTTAGCAGCATCGGTTGTTATCCCTGAAGAGCCGACCGCCCGCTCTAAAAAACAGTACTGTATAACCCCTGAAAGCCAAGGCCGCATATATGCGTACACTCAGCAGGAAGGGAATATACTGTACGCATTAATTTTGGGTGTGTATGTTTTACTTTATTAGTCGGAGTCTGCCAACTGCTTATATCAAAGTTCTTCTCCCTGTGAAAGGCACAATGATAGCTCAGCCAGCCTGAGCCAACTTGGTGTAAAAAATGTCACGTGGTCACTATGAAGTAATAGTGAACATGTGGCTTGGAACCATGGTGACTGGTTCCTAATCACTGTAACTGCCATGGTCACTGTCACTATAGCACTGTAAAGCTGTGTACACATGATAGCTTTTACCAATGAAAACAGTCCGATGGACTTTTCTCATCGGACAAACCGATCGTGTATGGGCCCCATCGGTCTTTTTTCCATCGGTGTTTAAAAATAGAACATGTTTTAAATTTATCCGATGGTTAAAAAACCGATAGCAAATTACTATCGTCTGTGGGGAACTCCATCGGATAAAAAACCCACGCATGCTCAGAATCAAGTCGACGCATGCTCAGAAGCATTGAACTTCATTTTTCTCGGCTCATCTGAGTGTTTTACGTCACCGCGTTTGAAACGGTCGGTTTTTTGACTGATGGTGTGTGGGCAAGACTGATGGAAGACAGTTTCATCGGATTTCCGATGGAAAAAAACATCGGATTAGAATCCATAGGATATCCGATCGTGTGTACAGGGCTTTAGAGATCTAATGTCTGACACAATGGCCCCCAGCTAGTTCTGCAAAGAACTTTTTAAAGTTTTTTTAATACAAATGGCAGGTAGGAAAGAAGTTTTTTTTTTTTTTTATATATATATAATTCTTTATTTTCTTTATATTTCTTTACATCACATACATATATACAAAACATTATAACGGGGACAAAATACATAAAATTCATAAATAAAAACAAGACATACAAAAAAAAAAAAAAAAAAAGGAAACAACATTCATCTTCCTCCCCCCCCTCCCCCTCCCCAAAAAAAAGATTATACAAAAATTTCTCCCCATTAGGGGATTCCCCCTTATATTCTTGTGCACTTATCGTGTTTGTGTGTTCCTATTTCCAAACGCGAGTAACCCCATTAATCATTATTAAATAAATAATTTAATTTTTTTTCATTTTAAGCCCATTTCAGGTTTATTTTTATTTATACTATCTGTGTATATGTGTTTATTTTATGTGTGTAGGAAAGGAGTTAACAATACACTTTATGGAAATATCTCTTTTGCTTGTTAGTTTCCCTGTCAGTTTTGTCACCTTTTCTGGCCATAATTTAAGAGGCCAATCAGCGGCTCAGTCATTTTTGGTTCTTTGATATTGTTGTAGTGAGATCAGCTAGTAGGAGTGTTTTCTTTTGCCAGGTATGCAGAATATACTTAACTTTCTTGTGTTCCCCTGCCATTTTGAATATCCACTGTGATTAAAGAAAAGTCCCAGAATTCAGAAAAAAGACTTTGGAGTGGCAATTTCTCTTCAGCTGAGTGGCATTCTGGGGTGAGGGCAGTGGGAGAGATCGTTATTTATTAGCTTCTTTTACAGGGAGACCTTTTTAACCAGTTAGTTTTTTTGAGAGTATCGCTTTACATTTTAGGTTTAGGCTGGGATTAGGGATCACTTGTTATGATGGTATGAGTTTGTTTTAAAGTTTGCATTAAGGCTAAACATTAAGGGTAGGTTAAGATCAATGGGTTCATTTTTTAGGGTTAGGACGAGTATTAGCATCAGGGAAACAATTAGGTATGATTAACAAAAAAAAAACACTTTAATGTGCATTTGTTCTCAGTGCCTAAATCCCCTCATTTGAACAACTCTGCTGGGCTCCCAGAACTAAAAATATACAGTGTAAGAGGTTTTTAAAACAGACATCTATATTTCTCCAAAGATTTTACCTTTAATTTTACTTTTAAATCTTTCTAAATGCATGCCATAAAACAGACTATTTCACATAAAATGTCAGATGAAAATCGTATAATGTATTCATTATAAATTAGAGAATTTCTTGGAAACTGTTATATATTATAGATTTAAAGATAATCAAGGCATGTTTGATTCATGGTTAAAAGTGGCTTTACTGTGTGTGGTCAGAGGCGGATAAGTGACCAGAAGCTTCCTCTTCAAACAATAGCTATGGCTCTAGTGTTTCTTTTAATTATCACCCTGTTTTCCAGTGGTAGCTAACCACCATTGCAAATTGTACCTTAGAAACCTCAATAAAGGAGCTGTGATACCACTGACTGGAAGAATAATATGGAGCTTCATAAGCCACCATGAAATAGCCCACCCATTACAAACGAATGCCTTTTTACATTAGCTAGAAAAAGGAGCGGCTGTTAGGAAATTCACCCATATGTATATAAGCTTTCAAGATATTCAAAAGTAGTTATACAGATTGCATGAAAAGTATGATCAAATGATCTGACAGGGTTAAGCCTACAGAGGTGGGCATAACTTACACCTCTGCTAAATTTTAAAACACCCAATCAAAAAAAAAAGGAATATTGTTTTAAGACCCCTTTCACACTGAGGGCGTTTTGCAGGCGCTATAGCGTTAAAAATAGTGCCTGCAAACCGCCCTAAAACAGCTGCTCCATTCACTCCAGCGTGAAAGCCCGAGGGCTTTCACACTGGAGCGGTGCGCTGGCAGGGCGTCAGAAAAAGTCCTGCCAGCAGCTTCTTTGGAGCGCATTAGGAGCGGTGAACTCACCGCTCCTAATGTGCTCCTGCCCATTGAAATCAATGGGCAGCGCCGTCGTACCGCCGGCAAAACGTAGCCGCGCATTGCGGGTGGTTTTTAACCCTCTTTCAGCCGCTAGTGGGGGTTAAAAGCGCCCCGCTATTGATAAAGTGTGGGGCAGTTGGATGAATAGTGAAATTACGGTGGCGGATTGAGTGGCACCTAATAGAATGCACCTGCAGTAGGAGTTAATATGTATGTAACTATTTGACATTAGGGATGGGCCCGGTGCTCGATTCGAACCCATGTTCGAATCGAGCATCGGGCGTTCGCTCGCTCGTCGAGCCCAGAACTATTTGGGCCGTTCGCATCACATTCGTGTGATGCGAGCGGCCCCGCAATGCATTGCGGCCGGCGCGGCCGGCGCAGTGCATTGCTGGCTGATGATTGGCCAAGCATGCACTGTGACCCCGCATGCTTGGCCAATCACAGCGCCCGAAACTCGGAGAGCAATAATTGGCTACAGGCAGGACGCCTGTAGCCAATTACAGCTCAGGGGCTTTAGTACACGCCCCACCATTTAAAAGGCCGCCACGCCATCGGCCCCGGTCACATGAGTTCCGGCTTTAGGAGAGATTAGTCTGCTGATTCTGTCTTTGCTTGATACTGAAAGATTTGCTCTTCTTTGCTAAACCATTGGCTATTTCTTTGCTAAACCATTGCTACCTAAGTCATTGATCGTTCATTGCTGCTGATTGCACAGTTAGTGTGTTATTAGCTGCTGCGGGGGATTAGTCTGGTGCGTGCTTACTGTTAGTACAGTATTGCAGTAGTACCAACCGCAGTGCTGTTAGCACAGCATTGCACCCCAACAGCACCCATAGGACTTCTAGTGTGTTAGTGGCAGCAAACAGAGCTCCTATATTTTCTTCTCAGCAGCACCCATAGGACTTCTAGTGTGTTAGTGGCAGCAAACAGAGCTCCTATATTTTCTTCTCAGCAGCACCCATAGGACTTCTAGTGTGTTAGTGGCATCACACAGAGCTCCTATATTTTCTTCTCAGCAGCACCCATAGGACTTCTAGTGTGTTAGTGGCAGCAAACAGAGCTCCTATATTTTCTTCTCAGCAGCACCCATAGGACTTCTAGTGTGTTAGTGGCATCACACAGAGCTCCTATATTTTCTTCTCAGCAGCACCCATAGGACTTCTAGTGTGTTAGTGGCAGCAAACAGAGCTCCTATATTTTCTTCTCAGCAGCACCCATAGGACTTCTAGTGTGTTAGTGGCAGCAAACAGAGCTCCTATATTTTCTTCTCAGCAGCACCCATAGGACTTCTAGTGTGTTAGTGGCATCACACAGAGCTCCTATATTTTCTTCTCAGCAGCACCCATAGGACTTCTAGTGTGTTAGTGGCAGCAAACAGAGCTCCTATATTTTCTTCTCAGCAGCACCCATAGGACTTCTAATGTGTTAGTGGCATCACACAGAGTTCCTATATTTTCATCTCAGCAGCACCCATAGGACTTCTAGTGTGTTAGTGGCATCACACAGAGCTCCTATATTTTCTTCTCAGCAGCACCCATAGGACTTCTAGTGTGTTAGTGGCAGCAAACAGAGCTCCTATATTTTCTTCTCAGCAGCACCCATAGGACTTCTAGTGTGTTAGTGGCAGCAAACAGAGCTCCTATATTTTCTTCTCAGCAGCACCCATAGGACTTCTAGTGTGTTAGTGGCATCACACAGAGCTCCTATATTTTCTTCTCAGCAGCACCCATAGGACTTCTAGTGTGTTAGTGGCAGCAAACAGAGCTCCTATATTTTCTTCTCAGCAGCACCCATAGGACTTCTAGTGTGTTAGTGGCAGCAAACAGAGCTCCTATATTTTCTTCTCAGCAGCACCCATAGGACTTCTAGTGTGTTAGTGGCATCACACAGAGCTCCTATATTTTCTTCTCAGCAGCACCCATAGGACTTCTAGTGTGTTAGTGGCAGCAAACAGAGCTCCTATATTTTCTTCTCAGCAGCACCCATAGGACTTCTAATGTGTTAGTGGCATCACACAGAGTTCCTATATTTTCATCTCAGCACAGCACCCATAGGACTTCTAGTGTGTTAGTGCATCACACAGAGCTCCTATATTTTCTTCTCAGCAGCACCCATAGGACTTCTAGTGTGTTAGTGGCAGCAAACAGAGCTCCTATATTTTCTTCTCAGCAGCACCCATAGGACTTCTAGTGTGTTAGTGGCAGCAAACAGAGCTCCTATATTTTCTTCTCAGCAGCACCCATAGGACTTCTAGTGTGTTAGTGGCATCACACAGAGCTCCTATATTTTCTTCTCAGCAGCACCCATAGGACTTCTAGTGTGTTAGTGGCAGCAAACAGAGCTCCTATATTTTCTTCTCAGCAGCACCCATAGGACTTCTAGTGTGTTAGTGGCAGCAAACAGAGCTCCTATATTTTCTTCTCAGCAGCACCCATAGGACTTCTAGTGTGTTAGTGGCAGCAAACAGAGCTCCTATATTTTCTTCTCAGCAGCACCCATAGGACTTCTAGTGTGTTAGTGGCAGCAAACAGAGCTCCTATATTTTCTTCTCAGCAGCACCCATAGGACTTCTAGTGTGTTAGTGGCATCACACAGAGCTCCTATATTTTCTTCTCAGCAGCACCCATAGGACTTCTAGTGTGTTAGTGGCAGCAAACAGAGCTCCTATATTTTCTTCTCAGCAGCACCCATAGGACTTCTAATGTGTTAGTGGCATCACACAGAGTTCCTATATTTCATCTCAGCAGCACCCATAGGACTTCTAGTGTGTTAGTGGCATCACACAGAGCTCCTATATTTTCTTCTCAGCAGCACCCATAGGACTTCTAGTGTGTTAGTGGCATCACACAGAGCTCCTATATTTTCTTCTCAGCAGCACCCATAGGACTTCTAGTGTGTTAGTGGCAGCAAACAGAGCTCCTATATTTTCTTCTCAGCAGCACCCATAGGACTTCTAGTGTGTTAGTGGCAGCAAACAGAGCTCCTATATTTTCTTCTCAGCAGCACCCATAGGACTTCTAGTGTGTTAGTGGCATCACACAGAGCTCCTATATTTTCTTCTCAGCAGCACCCATAGGACTTCTAGTGTGTTAGTGGCAGCAAACAGAGCTCCTATATTTTCTTCTCAGCAGCACCCATAGGACTTCTAGTGTGTTAGTGGCAGCAAACAGAGCTCCTATATTTTCTTCTCAGCAGCACCCATAGGACTTCTAGTGTGTTAGTGGCAGCAAACAGAGCTCCTATATTTTCTTCTCAGCAGCACCCATAGGACTTCTAGTGTGTTAGTGGCAGCAAACAGAGCTCCTATATTTTCTTCTCAGCAGCACCCATAGGACTTCTAGTGTGTTAGTGGCAGCAAACAGAGCTCCTATATTTTCTTCTCAGCAGCACCCATAGGACTTCTAGTGTGTTAGTGGCATCACACAGAGCTCCTATATTTTCTTCTCAGCAGCACCCATAGGACTTCTAGTGTGTTAGTGGCAGCAAACAGAGCTCCTATATTTTCTTCTCAGCAGCACCCATAGGACTTCTAGTGTGTTAGTGGCAGCAAACAGAGCTCCTATATTTTCTTCTCAGCAGCACCCATAGGACTTCTAGTGTGTTAGTGGCATCACACAGAGCTCCTATATTTTCTTCTCAGCAGCACCCATAGGACTTCTAGTGTGTTAGTGGCAGCAAACAGAGCTCCTATATTTTCTTCTCAGCAGCACCCATAGGACTTCTAGTGTGTTAGTGGCAGCAAACAGAGCTCCTATATTTTCTTCTCAGCAGCACCCATAGGACTTCTAGTGTGTTAGTGGCAGCAAACAGAGCTCCTATATTTTCTTCTCAGCAGCACCCATAGGACTTCTAGTGTGTTAGTGGCAGCAAACAGAGCTCCTATATTTTCTTCTCAGCAGCACCCATAGGACTTCTAGTGTGTTAGTGGCAGCAAACAGAGCTCCTATATTTTCTTCTCAGCAGCACCCATAGGACTTCTAGTGTGTTAGTGGCATCACACAGAGCTCCTATATTTTCTTCTCAGCAGCACCCATAGGACTTCTAGTGTGTTAGTGGCATCACACAGAGCTCCTATATTTTCTTCTCAGCAGCACCCATAGGACTTCTAGTGTGTTAGTGGCAGCAAACAGAGCTCCTATATTTTCTTCTCAGCAGCACCCATAGGACTTCTAGTGTGTTAGTGGCAGCAAACAGAGCTCCTATATTTTCTTCTCAGCAGCACCCATAGGACTTCTAGTGTGTTAGTGGCATCACACAGAGCTCCTATATTTTCTTCTCAGCAGCACCCATAGGACTTCTAGTGTGTTAGTGGCAGCAAACAGAGCTCCTATATTTTCTTCTCAGCAGCACCCATAGGACTTCTAATGTGTTAGTGGCATCACACAGAGTTCCTATATTTTCATCTCAGCAGCACCCATAGGACTTCTAGTGTGTTAGTGGCATCACACAGAGCTCCTATATTTTCTTCTCAGCAGCACCCATAGGACTTCTAGTGTGTTAGTGGCAGCAAACAGAGCTCCTATATTTTCTTCTCAGCAGCACCCATAGGACTTCTAGTGTGTTAGTGGCAGCAAACAGAGCTCCTATATTTTCTTCTCAGCAGCACCCATAGGACTTCTAGTGTGTTAGTGGCATCACACAGAGCTCCTATATTTTCTTCTCAGCAGCACCCATAGGACTTCTAGTGTGTTAGTGGCAGCAAACAGAGCTCCTATATTTTCTTCTCAGCAGCACCCATAGGACTTCTAGTGTGTTAGTGGCAGCAAACAGAGCTCCTATATTTTCTTCTCAGCAGCACCCATAGGACTTCTAGTGTGTTAGTGGCAGCAAACAGAGCTCCTATATTTTCTTCTCAGCAGCACCCATAGGACTTCTAGTGTGTTAGTGGCAGCAAACAGAGCTCCTATATTTTCTTCTCAGCAGCACCCATAGGACTTCTAGTGTGTTAGTGGCATCACACAGAGCTCCTATATTTTCTTCTCAGCAGCACCCATAGGACTTCTAGTGTGTTAGTGGCAGCAAACAGAGCTCCTATATTTTCTTCTCAGCAGCACCCATAGGACTTCTAGTGTGTTAGTGGCATCACACAGAGCTCCTATATTTTCTTCTCAGCAGCACCCATAGGACTTCTAGTGTGTTAGTGGCAGCAAACAGAGCTCCTATATTTTCTTCTCAGCAGCACCCATAGGACTTCTAGTGTGTTAGTGGCAGCAAACAGAGCTCCTATATTTTCTTCTCAGCAGCACCCATAGGACTTCTAGTGTGTTAGTGGCATCACACAGAGCTCCTATATTTTCTTCTCAGCAGCACCCATAGGACTTCTAGTGTGTTAGTGGCAGCAAACAGAGCTCCTATATTTTCTTCTCAGCAGCACCCATAGGACTTCTAATGTGTTAGTGGCATCACACAGAGTTCCTATATTTTCATCTCAGCAGCACCCATAGGACTTCTAGTGTGTTAGTGGCATCACACAGAGCTCCTATATTTTCTTCTCAGCAGCACCCATAGGACTTCTAGTGTGTTAGTGGCAGCAAACAGAGCTCCTATATTTTCTTCTCAGCAGCACCCATAGGACTTCTAGTGTGTTAGTGGCAGCAAACAGAGCTCCTATATTTTCTTCTCAGCAGCACCCATAGGACTTCTAGTGTGTTAGTGGCATCACACAGAGCTCCTATATTTTCTTCTCAGCAGCACCCATAGGACTTCTAGTGTGTTAGTGGCAGCAAACAGAGCTCCTATATTTTCTTCTCAGCAGCACCCATAGGACTTCTAGTGTGTTAGTGGCAGCAAACAGAGCTCCTATATTTTCTTCTCAGCAGCACCCATAGGACTTCTAGTGTGTTAGTGGCATCACACAGAGCTCCTATATTTTCTTCTCAGCAGCACCCATAGGACTTCTAGTGTGTTAGTGGCAGCAAACAGAGCTCCTATATTTTCTTCTCAGCAGCACCCATAGGACTTCTAATGTGTTAGTGGCATCACACAGAGTTCCTATATTTTCATCTCAGCAGCACCCATAGGACTTCTAGTGTGTTAGTGGCATCACACAGAGCTCCTATATTTTCTTCTCAGCAGCACCCATAGGACTTCTAGTGTGTTAGTGGCAGCAAACAGAGCTCCTATATTTTCTTCTCAGCAGCACCCATAGGACTTCTAGTGTGTTAGTGGCAGCAAACAGAGCTCCTATATTTTCTTCTCAGCAGCACCCATAGGACTTCTAGTGTGTTAGTGGCATCACACAGAGCTCCTATATTTTCTTCTCAGCAGCACCCATAGGACTTCTAGTGTGTTAGTGGCAGCAAACAGAGCTCCTATATTTTCTTCTCAGCAGCACCCATAGGACTTCTAGTGTGTTAGTGGCAGCAAACAGAGCTCCTATATTTTCTTCTCAGCAGCACCCATAGGACTTCTAGTGTGTTAGTGGCAGCAAACAGAGCTCCTATATTTTCTTCTCAGCAGCACCCATAGGACTTCTAGTGTGTTAGTGGCAGCAAACAGAGCTCCTATATTTTCTTCTCAGCAGCACCCATAGGACTTCTAGTGTGTTAGTGGCATCACACAGAGCTCCTATATTTTCTTCTCAGCAGCACCCATAGGACTTCTAGTGTGTTAGTGGCAGCAAACAGAGCTCCTATATTTTCTTCTCAGCAGCACCCATAGGACTTCTAATGTGTTAGTGGCATCACACAGAGTTCCTATATTTTCATCTCAGCAGCACCCATAGGACTTCTAGTGTGTTAGTGGCATCACACAGAGCTCCTATATTTTCTTCTCAGCAGCACCCATAGGACTTCTAGTGTGTTAGTGGCATCACACAGAGCTCCTATATTTTCTTCTCAGCAGCACCCATAGGACTTCTAGTGTGTTAGTGCAGCAAACAGAGCTCCTATATTTTCTTCTCAGCAGCACCCATAGGACTTCTAGTGTGTTAGTGGCAGCAAACAGAGCTCCTATATTTTCTTCTCAGCAGCACCCATAAGGACTTCTAGTGTGTTAGTGGCATCACACAGAGCTCCTATATTTTCTTCTCAGCAGCACCCATAGGACTTCTAGTGTGTTAGTGGCAGCAAACAGAGCTCCTATATTTTCTTCTCAGCAGCACCCATAGGACTTCTAGTGTGTTAGTGGCAGCAAACAGAGCTCCTATATTTTCTTCTCAGCAGCACCCATAGGACTTCTAGTGTGTTAGTGGCAGCAAACAGAGCTCCTATATTTTCTTCTCAGCAGCACCCATAGGACTTCTAGTGTGTTAGTGGCAGCAAACAGAGCTCCTATATTTTCTTCTCAGCAGCACCCATAGGACTTCTAGTGTGTTAGTGGCAGCAAACAGAGCTCCTATATTTTCTTCTCAGCAGCACCCATAGGACTTCTAGTGTGTTAGTGGCATCACACAGAGCTCCTATATTTTCTTCTCAGCAGCACCCATAGGACTTCTAGTGTGTTAGTGGCAGCAAACAGAGCTCCTATATTTTCTTCTCAGCAGCACCCATAGGACTTCTAGTGTGTTAGTGGCAGCAAACAGAGCTCCTATATTTTCTTCTCAGCAGCACCCATAGGACTTCTAGTGTGTTAGTGGCATCACACAGAGCTCCTATATTTTCTTCTCAGCAGCACCCATAGGACTTCTAGTGTGTTAGTGGCAGCAAACAGAGCTCCTATATTTTCTTCTCAGCAGCACCCATAGGACTTCTAGTGTGTTAGTGGCAGCAAACAGAGCTCCTATATTTTCTTCTCAGCAGCACCCATAGGACTTCTAGTGTGTTAGTGGCAGCAAACAGAGCTCCTATATTTTCTTCTCAGCAGCACCCATAGGACTTCTAGTGTGTTAGTGGCAGCAAACAGAGCTCCTATATTTTCTTCTCAGCAGCACCCATAGGACTTCTAGTGTGTTAGTGGCAGCAAACAGAGCTCCTATATTTTCTTCTCAGCAGCACCCATAGGACTTCTAGTGTGTTAGTGGCATCACACAGAGCTCCTATATTTTCTTCTCAGCAGCACCCATAGGACTTCTAGTGTGTTAGTGGCATCACACAGAGCTCCTATATTTTCTTCTCAGCAGCACCCATAGGACTTCTAGTGTGTTAGTGGCAGCAAACAGAGCTCCTATATTTTCTTCTCAGCAGCACCCATAGGACTTCTAGTGTGTTAGTGGCAGCAAACAGAGCTCCTATATTTTCTTCTCAGCAGCACCCATAGGACTTCTAGTGTGTTAGTGGCATCACACAGAGCTCCTATATTTTCTTCTCAGCAGCACCCATAGGACTTCTAGTGTGTTAGTGGCAGCAAACAGAGCTCCTATATTTTCTTCTCAGCAGCACCCATAGGACTTCTAATGTGTTAGTGGCATCACACAGAGTTCCTATATTTTCATCTCAGCAGCACCCATAGGACTTCTAGTGTGTTAGTGGCATCACACAGAGCTCCTATATTTTCTTCTCAGCAGCACCCATAGGACTTCTAGTGTGTTAGTGGCAGCAAACAGAGCTCCTATATTTTCTTCTCAGCAGCACCCATAGGACTTCTAGTGTGTTAGTGGCAGCAAACAGAGCTCCTATATTTTCTTCTCAGCAGCACCCATAGGACTTCTAGTGTGTTAGTGGCATCACACAGAGCTCCTATATTTTCTTCTCAGCAGCACCCATAGGACTTCTAGTGTGTTAGTGGCAGCAAACAGAGCTCCTATATTTTCTTCTCAGCAGCACCCATAGGACTTCTAGTGTGTTAGTGGCAGCAAACAGAGCTCCTATATTTTCTTCTCAGCAGCACCCATAGGACTTCTAGTGTGTTAGTGGCAGCAAACAGAGCTCCTATATTTTCTTCTCAGCAGCACCCATAGGACTTCTAGTGTGTTAGTGGCAGCAAACAGAGCTCCTATATTTTCTTCTCAGCAGCACCCATAGGACTTCTAGTGTGTTAGTGGCAGCAAACAGAGCTCCTATATTTTCTTCTCAGCAGCACCCATAGGACTTCTAGTGTGTTAGTGGCATCACACAGAGCTCCTATATTTTCTTCTCAGCAGCACCCATAGGACTTCTAGTGTGTTAGTGGCAGCAAACAGAGCTCCTATATTTTCTTCTCAGCAGCACCCATAGGACTTCTAGTGTGTTAGTGGCAGCAAACAGAGCTCCTATATTTTCTTCTCAGCAGCACCCATAGGACTTCTAGTGTGTTAGTGGCATCACACAGAGCTCCTATATTTTCTTCTCAGCAGCACCCATAGGACTTCTAGTGTGTTAGTGGCAGCAAACAGAGCTCCTATATTTTCTTCTCAGCAGCACCCATAGGACTTCTAGTGTGTTAGTGGCAGCAAACAGAGCTCCTATATTTTCTTCTCAGCAGCACCCATAGGACTTCTAGTGTGTTAGTGGCAGCAAACAGAGCTCCTATATTTTCTTCTCAGCAGCACCCATAGGACTTCTAGTGTGTTAGTGGCAGCAAACAGAGCTCCTATATTTTCTTCTCAGCAGCACCCATAGGACTTCTAGTGTGTTAGTGGCAGCAAACAGAGCTCCTATATTTTCTTCTCAGCAGCACCCATAGGACTTCTAGTGTGTTAGTGGCATCACACAGAGCTCCTATATTTTCTTCTCAGCAGCACCCATAGGACTTCTAGTGTGTTAGTGGCAGCAAACAGAGCTCCTATATTTTCTTCTCAGCAGCACCCATAGGACTTCTAGTGTGTTAGTGGCATCACACAGAGCTCCTATATTTTCTTCTCAGCAGCACCCATAGGACTTCTAGTGTGTTAGTGGCAGCAAACAGAGCTCCTATATTTTCTTCTCAGCAGCACCCATAGGACTTCTAGTGTGTTAGTGGCAGCAAACAGAGCTCCTATATTTTCTTCTCAGCAGCACCCATAGGACTTCTAGTGTGTTAGTGGCATCACACAGAGCTCCTATATTTTCTTCTCAGCAGCACCCATAGGACTTCTAGTGTGTTAGTGGCAGCAAACAGAGCTCCTATATTTTCTTCTCAGCAGCACCCATAGGACTTCTAGTGTGTTAGTGGCAGCAAACAGAGCTCCTATATTTTCTTCTCAGCAGCACCCATAGGACTTCTAGTGTGTTAGTGGCATCACACAGAGCTCCTATATTTTCTTCTCAGCAGCACCCATAGGACTTCTAGTGTGTTAGTGGCAGCAAACAGAGCTCCTATATTTTCTTCTCAGCAGCACCCATAGGACTTCTAATGTGTTAGTGGCATCACACAGAGTTCCTATATTTTCATCTCAGCAGCACCCATAGGACTTCTAGTGTGTTAGTGGCATCACACAGAGCTCCTATATTTTCTTCTCAGCAGCACCCATAGGACTTCTAGTGTGTTAGTGGCAGCAAACAGAGCTCCTATATTTTCTTCTCAGCAGCACCCATAGGACTTCTAGTGTGTTAGTGGCAGCAAACAGAGCTCCTATATTTTCTTCTCAGCAGCACCCATAGGACTTCTAGTGTGTTAGTGGCATCACACAGAGCTCCTATATTTTCTTCTCAGCAGCACCCATAGGACTTCTAGTGTGTTAGTGGCAGCAAACAGAGCTCCTATATTTTCTTCTCAGCAGCACCCATAGGACTTCTAGTGTGTTAGTGGCAGCAAACAGAGCTCCTATATTTTCTTCTCAGCAGCACCCATAGGACTTCTAGTGTGTTAGTGGCAGCAAACAGAGCTCCTATATTTTCTTCTCAGCAGCACCCATAGGACTTCTAGTGTGTTAGTGGCAGCAAACAGAGCTCCTATATTTTCTTCTCAGCAGCACCCATAGGACTTCTAGTGTGTTAGTGGCAGCAAACAGAGCTCCTATATTTTCTTCTCAGCAGCACCCATAGGACTTCTAGTGTGTTAGTGGCAGCAAACAGAGCTCCTATATTTTCTTCTCAGCAGCACCCATAGGACTTCTAGTGTGTTAGTGGCATCACACAGAGCTCCTATATTTTCTTCTCAGCAGCACCCATAGGACTTCTAGTGTGTTAGTGGCAGCAAACAGAGCTCCTATATTTTCTTCTCAGCAGCACCCATAGGACTTCTAATGTGTTAGTGGCATCACACAGAGTTCCTATATTTTCATCTCAGCAGCACCCATAGGACTTCTAGTGTGTTAGTGGCATCACACAGAGCTCCTATATTTTCTTCTCAGCAGCACCCATAGGACTTCTAGTGTGTTAGTGGCAGCAAACAGAGCTCCTATATTTTCTTCTCAGCAGCACCCATAGGACTTCTAGTGTGTTAGTGGCAGCAAACAGAGCTCCTATATTTTCTTCTCAGCAGCACCCATAGGACTTCTAGTGTGTTAGTGGCATCACACAGAGCTCCTATATTTTCTTCTCAGCAGCACCCATAGGACTTCTAGTGTGTTAGTGGCAGCAAACAGAGCTCCTATATTTTCTTCTCAGCAGCACCCATAGGACTTCTAGTGTGTTAGTGGCAGCAAACAGAGCTCCTATATTTTCTTCTCAGCAGCACCCATAGGACTTCTAGTGTGTTAGTGGCATCACACAGAGCTCCTATATTTTCTTCTCAGCAGCACCCATAGGACTTCTAGTGTGTTAGTGGCAGCAAACAGAGCTCCTATATTTTCTTCTCAGCAGCACCCATAGGACTTCTAGTGTGTTAGTGGCAGCAAACAGAGCTCCTATATTTTCTTCTCAGCAGCACCCATAGGACTTCTAGTGTGTTAGTGGCATCACACAGAGCTCCTATATTTTCTTCTCAGCAGCACCCATAGGACTTCTAGTGTGTTAGTGGCAGCAAACAGAGCTCCTATATTTTCTTCTCAGCAGCACCCATAGGACTTCTAATGTGTTAGTGGCATCACACAGAGTTCCTATATTTTCATCTCAGCAGCACCCATAGGACTTCTAGTGTGTTAGTGGCATCACACAGAGCTCCTATATTTTCTTCTCAGCAGCACCCATAGGACTTCTAGTGTGTTAGTGGCAGCAAACAGAGCTCCTATATTTTCTTCTCAGCAGCACCCATAGGACTTCTAGTGTGTTAGTGGCAGCAAACAGAGCTCCTATATTTTCTTCTCAGCAGCACCCATAGGACTTCTAGTGTGTTAGTGGCAGCAAACAGAGCTCCTATATTTTCTTCTCAGCAGCACCCATAGGACTTCTAGTGTGTTAGTGGCAGCAAACAGAGCTCCTATATTTTCTTCTCAGCAGCACCCATAGGACTTCTAGTGTGTTAGTGGCATCACACAGAGCTCCTATATTTTCTTCTCAGCAGCACCCATAGGACTTCTAGTGTGTTAGTGGCAGCAAACAGAGCTCCTATATTTTCTTCTCAGCAGCACCCATAGGACTTCTAGTGTGTTAGTGGCAGCAAACAGAGCTCCTATATTTTCTTCTCAGCAGCACCCATAGGACTTCTAGTGTGTTAGTGGCAGCAAACAGAGCTCCTATATTTTCTTCTCAGCAGCACCCATAGGACTTCTAGTGTGTTAGTGGCAGCAAACAGAGCTCCTATATTTTCTTCTCAGCAGCACCCATAGGACTTCTAGTGTGTTAGTGGCATCACACAGAGCTCCTATATTTTCTTCTCAGCAGCACCCATAGGACTTCTAGTGTGTTAGTGGCAGCAAACAGAGCTCCTATATTTTCTTCTCAGCAGCACCCATAGGACTTCTAGTGTGTTAGTGGCAGCAAACAGAGCTCCTATATTTTCTTCTCAGCAGCACCCATAGGACTTTTAGTGTGTTAGTGGCAGCAAACAGAGCTCCTATATTTTCTTCTCAGCAGCACCCATAGGACTTCTAGTGTGTTAGTGGCATCACACAGAGCTCCTATATTTTCTTCTCAGCAGCACCCATAGGACTTCTAGTGTGTTAGTGGCAGCAAACAGAGCTCCTATATTTTCTTCTCAGCAGCACCCATAGGACTTCTAGTGTGTTAGTGGCAGCAAACAGAGCTCCTATATTTTCTTCTCAGCAGCACCCATAGGACTTCTAGTGTGTTAGTGGCATCACACAGAGCTCCTATATTTTCTTCTCAGCAGCACCCATAGGACTTCTAGTGTGTTAGTGGCATCACACAGAGCTCCTATATTTTCTTCTCAGCAGCACCCATAGGACTTCTAATGTGTTAGTGGCATCACACAGAGTTCCTATATTTTCATCTCAGCAGCACCCATAGGACTTCTAGTGTGTTAGTGGCATCACACAGAGCTCCTATATTTTCTTCTCAGCAGCACCCATAGGACTTCTAGTGTGTTAGTGGCAGCAAACAGAGCTCCTATATTTTCTTCTCAGCAGCACCCATAGGACTTCTAGTGTGTTAGTGGCAGCAAACAGAGCTCCTATATTTTCTTCTCAGCAGCACCCATAGGACTTCTAGTGTGTTAGTGGCAGCAAACAGAGCTCCTATATTTTCTTCTCAGCAGCACCCATAGGACTTCTAGTGTGTTAGTGGCAGCAAACAGAGCTCCTATATTTTCTTCTCAGCAGCACCCATAGGACTTCTAGTGTGTTAGTGGCATCACACAGAGCTCCTATATTTTCTTCTCAGCAGCACCCATAGGACTTCTAGTGTGTTAGTGGCAGCAAACAGAGCTCCTATATTTTCTTCTCAGCAGCACCCATAGGACTTCTAGTGTGTTAGTGGCAGCAAACAGAGCTCCTATATTTTCTTCTCAGCAGCACCCATAGGACTTCTAGTGTGTTAGTGGCATCACACAGAGCTCCTATATTTTCTTCTCAGCAGCACCCATAGGACTTCTAGTGTGTTAGTGGCAGCAAACAGAGCTCCTATATTTTCTTGTCAGCAGCACACATAGTACCTATAGTGTGTTAGTGTCAGCACCCATAGGACCTACAGTGTGTTGTGAGCACACATAGGAGTTCTATTTTTTATACTATATACACTACCGACTACAATGGCTGGAAGACCGCCAAGGAGAGGCAGAGCGTGCCGAGGCAAGAACACAAGGCAGGCAGGCTCTGTTTCTAGAGACAACAGTGCTGGCCGTGGACGTGGTCGTGCATCGTCATCAGCACGTGGCCATGGGACACGCTTGTCTTTGTTTTCGGCAGCTGGACATGTGGAGCCGCATCATGCCGAAGGCTTGGTAGAATGGATGACCAAGCCCTCCTCATCCTCCTCATCCTCTCTCACCCAGGCTCAGGGTACTGGCAGAGCAGCTGCCAATGCGTACTCAATGGCATCATCAGCCACCCCTTCCCTAGACCCACCATGTCCTCCTGAGGAGTCCCCCGAACTGTTTGAGCACAGTGTTGGGTACATGCTCCAGGAGGATGCCCAACGATTCGAAGGCTCGGATGATGATACCCAGCTTGAGGAAGTCAGTAGTGTGCGCGCAGAGAGAGGGGATGCTGAAGGACAGCAATCTGGCAGTAGTGTTCCACCAGCTGCAGCTTACTGCCAGGTTTGCTCTAGTGGTGAAGAGGGAGGGGATGATGAGGTCACTGACTCCACGTGGGTGCCTGAAGGGAGAGAGGAGGAGGAGGAGGAGGATGCAGCGTCACATGTCCAACGAGGCAGGATGCCCCCTGGAGGCCAGCTAGAGGCCAGCACAGCAACTGTACCACACCGCAGAGCTCCGCCTGTGCAGGGCGCTGCCTCTGCACGTTATCACAAAAGTTCTTTGGTGTGGGCCTTTTTTGAGACGAGTGCATCAGATCGCACCACTGCTATTTGCAATATTTGTCTCAAGCGTATCTCGCGTGGCCAAAACATCAGCCGCTTGGGCACCACAAGCATGAGCAGACATATGTCGACCTGCCATGCAGCTCGTTGGCAAGCACACATAAAAGACCCACACCAAAGAACAAAGCGGACCTCTCCTTGCTCCTCATCAGCTGGGATCTCCATCCCCACTATATCTTCAGTCCTCTCTGAAAGCTGCTCTGAGAGGACTGAAGGTGTAGAATTAGGTGTGTCACAACCAAGTACTTGCAGTACACCGACGTCCGATTGTAGCAGGCAAATTTCCCTGCCCCAGCTGCTGGACCGTCGAAAGAAGTATACTCCCAGCCATCCACATGCCCAGCGGTTGAATGCTAGCTTGGCTAAATTGCTAGCACTTCAACTGCTGCCTTTTCAGTTGATAGACTCGGCCCCCTTCCGTGAGTTTGTTCAATGTGCGGTTCCTCAGTGGCAGGTTCCCAAACGCCACTTTTTCTCACGGAAGGCGATTCCGTCTCTCTACTGGCATGTGGAAGGCAATGTCCATGCCTCGCTGGACAGGGCGGTCAGCGGTAAGGTGCATATTACCGCTGACTCATGGTCCAGCAGGCATGGACAGGGACGTTATCTTTCTTTCACGGCCCATTGGGTCACTCTATTGGTAGCTGGGAGGGATGCAGGACAAGGTGCAGTAGTGTTGGAGGTTGTTCCGCCACCACGCCTCCAAAATGCTACTACTGGTTGTGACACACCTCTCTCCTCTACCCCCTCCTCTTCTTCTTCCTCCATGTCCTCTTCGAGTGCTCTGTCCTCGGAACCAGCGGTGCTCCGTAGGCGTACAAGGGGCTACGCGAGTAGGCAGGCAAAAAGATGCCATGCCGTGCTTGCGCTGGTGTGTTTGGGGGACAGGAGCCACACTGGGCCAGAGGTTCTGGCAGCTCTGCAGGGGCAGGCCGAGAGGTGGTTGACGCCACGCCAGCTTAAGCCAGGAATGGTCGTTTCTGATAATGGCACCAACCTCCTCTCCGCCCTGCGACAGGGGCAGCTCACCCATGTGCCCTGTATGGCTCACGTCCTCAACCTGGTGGTGCAGCGGTTCTTGGGCAGGTTCCCAGGCTTACAGGATGTCCTGAGGCAGGCCAGGAAAGTCTGTGTGCATTTCCGCCGATCTTATAATGCCAGTGCTCGGCTGACTGAGCTGCAAAAGGAGCTGAACCTGCCCAAGAACCGCCTAATATGTGACATGCCCACCAGGTGGAACTCAACGTTGGCCATGCTGCAGCGACTGCACACGCAGCAGAGGGCCATCAATGAGTACCTTTGCGACTACGGCACCAGGACAGGGTCAGGGGAGCTTGGCTTTTTTTCCCCACGCCAGTGGAGCATGATCAGGGATGCATGCACTGTCCTCTCACCATTTGAGGAGGCCACGAGGATGGTGAGCAGTGACAGTGCATGCATCAGTGACACTGTACCTCTTGTCCACCTGTTGGAGCATACGCTGCGTGGGATAATGGACAGGGCACTTGAGGCAGAACAGAGGCAGGAAGAGGAGGACTTCCTTGTCTCTCAAGGCCCCCTTTATCCAGACAATGTTCCTTCTGTCCCACCCATCACACAGGAAGAGGAGGAGGAGGAGGAGGAGGATTGTGTGAGCATGGAGGTGGAGCCTGGCACTCAGCATCAGCAGCAGCAGTCTTTTAGGGATGATGTACAGTCCCAACAAACCAGTGGACTTGTACGTGGCTGGGAGGAGGTGGCTGGCGATCATGTCATCCTCAGTGACCCAGAAGACTCCGGACCGAATGCCTCAGCTAACCTACGCTGCATGGCCTCCCTGATCCTGCAAAGCCTGCGGAAGGATCCTCGTGTTCTTCGGATCAAGGAGAGTGACCATTACTGGCTGGCCACTCTCCTTGATCCACGGTACAAGGGTAAGGTTGCGGACCTTATCTTGCCGTCGCAGAGGGAGCAGAGGATGAGACATCTCAGGGAGGCCTTGCAGAAAGGTCTGTGCAACGCGTTCCCAGAAACTGGGAGGTTACAAACTCCTGGTCCTGGACGACGAGTTGCTGAGGCTTCGCTCAGTAGCAGAAGGAGCGGTGGGGAAGGTGGACGTCTGACCGATGCGTTCAGACAATTTTTTAGTCCGCAGCCCCAAGGTATGATCGGTTCCAGCAACCATCGCCAGCGTCTGATATACATGGTGCAGGAATACCTAGGGGCAAGGTCAGACTTGGACACCTTTCCCACCGAAAATCCTCTGGCTTACTGGGTCCTGAGGATGGATCACTGGCCAGAGCTTGCACAGTATGCAATTGAGCTACTGGCCTGTCCTGCATCCAGCGTTCTTTCCGAACGCACATTCAGTGCTGCTGGAGGATTTGTCACCGATCATAGGGTGCGCCTGTCCACCGACTCGGTTGATCGACTGACCTTCATAAAAATGAATCAGTCTTGGATCACCACCAGCTACCAGACACCTGAAGCGGATATAACGGAATAATTTATAATGTCACATCCCTTCAAGACTGCCTATGCTGATGCTGAGTGACTGTCCTGTTATGTTCACTGACTATCCTCTTCCTCCTCCTCAATGATCCATGCCACCACACCAGTGCCTAAGGCACAATTTTTCAGCCCCTGTATAACAGGGGCGTGTAATTACAATTTTTTAAAAAGATGCTTCGCAACAGGTGTGACTGCTGTGCTCAGAGTACAGTATCTGTGAGGGGTTGCAGTGTTGTGGCACCAGCACCAGTGCCTAAGGCACAATTTTTCAGCCCCTGTTGGGGCGTGTAATTACAATTTTTAGGCAATGCTTTGCAACAGGTCTCATTGCTGTGCTCAGAGTACAGTATCTGTGAGGGGTTGCAGTGTTGTGGCACCAGCACCAGTGCCTAAGGCACAATTTTTCAGCCCCTGTATAACAGGGGCGTGTAATTACAATTTTTTAAAAAGATGCTTCGCAACAGGTGTGACTGCTGTGCTCAGAGTACAGTATCTGTGAGGGGTTGCAGTGTTGTGGCACCAGCACCAGTGCCTAAGGCACAATTTTTCAGCCCCTGTTGGGGCGTGTAATTACAATTTTTAGGCAATGCTTTGCAACAGGTCTCATTGCTGTGCTCAGAGTACAGTATCTGTGAGGAGTTGCAGTGTTGTGGCACCAGCACCAGTGCCTAAGGCACAATTTTTCAGCCCCTGTATAACAGGGGCGTGTAATTACAATTTTTTAAAAAGATGCTTCGCAACAGGTGTGACTGCTGTGCTCAGAGTACAGTATCTGTGAGGGGTTGCAGTGTTGTGGCACCAGCACCAGTGCCTAAGGCACAATTTTTCAGCCCCTGTTGGGGCGTGTAATTACAATTTTTAGGCAATGCTTTGCAACAGGTCTCATTGCTGTGTTCAGAGTACAGTATCTGTGAGGGGTTGCAGTGTTGTGGCACCAGCACCAGTGCCTAAGGCACAATTTTTCAGCCCCTGTATAACAGGGGCGTGTAATTACAATTTTTTAAAAAGATGCTTCGCAACAGGTGTGACTGCTGTGCTCCAAGTACAGTATCTGTGAGGGGTTGCAGTGTTGTGGCACCAGCACCAATGCCTAAGGCACAATTTTTCAGCCCCTGTTTAACAGGGGCGTGTAATTACAAATCTTGATCTAATAGTTCACAGCAGGGCCCATTCCTGCGCCCACCAAGAGTAACTATGAGGGCCTACAGTCTTGTGGCAACACCGTCCACCACCACCACCACCACCAAAGGCCCAATTTTTCTGCCCTGTTCAACAGGTGCATGCAATTACAAATCTTGATCTAATAACTCACAGCAGGGCCCATTCCTGCACCCACCAAGAGTAACTGTGAGGGCTTACAGTCTTGTGGCAACACCGTCCACCACCACCACCACCACCACCAAAGGCCCAATTTTTCTGCCCGGTTCAACAGGTGCATGCAAGTACAAATCTTGATCTATTAACTCACAGCAGGGCCCATTCCTGTGCCCACCAGTCTTGTGGCTACACCAACATCTAATAGGGCAAATTTCTGCAGAGTATATACGGCAGGCCCCTACTTTCAAACATCCAACTTACAAACGACTCCTACTTGCAAACGGCAAGAGAAAACAGGAAGTGAGAGGAAATCTACCCCTAGGAAGGAAAATTCTATCCTGTTAGATTTAATTTGGGAAAAAGGTATCTCCTCTCTACTGATGCTTTATCACCAATCCTTGTTTCAATTAAAACCCCACTTTTCCAAAAACATTTGTCATTGGGACGGAAAGTGAGGTGACATGTTCTGAACAGATGTGCAAAGACAGCAAATGTTACAGGGGTGATAACCCCTCCCTATGTTCTCCAAAAAGCTTAAAAATAGATTTTTTTGGGATGTAGCTACACTTCATAATGTACCTGTTCAGATTCTACTTAAGAACAAACCTACAGTCCATGTCTTGTTTGCACCACCTATATACTGCTGTTCAGAGTATATAGGGTTGTAGGTATAGGGTTTTATTTTGGGTGCGGGGTCCCCCTTAGTATCCATACAAGACCCAAAGGGGCTGGGGTGGGGGGGGGGTGATGGGGTAGCCATGCCATTTTTCTCAAGGATTTTCAGCCATATGGCGGCCAGGACAAGACATGACATTAAAGCCGCAAGTGGTTTTAAATGGCTTCTTTTTTTCCTTTACAAATGTCATTTTGTGCAAGGACAGTTCTAAACACGGGAAACACATGCCACTTCACAGGCATACTTTAGACACCCCCCAGGTACCATATTTAAAGGAAAATTTCACTTTTTTTTTTTTCACTTTATGCATCATTAAAATGACTGCTCCCGAAAAAACTTTAGTTTTTAAAATTTCTTTTTGCATTGATATATGTCCCCTGGGGCAGGACCCGGGTCCCCAAACCTGTTTTATAACATTAACATGCATATTGGCCGTTGTAATTAGCAATTTTGATTTCGAACGTTCGCGTCCATTATAACGAATAGGGTTCGAAAATTCGCGCGAACTTTCGGTCCGTTCGAAGGTTCTGGTGCGAACCGAACCCGGGGGTGTTCGGCTCATCCCTATTTGACATATCTAAACACAATATCGACTGTTACTAAGAAAAGGTGGCCTTATAACTGTATTGTTCCTATCACTGTGTGGGGGTCTGGAGGGAGGGCGAGAGAGCCAATGTTGAAGAAATGTAAATAGTTTATTTTTGTGTATGGCCCGCTGGGTCTGTTTGTTATGTCAAAAGCAATAAATAAAACGTAAAAAAAAAAAAAAAAAGCGCCCCGCTAGCGGCCCGAAATTCGCCGCAAATCCGACGGTAAAGCGCTGCTAAAAATAACGGTGTTTTACCGCCAACGCTCGGGGCGGCACAGTGTGAAAGGGCTCTAACATGCAGTCACTTATTACAACTGATTAATGTTCACCTACTGTTCTTGCTTTACCACTTGACGACCAGCCGCCATCATTATACTGCGGCAGGTCGGCTCTTTCCCATGAATCACCGTAGCTGTGCTTTGGCTCCTTTAAGAGCCATAGCCCGCTGCATGGCAGGGGGAGCCGATGCGCATGGCCTGTGGCCGCAATGTACACCAGCCACCCGCGATCGTGGGAAAGAGAGCCAAAACAGGGATTTGTCGATGTAAACAGACAGATCCCCGTTCTGACAGGGGAGGAGAGAGAGATCTGCTGTTCCTAATGATTAGGAACAACGATCTCTCTCTTCCTCTAAGTCAGTCCCATCCCCCCACAGTTAGAAACACCTCCCAGGGAACACATTTAACCCCTTGCTCGCCCTAGTGTTAACCCCTTCCCTGCCAGTGACATTTACACAGTAATCAATGCATTTTTATAGCACTGATTGCTGTATAAATGTCAATGGCCCCAAAAAAGTGTCAAAAGTGTCCGATCTGTCCGTCGCAATGTTGCAGTACCGCTAAAAATCACAGATCGTTGCCATTACTGGTAAAAAATAAATAAATAATAAAATGCCATATTCACCAAAAATATGTAGAAGAATACTACATATTGGCCTAAACTGATAAAGATTTTTTTTATTTTTTGGGGGATGTTTATTATAAAAATATATATATTTTTTTCCAAATTGTCGCTTTTTTTTTTTTTTTTTTGGGTACAGCATTGTACTACCGCGCAATTGTCAGTTAAAACAAAGCAGTGCCGTATCACAAAAAATGGCCTGGCCTATTAAGAGGGAAGATCTTACGGTCTGTAAGTGGTTAAAGTGTTTGTAACCCTAAAATAAAAAAATAGATCCTGCTCCTTTAAAGCATGTTAAACAGCACCGTGCTTGTGCTGTGTAATTTGCCCCCATGTATCACCTGAAATACCTGGCTGATCTTGCTTGGTTCTGCCCTCCCCTATGTAAACTTACCATGGTTTATCATGGCTGCTGAGCCCTGACACCATGGTCAGTTTACGTGCCTCCCTCATCCGCATCTCTCCTCTGTCCTCCTCTTCCCACTCCCTGCCTATCAGCTTCCCGATCTGCCACTCCTTGATAGAATAACAGTGTAAAGTCTCTTCAATCCCCTCTGTTAGATAATGCTATGTTCCCCAGTGTGTGTGGGAAATTATTTTTAAAAAGCCGCTGTGTACCTTATTCCATAGCACCAATTGGCGCTCGTGTGACCGGCCGGCTCTCTCCTCCTCTATCCTGCTCCCGGGATCTAAATATATATATTAGAAGTTTGTGGGGGTTTTTTTAAGTACACTGTGGCATATGTGTGAATGTAATATGTAAATGTAACATATGTAATGTAAGCATGTAAGATGCTGAAAATAAAGCCGGGTGCCAGGACAATGTGACTGTAGCACACATGTACAGTACTGACCATCCAAAGGCCCAACAGAGACAACATGGGGCCAGAAGAAGTGGCAGTAGCATCGGATATGGAGCTGGCAGGGGTAAGTATGCTGTGCACTCCTACACATTATGGTAAGACTACGCTTCTTCTTTAACCTCCCCGTAGCACTTAAACTGAACCCCCAATCTGACCCTGAGGATTAATCTTTAGCAGTTTACCTAATTCTAATGCTCAATCTTTAACCTATCTCTTACGTTAAATCCATAAACCCCTGACCATAACATGTCTGGGAATAAAAGAAAAATACAACTTCAGTAAGTCTTTCCAATGCAGGTACATGTCTAGAAAAATACAGGTCGACCTGCCAGAAATTCAGTGAGCTCGAAACTTCCTGGCTTGCTGCACTGAAATCCCAAGCAGTGTTATAAGCACTGACAAGTTCACCTATGTGAACTACAACCCCCTCATATTAGGTCATTCTGTAGTCATAACACTTCCTTCCTTAGGTGACAATATTGCTGCACTATAAATGCAGTAAATGTTATCACCCTAGGATAGAAAGTGTGTTAATGACAGCATCACAAGGTAACAATAAAGAAAAAAAGTTGAAATAAGAAAAACAATGCAGCCAACACATCAATGAACTGGTAAGCTTCAATATTCTTACTTCTTTTCACTTAGCCCATTCCCGCGCCCTAACCGTCCCAAATTCTGTGGGACTTTCCTTGGATTCGAACACAAACCTTGTGTCTTGAGATCCAAGCTGCATCCCAAAATTGCACAGGAACATTTGTTCCAGTGCTCAACTCCCATTCTATGCAGGGAACTGTAGGCAGCCAATCTGATAGGTAGATCACCGGCCCACCAACCTGCTCACACCACCTCAGTCTGGTTGGCTGAGCTGGGAAGGCAATGTTACAACTGGCAGACAGGCATTAACTCACTTCAGCACAGCGGGCAGTTGCTATAACTCTGAGTGAAAAAGGAACACTGTGTTAATGGGGTCAGCAAGTGTTGGATGAGTAGGAAAGGGGCAGCGAATAGTCAAGGTGAAATAGGTGAAGCAATGGGATATGTGTGTTAGTTACTACTGTTCCCTGAACTCTGTTTTACATACTACTGATCCTGCACTCTACATTACTCACTACTGACCTCTGAATCCCTGCATGCTAAGTTACGCAATACTGACCTCTACGTTACCCAATATACTGACCTCTGAACTTTGCTACAGATTGTGCATAGTGCAAATAATATTTAGGCTCTGATTCAATTTCGCCATGCTCCTTTAAGCCATGGCTAAAAGTCAATGCAAATTAGCCATGACAATTTTCAGCACAGCACACATCTCCTCCATCTCAAAGTGGCCTTTTTTCTCAAGTTCCAATCTCAAGAGGTATGTTTACCTAGTTACCACTGAAAACGAAAGTATCATCAAAACTATTGGTAGATACCTTAGACACCAAATGTATTGGCAGCTAAAGTCCTGATTCAAGAAGTACCAGGGTCATAATTGCTAAAATATAACTCTATTTTAGCCATATGCAGAAAGCAGTCACATCATACAGACATATAATCCTATTAATCTCAGGACATGTGCAATCTGGAAAATACGGTAAGTATTCAGACTTGAAAATAATTACAAGTAATAGGGAGATACCCTAACTACCTGTTTACGTCGTGATGAGGATAAATAGGTTTAAGAATATTTAATCAGCTTTTTTAGTAATAATCTATATAATTAGGTTAGAATGTTGGATATATTTTATGAATGTGATTTTAGTCATATGTTTCGTGTATCACATCTGACCTCAGCAAGAAGCTCGTTATTATTTTCTGCCTGAATTGCTGCTCAGTCTTGTGTAGGTTAACCTGCTCTAGCATATGTTAATCTCTACACAGCAGTCATCCTGTGAAAGCTCATTATTAGGGTTAAAAATGTAGGCCACAGTTCCAGAAAAGAGGGCTTGATACTGCTTACCAGACGTTCTGATTACAAGATACATGTAACAAGTTAATTGTAAATTCATTTGTTTGACGCTGGCTAATGATGCTGGTGGTTGTGACATTTGTGTGACACATGGCAAGCCATACTGAAACAATGCTCACTTCCTTCTTTCCTCTTTTATAGAGGAAAAAGCTGTCATTGTATTGATTTTGTCAGGTATTAAAGCTGTTTATAGGAAGATATCATGTAACAAGGCGAATTGGACACTCATTTTCACTAGATTTATTGAACCAAGTCAGTCAGGAAGAAATTTAAGTCAAGACTGGGAAAATCAATAAAACTTTTCCACTCGTTTTTTTTTAAGAGACCATTGATGGACAAATAGATTTTATATAAGTTTATTATTTGACACCGATCAGGTCATACTTGTAAACCTAAAACATAACTTTACTCAAATGTTAACTTTTATTATTAATCCTTTTTTATATTATGTGCATGCCAAAAAGTCCAAATATCTGGTGATCCTGCCAGTCTCCTTTATGCTTGCCTGCTTCCTCTTTTTTTGTGTCAACGCTAATTACACTAACAGGCATGCACAGTCCCACCTGCAATAGGAGCATGTGTATCCAAGGGGCGAAAGAAAGACTTCATTATGTCATGTCAGAAGCTGTCTCCACCCTCACTCCTCAAAGTCTGTGGCTGCAATGCTAAATAGTGGTCACAGGAACACTTGTAAAATAGGACAAAAAGGTATTTGGAAAGCCTTTAAGAAAAATGTATTAATATGTTTTGTTTCCAAAACCTTTTTTTTAATGGTTTAAATCCCTTGCAATAGACCCCAATACATTTTATTTTTTGCCTAGCGGTAGGCACCTTACCTTACCTTATATCTGGCTCCAGTAGTGCAGCCGTTCCCACAAAGACTCCTTTCCAAGGACCACCCACAACCCAGAGAGCCAGAGGAAGAGCAGGACAGTGGCAAGAGCAGGCGTAAGGTAAATAATGCAGCACTTTCACCCCCCTAGACTTAACAAGCATTTAACCCCTACAATGTAGGGAAAGGGGGGCACTCTTAAGTTTTTTATTTCTTCCAGTCTTCAGTTGGGTTTTTCTAAATCATTAATGATCTTATACACTTTAAGTGTGAAATTTGAATGCTATTGGGTGTCCATTTACCATTGATATTGATACAGGGGTCATAGGCTTCTCATGCTGCCCCTTCAACTTCCCAAGTTCATTTTTTCAGCATTGGATAGTTTATGGAAGGGTTAAAACACATTTCAGGACTTTTTGTGCTTTCTCTGTCCTGTTGGGAAGCTATCCCCTCACATCCTGTCCTCGGGACACGACAGGAATGACATCTTAGTGGTAATGGAACAAGTATCACCATTGTGATATTTCCCCTCTATTCTTACTCTGGTGATAGATGTAAAATTTTGAATTTCCCATTCATTTCTGTCCCAATAAAAACAGTCACTGATCAAAATAAAGAGGGTGAATAAAAATGAAAACCAGACTAATCCTTCAATATTCTTTTCAAAACCTTAAAATGTTTTGGCTTTAGAAATATTTTAACCTGTTTATTAACCTTTTGTACCTTTTAAGCTTCATAATCATGCATAGTCAGTGCACTTAGCAATATAGGCCAGAGCCTACTGTACTTCATGTTATATTATATGTAAACCCTCCTCAGTAAAGAAAAATCTATATAAGCAACTTTCATAAAAAAATGACAATGTAAATAAACTATAAAGTGCTGCACTGTGCAAAAACTTCCTATAAAATAAAATGAATAAAGTACTTGAAATAAATAAATACATACAAATTCACTTGTCTGTATAAATAACCATATATGATGATGATCCATCTCTATAAGCCGATATAGTGCCTCAAAAAATACAAAATCATAATTCTATCAAATTACATGAAACTCCAAAATGGAGAATAGTGTTGATATAGCATAAATATCTTAATGCCTCAAGTGCTTTAAATACAGTTGTGCTCAAAAGTTTGCATACCCTGGCAGAAATTGTGAAATGTTGGCATTAATATAGAAAATATGACTGATCATGCCAAAAAAACCTGTCTTTTATTTAAGGAGAGCAATCACATGAAGCCATTTAATACCACATAGTTTTTTGGATCCTTTTTACATCATAATGATAACAGAAATCCCCCAAATGGCCCTGATAAAAAGTTTACATACCCTGGAATGTTTGGCATTGATACAGACACAAAAGGTGGCACACACAGGTTAAAATGGCAATTAAAGGTTAATTTCCCACAATTTTTTAAATCACAATTAGTGTCTCTGTATAAATACTCAATTAGTTTGTTAGCTCTCACATGGATGCACTAAGCAGGCTAGACACTAAGCCATGAGGAGTTAGAATAATCAAAAGACCTGCGTAACAAGGTAATAAAACTTTACAAAGATGGAAAAGGATATCAAAAGATATCTGAAGCCTTGAATATGCCAGTCAGTACTGTTTAATCACCTAATAAGAAGTGGAAAATTTGGGGATCTCTTGATACCAAGCCAAGGTCAGGTAGATCAAGAAACAACTTGCCAATTGAACTTTTTGGCCTATATCAAAACGCTATGTGTGGCAGAAAACCAACACTGCACATCACCCTGAACACACCATCCCCACCATGAAACATGGTGGTGGCAGCATCATGTTGTGGGGATGCTTTTCTTCAGCAGGGACAGGGAAGCTGGTCAGAGTTGATGGGAAGATCGATGGAGACAAATAAAGGGCAAACTTAGAAGAAAACCTGTTAAGCCCTGTACACACGGCCGGAATTCCCGTCAGAAAATGTCCGATGGGAGCTTTTGGTCAGGAATTCCGACCGTGTGTATGCTCCATCTGACTTTCTCTTGTCATCCATGGACTGACACAGCGTGTCTTTTACACCTTTACACGTGGGTTATGTCCCTGCTTGCAGGAGAAGACCTAGGCAGAATGTGAGATGTTATACATACATTCTAAACAGCCAGAGCTGAACAGCCCCGCCCAGGGGGGCGGTCCCTCCGGACATAACCCTCCCACTGCAGTCAGGAGACCTCAGTTTTTTTCTGCCTAGCAGAAAGAGAAGACGTGTCTCTCTCAGGAGCCAGTCTCCTGACCTATTTTTATTCCTTTTGAATTTTTTTCTTATTTTATTTTTTGAGATCTTCTATCAACTGTCGGCTGGGCAACAGGTTGGGTACAAGATATCCTCGTAGTCTTCCCTGTCCGACCATCGAGCGTGCTGATCCTCGCCTTGTGTGCGTGAGACTCAGTTCCAGACATGCCCCACGACTCCAGGGGTGGCCAGTGGGCTTCCAGCTCCGCGGTCCTCTCAAGATTGAACAGTCCGGCTGTATCTTTCGCGGTGGACCGGGCCGACAGCTACTCAGTACCGCACTGTGATAGTTCTGTCAGAAACACACCAGTGGGTCCCTCAGGGGACGGGTAAGTAGTCTCTCCTGGCTGCAGGTGAGTACATGCTGTGTGTTTCTTGTGTGGGGGATTTCCCTGTCTCCCCCTGTGTTTTTTAATGTCACTCTCTGTTCACTATTGCTGGCGCTGTACTGTGTGGGGTGCCTGGGGGCCATACTGTCCTGGGGGGGGGGGCTCATGTTGCTCTGCATTTCGCTGGGGCTGTTTTTTTGGGATGTGAGGGGCCTGGGCGCCGTTCGGCGCCATGTTTGGTGTGTGTGCTGTTTTTTTACATTGGCGGCCATCTTGCCGTGGTCCGCCGGAGCACATTGCGGTGGCCATTTTCTTGTAGCCGCACGTTTTTCTAGCATTAGTTTGGCCTCTAGCGCCGCTGGGAGCGGAGCGAATCTCCTCACACACTCTCCTCTCAGCTCACTCAGGCTGAGCAGCGCGGCGCAGAGAGACAGGGCAGCGGAACCGAGTGGTCCTGGTCAGGTTGGTGGGTTCCCTGGGCATTCCCCTACTTCAGTCAGCACAGCCTTTGGGTGGTCTCAGAGAGGGACATTATGGAGTCAGAGTCACCAGCTTCCCCTCACATGCCAGAGGCAGCAGCCAGTGCTCCAGCACCTGCGGTCCCTATGGACCAGTTGTCGGCAGTCCTGGAATCATTTCTGACCAGGATGGAAGCTGTGTGTGAGCACAAGGGAGCAAAAAAGCGCCCTCTCCCCACTTTATCTCAACAAGGGGAGTGCTCTGATTCAGATATGGGCCTAGCTTTTGCTGCTCAGGACCCTAGCTCTGAATATTTGGATGGTTTTGAACAGGACATTCCTTGTGAGGAAGACTCCAGTTCTGAGTCAGTAAATGACAGGGCGCTTGTTAGTGAACTCATTGATGCTGTGAGGGACACTCTCAAGCTAAATGCTGCGACTGCAGAACCTCAGGCGGATACAGTCTCCTTTGGTTCTTTTAAGACCAAGCCTTCTAAAAAGGTTTTTCCATATGTACCCTTCTTTGACCAGCTCATTGACCAGGTCTGGGAAAAGCCGCAGAAGACTTTCATGGTCCCGCGGCGTTTGTCTATTAGATACCGCTTTGAAGACGCCCTGCTTAAAACGTGGGCTTCTCCCCCGGTGGTCGACCCTCCAGTCGCCCGTTTAAACAAGGCCACCACTCTCCCGATGGAGGGGACTCCTGCGTTTAAGGACCCCACTGATAGGAGGTCAGAAGTGGTGAGTAGAGCCATGTTCGCCTTGTTGGGATCCGCCCTACGGCCCGTAGTAGCGGCGACCCTTGTGTCTCAGACACTCACGGAATGGGCAAAAATTTTGCACCAAACTGTGCAGGAGCATAACCTTCCTCCAGACACTATTGCTCTGGCCCACCAGATGGTGCAGGGTCTGATATATGTGTGCGACGCCACGTTGGACGCGGCCCCTTTAATATCCAGGGCCTCTGTCTCGGCGGTGGTATTGCGTCGTCTTATCTGGTTGAAATGCTGGTCTGCTGACCTAGCCTCTAAGAAGCTCCTGACGGATCTACCTTTTAAGGGTGGTAGACTTTTTGGTGCTGCTCTGGATGACATCATCAAGGATGTCACGGGAGGTAAAAGCACTCTCCTTCCTCAAACTATCAAGGGTAAGGAGGCCCGACGTAAACCGGGTCCTTCCTTTCCAGCAAAAAAGTTTTTTTTTCGTCCGTCAGAGTCCACGGGTAAGCCATCCCAGACTGACAACAGTGCGGCTGGTGGGCACAAGCGCCCCTGGGTGCGTAAGCCGAACAAGCCGGCTCCCAAGCCCGCCTCCGCGTGAAGTCTTGCCCCCGCCCGTCTCTGGGGTGGGGGGACGACTTCGCAGGTTCACGGATCGGTGGACCTCCCGGATCTCCGACCGGTGGGTGTGCGAGGTGGTCACCTCAGGATACAGAATAGAGTTCCGCTCCTGGCCCCCAGACAGATTCGTTCCCTCAAATCTCCCTCTCCTTCCTGCCCGTCAGGCAGCCCTCTTGGGGGCTGTACAGGATTTGATCGGGTCCGGAGTAATTGTGCCGGTTCCGTCCCAGGAGAGGTTTCAGGGGTTCTACTCGAATCTGTTTGTTGTTCCAAAAAAGGACGGGGTTCAGCCAATCCTGGACCTCAAGGCCCTGAATGCCTTCGTGAAGGTGCAAAAATTCTGCATGGAATCCATTCGCACGGTGATCGCTACACTCCATCAAGGGGATTTTCTGGCATCCTTGGACATCAAGGACGCCTACTTGCATGTTCCGATCTGTGCAAGCCACCAGAAGTTTCTGCGCTTTGCGGTCGGCGAAGTCCACTATCAATTTGTGGCTCTTCCCTTCGGCCTAGCCTCGGCACCAAGGGTGTTCACCAAGGTGCTTGCTCCGGTCCTAGCTTTGCTGAGACAGCGAGGCATTGCTATCGTGGGCTATCTGGACGATTTTCTTCTAAGAGCAGACAGTGGCTCAGAATTGGAAGAAAGTGTGACTATCGTCAGTCAGACCCTCAGGGACTTTGGGTGGCTCCTGAACGTTCAGAAGTCGGTTCTGGTCCCGACTCAGCGTCTGGAGTATCTAGGTCTGATTCTGGACTCCTTGGAGGCAAAAGTCTTCCTACCTCCAGACAAACTACTGACACTTCAGTCTGCAGTACGGGTGCTGACGTCCCGAAAATGGTCGTCAATCCGCTTTTGCATGAGAGTCCTGGGACTCATGGTGGCCTCCTTCGAGGCCGTTCCTCATGCCCAAGCGCACACCAGGGCTTTACAGAAAGAGATCTTGTCCACTTGGGACAAATCCCCGTTGTCCTTGGATCTTCAGATCCATGTGAGTCACCTGGTCAGGGCGTCCCTGACGTGGTGGTTGAGGTCTCCGGCTCTTCGGTCCAGGAAGTCGTTCCTCCCCATCCAATGGACGGTGATCACAACGGACGCCAGCCTAACGGGCTGGGGGGAGTCTGGGGAGTCCTGTCGGCCCAAGGGCTTTGGACTCCGGACGAAGCCCTCTTACCGATCAATGTGCTGGAGATACGGGCAATCAGACTGTGCCTCTCCTCATGGTCGGAGAAATTACAGGGTCACTCTATCAGGATCCAATCGGACAACCCCACAGCGGTGGCATATGTCAACCATCAAGGGGGGACTCGGAGCTCAGCTGCGGCTTCCGAGGTCGCTCGCATCCTGAGGTGGGCCAAAAGAAGCGTGCCGGCTCTGTCGGCCGTCTACATTCCGGGCGTAGACAATTGGCAGGCGGACTATCTAAGTCGCCAGACGCTGGACCAGGGAGAGTGGTCCTTGCACCCGGAGGTCTTTCAACTCCTTTGCAGACGGTGGGGCACGCCAGATGTGGACCTGATGGCCTCTCGACTCAATCGCAAGGTGTCAAGGTTTGTGGCCAGATCCAGGGATCCCTAGGCGGATGCCTCGGATGCGTTGGTGGCCCCATGGGGTCAGTATCACCTGATATACGTTTATCCTCCGCTGCAGTTGCTCCCTCGCCTGCTCCGCAGGGTAGCGACCGAGGGAATTCCGGTGATCCTCATTGCTCCGGATTGGCCTCGGCGTCACTGGTATGCCGATCTGGTACGTCTCGTCGCGGACGTTCCCTGGCGGTTACCAATACGGGGGGACCTTCTGTCTCAAGGTCCTATATTTCATCCTGCTTTACAGTCTCTGGCTTTAACGGCATGGTTATTGAAAGCCAGGTGCCGAGAGACCGAGGTCTCTCGGATTCGGTCATTTCGACCATGTTAAGGGCACGGAAGTCTTCCTCCAGAAAGATCTATCACCGTACTTGGAGAGCTTACATCGCCATGTGCGAAGAGCTGGACTGGCGCCCACGAACGTATTCCGTTCCCAGAATCCTGCATTTTCTGCAGCGTGGCGTGACCCAAAAGCTCGCTTTGAGTACCATTAAGGGTCAGATTTCGGCCTTGGCCATCTTCTTTCAGCGACCGCTGGCGGGTCATCCCTTGGTTAGCACCTTTGTGCAGGGGGTTCGCCATGTGCTCCCCCCTGTCAAGCCTCCTCTCCCCCCGTGGGATCTGAATTTGGTGCTCTCGGTTCTCCAGGAACCTCCCTTTGAAAATATTAGATATATTCCCCTCTTGACTTTGTCTCAGAAGGTAGCCTTCTTGGTGGCAATTACTTCCGTTAGACGAGTGTCTGAGTTGGCGGCCTTGTCCTGCAAGTCGCCCTTTTTGGTCATCCATAAGGATAAGGCGGTGTTATGTCCGCGACCTTCTTTTCTGCCAAAGGTGGTCTCGGCCTTCCACTTAAATGAGGACATTGTCTTCCCGTCCTTGTGTCCTCACCCATCGCATCCCAGAGAGTTTGCGCTTCACACTTTGGATGTGGTACGAGCCTTGCGGGTGTACCTGTCTGCTACTGCTTCTATTCGGAAGTCTGACTCACTGTTTGTGGCTGTCTCTGGTCCAAAACAGGGCCAAGCGGTTTCGTCTGCCACCATTTCTAGGTGGATCAGACAAACCGTCATTCAAGCTTATGCTCTCAAGGGGCGGGCGCCTCCCTTTCCGGTTACGGCACATTCCACCAGGGCAATTGGTGCTTCCTGGGCTTTCCGACATCAAGCGTCGGTTGCAAAAGTGTGCAAGGCGGCGACCTGGTCGTCTGTTCATACCTTTTCTACGTTTTCTAAGGTTGATGTGGCTGCATCTTCGGATGCTTCCTTCGGCCGCAAGGTGTTGCAGGCCGCTGTTTGAAGTTGCAACTCCTCCGTTGAGGAGCTCTGCCTTGTTTGGAGTGAAGTTTTTGGTTTTCCATTTATACTGCTCCCATCCCTCTTGACACTGCTTTGGGACATCCCACGTGTAAAGGTGTAAAAGACACGCTGTGTCAGTCCATGGATGACAAGAGAAAATAGGATTTTTGTACTCACCGTAAAATGCGTTTCTCTGGCATCCATGGACTGACACAGCACCCACACTTCTTTTTAAGTTTGTACTGCTTTGTTACGAACTGAGGTCTGCTGACTGCAGTGGGAGGGTTATGTCCGGAGGGACCGCCCCCCTGGGCGGGGCTGTTCAGCTCTGGCTGTTTAGAATGTATGTATAACATCTCACATTCTGCCTAGGTCTTCTCCTGCAAGCAGGGACATAACCCACGTGTAAAGGTGTAAAAGACACGCTGTGTCAGTCCATGGATGCCAGAGAAACGGATTTTACGGTGAGTACAAAAATCCTATTTTTTCTGTCGGGAATTCCGACAGAAATAGATTGAGAGCAGGTTCTCAATTTTCCCATCGGAATTTCTGACGGACTTTTTCCCGTTGGAAATTCCGACCGTGTGTACGAGACATTAGAGTCTGCAAAAGACTTTAGACTGGGGCGGAGGTTCACCTTCCAGCAGGACAAAGACCCTAAACATACAGCCATAGCTACAATGGAATGGTTTAGATCAAAGCATATTCATGTGTTAGTATGGTCCCTATACACTGGCAAGACCCAGACCGTCCTACTTTGAAGGGCTGGTCCAATAAAGTTGATGAAATGTACAGTCTGGAATATCTCAGGTTTAGCAAAAGGGAGACAATGGAGGAATTCGAAGAAAAATGGAAGGAGTGGACAGTCTATAAGTATACTATGGGCTATGCAGAAATGATGGGTGATTAATATAAAATATATAACATCAAAATAGAGATAGAGTATGGAAGATGGAGTTAATATAGATGGGAGAGGTCGGTGAACCGGGGAGGGGGGCGTGGGGGGGTGGGGTTGGGTATGGTTAAGATTTTGAAATGTAAAAGTTATAATGCTTTGTTTATATGAAAAAATAATAAAGATATAATAAAATAAAAAAAGTATGGCCCAGTCAAAGTCCAGACCTAAATCCAATTGAGAATCTGTGGCAAGACTTGAAAATTGCTGTTCACAGACATTCTCCATCCAATCTGACAGAGCATTGAGCTATTTTGCAAAGAAGAATGTGCAAAAATGTCTCTCTCTCGATGTGCAAAGCTGGTAGAGACATACCCAAAAAGACTTGCAGCTGTAATTGCAGTGAAAGGTGGTTCTACAAAGTATTGACTCAAGGGGGCTGAATACAAATGCACGCCACACTTTTCACATATTTATTTGTAAAGAAAGTTCAAAACCATCTATTATTTTACTTCCAATTCACAATTATGTGTCACTTTGTGTTGGTCTATCACGTAAAATTCCAATAAAAGACATTTATGTTTTTGGTCGTAACATGACAAAATGTGGAAGATTTATAAATATTTAAAATGACAAACATTGCTCAATTCAATAAAAGTATGCATTTAATAAAAATATCACAATGGGATACTCACATGTTCAAGTGCAGTGAAGTACTCTAAAACATTCAATTAGGCAAATAACTGGAAAACTGATAAACCTTAGCACTGTGTGTAAATGCCTGGCCACATCACTGACTGTTCCTTATGATAAATCATCATCATGCAGCACTTTATATTTTGTCTACAGTATTTCATGAACTTTTATCATCTTCCCTGAGCTAACAAATCAGCAGTGACACAGTGACTAGGGACAGAAGCAAACATGGAAGATATAGGAACAGAGATAAGGGATCAGGGATAGTTATTGAAAACCAATGTCACTGTCAAACAGCAAATCTCAAAAGTTCCCACATTATCAGCAAATAAATTCATGAATTTTATGTTTTTTCTAATGTCAAATTATCGAATAAGATTGTGTAGGTTGCATTGTGTTGATTGTAAATGTGTGTTTTACTAATAGATCAATTGACAGGATCAAGTGATAAAGACTGGGCCATTCATAGTAGCAACTGAAGTCTATAGTGCAGGAATAGTAACTAGTTCAAGTTAATTCTTTCAGTGCCATCCTGGATTAACATGCATTGATGCAAGTTCTACCATATGCTTAATGAAATACTCAGGACAATGGAATTAGAAATAAATCATTAAACCGGTATATGAATTTACTGGATATTTCTGAATATAAATATCTTGTAAAATGTATTCACCTAAGACTATTTTGAGAAGTGGGGAAATTACTTAAAAAAGGAAGTAAACCGCAGGCTGAATTATTTTTTTCTGACCTTTAAAGTAAAGCCATAATGTGCTAGTATGCATCGCATACTAGCACAATATGTGAAACTTACCTGCAAACGAAGCCCTCCACCGATGCGTTGTTACCGCTGGAGGCTGCATCCATCTTCACCCATTTTCCTTCTGGGTCCGCGGACTCTAGCTGTGTGACTGGTCAGAGCCGTGTGACGTCACTCCCGTGCATGCATGCAGGAGCCATCGGTTATGGCACAGGGCTCTGAAGGAATGGCACGGGTGAATATACAGTAAATATCTCCTAAATGGTGCATGTTTAGGAGATATTTACAGTACCTATAGGTAAACCTTATTATAGTCTTACCTATAGGTACAATTCATCTATGAGAATTTACAACCACTTTAACATAAAATCCCCATTAAAAACAGTATAGGAACATTCTGCTAAGCCATTTAAAAAAAAGTTATGGAGGATCAGCCAGATGCAAGGCAGGCCAGCTAAGGTGAGTAAAAGTTTCTCGGCAGTGCCCACCATCTCAGTCAAAAAAAAAAAGGTGGATTGCTATTCTTTTTTTTTATTATTCTTTTTATTATAATTTTCAGTGGTAAGGTACAAAACAGAGCCTCTTGGGCATTCCCAGGCTCAGATTGTTATATTTTTGTATTGATTACAGAAAACTCTGTGTAAAAAAATTATGCTATTTGTAGCTAGTGAATACCCAGCCCAGAAGGACCAACAAAAGACAACCCTTGTCACCCACATATGGCTGTACAGATTTAGGTATATGCCTTGTGTCTACAGAAAATTGCAATCTATTCCTAAAATACCCTCAAAAACATGCGAAGATAGTATTCCATTAGGCCACCAAAGTAAATCTCCTGAAAATATATGCCTAACCATTTGCGTCCACGGGTCTTTTTTACCCTAAATGCTCTTAACCTCCCTGGCGGTATTCCCGAGCGTGACTAGGGGTTGTTTTTTTCTGCTAGGATCGGTAACCCCGTGTCACGCTTGGGGTAACATTGCAGAGCTGGCAGCGGAATCCCCTTACCTTCTCCTGGCGATCCAGCGATGATTTCCTCTGCTGTGATCGCCGGCGAGATCACCGGCGAGAGTGTCGACCCCATGTGACTTCCTGGTTCCGTTCCCTGCGAACAGCAGCGGTGCATGGGTGCGGAACTGGGCGGGAATTTCAAAATTCAAAAAGTGAAACACACATAAACACACATAAAAAGAGGTGATACATTGTAATCTGAGAGGATTGCACTGTATCATCTCTGATCTGACACTTGATCACTGTACAGTGCCCCTTGCCTGCCATTTGACTGCCATTTGGCCCATAAAAATATTTATAACATGGCATCAAAAAAGCGCCACTTTACTACAAGGGCGCTTTTGGACCAGTTGGGTGACAGTGGCAGCGACACGGAGTTGCTCGCAGAACTGAGCGATAGTGAGTCGTGGGGAGATTTGTCGTCTGACACTGACACTGATCTGGCAAGTGACAACGGCGAGGATCCTGCACCTGACCTCAGCGATGTGCGCACTTGGTGCCCTATAGACTGCGATACGGACCAGGTATCGCCCCCAAGATACCCGTTCACTGGATCACCTGGGATGAAGGTAGATGTTGAGCATGACAACCCTCTGGCATACCTGCAATTATTCCTCAATGAAGAGGTAATTGAAAAAATTGTCACAGAGACCAATCGCTACCATGATCAGCAATCCGCTACGCTGCATGCCAGGTTTTCCAGAAGCAGAAAGTGGGAACCAGTGACTAAAGAGGACATCTGGCAGTTTCTGGGACTCATCGTTCTTCAGGGGGTGGTGGGGAAACCGCTCCAGAAATGGTACTGGACCACCAATAAGTTACTGGCCACTCCATTTTTTGGCACCGTGATGTCAGAATACCGGAAGAATTTGATGAGGCCACGCATCCTGCGCCCAAACTAAAAAAAATCTGGGAGGTATGCCAAATGATTGTGACCAATTTCCAGCGGACCTACGTGCCAGAAAGGGACGTCAGCGTGGATGAAAGTTTGTCGCCTACAAGGGATGCCTAAGCTGGATACAGTTTATTGCATCCAAAAGAGCGCATTTTGGCATCAAATTCTACATGCTCTGTGAGTCATCCACAGGGTACATCTGGAATTCGGTCATTTACACCGGTAAAGGCACGAAGTTCAATCCCAGGTACAGCGGCTATGGGATGGCCACATCATCTGTCCTTACACTGCTGGAGCCATTGCTGAACCAAGGATATTGTGTGACCACGGATAATTTCTACACGTCTCCGGAACTGTATGAGGTTTTGCTACAAAACAAGACTGATGGGTATGGTACTGTTAGGCCTAACCGACGTGACATGGCATCTATGTTTGCAAGAAAAAACAGAAAATTTGAGAAATGGTTGCCTTTCAGAAGGGTAAGATGATGGCAATGCGATGGCGAGACAAGAAGGACGTGTGTCTCATGAGTACTGTGCACGATACCGCCACTGCCATGGTCCACACAAAAGGTGGGAAAGATCTGCTGAAGCCGCAAGTCGTTATAGACTATAATAATACAATGGGAGGTGTCGACAGAGCCGATCAGGCAATGACATTTTACCCGGCTATGCGCAAACAGCAAAAAAAATATTGTAGCGGGGTGTTCCCCTATATTGGGAAGAAACTACATTACCCATAACCCCATTCTTGTTGTGACGTTCCACCGCAGAGACTCATGGGAGGGGTTATAAAAGGAAGAGGCGGGGCCGGGCTCGGCCTCTTTGGCGACACGAGACTTCACGGACGGATCCTCCTGTGCGGATGTGTCGGAGGGGCAAGGCCTGAAGCCTGAGGCCTTGCTCTGCACCGAAGAGCCTTCCATCCTCCCCTCTGCGAGCCTGGGTGGCATCTGACTTTGTGAGCTACCGCCTTGTCGGATCGGGGACCCGATCGTTGGAGAGATCGAGAGTGTGTGACACGGCCGGTGGAGGTTTTCCCGGACTGGATCCGTAGTCCGGCGGGTGAGAGGGCATAAGCCCAGCTTAGATACTGTTGCTGTGTATAGGCCTATAGACTGCCGTGGCCTACAAGTTATTTTCATACCCCTTGGATTACAAAGTTATACTCTGTTTACCATTACAGACCTGCCGGTGAAGAAAGAAGGACTAAGCTAAATATTAGAACCAGGCCTGGTGGGGATTCTAGCGTGTTTGATTGCTGCGCCATAGGGCACTTAGTTAACGGTCGCCCGTATGGCGCACTTGTAGCGTGTGTTACTATATAGTGTGTTAGAGTGGCAGGACGCTGCCCTTAGGAGTGATTGTTTAGAACTGTAATTATTGTTACCCCTTTTATTCATATTGAGAATTGATGAGTAAAACAATTTACCTATTACAATTCATTACTGTGTCCTTGCTTAGTTATTCTATTGCATAGGACATATCATTGATTGTTAGTACTAGCTGTGCCAGAAGGGGATAGAGCCTATTGCCGGGGGTTGGCGGAGCTGCACTCAGGGCCCAAAATCTAATTCTGCGGCCTCCTTAGTTGGAGGTATCGCTACACGTGGGGGTTCTCGTCCGGGATCCTGATGCAGCAAGCGAACGCCAGAAGTGCCGGCATGGACCCCATGGATCCAAGAGCGGTAGAAGAGTGGTGCAAAGCCGCTAATACAGAGCCAAAACAGTCGATAGCCATTAGCCTTCCTGGCGAGAAATGGTCAAGTGAGACGGTAGAGGAACTGCTGAGTTCAGTGTCCCCAGATCACACACCGTGGGTGATAGACATGAAGACAGACCCAAACATCTCATATCAATACGCATTAGTGGAATATTGGGACGGGATGCCAGAGGCCTGTAAGCACAAGTGTCTGCGGACGCCAGACAACAGAACATTTAGGCTGGCGCACGCAATAACTGTAGAAAGGGAACCATCCCCTACGGGATCGCCACAGGCTGCAGCCCGAACTACACCTGAAAGAGAAGACAGGGCGCCACCTCCGGTGGCACCTGCATCGGCCACTGCTATATCACCAGAACTGATAAATGCAATAGGGGATTTGCTAGCCAAATGTCAGAAGACAAGTACGGTGCATGTGGAAACTAGCTACCGGAGACTAAAAATATTCTCAGGGAAGCTCCCTGTCCCGGCAGGGGAAGAAGATTTTGATACTTGGGTGGAACAGGCATTACAGGCAGTGGAGGCATGGGAGGTGCCGGAGGCACAGAAGAGGCAGCGAGTGTTAGAAAGCCTTAAAGGTGCAGCAGCAGAAGCAGTGAAAAGTTTCCGGTTTGGGAATGCAGGGTGCACGGCGCAGGATTGTCTAGCTATGCTGCAGGAAGAGTTTGGTCAATTAGACAAGGTGACAGAGACGGTCTACCAGTTTGAACACACTTTCCAAAAACCGGAGGAGAAACTTTCCGAGTATGTCAGAAGGCTAAACAGGCTGCTGTGCAAGATTGTGTTAAAGAAAGGGATGAAGCCCCAAGATGCCGATGCGGCAAGAATGAAGCAAGTCTTAAAGGGAGCGCTACGCTCCGATCCAGTCTGGCTGCACCTGAAAACCTTGGGAGGAGGAATGTTGCTGACTTATGCTGATTTAATAAAAATTATCAGAGATGAGGAGGCGCTGCAACAGGACCAGCAGAAGGATAAGACAAGTGTTGTACCCGCACGGGTGCTGGTCAATCCAGTGATGACCCCTGAAAGAGAGGCGGAGATAGACACCCTAAAAACTCAGATGTCCAAGGTATTAGAGATATTGACCTCTCTGATAGCAAAAGACACAGAGTGTCCCAAGAAGAAGGAAAGTCCAAGGAAGGAATTGTTCCCGATTGCCTCAGCACCCGAACCTTTACAAGAATGGGGAGATATAGTCTGCTTCAACTGTGGGGGAGTTGGCCACATTGCAGCCACATGTTCTAGTCCGAAGAAGAAGAGACCAGACAACCGCAAGCCGGCGGGAAACTTCAGAGGGCCCCGGTGAAGGAGTCAACCGGGTGCCCACCATCTTCAGTAAACTCCAAGCTGAATGCAAAGAAAAACAAAAAGAGAGATAGAACACCAAAGGGGAAACGTAATACCCCTCAACAAAGCTATACTCCAAGAAGAAGGGGGGAGACCCCTCAGGAGAGGCACGGCACCCCCCAAAGGGGGTGCCCACCCAAGAAAAATAATAGTACACCTCAGCGGGTTCCTACACCCATTAAAAGGAGGGAAGTCAGTGCATACCAGGCTCAAGAAAGGTTCAATTCCAAAGGGAATAGGACAAGAGAGAGTCCAAAGGGAAAAGGTCTGAAGAAGGCAGCTCCTGCCGGACCATATCCAGAGAAGCTGGTAGGCCCATCCCCTATAGTGCCCATTCAAGTGGAGGGAGTCTACACCAGGGGCCTCCTGGACACCGGGGCACAAGTGACCCTACTATACCGGGACTTCTACGACAGGCACCTGAGTCATCTGCCTATCCAGAAGATAGAGGAGCTGGAAATATGGGGAATTGGAACCCAGAGTTTCCCTTACGACGGCTACCTTCCCGTCCAAATAACCTTTGACCCATCCGTGGCTGGGAAGGCCGAAGTGTTTGACACCCTGGCAGTTGTGTGTCCTAGGCCGCCTGGAGCCAACAAGAATTCCCTTATAATAGGGACGAACACGGACCTGGTCTGAAGACTCCTGACCCCTCTAGTGACGGAAGAAAGACAAGCAGCTACCAAGATCCATCCCATGCTGAAGACAGCCTACCAACGGCTGGTCCAAGAGCGGGAGACCCCTGGAGAGGAGATAGGGAAGGTGTGGAGACTTGGAAGAGAAGGGGTAGTGTTGCAGCCCGGTGAAGTAACCTGTCTCAGGGCCACTGTGAAGCTTACTTGGGAACAGCCTGGTCCCTTTGTCATGCTGGAGTCAGACCCAAGGGGTGAATCCTCAGGCCTGGAGGTGATACCGGAAGTGATTCCGCTGAAGGTCCTGAAGAAGGCCCATTATAGAGTTCCAGTGAGTGTTAGGAATACTACCAAAGACCCCATGGACATCCCAGCCAGAATGTTGCTAGGCCAGGTGAGCCCGGCGGCCCCTGTTACCCTGTCAGAAGTGAAGAGGACAGGTGAAGAAGCGGATGTTTGGGAGAAGCTGACCATGGAAAACCCGAATCTGTCCAGGGCTTGGAAAGAGAGAGCCAAGGCCCAGTTGAATAGATGGGAGAAGATCTTCTCTAGGGATGAGTTTGATGTGGGGTGTGCAAGAAGTGCCACCCATCGGATCCGCCTCCAAGAAGATAAGCCCTTCCGAGAGAGAGTCAGGCGGGTCCCGCTAGCAGATCTGGAGGATCTGAGGGAACAACTTGCAGAACTCAAGAGGACTGGTGTGATACGGGAGTCCAGAAGCCCCTATGCCTCTCCCATAGTAGTGGTCCGAAAGAAGAATGGATCATTGAGGCTCTGTATAGACTACAGGACTCTCAACAGGAGAACCATACCTGACCAATACACCACTCCGAGGATAGAGGATGCCCTACAGAGCTTGTCTGGAGCCAAATGGTTCAGCGTTATGGATCTCAAGAGTGGGTACTATCAGATTCCGATGCACCCAGCAGACAAGGAGAAGACAGCTTTCATAACCCCAGTGGGGTTCTTCGAATTCGACCGGATGCCCCAAGGTCTGTCTGGAGCCCCAGCTACTTTCCAACGTCTCATGGAGAAGACAGTAGGGGACATGAACTTGATCGAAGTCCTTGTATACCTAGACGATGTCATTGTCTTTGGGAGAACCTTGGAGGAACATGAAGAGAGGCTGGAGAAAGTGTTGAGAAGACTCAGTGAGGAAGGACTTAAGCTTTCGCCTGAGAAGTGTCGGTTCTACCAGTCTTCTGTGAACTATCTGGGGCACATAGTATCTGAAGAAGGGGTGGCCACAGACCCTGAGAAATTGGAGGCAGTTACCTCCTGGCCACAGCCCACCACAGTAACAGAACTCAGATCCTTCTTGGGCTTCTGCTCCTACTATAGAAGGTTTGTGGAGGGATTTGCTCGAATTGCTAGACCATTGAATGAGTTGCTCAAGACTGAAGGAGAGGAGGATGGATCGGGGCCCAGGAGGCCAGGAGAGTCCATCAGAGATCAGTGGAATCAGAGGTGTGAAGAGGCTTTCCAGGAATTGAAGAGGAGCCTGACCACTGCACCAGTCTTGGCCTATGCAGACCCAACCAAACCCTATGAACTGCACGTGGATGCTAGTCACGACGGTCTGGGAGGAGTACTTTACCAAGAACATGAGGGGCAATTGCGGCCTGTTGCCTATGTGAGTAGAAGCCTGACCCCCTCTGAGAAGAACTACCCCACTCACAAGCTGGAGTTCCTGGCCCTCAAGTGGGCGGTAGTAGACAAGCTCAAAGACTACCTGTACGGAGCAGAGTTCACTGTGAAGACCGACAACAACCCCCTTACCTACCTAACTGTTCACCACGGCCAAGCTGGATGCCACTGGACACAGGTGGCTGGCCGCACTGTCTGGATTCAACTTCAGCCTTAAGTATAGACCAGGAGTGGGGAATCGAGACGCAGACGCCTTGTCCAGAAGATCTCATTCCCCGACCATTGAAATAGAAGATTGGACCCAAGTGGCACCGGACGGGGTGCAGGCCCTTTGTCAAGGAGCTGCATTCCAAGCCCGAGGATGCTCCAGAGCAGAGGAAATAGGAGTTACCACGGTGGGAGTCCCCAAACACTACTGTGGAGTAGCTCAATTGGAAGAGGGCAACCTACCAAGATTGTCCAAAAAGGAATTAAGGTGTGACCAATTGGAAGACCCCATGGGGAGATTGGTCCTGGAGGCCTTGAAAAATCAGGATCCAAACATACTCATGCGTCAACCCTCCAAAGAAGCTCGCCTACTGAGGAAGGAGTGGGATAGGTTGCAGTTGCATCAGGGAGTGGTCTACCGAAGGGGCCCCTCTGATGATTCAGAAGATAAGTGGCAGATGTTCCTCCCAGAGAAACATCGGGAGACTGTTTTGATGGCCTTGCATGACAATCATGGCCACCTAGGGGCTGAAAGGACTTTTCAACTTGTCAGAAGTCGGTTCTATTGGCCCTGCATGAGGGCAGAGGTAGAGGAGTACTGCCACTCATATGCGCGATGCATCCAGAGGAAGACTTTGCCCCATCAAGCTGCCCCAATGGGCCATCTACAGAGCCAAGGGCCTATGGACCTGGTGTGCATTGACTTTCTCTGCCTCGAACCCGACCTGAGTGGACTAGGAAATGTTCTGGTGATAACCGACCATTTCACCCGGTATGCCCAGGCCTTCCCCACCAAAGATCAGAAGGCCTCCACCGTGGCCAAGGTACTTATGGAGAAGTATTTTGTCCATTATGGGCTGCCACAGAGACTCCATTCAGATCAAGGGAGGGACTTCGAGAGTAAGCTGATCCGGAAGCTCTTGGATTCGTTGGGAATCAGGAAGACTCAAACTACACCTTACCATCCTCAGGGAGATGCTCAGCCGGAAAGGTTCAACCGAACCCTGCTCAACATGTTGGGGACTCTGGAAAGCGAGAAAAAGCAACATTGGAGCAAACACATAGCAGCCATGGTACATGCTTACAACTGCACCATCAGTGATGCTACAGGCTATTCCCCATATCGACTCATGTTTGGGAGAGAAGCGAGACTACCGGTGGACCTGGCTTTTGGCACCTCACTGGACCATTCCTCCGTCACCTCTCACAGAGGATATGTGGATAGGCTCAGACACAGCCTGAAAGTAGCCTATGAACAAGCTCAAGCGGCCTCAGATCAAAGGGGAGCTCGGAATAAAAAAAATTACGACCTGAAGGTCCGGGTACAAGACCTACAGCCCGGGGATCGAGTACTGTTGCGCAATCTGGGAGTCCCCGGAAAGCACAAGCTTGCAGAAAGATGGAGATCTGAACCTTATGTCATCTGCAGGAAGTTGCCGGGCCTACCTGTCTACAAGGTGAAGCCAGAGGGAAAGGTAGGCCCACTGAAGACATGGCATCGAAACCACCTGCTCCCACTGACGGAGGCAGTTAGAATACCTTCCGTGGGAGACTCCCCTGCACCGGCCTCTATCTTGGATACTCCTAGACCGCACACTCGGTCACAGACCTCCCGAGCTGGAAATGGAGAGGCCTCCCAACTTAGTGGAGATGAAGAAGGAGAGCTTGATTGGCTGTGGTCTTCCCCAACTCCAGGAACTTCTATCATAGATCTTCCAGTCACCCAAGATACCACAGATGAAACGCTGAACCCAGAGGCTACAGAATTCATCCCTTTCAGTCCTTCAACAGATTACTGGGAAGATGCCCATGATAGTTACTCCGAGGAAGAGGAGCCTGAGGCGCCAGAGCCAGAGATTCCAAGAGAGCAAAGAGCTCGAAGAGTCATTCAACCTCCTAAGAAGCTGACCTACCCCCAGATGGGGAACAGTTCGGAAGACTCTGTGGTCACTGCTAGGAGAAATGCTGAGATTCCGGATCCCTCCACTGTCCATTTGGTGGAGGGCAACCCCAGCTCACTCTCTGGCACAGTTAGTCAGGCCACCCAAGATAATGTGACCTGTGGGCAAGGGAATTCAACCCCTCAGTTATGGTGGGAATCCCCTATCCCAACATCGTTTTCAGAATTGTCCAATGTTGTATATAGTTGTTGCTAAAATTTATCTTTGGGGACCAAAGAGTTTAAGTGGGGGGAGTGTGTAGCGGGGTGTTCCCCTATATTGGGAAGAAACTACATTACCCATAACCCCATTCTTGTTGTGACGTTCCACCGCAGAGACTCATGGGAGGGGTTATAAAAGGAAGAGGCGGGGCCGGGCTCGGCCTCTTTGGCGACACGAGACTTCACGGACGGATCCTCCTGTGCGGATGTGTCGGAGGGGCAAGGCCTGAAGCCTGAGGCCTTGCTCTGCACCGAAGAGCCTTCCATCCTCCCCTCTGCGAGCCTGGGTGGCATCTGACTTTGTGAGCTACCGCCTTGTCGGATCGGGGACCCGATCGTTGGAGAGATCGAGAGTGTGTGACACGGCCGGTGGAGGTTTTCCCGGACTGGATCCGTAGTCCGGCGGGTGAGAGGGCATAAGCCCAGCTTAGATACTGTTGCTGTGTATAGGCCTATAGACTGCCGTGGCCTACAAGTTATTTTCATACCCCTTGGATTACAAAGTTATACTCTGTTTAAGTGCACCACCATTACAGACCTGCCGGTGAAGAAAGAAGGACTAAGCTAAATATTAGAACCAGGCCTGGTGGGGATTCTAGCGTGTTTGATTGCTGCGCCATAGGGCACTTAGTTAACGGTCGCCCGTATGGCGCACTTGTAGCGTGTGTTACTATATAGTGTGTTAGAGTGGCAGGACGCTGCCCTTAGGAGTGATTGTTTAGAACTGTAATTATTGTTACCCCTTTTATTCATATTGAGAATTGATGAGTAAAACAATTTACCTATTACAATTCATTACTGTGTCCTTGCTTAGTTATTCTATTGCATAGGACATATCATTGATTGTTAGTACTAGCTGTGCCAGAAGGGGATAGAGCCTATTGCCGGGGGTTGGCGGAGCTGCACTCAGGGCCCAAAATCTAATTCTGCGGCCTCCTTAGTTGGAGGTATCGCTACAATATTGTAAGAAGATTTTCAGGCATCTTCTGGAACAATGCCTTTGGAATGCATATATCCTGTACAGAGCAAAGAGTGACATGCCTCTTGTTCATTCTGACTTTATCTGGAAGGTGGCTGAGCAGATTTTTGTCAACCACCAGACGCCATCAGTAGCTGCTAACAGACCTGGATGATGTGCTGTTGGCGTTGTCAACCCAGAACGCCTGACTGGTCATCATTTTATGGACTACATACCGCCAACCGCAAAAAAGGCAGCACCTACCAGGATGTGCGTGGTTTGCTGTTCAAAGAGAGATGGTAATGGAAAGAAAGTCCGAAAAGAAACAAGGTACCATTGTCCAGATTGTGACATTGGACTTTGTCCAGTTCCCTGCTTTAAAATTTATCACACTCAGTATGTTTATTGAATTTTCTTTGTTTGACAAATTTCATTATTTTGAATTACATTATTGAATAAAATAATATTATTTATTAGATTATAATTCATGATTTTGTGTTTCAAATTTATCACATCTGGGGTGTCTACTAGAGTCTTGTTTGGTCAGGTTTAAGTAAGTAATTACTAAGAATTGCAGGCCTACAATACATAACGCCAAATTTCCATGCAAAATAATTGTACCGCTTTTGGTACATAATTCCAGACAGAATCATACCGCCAGGGAGGTTAATCCTCAAAGCTTTTTTTTTTTTTCTTCAGCGGTGTCCAAGTTTTGTACATTACATCTTTTAAGTTTTGTAGTTTACCTTATATATTGTACATGTTAACTTTTTGATAGATAGGACAGATAGGGCTTTGATTTTGTAGAAAGTTTGGATGCATATATTTATATTTCCTTGTTTTAATTGGGAATAAATAGTACAAAAAATAAAAAAATTGCGTTTCCTGTTCATTTTTCCCAAACCAGCAAAATAATTTGCTCACCCTTATATCAATCTATCTCTAAATTTATGTATAATTATTATATTTATTTATCTGTTCTTTTTACACTTGTGAAGTCACCACGCGGAAGTGTTGTAGTTACATTTTCTTCTACAGCACGTACCAATGGAGTATTCTGTATAAGCATCAGTAGATCAGGAACTGGAGTGTTTCAGCTCATGGGCTTAGCACTGAATGCCAGTGATTACAAACAGCCTATGGTTCCTAGTGCCAGTGGGGGTCCACAGGAGCTGCTAAAACTGGCTGGTATTTTGAAAAATGGCAGCTGGGACTCAAGTTGGTAAAGTACCCTCAAACCCAAGAACAAACTTTTTTTACAGGTTCGCGAGAGATCCATGATTACAGGTAAGTGATGTGACTAAAGATTTAGGGTTTTTTTTTTTGTGTTTTTTTTTTAGCTTTCAGGTTCATAGGAAGTGTGCAATGTGTAATTTTTAAAGTGAGTTTCCGACCTGAGAAGACATTGAGGCAATAATTTTCCCTGAATGTCAGCAATAGTTATATGTGTTAGTCAGTAGGAAACCTCACATTGGTTTCAAATGTCAATACAAAACAGTAAAAATATATTGTGGCTGAGAAAAATATAACCATATAGAATTCAGAATATAAAGTTTACAAACCTAATAGAGTTCATATTTAAATATTATATTGTTTAAAAAATTTTTTTTTTGTAAAACCAAATAGCTGTATTTTAAACCCAGACATCTCAATGCAAAACGTTATGACAAGGGTGACATTTTTCCTACAGAACCTATTTTGCAGTTGCACAATGAGGATTAGGAAAGCAGAAAGCATCACATACTAGGGGGAGTTCAAGCTAACATCAAAACAAGGCATGTAAAAGTGGGCGCTGCCATTGAGGACATTTAACAAAGCAAAAAAATAAATTTAATTAAATACTAAAAATTACTTTGAGGGCCACATGGAAAAGTCACCAATGCTTGGGAAACGCAGTGGTAGAGAATAGTATGATTTTTGTGAACTGTGTCAGTGACACCATATTCTGGCATCACATATTTTGGAATGCGTTATTGTTCTTTCAACTTTTACTTACTTGTTTGTACTTTCTATGGTAGTTTTGGCTGTGACACCTATATTTTGCGTTCAGTGGGAATTGGCTGAAGTGAATGGTGGAAGCAGCAACTTGTGAGATTGTCTTAAAAGTTTATTAACCACTTAAGCCCCGGACCATTTGGTAGCTAAAGGACCAGAGGTGAATTCAGAATTTTGCACTGCGCTGCTTTAACTGTAAATTGTGCGGACATGCAATGTTGTACCCAAACGAAATTTGCGTCCTTTTCTTCCCACAAATAGAGCTTTCTTTTAATGGTATTTGATTGCCTCTGCGATTTTTATTTTTTGCGATATAAATGGAAAAAGATCGAAAATTTTGAAAAAAAATGATATTTTCTACTTTTTGTTATAAGAAAAATCGAATAAACTCAATTTTAGTCATACATTTAGGCCAAAATGTATTCAGCCACATGTCTTTAGTAAAAAAAATGTCAATAAGCGTATATTTATTGGTTTGCGCAAAAGTTATAGCGTTTACAAACTAGGGTACATTTTCTGGAATTTACACAGCTTTAAATTTATGACTGCCTATCTCATTTCTTGAGGTGCTAAAATGGCAGGGCAGTACAAAACCCCCCCAAATGACCCCATTTTAGAAAGTAGACACCCCAAGGAAATTGCTGAGAGGCATGTTGAGCCCATTGAATATTTTTTTTTTGTCCCAAGTGATTGAATAATGACGAAAAAAAAAAAATTACAAAAAGTTGTCACTAAATGATATATTGCTCACACATGCCATGGTTATTTGTGGAATTGCACCCCAAAATACATTCTGCTGCTTCTCCTGAGTACGGGGATACCACATGTGTGGGACTTTTTAGAAGCCTAGCCACGTACGGGACCCCGGAAACCAAGCACCGCCTTCAGGATTTCTAAGGGCGCAAATTTTTGATTTCACTCCTCACTACCTATCACAGTTTTGAAGGCCATAAAATGCCAAAATAGCACAAAACCCCCCCAAATGACCCCATTTTAGAAAGTAGACACCCCAAGGAAATTGCTGAGAGGCCTGTTGAGCCCATTGAATATTTTTTTTTTGTCCCAAGTGATTGAATAATGACTAAAAAAATAAAAAAATTACAAAAAGTTGTCACTAAATGATATATTGCTCACACATGCCATGGTTATATGTGGAATTGCACCCCAAAATAAATTTTGCTGCTTCTCCTGAGTACGGGGATACCACATGTGTGGGACTTTTTAGGAGCCTAGCCGCGTACGGGACCCCGAAAACCAATCACCGCCTTCAGGATTTCTAGGCACAAATTTTTGATTTGACTCCTCACTACCTATCACAGTTTCGAAGGCCATAAAATGCCAAAATAGCACAAAACCCCCCCAAATGACCCCATTTTGGAAAGTAGACACCCCAAGCTGTTTGCTGAGAGGCATGGCGAGTATTTTACAGCTCTCATTTGTTTTTGAAAATGAAGAAAGAACATTTTTTTTTTTTCTTTTTTTTTTCAATTTTCAAAACTTTGTGACAAAAAGCGAGATCTGCAAAATACTCACAATACCTCTCAGCAAATAGCTTGGGGTGTCTACTTTCCAAAATGGGGTCATTTGGGGGGGTTTTGTCCCATCTGGGCATTCCATGGCCTCCGAAACTGTGATAGGCAGTGAGAAGTGAAATAAAAAATTTACACCCTTAGAAAGCCTGAAGGCGATGATTGGTTTTTGGGGTCCCGTACTCGGCTAGGCTCCCAAAAAGTCTCACACATGTGGTATCCCCGTACTCAGGAGAAGCAACAGAATGTATTTTGGGGTGTAATTCCACATATGCCCATGGCATGTTTGAGCAATATATGATTTAGTGACAACTTTGTGCAAACATATAAAATATTCCATGGACTCGACTATTTGGGGAAAAAATACACTTTTTTTAATTTTAATGCACTAAAACACACTATATTGCCCAAATGTTTGATGAAATAAAAAAGATGATCTTAGGCCGAGTACATAGATACCAAACACGGCATGCTTTAAAATTTCGCACAAACGCGCATTGGCGACAAACTACATACATTTTTAAAAGCCTTTAAAAGCCTTTACAGGTTACCCCGTTAGATTTACAGAGGAGGTCTACTGCTTAAATTACTGCCCTCGATCTGACCTTCGCGGTGATACCTCACATGCATGGTGCAATTGCTGTTTACATATGACGCCAGACCGACGCTTGCGTTCGCCATTGGGCAAGAGCAGGGCAGGACAGGGGTGCTTTTTTCTTTTTTTTTTTTATTATTAATTTTGCTTTTTTATTTTATTTTTAAACTGTTGCTTCCATATTTTTTTTTTTTTATCATTTTTATTGTTATCTCAGGGAATGTAAATATCCCCTATGATAGCAATAGGTAATGACAGGTACTCTTTTTTGAAAAAACTGGGGTCTATTGGACCCTAGATCTTTCCTCTGCCCTCAAAGCATCTGACCACACCAAGATCGGTGTGATAAAATGCTTTCCCAATGGCGCTTTTTATATCCGGGGGGGGACATTCCCTCCCACTGCTTGTAAAAGCAGTCCAGAGGCTAATTAGCCACTAGGATTGCTTTTACATGAAAGCCGGCCGCTGGCTGAAAAGAATGATACCAAGATACCTAAACCCACAGGCATCATTCTGGTATAAACATTCAAAGTCCAGCAACATACCAGTGCGTTGCTGGTCCTTGTTGGACATGTATTGTAATCTTTTTTTTCATGCAGCCTGTTGGCTGAACGAAAAAAAAAGATTGATCGGTGGGTATGCCCACCATTAGAATACCGCCCTTCATCCACCCACTTCTAATGATGGGCATACATGCACCATTTATATATGCCGAAGCATGGGGGCATCTTCCCGCAAAAGTTATGCCGCGTACACATGGTCAGACTTTTCCACGGGCAAGCCTCCGTCGGAATTTCGACCGTATGTACGCGGCATTAGGAGCAAAATCGCTCCTCCGCCCCTGCTGCCCCAATGCTTCGGCATATATGCTTTTTTTTTTTTAACTGTGGTGGTGAAATCACCTCCTACAGCACTGGAGTTGCAGGGATCAGGCCTGTCTCTGCGAACGCTGCAGTTATGTGTGTTGTGTTTTGCAAGTGACAGTGATCGATCGATACTGCACTTGGGTGGCCTGGGCTGGACGGAGGGGCAAAACGCAGGTGCTAGCAGGTATCTGGGCTGATCCCGCTAACACTGCGTTTTTGGGAACCCTAAACTGCTGGGGACGCTAGTATAGATCTGATCAGATCAGATATTGATCTGTTCAGATACTATACCACTAAGGGGGGTGTATGCTTAACGCGTGGGTGTTAGCGCTACTGGCACTAACCTGACGCTGCCTGGGGTGTGACGCAGACCCTCTCTGACGCTAAAACCTAATTGATATCACCCGCCGGGCGATCAGGGGGTTAAACCTTTATTGGGTTATATACGGCGGGTGCCCTGACACTATAAAAAGCAAACTAACTAACCAGCGTCACCCGTAACACTTATATGATAATCACTGGTGAAAGGGTTAACTAGGGGCAATTAGGGGGTTAAAACCTTTATTAGGTAATATATGGTGGTACCTGACGCTATATAAAAACCTGACGGCGAACCTAAAAAAAAATTACTGGCTACCTATCGGCATCACCGACACTAAGACAACGATCATAAAAACGATCGCTTAGCGACAGTGGTGATAGGGGGTGAAAGTGTTACCTGGGGGCGATCAGGGGGTTAAACCTTTATTAGATAATATATGGGGGTACCTGACGCTATAAAAACCTGCGGCGAACCTAAAAAAAATTACTGGCTACCGATCTGCATCACCGACGCTAAGACAGCGATCAGAAAAATGATCGCTTAGCGACAGTGGTGATAGGGGGTGAAAGGGTTACCTGGGGGGCGATCAAGGGGGTTAAACCTTTATTAGGTAATATATTGGGGTACCTGACACTATAAAAACCTGCGGCGAACCTAAAAAAAATTACTGGCTACCGATCTGCATCACCGACGCTAAGACAGCGATCAGAAAAATTATCGCTTAGTGACAGTGGTGATAGGGGGTGAAAGGGTTACCTGGGGGGCGATCAAGGGGGTTAAACCTTTATTAGGTAATATATGGGGGTACCCGACGCTATAAAAACCTGCGGCGAACCTAAAAAAAATTACTGGCTACCGATCAGCATCACCGACGCTAAGACATCGATCAGAAAAATGATCGCTTAGCGACGGCGGTGCTAGGGTGTGAAAGGGTTACCTGGGGGGTGATCAAGGGGGTTAAACCTTTATTAGGCAATATATGGGGGTACCCGACGCTATAAAAACCTGCGGCGAACCTAAAAAAAATTACTGGCTACCGATCAGCATCGCCGACGCTAAGACATCGATCAGAAAAATTATCGCTTAGTGACAGTGGTGATAGGGGGTGAAAGGGTTACCTGGGGGGCGATCAAGGGGGTTAAACCTTTATTAGGTAATATATGGGGGTACCCGACGCTATAAAAACCTGCGGCGAACCTAAAAAAAATGACTGGCTACCGATCAGCATCACGGACGCTAAGACATCGATCAGAAAAATGATCGCTTAGCGACGGCGGTGCTAGGGGGTGAAAGGGTTATCTGGGGGGTGATCAGGGGGTTAAACCTTTATTAGGGGGGTTAGGGGGCTACACTGGACCTAAAACTAAATGTAGTGACACTTTTACAGTCACAAATGTCACTGATTGCAGTGATCACTAAATAAATGGTCACTGCAATCAGTGACACTGTGACTGGGGGCCTGGGGGTGATCTGGGGGTGTCTGGGGGGGCGATTTATGTGCCTATGTGTCCTGGTGTCAGTGTAGTGTTGTGTGCACTAACCTGCATCTTCTCCTGTACGGCGCTCGGTATATGTGAGCGCCGCAGGAGAGATGACATCACTTCCTCCCGCCTGTGTAAACAGTACACAGGCAGGGGAAGCTCTCATTCGCCGGGAGCGATCGAGAGGGGGGGGGGGGCGGAATCGAACGGCCGTCCCCTCATGCCGGATCGCTCCCGAAGGTAAAACGACCACCCACTGTAAAGAAGGGGGGTCCGATCGGACCCCCCAACTATACAAAGGCAATCACGTATATGTACGTGATTCTGCCTGTCGGTGCCATTCTGCCGACGTATATTTACAGTGGGCGGTCGTTAAGTGGTTAAAGGAAAACTGAGTGCACAAAAACACTTCATACCACAACCCCACATTCCCTAAACACCATTCTAGCCACTTTCCCCAATTACTGTATTCCCAAAATATTTATGTATGTGAGCACTCGGTAGCAATAGGCAGCAAATGAGAGACAAAGACGGTTTTATCCTGCAATAAAAAAGTTGAGTGTATTATCTGAGAGACAATAGCTTTAAATCCTATTCAGTGGCTGGACAGTATGTGAGGAGCTTGGTTAGATCACAATATAGACATGGAGAGACAAAACAGGTTTCATCTTAAAATAAAAAATAGAATGTGTTATTTCAGAGACAAAAAACACAAAATATTGTACAGTGGCTGAGCCCCACTTTGTTCAAGCTCCTTGCGCTGCAACCTCTCATATATAAACCATTGACAATTTCCTAGCCTGGGTGGACTCAAAGTTGTAGATTTCTAGCTGCCATTTCTGTGGTTTTATTGTTTTACTTGTCATTCTAATTTTCATATTTGGCCAAGCTCTTTGTGCTGCAGCGCCTCCCATATAACCTAGCCACTACTCTAGGCCTGGGTCAGCCTAGAGTGGGATATTCTTAGTTGCCATTTAAAAAAAAAAAATAATTCTTATTGTCATATTTATTTATGTATTTTATACTTAAAAGTTTTTATTTTTCTAAATCTTCATTATTATTTTTTTCTTTAATTATTTTTTTCTTTATTATTTGGTATTGATTCCGTGGTTGGGCAATACACAGCAGAAGCTTTCTTATGGTAAAAATTGCTGAGCAATAACATTGACTAAATATGGTCATGACCATATTTGGTCAATGATGTCACCCAGCATTCCTCACTAGTTTTCAGAACTGCTGCACACCTGGATAATGGTCTTTTAAGAATTTAAAGGGGGACCTCAAGCTAGTGACATGCTTAATTTTTGCTACTGCTTGTCCCTCTTTTCTTGTCCCCAGAGAAAGACAGAAAAAGGCAGAGGACCAAGGTGAATTTGAATCAGTTTCCAACCAAATGTGTCCAGCCCACACTTTCTAATGTCCCCCTTTCCAGCTGTAATTATGGCAATGGTGGCCTTACGAAAAAAAGTAAGAAAAATAATAAAGAAAAACGGAATCTGTAAATAATTTTCAATAAAAATGACGGTCTTGAAAGTAGGGGGCAACAAATGTGCACCTCACCCCTCTGGAACCGTACCATGCCAAAGCCTTTACTCTTGCAAGGTACCAACCCCAGGTGAATGCATATGGATATATAGTACTCCTTGTTACTCATTCACAAACAAAAAGGGAGAAAGTTAAAAAAAAAACAGCCACCTAATGAAAAAGTTCTTTATTAGGGCTCATTCACAAGTGTTAATTATGAAGAACGAAGAAATGCTCATTACCGTGCCTATAGTGTTTATGACATGTTTTTGACACATTTTTGTTGTGTTTTTGAAGCGTTGAAAAAGCATCAAGAAAGCTTGTTAAAAGCCCATGAAAGTGTTGTTTTTCTAAGGTGGAAGGGCCTAAAGTGGAAGTGATGTAGAGGAATCATCTGCTTTTCAACGTGGTTAGGTTGTTATGTGATAGCAGGCATTTTTGTAATATCTCTGCAAGATGGATTCACATACTTTGATCTCTTTGACACTTCCCTTGGTCCTGCTCAAGATGATCATGGAAAGAATGGCCCAGTGGAAAAAGAGGAAAGTGTGGCGCCAGTATTGTGTGCATTCCATAGTCTAGCAGAGCATTTTCAAGGGGCATTTCCATACTCTTTACCATGAGTTGGCATACCCCCAAAAGTTCCCCTGCCTTTTGATTGACAATGAGTGGATTCCATAGCTGATATTTGTCTCAATATTAATTATTGAATCTGCCCACCTCTTCTTTGAGTACTGATACATTAACATCGGCCTTCATCACTTGCTGGCACTGTCATTTCCATGTACCGCCACTTTCTGGCAAGGTTGTTTGCTTGCACTGACACTTGCTGGAACTGATGCTTTGCTGACACAAAAAGCTTGGCACTGACAATAATGCTCAATGTCTCTGCTCTTGCCTGGCACTGTCAGTATTGCTGGCTGGCTTGATGCTTTTGACTGCACGCAGAAGTAAATGATGTTACCATCATGGCTTCTCTGTACAACCAGGAAGTGACTGGAACTGCTCTATCCCTGTTCTCTATTATTTTCCAGTGCATTCTGGGATACAGGAACCTCCACTATCTTTCCCCCCAGCACCCAGCTAACATTTTATAAATGCTTCACTAACATACTAACACACCATAAATGCTATAGGTACAGTCAAGGTGCAGTTACGGCACGCTACCAATAAAATTAATGGAGGCGGTTAATAAGCTGCAAGGCCTCCTCACATGCTACTTAATTTTTAACACAACATAATGATACCACACCTGTGTATACTGCACTGTGCGGTTCATATTGTAATATTCGTGGAAGGCATTTCAGGGCAGCTTTGAGGCATTAAAAACACTGTTTAAATGCCATTTAAATACAGTGTATTGACACACGTGTGATTGAGCCCTTAGAAAAGAAAAGAAACAATGTCCCCAGATGTAATTACAACATTAGTCACATCATCTAACGATTTAGATCCCCTTCAGTACTGATGACCCACAGCCCAATGATGTTGACCTGCCACTACACGCAAATGAGAGTTCACTGGCTGGCCAGGAATAATGAGTGACATTACTGACCCTATGACAGATCCCCAGCTGCTGTTTGTAAAAAAAAAAAAAAACAGTGTCATTTTAAAGTAATACAGCTAGCTATTCATGCCCTATTTTAACAAAAGCTTGCAAATTAGCCTTTTAAAAATCCAGAAAAAAATAACAAGATTCGGATCCCATAGATTTCAGTGGCATTGGTGCTATGTACAGTGTTTATGTACTTCCCATTGGATTTGTTGAACATCCTGTGAATTTTGCCTGGTTCACTCATCCCAGGGACTCAAATCTCACATAAGCTTTACCATAATATTATCACTTGGAAAGGCTATTTTTATTTTATTGATAGCTTTCATGAAAATAACAGCTAGTGATACTGATATAAAGGTCCTTGTTTGGGCTTGTGAAGTACTCTCCCAAATAAAACTATAAGCTACTGTGCTGATGCACATTGCCCAAGCATATTCCACTGTTGTTGTCACCATTTGAAGTGGACCTTCCTTTTAAAGTGCCCACACCCTCAAAGATGATTAAAACATAAATCTGTTGCTTAAATTTTTTTTTTAGGAAAAAATACATGAAGCCTGTTATCACTGTGGTGCATGTGGACAGGGACAGGCTCCCAGATAGCAAGCAATCGTGCTGCAAGTTTGAAAAAAACTTGCTAAGCTATTGTTAGACTCGCCAGGCTTCACAAGTTTGTTGCACAATTGCAGCAAGTCTGTATTGCATGACTCCGGATCAGCTTTCTTTGCAAACATTCTGCAAGTCTGCTGCAAGTTCTGGTTCAGTTATGTTGTGTATGTAGTCATCCCACCACAGGGGTCACTGTGGCTGAATTGTCATGCTGTAGACTTGCAGAGCTCTTGCTGCAGACTCACCACTGCAACTTTGCTCTTGCTAGAGACTTGCCGTGCAAATTTTTTACAATTTGGAAAAGTGTCAACTAGAACTTGTGCTTCAAGTGCTCCGCAAGTGTACAACTTGCCAGTGAAAATGTGCAGCAAGTTAACAGACTTACAATTCAACACTGCCACAAATTTGTGGCAAGTTATCCTTGCTATCTGGGCTATAAAGAGGCTGCAGTTAGGATGTAACAAGGCATGAAAAAATAATAAAACTCTTCCTTACTTTGCTCCTAAATTATGGAAGATACGTAGCAATATCTTTCCTACAAGACATTGAATAAGGCTTTACATTTACTTTAACAGTCATGCCAGTGTGAAAAAGCACCACACCAATATCTCTCTATGCACTTTATTAGCCACACTCCCTATATTTTCCCTATCACAGCTAAAGCACATTATCAATATGATTGTTGTGACATCATCCTTTAATAGTGAGGGAGCTGACGTATAAAAAAGCCTCTTATTGACTCTTCTAAGCCAGCTGACGTCAGTTCAAAGGCCAGGCAGTGCATTACGGGTTACAAAGAAATCGGTCTGGTGTATTCCCACATTAGCTCACCAGGCCAGTGAAACTCAAACACATAGAATTAGCCGTAACCCCAAGATAGCAGCAAACTCAAACCACATACAGTACCTATCACTGGTATGGAGACAAAAGCACTCAGAATTAGATTCCTTTGCACTGCTGCAGTGTGGGTCACAGAATGAGTGTTAGTTAGATAGATGCCCAGACTTCTTAGTAGTCATGAGGTCATTTGGGGCTGCAGTTTAAAGACACTCATTTTATTGTAGCATTATTAGACATTAATCAGATGCACAATAAAATCCTATAAGAGGTTGTAAATATTAGTTAAAATAAGAAAAACTACTATCAATTTTATTTTAACAAAACAAGGCTGACTAAAAAAAAAAAGATAATCTGCAAAAAATTATAATGGCCCTTCCAACAAATGCCAGAATTGCCAAAATGCCTGCTGTATAAAGTTAACGTTTGATTATCTTTTTTTGGTGTATTTACAGCTTTGCAGTTTAAGTTTAAGGTTCACAACACGTCCCAAAACGTATATTTTTAGGTTCATGAAAAAAAATTAAGCACTTAATGGAGGTGTTTGAGTTTAGGATTTGAAATTAATATCATCATAAGGCAGCATTTAGCCGTTATATTGTGAAATGGAGATACGTATAAGAGGCCTTGGCATATATAGATTTAAAAAGTTGAATATTTTTAGTTTGTATTTTCTTTTGTGTCAAAATTTAAAATTGTCTCTTTATTACTAAATCAGTAGAATGCTCAGTTAGTCCAGTGAAGCTTTGATCAATTTTAATACCCAGTTATACACATGTCTTACATAAAAGTAAATGTTTTCTTGCTTACGTTTAACCTTTATTTATTGATCGAAAGAAAAAAAAAGCATATATCTACATATCTAGGCTTATCTTTGGCTTACTAACAATAACAGAGTTTAAAGGGGTATTTAAAAAAAATAAAAAAATAAAAAAATAATATTTATATATATATATATATATATATATATATATATATATATATATATACGTGGAATTTATTAGCCAGTATTTGCTAGAGATTGAGGGTTTTCATATAAGGGACCCTTTTTCAAATTTGCAGCCCTAGGTATAAATAGTTTAAACTGGCTCAGTTCTCAATCTTTATAAAAGTTTATAGTGAATAGTAGCAGTAAAACACTTGGTGACCAAGGGGCTTAGTTTTCACCCTAGCCTGTGTACGCCTCTAATTGCCAATCAGGTTTAGGAGAATTAGAAAAAAAAAGAAAAACACAGAAATTCCACTGCACATGATTGGGTAGTTAAAGAAAACACAGGTTAAAGTGAAAATGCCTTCATTAGTAAACTGCCTCTATGTTTACTAACTTTTTTGCATATCTATAAAAGCTTGTTATAACAGATTTAAGAGATCTCAAAACTGAATATAAGAGTGATGTGTGTAAAAAATATTTATACACAACAACCTACCGTATATCTTAGCAAGTCACTGAAATGTTTTGTTCTATTTTGACTCTATTGTCTTTAAAAAGAAAATATCCTTCAAGAGATAAGTTAAAATGTACAGAACAAAAAAGTGTTTAAAAAAAGTTTATCATGCTCCTAATGCTTTATTAATTCATTGTAGAAGATTAATTAGTTAGATCATTGTAGAAAACATTTCTTGCTTTTTATTCAGTATTATTCCACCTTAATTACTACATATTTTTACATCTTATCTTATACATAATAAAGGTTGCCACTTTTATTTCATTTAGAAAAAATAAACTTGTAGCTGAGAATATTTATGTATGTAACCATAAGTTAAATAGGTAAGTTGTAAAGATATATGTTATATACGTATGTAGGTTTAATTAGGTCAAGTAACCTATGTGAACACAGAAATGAGAGACGTTTTTGTTGGAATTCTACTAGTGGTATTTCATTCTATTGCTCGTATTTTAATATAAGGGCAATTTGACATTTTTTTTAAAAAAAGGCATAAACTTTGTGGAATTATAATATAATACACATTCACAAATATATATATATATATATATATATATATATATATATATATATATATATATATGTATATATGTGTGTGTGTGTGTGTGTTTGTTTTACATGTATAATTAATTATAGACAAAAAAAAATGATTTGTTTTATTTAGTTGTTCTAACGTATAATAAATAACTGCAAACGAACACACAATATATAGTGGTAATTTAAGGAACTATAATTTGCATATTTCTTAAGAAAAATTGTGTATAGAGTGCATTTAACTAATTTATAATAAACAAAAAAACACTTTCATATATGCTGTATGCAAACACAAACCTCTGAAAAGCAGACATACCCAACCATCTTTTTTTAGACAGTTGGCATAACAGATGTAAACAGCCTGCTGTAACATTGAGCACATGACTCATCTCTAAAGACCTCACAATTACAATACTATAACACACATATTTGGCACACATTGCTTTCACAGAACTTTTAGCTGATCATAACAAACTGCACATGCTGACCCACAATAAAGCCATTTTCCCAGCACTGTGGTTTTAATGCTCTCTGAACAATTTATTAACAGAGATTATTATCAAATACTAATGACAAATCAGATTTTCTATTTCACTCTAGCAGACTAGCAATATAAATTCCGGTCATCTCCCCAGACGTGAAACTAGACTGGATTCAATGTCAATCCTCATTATTCATTTGAGTACAGAAACAGTAACTTAAACTAAATCTATATGAGTGTCGTAGCAGAATATAATTTTCAGCTATCAGAATATTCTACAGAAACAAGAATATTTAAGATTGCTACAGGAAAATAATACAACTGAGCAAGCAAAATAAATCTCACACACAGGAGGCTCAAGAAGGATGTTGCTGCAACCACCCACCTTTTCTTAAAATAATACCAAAATTAATTTTGTTAAATATCCCTTGGAGAGTTGAGAGAGGATATCAGCCATAATGAGAGAGCTGCTGCTTGCTTAGACAGTACAACTCACTGTCCACTGTCTCCTACATCAGTGAGCCAAGATGAAAGTGCCTATTGTCTGAAAACTGAACTAATTGTAAAAAGATACTCAGAGCAGTAAGCATAATAATTATCCAAGCAAAAAACAAGCATAGGCAATCAAGTGTAGAATGAAAAGAATAAAAACACTGGCAGAGAAAGCAACCTAAGAATGAAATTAATATTCATAATGGAATGTCAGTCAGTCCAGTTTCCCATTCACAGCTTCGTTGTTGCATACAAGAGGCCATTGTCTCTTAAGGAGAAAATCAGTATCTGAAGAGGAGAGGAAAAAAAATCCCATGTAGCAGAAGTGAGAGGAGAAAAAGACTTTTCTTTCTCTAGACACTTGTTACTGGTCCCACTGTTCCCAAGCTCAGAAAACTTTGTGGCTTGCTTTCCTTCACCGGTAACATTAAAAGTGGTTTTGAAGATCCACCCTCTCTATCACAGCTGCATTATATGGGCAAAAAAAAAAGCCACGCTCTAGCAAACAATGAAAGGAAAAAGGACGGAATATGCATAGCCTCATTAAGTAAATTTAATCACGCCAGGCGGAATATTAATCAGTGATTGCTCCAATTAGTGTATTCACTGTAAGGACGGAGGACGTCAAATTAAACTGAAGTGCATGGGACAATCACATACTGATTAGGAAGCTGCATACAACGTGACACAATGAGTCCTTTAAATAATTATTAGGAGGAAAACAGACTAAAGAAGCAGATTGTTCTGTTTTAGGATCATCTCAAGAACAATTAGCCAACAGTGTGATGACATAGCTGCCTGAGACTCGTTCTAAAGCTCCACTCGCATGCGATCCAACTTGGCGTGCTCGATGAAAACATTTTTTTCCTCTTTTTGTTAAGAAAAAGTCACATCGTCCTGTCTGGGTTTTTAAAGAAAGCCAAAACCTCCAGCCACAGCAAAGGAGAGAAATCTTATCTAACTCATTGATATAGTCTGGGCATTGTAGCTGAACTTGAGCCTCAGACTTCACCGACAGTGAACTTTACAACACGTGCATTGCAACAGTGAAGGAGGAGTTCAAGGGTGGACAAAAACTTACGAAGCAAGAAAAAATGTTATCAAGCCAACTTACCATCCACCACGTCCTGGCTGACATGTCGTAACATAGTTGCCATTTTATGGAGCTGTCCGATGCTTTCCCAGCCATTACGCTGTCAGCAACCTTCATCAGATGCAGCTGAATGGGGAGATAAGACACCTAATCAAGAACCCATCAGCAGTGGCTTGCTAGGCTACATGTAGGCCAATCCTTATCAGACTGCATCATGGGAAAAGCTTCTTTATTAGCAAGAACTCCAACCTCAATGATATAAAGATCAGGTTTTTTTTTCTTCCTGCTCTTGTCTAAAGGGATTGGTAAAGCTATCATGTGCTCTTTCTGTATCATGTGCACCAAGAATTAAGTAACTTGCAAGTGGGTGTCTAACTAATTTGCCTGCCTATGAAGACTAAAGTTTATTTGCATTCCCATCTGTTGAATATTGTTTGACATGGTCCACACTCTGCAAAGAGTAGATAAAGAGGGTGAAAAACAAAAGAGAGGATTTAATTCTATGGGTTATAATTCCTCAGCATTCATTATTCCCACCCCCACTTAGACATAACAGTCTCATTATCACAGCCAGAGGCTTGTTTCAGATGTCACTTATGCAGCCACACATACATATACACATGCACACACGGTGGAACACACAGGTAGCAACTCAGGCTGGGCACAATTTGGCAAGGGCTGCAAGCCTCATATACGCTAGATGGACACATGGAATCAATTTCCAAATTTGTTAACTCATTTGTGAGCTGTACTAGAATATGGCAGTGTATAACAGTTATATGATTAAATCCAGTCTCGGTTGTGTGGGTGGTAAAAAAATTTTTTAAGGAAGGGTAGTCTTTAGATCCCGGAAAGCTAAAACAAACTTGTTGTGAAAAAAACTTTTCCTATTCCTTTTATCCTATTGTGTAAATTGACATATCTTGTGTTGCACATAGAAGGTATTACATAACAAAGTATGTTGTATTATGGTGATAAGGTAGAGGACAAATGTGGATATTAGGGTGTCAAAATTTAAGGGAGGTGAGAATGTGCAAATATATATTTGATAAACTGAACATATAGATCATATGCAGCTTTCCTATTATATGCCTAGGAATCTGTACACCAAAAAAATATTTATTGCTATCCTATACATTGAAGATCATTACTTGGCTGTGTCTCCTTTTGGAAAATGTTACAATTAAATCTTCAGAACTTGAACGCTAAATTTTATTGCATGCATATAAACCGAAAGAAGTATTCTTAAAACAATGTTAAGGTAAAGCTAATACATAAATCATGCAATCGCCCTTTCTTACACCCTTTTCCCAACAGTATCTAGAGCTGTCTACTGTCTGGAGATACAAATTTCCAAAAATCTATAAAAGTTCATCACTGGCTGGATAGTACCTTGAAACAAGTAGTCTGTGTGCAGAAGAGAAATTGACAAACATCAAGGTCTGGTTCAGATATTATACTACTGACCACAGCAGTGGGGAACACCCCTAAAAGACATTAGGATCAACACAGAAAACAGATTTGACTTCTCCGTTTTAGTTTCTGTAGAAACTTACAAACTCTTAAAAAGGTTTTCACCCAACAGATACTTTCATCATTGAACTCCTATAGTTGCTACCCACCACATAAACACATGTTTTTGTTAGGGTGGGTACCAATGCAGATGTAGGCAAACGTGGGAAAATGCAATTTAAATACATCTGCATTTACAAAATTATATGTAACTAACTCAGTGTATGTGAGCTGCTTTCTTGTTCAATCTCCATATTTTATGGCAATCTCACTTTCCTAAAGCGTACCTAAACCAAAAATGTAATACTTTGCAGCGTAACATTACTTAAACATGGGGGCTGCTTTAGTTTTCTTGTTTTAAAACTTTTAATTTTTTTTCACCTTGTGATTGGCCAGTAAGGGGCTATTTTTCAATTTCCATTACCAGACTAGGCTGTCCAGCAAAATGGCAAATACTTACAGGGGTGCTTACAATGATCTTTTATTAATTTATGTCAAACCCCTTTCCCAAGAGAAAAGAAAAACTGTTACTGCAACTGCTTAAAATGGTTAGCTTTAATTTGTTGGTCAAGTCCATCTAAGTCTGCTAGCGTATCTACCACTACCCTCTCCATAGATTTACAATGTTTCTGTCCAAGGGTGGCTTTGTTGCTCCTCCATAGAGTGGAGCCATCCTAGGACAGGAAGGGTGTTACTAGCAGGATCACCAAGTGATAAAAAATAAAACAAAAAACTGATGCAGCCACCAAATTTAAAGTGTAACTCCACTTTGTTGAGAAAAAAACATTCTCCTCTGAGTGATCTATGTACATTGCAAGGATTATAACAAACTTTGTTGCAGATTCCTACTTTTCGTTATTCTGAAGAAATCCATGTGTGTTTGTCTGTGCCTCTGTTCTCAGTGGGTCTAATGGGAGTGGTTTCATAATTAACTGTCAGGTGTGCAGCTACAGGGCACTAATGAGGAAATATACTGGGCCTGCATCCCTTTAAACGTGTTCCTATTGAAAGTATCTCTCCAAAAATTACATTTATTTTACAGGGGATGCCTAAAATCTGACTTTTATCTTAGTGCAGATTTCTGGGAAAAATTGGTGAGCCAATTACACAAGCAGGAAATTATGTTTCTGGAGAGTGGTCAGTACACACTCTGTGTACAGAACAACCACAGGTAGCCACATTGCAATGCATTCTCAGAAAATTACAGAGCTACATATTGAAAAGGAAAAGTAATTTTTAATAACATTTAATTACAATATGATTAGTGTCGCAATTATATGCACTATATTATTTTTTTTTCCCCCAGGAAAGTGGAGTTATCCTTTAAAAACACTTTTGCTGCCAGGCCCTATGCTCCATTTTGTACACTCAGGTGGCTAGACCATTTTTGCAATTTTTCCTTTGTTTTTTTATTTCTCACTTATAGCGTTCAGAATTTGTGAAAGACCCCCCCAAACCATAGATTTTATGAACGCACATGATCAATAGAATAAAAAGAAGGTGGGTGCTACAGATTTTTTAGACCCTGCGGTATTTGCACAATTGTTTATCAAATCAATATATTTGTAAAAAATACACCAAAGCCATTATTAGCAGATAAAAACACAGCAAATTTTTGAAATTTCTTACTAAATATAAAAGCTTAACCTGTATTGAATTAATAAATAACAAATATTTGTAACTTTTACATTGCGCCTTTTGGCAAAATGGTGAAAATCGAACGTACGCAAAAATGTAAATATCCAAATTTCTCCAAAAATATGAAGGTTTTTATTTTTCCCTTACAGCTTTTGGAATTTGTGAAAGACCCCCAAAAACATATATTTTCTGAAAGAATATGACCTCTAGAATAAAAAGAAGGTGCTACTAATTTTTAAGACCCTGCGGTATTTGCGCAAATGTTTATCAAACCAATATATTCGCAAAAAATACACTAAAACCATTATTAGCAGATAGAAACACAGCTAATGTTAAAAAATTCCTGCTAAATCCCCACTAAATATAAAAGCTTAACCTGTATGGAGGTAATAAATAACAAAAAGTAAAACATTTTACATTGCACCTTTTTGCAAAATGGTGAAAATTGAACGTACGCAAAAATCTAAATATCCAAATTTCTCAAAAAATCTGTAGGTTTTCATTTTTCCCTTATAGTTTTTCAGAATTTGTGAAAGACCCCCAAAACCATATATTTTCTGAAAAGATATGACCTCTAGAATAAAAAAAAAGGTGCTACTGCAAAGACCCCGTGGTATTTGTGCAAATGTTTATCAGACCAATATATTCGCAAAAAAAAACGCTAAAACCATTATTAGCAGATAAAACCACAGCTAATGTTACAAAACTCCTGATAAATCCCTACTAAATATAAAAGCTTAACCTGTATGGAATTAATAAATAACAAATATTTGTAAATGTTAAATTGCGCCTTTTTGCAAAATGGTGAAAATCGAACGTACTGGAATTTGAAAAGACCCCTTTAAACTAGACATTTGCTAAAAGCACATGACCTGTAGAATAAAAAAAATTGCTACTGATTTTTTGGGTCCCGCAATAATTGTGCAAATGTTCATCATATCACAATTTTCACCAAAAAAAAACCAAAACAATAAAATCATTAATATTGCACATAAACACAACGTAACTTACAAAATTCCTGCTAAATTAGTACTAAAGCATCATTCACATGTGGCATACTAAAGTGTAAGTGGGGGCCATGTTTACCCGCACAGGGATGCACAGGTGTTCTATGCATCCCCATACAGGCAGTCCCATTTATGTCAATTGGGATACAACTAGGGATGAGCTTCGTGTTCGAGTCGAACATACGTTCGACTCGAACATCGGCTGTTCGATCGTTCGACGAAGATCGAACGATTTGGGCCGTTCGCGCCAAATTCGAGTGACGCGAACGGCCCACAATGCACTACGCCATCGCAGTGTCATCCAGGCGCTGTGATTGGCCAAGCATGCACTGTGACCCCGCATGCTTGGCCAATCACAGCGCCGGCAGCGAGGAGAGCAATGATTGGCCACAGGCAGGATGCCTGTGGCCAATTATTGCTGAGGGGGTTTAGTACACGCCTCACACTATAAAAGGCCGCCAGCGCGGCGGCCTTGTGTAGTGTGTTCCGGAGTAGGGAAAGAGAAGCATAGGCAGGGACAGTGTCATTATTTTTCCTTTACATAATCCTGGATTCCTTGTGTTTAGGGACAGATAAGGATAGGTAGGGAGAGTGTCAGTGACAGTGTGCTATTCTGTGCTAATCCTTGTTTGTAGGGACAGAGAGGTACAGTGAGGGAAAGTGTCAGTGTGCTATTCTGTTCTAAACCAATCTTGCTGAACCATATTTTCAATCCTTGAGTTTAGGGACAGAGAGGTACAGTGAGGGAAAGTGTCAGTGTGCTATTTTGTGCTAAATCTTGTTTGTAGGGACAGAGAGGTACAGTGAGGGAAAGTGTCAGTGTGCTATTTTGTGCTAAATCTTGTTTGTAGGGACAGAGAGGTACAGTGAGGGAAAGTGTCAGTGTGCTATTCTGTTCTAAACCAATTTTGCTGTTCCATATTTTCAATCCTTGAGTTTAGGGACAGAGAAGGACACTCGTAGAAATTATCAGTGTGCTATTCTGTGCTAAATCTTGTTTGTAGGGAGGGACAGAGTAGGACAGTGAGGGAAAGTGTCAGTGTGCTCTTCTGTTCTAAACCAATTTTGCTGTTCCATATTTTCAATCCTTGAGTTGAGGGACAGAGAGGTACAGTGAGTGAAACTGACAGTGTGCTATTCTGTTCTAAACCAATTTTGCTGTTCCATATTTTCAATCCTTGAGTTGAGGGACAGAGAGGTACAGTGAGTGAAACTGACAGTGTGCTATTCTGTTCTAAACCAATTTTGCTGTTCCATATTTTCAATCCTTGAGTTGAGGGACAGAGAGGTACAGTGAGTGAAACTGACAGTGTGCTATTCTGTTCTAAACCAATTTTGCTGTTCCATATTTTCAATCCTTGAGTTGAGGGACAGAGAGGTACAGTGAGTGAAACTGACAGTGTGCTATTCTGTTCTAAACCAAATTTGCTGTTCCATATTTTCAATCCTTGAGTTGAGGGACAGAGAGGTACAGTGAGGGAAAGTGTCAGTGTGCTATTCTGTTCTAAAACTATTTTGCTGAACCATATTTTCAATCCTTGAGTTGAGGGACAGAGAGGTACAGTGAGTGAAACTGACAGTGTGCTATTCTTTTCTAAACCAATTTTGCTGTTCCATATTTTCAATCCTTGAGTTGAGGGACAGAGAGGTACAGTGAGTGAAACTGACAGTGTGCTGTTCTGTTCTAAACAAAATTTGCTGTTCCATATTTTCAATCCTTGAGTTGAGGGACAGAGAGGTACAGTGAGGGAAAGTGTCAGTGTGCTATTCTGTTCTAAAACTATTTTGCTGAACCATATTTTCAATCCTTGAGTTGAGGGACAGAGAGGTACAGTGAGTGAAACTGACAGTGTGCTATTCTGTTCTAAACCAATTTTGCTGTTCCATATTTTCAATCCTTGAGTTGAGGGACAGAGAGGTACAGTGAGTGAAACTGACAGTGTGCTATTCTGTTCTAAACCAAATTTGCTGTTCCATATTTTCAATCCTTGAGTTGAGGGACAGAGAGGTACAGTGAGGGAAAGTGTCAGTGTGCTATTCTGTTCTAAAACTATTTTGCGGAACCATATTTTCAATCCTTGAGTTGAGGGACAGAGAGGTACAGTGAGTGAAACTGACAGTGTGCTATTCTGTTCTAAACCAATTTTGCTGTTCCATATTTTCAATTCTTGAGTTGAGGGACAGAGAGGTACAGTGAGTGAAACTGACAGTGTGCTATTCTTTTCTAAACCAATTTTGCTGTTCCATATTTTCAATCCTTGAGTTGAGGGACAGAGAGGTACAGTGAGTGAAACTGACAGTGTGCTATTCTTTTCTAAACCAATTTTGCTGTTCCATATTTTCAATCCTTGAGTTGAGGGACAGAGAGGTACAGTGAGTGAAACTGACAGTGTGCTATTCTGTTCTAAACCAATTTTTCTGTTCCATATTTTCAATCCTTGAGTTGAGGGACAGAGAGGTACAGTGAGTGAAACTGACAGTGTGCTATTCTGTTCTAAACCAATTTTGCTGTTCCATATTTTCAATCCTTGAGTTGAGGGACAGAGAGGTACAGTGAGTGAAACTGACAGTGTGCTATTCTGTTCTAAACCAATTTTGCTGTTCCATATTTTCAATCCTTGAGTTGAGGGACAGAGAGGTACAGTGAGTGAAACTGACAGTGTGCTATTCTGTTCTAAACCAATTTTGCTGTTCCATATTTTCAATCCTTGAGTTGAGGGACAGAGAGGTACAGTGAGTGAAACTGACAGTGTGCTACTCTGTTCTAAACCAATTTTGCTGTTCCATATTTTCAATCCTTGAGTTTAGGGACAGAGAAGGACACTCGTAGAAATTATCAGTGTGCTATTCTGTGCTAAATCTTGTTTGTAGGGAGGGACAGAGTAGGACAGTGAGGGAAAGTGTCAGTGTGCTATTCTGTTCTAAAACTATTTTGCTGAACCATATTTTCAATCCTTGTGTTTAGGGACAGAGAAGGATAGGCAGGGGACAGTGTCAGTGTCATTGTTGCTAAGCCTCCTGCACAGTATACACCTGAAGGTAGCCCTTATTGCTGTTTTTCCCATCTCCCTGCAGGCCATCCATTAAAATGTCTGGAAGGCAACCAAGGAGAGGCAGACAGTCAGGAGGCAAAAAAAGAGGGCAAGCAGGCTCTGTGTCTGGGGGCAACAGTGCTGGTCGTGTACGCGGTGCATTGTCATCAGCACATGGCCATGGGACACGCTTGTCCTTGTTTTCGGCAGCTGGACATGTTGAGCCACATCATGCCGAAGACTTGGTAGAGTGGATGACCAAGCCCACCTCATCCTCCTCATCCTCTCTCACCCAGGCTCAGGGTACTGGCAAAGCAGCTGCCAAAGCGTCCTCTTCTCTGGTATCATTATCTTCATTAGTCAATCCTTCCCTAGACCCACCATGCCCTCCTCCTGAGGAGTCCCCCGAACTGTTTGAGCACAGTGTTGGGTACATGCTCCAGGAGGATGCCCAGCGTTTGGAAGGATCTGATGATGATACCCAGCTAGAGGAAGGCAGCAGCGTGAGAGCAGAGAGAGGGGATGCTCAAGAAGGACACCAATCTGGCAGTCATGCTCCAGCAGCTGCAGCATATTGCCAGATTGGCTCCAGTGATGAGGAGGGAGGGGATGATGAGGTCACTGACTCCACGTGGGTGCCTAATAGGAGAGAGGAGGAGGAGGAGGATGAGGAGGAGGCACATCTCCAACGAGGCAGGATGCCCTTGAGTGGCCAGCGTATGGGCAGCACACCGACGGAATCACACCGCAGAGCTCCGCCTGTGCAGGGCGCTGCCTCTGCCCGTCATGCAAAAAGTTCTTTGGTGTGGGCCTTTTTTGAGGCGAGTGCATCAGATCGCACAGCTGCTGTTTGCAACATATGTCTCAAGCGTATATCGCGTGGCCAAAACATCAGCCGCTTGGGCACCACATGCTTGATCAGACATATGTTGACCTGCCATGCAGCTCGTTGGCAAGCCTACCTTAAAGACCCACACCAAAGAACAAAGCTGACCTCTTCTTGCACCGCATCAGCTGGGATCTCCAACCCCACTATACCTTCACTCCTCTCTGAAACCTGCTCTGAGAGGAATGAAGGTGTAGAATTAGGTGTGTCACAGGCAAGTACTTGCGGGCACTCTGCTAGCAGTACACCAACGTCCGATTCTAGCAGGCAAATTTCCCTGCCCCAGCTGCTGGACCGTCGAAAGAAGTTCACTCCCAGCCATCCACATGCCCAGCGGTTGAATGCTAGCTTGGCTAAATTGCTAGCGCTTCAACTGCTGCCTTTTCAGTTGGTAGACTCGGCCCCCTTCCGTGAGTTTGTGCAATGTGCGGTTCCTCAGTGGCAGGTTCCCAAACGACACTTTTTCGCATGGAAGGCTATTCCAGCTCTCTACAGGCATGTGGAAGGCAATGTCTTGGCCTCGCTGGACAGGGCGGTCAGCGGTAAGGTGCATATTACCGCTGACTCATGGTCCAGCAGGCATGGACAGGGACGTTACCTTTCTTTCACGGCCCATTGGGTCACTCTTTTGGCAGCTGGGAAGGATGCAGGACAAGGTGCAGTAGTGTTGGAGGTTGTTCCACCGCCACGCCTCCAAAATGCTACTACTGGTTGTGACACACCTCTCTCCTCCACCCCCTCCTCTTCTTCTTCCTCCATGGCCTCTTCCTGTGGTTTGTCCTCGGAACCAGCGGTGCTCCGTAGGCGTTCAAGGGGCTACGCAAGTACGGAGGCAAAAAGATGCCATGCCGTGCTTGCGCTGGTGTGTTTGGGGGACAGGAGCCACACTGGGGCAGAGGTCCTGTCTGCTCTGCAGGGGCAGGCCGAGAGGTGGTTGACGCCACGCCAGCTTAAGCCAGGAATGGTGGCTTGCGACAATGGCACCAACCTCCTCTCCGCTCTCCGACAGGGACAACTGACCCATGTGCCCTGTATGGCTCACGTCCTTAACCTGGTGGTGCAGCGGTTCTTGGGCAGGTACCCGGGCTTACAGGATGTCCTGAGGCAGGCCAGGAAAGTCTGTGTGCATTTCTGCAGATCTTATAATGCCAGTGCTCGCCTGGCTGAGCTTCAAAAGGAGTTGAACCTGCCCAAGAACCGCCTTATATGTGACATGCCCACCAGGTGGAATTCAACGTTGGCCATGCTGCAGCGGCTGCACACGCAGCAGAGGGCCATCAATGAGTACCTGTGCGACTACGGCACCAGGACAGGGTCACGGGAGCTTGGTTTTTTTTCACCACGCCAGTGGGGCATGATCAGGGATGCATGCACTGTCCTGGCACCATTTGAGGAGGCCACGAGGATGGTGAGCAGTGACAGTGCATGCATCAGTGACACTGTACCTCTTGTCCACCTGTTGGAGCACACGCTGTGTGGAATAATGGACAGGGCACTTGAGGCAGAACAGAGGCAGAAAGAGGAGGACTTCCTTGCCTCTCAAGGCCCCCTTTACCCAGACAGTGTTCCTTCTGTCCCACCCATCGCACAGGAAGAGGAGGAGGAGGAGGAGGAGGAGGAGGAGGAGGAGGATTCTGTCAGCATGGAGGTGGAGGCTGGCACTCAGCATCATCAGCAGCAGTCTTTTAGGGATGATTTACAGTCCCAAGAAACCAGTGGACTTGTACGTGGCTGGGAGGAGGTGGCTGCGGATCATGTCGTCCTTAGTGACCCAGAGGACTCCGGACTGAATGCCTCAGCTAACCTACGCTGCATGGCCTCCCTGATCCTGCAAAGTCTGCGGAAGGATCCTCGTATTCTTCGGATCAAGGAGAGGGACCATTACTGGCTGGCCACTCTCCTTGATCCACGGTACAAGGGTAAGGTTGCGGACCTTATCGTACCGTCGCAGAGGGAGCAGAGGATGAGACAACTCCGGGAGGCCTTGCAGAAAGGTCTGTGCAATGCGTTCCCAGAGACTGGGAGGTTACAAACTCCTGGTCCTGGACAACGAGTTGCTGAGGCTTCGGGCAGTCAAAGGAGCGGTGGGGAAGGTGGCCGTCTGACCGATGCGTTCAGACAATTCTTTAGTCCGCAGCCCCAAAGTATGATCGGTTCCAGCAACCATCGCCAGCGTCTGATATACATGGTGCAGGAATACCTAGGGGCAAGGTCAGACTTGGACATCTTCCCCACCGAAAATCCTCTGGCTTACTGGGTCTTGAGGATGGATCACTGGCCAGAGCTTGCACAGTATGCAATTGAGCTACTGGCCTGTCCTGCATCCAGCGTTCTTTCAGAACGCACATTCAGTGCTGCTGGAGGATTTGTCACGGATCACAGGGTGCGCCTGTCCACCGACTCGGTTGATCGACTGACTTTCATCAAGATGAACCAGTCTTGGATCACCACCAGCTACCACACACCTGATGCTGATATAACAGACTAATTGATTTTAACATGTCACATCCCTTCAAGACTGATGCTGATGCTGAGTGCCTGTGCTGTTATGTTGACTGGCTATCCTCCTCCTCCTCCTCAATGATCCGATTAATGATGATAGCTTGGAAGATCATTTTGGTTTATGGGTGCCGCCACCAGTGGCTAAGGCCCAATTTTTCAGCCCCTGTTTAACAGGGGCGTGTAATTACAATTTTTGATGCAATACTTTGCAACAGGGCTCATTGCTGTGCTCCAAGTACAGTATCTATGAGGGGTTGCAGTGTTGTGCCACCAGTGCCTAAGGCCCAATTTTTCAGCCCCTGTTCAACAGGGGCATGCAATTATAATTATTGATCTAATAATTCACAGCAGGGCCCATTGCTGCGCCCACCAAGAGTAACTGTCAGGCCTTACAGTGTTGTGTCAACACCACCACCACCACCACCACCACCACCAAAGGCCCAATTTTTCAGCCCCTGTTCAACAGGGGCATGCAATTATAATTATTGATCTAATAATTCACAGCAGGGCCCATTGCTGCGCCCACCAAGAGTAACTGTCAGGCCTTACAGTGTTGTGGCACCAGCACCACCATCAAAGGCCCAATTTTTACTACCACTGTTCAACAATTATATGTTATTACAATTCCTGATATAATAGTTGACAGCAGGGCGTTCCAGCACCCACCAAGAGTAACTGTGAGTGCTTACAGTGTTGTGCCAACACCAACACCTAAGGGGCCAATTTCTGCAGAGTATATACGGCAGGTCCCTACTTTCAAACATCCAACTTACAAATGACTACTACTTGCAAACGGAAGAAGACAACAGGAAGTGAGAGGAAATCTACCCCTTGGAAGGAAAATTCTCTCCTGTAAGAATTAATATGGGAGAAAGGTGTCTCCTCTCTACTGATGCTTTATCACCAATCCTTGTTTCAATAAAAACACCACATTTCAAAAACAGTTGTCATTGGGACGCAAAGTGAGGTGAAATGTTCTGAACAGGGGCACAGACAGCAAAAAAAATGTGACAGGGGTGATAACCGTTCCCTATGTTTTACAAAAAACTAAAAAAAAGGAATTTGCCATGGAGCTCCACTTAAACAATGCAGCTGTTCAAAATGATAAACAGATTCTACATAAGAACAAACCTACAGTCCCTGTCTTGTATGCACCGGCTGTATACGGCTGTTCAGAGTATATAGGTCCTTTTTTATTTTGTGTGCGGGGTTCCCCTTAATATCCATACAAGACCCAAAGGGGCTGGTAATGGGCTGGGGTAGGGGGGGGGGTTGATGGGGTAGCTATGCCATTTTTCCTAAAGATTTTCATCCATATTACCGGGACCACACATTGCATTAAAGCCGCAAGCAGTTTTAAATGACTTTTTTCCCTTTAGAAATGTTATTTTGTGCAGGGACAGTTCTAAACACGGGAAACACGTGGCACTTCACAGGCATACTTTAGACACCCCCCAGGTACAATATTTAAAGGAATATTTGACTTTTTTTTTCACTTTATGCATCATTAAAATGACTGCTCCCGGAAAACGTCCGTTTTTAAAACTTATTTTTGCATTGATACATGTCCCCTGGTGCAGAAGCCGGGTTCCCAAACTCTGTTTCGGACAATAACATGGATAATAGTCGTTATAATTAGCACTTTAGAATCCGAACGTTCGCATCCATTGTATTTAATAGGGTTCTAATGTTCGTGCGAACTTTCGGTCCGTTCGCGGGTTCTGGTGCGAACCGAACCCGGGGGTGTTCGGCTCATCACTAGATACAACGGCTGCAAGGGCATAGCTGCTGTTCCCAGTCTGACATGTGTGTGGGTGTGGGTACATGTCCCCGAATGCAGACAGTGTGAGCTCAGGGACATGCATGCGGACCTACATGGATTTAAAATTGGGAGCAACAGCTCTGTGCGTGCAGGTGCTACATCCCAATTACATCAATGGGAGGTCCTGCACAGAGATGCACGGAACACCTGTGCATCCCTGTAAAGGTACGCTGTGTATGCCCTGTGTGAAAAAGACCTTAGGCCCTTTTACAAAAGCACACTGATCGGGTCTGCCTGTCCGTTTTTCAGGCGGTGCCCAATCGAACCACCCATTGTTCTCTATGGAGAGACTAATGTAAATAGCCATGTGTCCGCTAAAAACAGACGGATGGGGATTCCATTCCCCATCCATCTAGCAGATTCAATCGGATGGTATCTGATGGAACTGGACAGGAGGTCCGTTTCCATCCAACTGTCCCATAGGGAATAGCGAGCTGTGTCTGTGTGCAGAGAGGACGTGTACCTGTCTTCTGCCTGCTCAGCGGGAATCAGCAGACAGATCTGCTTGATAGAATCCACTACATGAGAAAGGGGTCTTACCAGGAGCGGCCAATCCATTAGGGGCGTTGGGGCGCTGCTCCCCTGCAGGGCGATGGACTTTTTTTTCAAGCCACATGATTAGAGCCTGAAGCTCTAATTGGCGTGAAAAAGGTAGGGCTACAGAGCACTGCACCCCTAACCCACCCACTTGTGACAATAGAGAATTAATATTCGCTATTGTCTTCCGGCTTCTCCTCCTGGCCAATCAGGACAGATCGGGTTGGCCCGGGAGGAGAAGCTAAGGTATCCGTGGAGGGGTGAGTGTGGCGTGTGGAGCGTCACCGCAGAGGGGTGAGTGCGGGCGGACCTGGGGGTCTTACTATGTTTGTGTTTGGTTTTTTTTACTTTAAAAAAAACAATTACAGTAATTTTTTTTTAGATTTTTTTTGGGGGTGGGGGGGTCTTTGGTGAGATATCCAAGGTCTAAGCAGGATCCCATATCTCTTCTTTTGAGACGGAGAAAGGGTCCTTTTTCTCTGTATCACTTTACTTGAATGAATGAAAAATCTGTATAGAGATTCCATTAATTCAGAAAATGACAGTCTGATACATTGTAACACTCGTGGTTACAATATATCAGCTGTCAGTGGGCACATAGCAGTGATCAGTAGGGATCGCTGCATGCGCCCTCTCTTCTACAGGGGGGAGTTTAGAAAACACATGTTTACTAAGCCCCCCCAAGCCCCCCCTCCCCCGCCACGATCCCCAGCCTGACAGATCACTGAGATCTGTGCAGAGAGAAGCTGCAGGCAGAGGGAGGGGAAGGAGAGATGCCGCTCGGAGCAGCCATGTATCGGGGCTGCAAGGGCATTTGGGGGGGTGATCTGACTGGACACATCTGGACCCCCCCAAGCCCCATGCAGCACCTGATGCCGGCGGGAGTGGAAAAGGACGGATGCCGGCTAATGATGGTGGCTGTAGGGAGCGGGTTTGCAGGGGGGGTTCAGATCAGATGGAGGGGGTAATTAGTGCTAAGGGGGAGAAGGGGGTGAAGGGGAAAGGAGAGGAGAGTGGGGGGGCAGTTTTAGATAGAAGGGTGCAGCAGGGGTGTAGAGGCAGGGGCAGGGAAGCGGCGGCATGGGTGGGGGGGGTGGTCACATTAGGGGTTAATAACTCTGATCAGCGGGTTGTAAACCACTGATGAGAGTTATAGAATTATTCAGCAGAGTCTGCTGAACAATTCTGATATAAGCTTATGGTAATTGAAGTGACCATAAGCATATAGGAAAGGGAGAAAAGAGGTCGATACGCCGTACTGACCTGGCTACCTGAGGGGCACTTCTGTAGGTCCGTACGACGTACGGACTTGGCAATGAAAGGGTTAAGGATTAGTGAACTGCAATATCTAAAATGTTTGCTTTTGGGTTTAGATACACTTTCATTTTAAAGCGGTATTAACCGCTTGCCGACCAGCCGCCGTCATTATATGGCGACAGGTCGGCTCGTTCCCTCGGACCGTCGTAGCTGTACGCCAGTCCCTTTAAGTGGGATAGCAGGCTCCAGCCACGAGCGATCGTGGGCACGAGAGGAAGAACAGGGATGTGTGTGTGTAAACACACACGTCCCTATTTTGAGAGGAGAGGAGATGCAGATCGTGAGTTCCTACAAGCTGGGAACCACGATCTGTCATCTCCCATAGTGAGTCCCCTCCTCCTACAGTTAGAACACACATTAGGGAACACAGTTAACTCCTTAATCGCCCCCTAGTGTTAACCCCTTCCCTGCCAGTGACATTTACACAGTAATCAGTGCATTTTTATAGCACTAATCACTGTATAATTGCCAATGGTCCCAAAAATGTGTCAAAAGTATCTGATATGTCTGCCATAATGTCGCAGTCCTGATAAAAATCACAGATCACCATTACCAGTGAAAAAAATAAATCTATTCCTTATTTTGTAGACACTATAACTTTTGCACAAACCAATCAATATACGCTTTTTGCAATTTTTATTACCAAAAATATGTAAAAGAATACATATCGGCCTAAACTGAGGAAAGAATTAGCTTTTTTTTAAAAAAATTGGGGCTATTTATTACAGCAAAAAGTACAAAACTTTTTGTGTTTTTTTTTTAAATTGTCGCTCTTTTTTTGTTTATAGCACACAAAATAAAAACCGCAGAGGTGATCAAATACCACCAAAAGAAAGCTCTATTTGTGGGAAAGAAATTACATCAATTTTGTTTGGGTACAACGTCACAAGATCGCGCAATAGTCTGTTAAATTGACGCAGTGCCGAATTGCAAAAAACGCTCTGGTCATTGAGCAGCCAATTGTTCCGGGGCTGAAGTGGTTAAACACAATTTTTTTCAAATTAAAATAACAAACATGCCTATACTTACCTGCTCTCTTGCTCTCTACTGCTCCTCTACTTCTGGGGTCCCCCACTGGTGCTCCAGGCCCCTCCTCTTCGGCAGGTGCCCCCACAGAAAGCCAATTTCCCTGGGGGCACCCGGCATGCTTGCTCCTGAGTCCCGCTGCTGTGTCCATTGGCACAGACAGTGTTACTCGGCCCCATCCCCCACTCCCGTGTCACAGCTTTTGATTGACAGGAGTGGAACCCAATGGCCAATGGTTTTCTTCCTCTAAAAAAAAACAAAAAAAAAGGTTAAAGGCAGTGGATCAATCACTGCTTCAAATCTCCAAGAGTTAGCTGGGTTGAGGGCTTTTAAATTATAGTTCTATTACAGAGTCTCAGGGATGTCATCCTCTTGCAAAATGTCAAATTGTACCAAAAGGAACCAGTATTTGATAAGTCAAATGCTACACTAAGTCAAAGTTAAATGAATCTCCATCTGATGCAATAAACCAGTTTAGGTTCCCACAGACATAAGGTGATTTCTGTCTTGTATGGCTCATTTAGAGTGACAACTATTATTCCTAGTTTATCTTGCTGTGAGTAATAGTCAGTGTATATTTTTGCTTTTGTTTTTTCTGAGATAAAAAAATAACCAGCCATGTGTGCATGCTATCCTACATTGCATAGACCCAAACACCCAGCCAGGGCTGAAATTACAGTTTGGCAAAGTAGGCCTGTGCCTATGGTGGCAGACGTAAAAATGCGACTTTTCCCTATGCAGTTACCAGCCACAATGTAATTTCTATCAGCAAAAACCCAACCATCCCATATAAGCATATTACACATTGTTATAATATTCTAAGGCAGGTAAGTATTAGTAAAAAGAGAAAATATTCTGTCCAACGGTGGTAACAGTAGCAGATGGGTGTTGCTTAGTGGGGCTCTGATTGTGTCCCCTATAAAAATCCATTGCTTCGCTCAGCTGATCGATCCATATATGTGTGTTGGCACCAAGAGAAACTTGTGGATAGCATTCATTTGTTCAGAGAGTTTGCAGCAGTTTGAAATCTTGTATTTGTTGAAAAATACTGATTGTAACCTATTTACTGCTAATAATACTTTTTTTCAATTTCAGTTTGTTTTTGTAACTACAATAGACAATACAGAACTCAACTCCACACTGTGACATAAATCCAGCAGCCCCTCTATAATAAGTGGGCACAATGACAGAAAGCATCCTTTGTGCCAGACGCTGAGAAAATCATATGGAAAGAATAAAACTCCCACAAACATTTCTTAGATACTGATGGGGATACAGCATTTTAAACAAGGCTGTTGTCTGCTACTTTTTCCATGTTTGCTGAAAAAATAAATAGTCCAAAACAAATGTTGGCATGTACAGAAAAATGGAATGCAAACTGATTAAAACAACCATGAGACTTTCCACAGAAAGAAAGTTTTAATATTGCTTTTGGGGCTTGTTTTTAGTTTAACGACACCTTTTTAAGTTTCCAAATGGAAAGTAAAAAACTTGTAAATATAATTTTAAATTTAACTTGTTTTTAATCTAACATTTTTGACTGTTTGCATATACAGTAGTATAGCTAAACTCTTGGCAGATATAAAAGACACAAAGAAATGCAACTCATTACATGTATTTTTTTAAATGTAATGCTATCTGTTGCAGTACCTGAATTCTGACTTGGTATAAACCTCTTGCATTCTCTGTACATCAGAGCTCAGACTCGGGGAGGAGGAAGCAGCACAAAGAGCTAATCATTCACATGTTAACAAGGAGTACGCTGATGAGTAGGGATGAGCTCGGTGTTCGAGTCGAACATAAGTTCGACTCGAACGTCGGCTGTTCGACCGTTCGGCGAACATCGAATGATTTGGACCGTTCGCGCCAAATTCGAGTGACGCGAACGGCCAACAATACACTGCGCCATCGCAGTGCAATCCAGGCGCTGTGATTGGCCAAGCATGCATTGTGACCCCGCATGCTTGACCAATCACAGCGCCGGCAGCTAGGAGAGCCATAATTGGCCACAGGCAGGTTGCCTGTGGCCAATTATAGCCCAGGGGGTTTAGCACACGCCCCACACTATAAAAGTCCGCCAGCGCGGCGGCCTTGTGTAGTGTGTTCCAGCACAGGGAAAGAGTTACATAGGCAGGGACAGTGTCAGTGCTATTTGTACCTCAAACTTGTGTGTAGGGAGAGAGAAAGATAGGCAGGGAGAGTGTCAGTGTCATATTCTTTGCTAAACCTTGTGTGCAGGGAGAGAGAAGGATAGGCAGGGAGAGTGTCAGTGTCATATTCTTTGCTAAACCTTGTGTGCAGGGAGAGAGAAGGATAGGCAGGGAACAGTGTCAGTGTCATATTCTTTGCTAAACCTTGTGTGCAGGGAGAGAGAAGGATTGGCAGGGAGAGTGTCAGTGTCATATACTTTGATAAACCTTGTGTGCAGGGAGAGAGAAGGATAGGCAGGGGACAGTGTCAGTGTCATATTCTTTGCTAAATCTTGTGTGCAGGAAGAGAGAAGGATTGGCAGGGAGAGTGTCAGTGTCATATACTTTGATAAACCTTGTGTGCAGGGAGAGAGAAGGATAGGCAGGGGACAGTGTCAGTGTCATATTCTTTGCTAAACCTTGTGTGCAGGGAGAGAGAGGGATAGGCAGGGAGAGTGTCAGTGTCATATACTTTGATAAACCTTGTGTGCAGGGAGAGAGAAGGATAGGCAGGGGACAGTGTCAGTGTCATTGTTGCTAAGCCTCCTGCACATTATACACCTGAAGTTAGCCTGTATTGCTGCTTTTTCCTGGTGTGTTACACCAACAGGCATTTGCAGCACTTACAGCGGGCGGAGTGTGCCTCCTGATCATATTACACCTGAAGTTAGCCTTTATTGCTGCTTTTTTCTGGTGTGTTACACCAACAGGCATTTGCAGCACTTACAGCGGGCGGAGTGTGCCTCCTGATCATATTACACCTGAAGTTAGCCTGTATTGCTGCTTTTTCCTGGTGTGTTACACCAACAGGCATTTGCAGCACTTACAGCGGGCGGAGTGTGCCTCCTGATCATATTACACCTGAAGTTAGCCTGTATTGCTGCTTTTTCCTGGTGTGTTACACCAACAGGCATTTGCAGCACTTACAGCGGGCGGAGTGTGCCTCCTGCAAAATATACTCCTGAAGCTAGGCCTTATTGCTGGTTTTCCCATTTCCCTGCAGGCCATTAGAATGTCTGGAAGGCAAACAAGGAGAGGCAGACAGTCAGGAGCCAATAAAAGAGGGCAAGCAGGCTCTGTGTCTAGAGACAACAGTGCTGGTCGTGGACGCGGTGCATCGCCATCAGCACGTGGCCATGGGACACGCTTGTCCTTCTTTTCGGCAGCTGGACGTGTTGAGCCGCATCATGCCGAAGACTTGGTAGAGTGGATGACCAAGCCCTCCTCATCCTCCTCATCCTCTCTCACCCAGGCTCAGGGTACTGGCAAAGCAGCTGCCAAAGCGTCCTCTTCCCTGGTATCAATGTCATCATCCGTCACTCCTTCCCTAGACCAACCATGTCCTCCTGAGGAGTCCCCCAAACTGTTTGAGCACAGTGTTGGGTACATGCTCCAGGAGGATGCCCAGCGTTTAGAAGGGTCTGATGATGATACCCAGCTAGAGGAAGGCAGTTGCGTGAGAGCAGAGAGAGGGGATGCTCAAGAAGGACACCAATCTGGCAGTCATGTTCCAGCAGCTGCAGCATACTGCCAGATTGGCTCCAGTGATGAGGAGGGAGGGGATGATGAGGTCACTGACTCCACGTGGGTGCCTAATAGGAGAGAGGAGGAGGAGGAGGATGAGGAGGAGGCACATCTCCAACGAGGCAGGATGCCCTCGGGGGCCAGCGTAAGGGCAGCACACCGACAGAATCACACCGCAGAGCTCCGCCTGTGCAGGGCGCTGCCTCTGCCCGTTATTCAAAAAGTTCTTTGGTGTGGGCCTTTTTTGAGTCGAGTGCATCAGATCGCACAGCTGCTGTTTGCAACATATGTCTCAAGCGTATATCGCGTGGCTAAAACATCACCCGCTTGGGCACCACATGCTTGACCAGAGATATGTTGACCTGCCATGCAGCTCGTTGGCAAGCCTACCTTAAAGACCCACACCAAAGAACAAAGCGGACCTCTCCTTGCACCACATCAGCTGGGATCTCCAACCCCACTATACCTTCAGTCCTCTCTGAAACCTGCACTGAGAGGAATGAAGGTGTAGAATTAGGTGTGTCACAGCCAAGTACTTGCGGGCACTCTGCTAGCAGTACACCGACGTCCGATTCTAGCAGGCAAATTTCCCTGCCCCAGCTGCTGGACCGTCGAAAGAGGTTCACTCCAAGCCATCCACATGCCCAGCGGTTGAATGCTAGCTTGGCTAAATTGCTAGCGCTTCAACTGCTGCCTTTTCAGTTGGTAGACTCGGCCCCCTTCCGTGAGTTTGTGCAATGTGCGGTTCCTCAGTGGCAGGTTCCCAAACGCCACTTTTTCTCACGGAAGGCGATTCCGGCTCTCTACCGGCATGTGGAAGGCAATGTCTTGGCCTTGCTGGACAGGGCAGTCAGCGGTAAGGTGCATATTACCGCTGACTCATAGTCCAGCAGGCATGGACAGGGACGTTACCTTTCTTTTACGGCCCATTGGGTCACTCTTTTGGCAGCTGGGAAGGATGCAGGACAAGGTGCAGTAGTGTTGGAGGTTGTTCCACCGCCACGCCTCCAAAATGCTACTACTGGTTGTGACACACCTCTCTCCTCCACCCCCTCCTCTTCTTCTTCCTCCATGGCCTCTTCCTGTGCTTTGTCCTCGGAACCAGCGGTGCTCCGTAGGCGTTCAAGGGGCTACGCAAGTATGCAGGCAAAAAGATGCCATGCCGTGCTTGCGTTGGTGTGTTTGGGGAACAGGAGAAACACTGGGGCAGAGGTTCTGTCTGCTCTGCAGGGGCAGGCCGAGAGGTGGTTGACACCACGCCAGCTTAAGCCAGGAATGGTAGTTTGCGACAATGGCACCAACCTCCTCTCCGCTCTCCGACAGGGACAACTGACCCATGTGCCCTGTGTGGCTCACGTCCTTAACCTGGTGGTGCAGCGGTTCTTGGGCAGGTACCCGGGCTTACAGGATGTCCTGAGGCAGGCCAGGAAAGTCTGTGTGCATTTCCGCAGATCTTATATTGCCAGTGCTCGCCTGGCTAAGCTGCAAAAGGAGTTGAACCTGCCCAAGAACTGCCTTATATGTGACATGCCCACCAGGTGGAACTCAACGTTGGCCATGTTGCAGCGGCTGCACACGCAGCAGAGGACCATCAATGAGTACCTGTGCGACTATGGCACCAGGACAGGGTCAGGGGAGCTCGGGTTTTTTTTCACCACGCCAGTGGGGCATGATCAGGGATGCATGCACTGTCCTGGCACCATTTGAGGAGGCCACGAGGATGGTGAGCAGTGACAGTTCATGCATCAGTGACACTGTACCTCTTGTCCACCTGTTGGAACATACGCTGCGTGGAATAATGGACAGGGCACTTGAGGCAGAACAGAGGCAGGAAGAGGAGGACTTCCTTGCCTCTCAAGGCCCCCTTTACCCAGACAGTGTTCCTTCTGTCCCACCCATCACACAGGAAGAGAAGGAGGAGGAGGAGGATTGTGTCGGCATGGAGGTGGAGCCTGGCACTCAGCATCATCAGCAGCAGTCTTTTAGGGATGATTTACAGTCCCAAGAAACCAGTGGCCTTGTACGTGGCTGGGAGGAGGTGGCTGCGGATCATGTCGTCCTTAGTGACCCAGAGGAATCTGGACCGAATGCCTCAGCTAACCTACGCTGCATGGCCTCCCTGATCCTGCAAAGTCTGCGGAAGGATCCTCGTATTCTTCGGATCAAGGAGAGGGACCATTACTGGCTGGCCACTCTCCTTGATCCACGGTACAAGGGTAAGGTTGCGGACCTTATCTTACCGTCGCAGAGGGAGCAGAGGATGAGACAACTCCGGGAGGCCTTGCAGAAAGGTCTGTGTAACGCGTTCCCAGAGACTGGGAGGTTACAAACTCCTGGGCCTGGACAACGAGTTGCTGAGGCTTCGGTCAGTCAAAGAAGGAGCGGTGGGGAAGGTGGCCGTCTGACCGATGCGTTCAGACAATTCTTTAGTCCGCAGCCCCAAGGTATGATCTGTTCCAGCAACCATCGCCAGCGTCTGATATACATGGTGCAGGAATACCTAGGGGCAAGGTCAGACTTGGACACCTTCCCCACCGAAAATCCTCTGGCTTACTGGGTCTTGAGGATGGATCACTGGCCAGAGCTTGCACAGTATGCAATTGAGCTACTGGCCTGTCCTGCATCCAGCGTTCTTTCAGAACGCACATTCAGTGCTGCTGGAGGATTTGTCACGGATCACAGGGTGCGCCTGTCCACCGACTCTGTTGATCGACTGACCTTCATAAAGATGAACCAGTCTTGGATCACCACCAGCTACCAAACATCTGAAGCTGATATAACAGACTAATTTATTTTAAAATGTCACATCCCTTCAAGACTGATGCTGATGCTGAGAGACTGTCCTGTTATGTTGACTGACTATCCTCCTCCTCCTCAATGATCCGATTGATGATGATAGCTTGGAAGAACATTTTTGTTTCTGGGTGCCGCCACCAGTGGCTAAGGCCCAATTTTTCAGCCCCTGTTTAACAGGGGCATGTAATTACAATTTTTTATGCAATGCTTTGCAGCAGGGCTCATTCCTGCACTCCAACTAGAGTATCTGGGAGAGGTTGCAGTGTCGTGGCACCAGCACCAGTGGCTAAGGCCCAATTTTTCAGCCCCTGTTTAACAGGGGCGTGTTATTACAATTTTTTATGCAATGCTTTGCAGCAGGGTTCAGTCCTGCACTCCAACTAGAGTATCTGGGAGAGGTTGCAGTGTCGTGGCACCAGCACCAGTGCCTAAGGCCCAATTTTTCAGCCCCTGTTTAACAGGGGCGTGTAATTACAATTTTTGATGCAATACTTTGCAACAGGGCTCATTGCTGTGCTCCAAGTACAGTATCTGTGAGGGGTTGCAGTGTTGTGGCACCAGTGCCTAAGGCCCAATTTTTCTGCCCCTGTTTAACAGGGGCATGTAATTACAATTCTTGATCTAATAATTCACAGCAGGGCCCATTCCTGCGCCCACCAAGAGTAACTGTGAGGCCTTACAGTGTTGTGTCAACACCACCACCACCACCACCAAAGGCCCAATTTTTCAGCCCCTGTTCAACAGGGGCATGCAATTACAATTCTTGATCTAATAATTCACAGCAGGGCCCATTCCTGCGCCCACCAAGAGTAACTGTGAGGCCTTACAGTGTTGTGTCAAAACCACCACCACCACCACCAAATGCCCAATTTTTCAGCCCCTGTTCAACAGGGGCATGCAATTACAATTCTTGATCTAATAATTCACAGCAGGGCCCATTCATGTGCCCACCAAGAGTAACTGTGAGGGCTCACAGTGTTGTGGCAACACCAACATGTAAGGGGCAAATTTCAGCTGAGTATATACGGCAGGCCCCTACTTTCAAACATCCAACTTACAAATGACTCCTCCTTGCAAACGGAAGGATACAACAGGAAGTGAGAGGAAATCTACCCCTAGGAAGGCAAATTCTCTCCTGAAAGAGTTATTATGGGAAAAAAAGTGTCTAGTCTCCACTGATGCTTTAACACCAATTCTTGTTTCAATAAAAACCCCAAATTTTCAAAAAACATTTGTCATTAGGACGGAAAGTGAGGTGAACTGTTCTGACCAGGTGCACACTGCACAGACAGCAAAACAAATGTTACAGGGGTGATAACCCTTCCCTATGTTTTCCAAAAAGCTTAAAAATAGATTTTTTGGCTGGAGCTACACTTAAACAATGTACCTGTTCAAAATTACAAACAGATTCTACATAAGAACAAACCTACAGTCCCTGTCTTGTATGCACCGCCTGTATACGGCTGTTCAGAGTATATAGGGCCTTTTTTATTTTGTGTGCGGGGTTCCCCTTAATATCCATACAAGACCCAAAGGGGCTGGTAATGGGCTGGGGTAGGGGGGGGGGGGGGCTGTGATGGGGTAGCTATGCCATTTTTCTTAAAGATTTTCATCCATATTACCGGGACCAGACATTACATTAAAGCCGCAAGCAGTTTTAAATGGCTTTTTTTCCTTTAGAAATGTAATTTTGTGCAGGGACAGTTCTAAACACGGGAAACACGTGGCACTTCACAGGCATATTTTAGACACCCCCCAGGTACGATATTTAAAGGAAAATTTGACTTTTTTTTTTTCACTTTATGCATCATTAAAATGACTGCTCCCAAAAAACGGACGTTTTTAAAACTTTTTTTTGAATTGATACATGTCCCCTGGTGCAGAACCCGGGTTCCCAAACCCTTTTTAGGACAATAACATGCATAATAGTCGTTATAATTAGCACTTTAGATTTCGAACGTTCGCATCCATTGTATTTAATAGGGTTCTAAAGTTCGTGCGAACTTTCGGTCCGTTCGCGGGTTCTGGTGCGAACCGAACCCGGGGGTGTTCGGCTCATCACTACTGATGAGGAGAAAGCAGAATGACAGAGAGATGAGCTCATCGCTGTCTTGCTTTTCTTTTACTATCAAGTCACAAGCTGGAGGCAGGTACGTGACTGACTGGGCTCAGAGGAAATGGAGATTGAATGATGCTGGATGTACCTCACCCCAAAACAATGAGGATATCTAGTCTATACAAAAGTACTGCATGAGTCAGCTGTGGATTGAAGGTGATCATTGCAGCAAAAGCTGCTTTTATCTTTCCTTTTAATAAATGAATGATTTAATCGTTTTTAACCAAAATTCTGCTTTAAGGCTTGTTGCGGCAGATTTTGCATAGAACATTACATATAAAGATGTCTACAAAACAAATGGCAGGCCTATATGTAAGCTAGTAAGTGATGTCCGTGTCACTGATATAAAACCGTTGTGAAATTCTTTGAGGACTGTAGAAATATAAAACCATAAAGACACACAAAGAATCAACATAAATGAAAGTTCAGTGGCTGTGATTAACTTGTCAGAAGACCAATGAAGTCTATACGAGGTGGTATCACAAGGTTTCGAGACTAGTTTTGTAATACGCCAACAGATACAGTACCTGCGCCCGAGATTGTGTTTCCCATCGGGCGCTGCAGGCTGTACATCTCGGAAAATGTGTTTTCCTATTGCAGCCAGCGCGAGAAAGAACCGACAATGTCCCCTTTCTATGCAGGGGACATTGTCGCTCAATGTAAGCAATGCCTTGTCACTCATTGGGAAAGAAAAAACACATTTTTCCTTTCCCGATGAGCGAGCCAGCTTGGAGCTGGCTCCCACGACGGGGCTCGCAGGTGTCAAACTTGCCAATAGCAGAGGCGAGATTGACACAATATCGCGGCCACGTACTGTAGTAGCACAAGGCTGCATGCACAGTCACAGGGATCACCGAGCTTCATAAGTCAGTGTGCCAAAAGACACTGTCCTCTGTACATCGGGAGCTGTGCATCTGCAGCTATTCTGACCACGTGCGTTACCATTTCTGCTATTTCATCATGGACAGCAAGTAAGAACAGAGATCAAATGTGACATTCTGCGTAAAACTGGGCAAATCTGCCCCAGGGACGTTTGACATGGTTCGGCACATTTATGGCAATGCTGCAATGAGTTGAAGGACCAGCTCAAGCGTTGCTTGACACTAATTGTGGAGATCCAGCACGACTAGCAGAAGGTGCTTGACACGCTTCAAAAAGAAGACTTCCAGGACACATTCCAGAAGTTGCAGGAACACTGGGTGCGCTGTATTGCTGTGCAATGGGGTCTATTTTGAAGGTGATAGTGTGTAAACATAGATAAATAAAGTACTTTCTTGTAAACAGAGCTAGTTTAGAAACTGTTTTATACCATCTCGTATTTGGAGCCACTGGGAGAGGTTTATCAACTGTGCTGTACTGAAAGGCTGATGCCACATGGGTGATCTGCATACTGATGACAAATTGCCAACATAAGAGACTGCCTGCCAGTTCCTATGGAAATGCTCCCTTGCTAGCTGAACCAGCAAAATGTCACTCCCACCGCTAGTGATCAAGATTCAGCAGCATTTAGGCCCGGTGAGGGAGTTATTCTATAGAGGTAAGTGGAATGCTGTTCCTTGTACATCTGACAATGTGTCTCCCAAGGAAGTAATAGGAGATCACCAATGAAGTTGACCAACAGGTAGATTTATTATACGTTAAAGCCCTGTACACACGATCGGTTTTACCGATGAAAACAGTCCGATGGACTTTTTTCATCGGACAAACCGATCGTGTATGGGCCCCATCGGTCTTTTTTACATCGGTGTTAAAAATAGAACATGTTTTAAATGTATCCGATGGGAAAAAAAAACGATAGCAAATTACTATCGTCTGTGGGGAACTCCATCGGATAAAAAACCCACGCATGCTCAGAATCAAGTCGACGCATGCTCAGAAGCATAAAACTTCATTTTTCTTGGCTCGTCGGAGTGTTTTGCGTCACTGCGTTTGGGACGATCGGTTTTTTGACTAATGGTGTGTAGGCAAGACTGATGGAAGTCAGCTTCATCGGATTTCCGATCGTGTGTACAGGGCTTAACAGTTTGTTTCAGAAATACATTGCCCTGTTGCTCAAAAGTACTGTTGTATCAGTTAAAACACTTCCTAAATGCTTAGTCAGTTGTCCAGAATGGACAGGTGCAGATGTCTCAAATACACAAAAAGTCTATTACAAATCCTTTGATATATGAGACTACTTGATTTGCACTAGAAAGGGGCTGTATTCTTCCACTGCCTTTAACTGGGCCCTTACATAAAATGTAATTAATTTAGCAGCTTTGGTCTTGTTGCTCCAAGGTTCAGAGATACTAAATGATTGATTTTCAGCTTATAGCTAAACAGATTTAGATTCTGGTATAAAGCCCTATTCCTGTTAAAACATTATTTTTGGTTTTGGAGGGGGAAGGAATATAACCTCTGTCAAGTCTTTATTTGTAGTCAGTGACCCAAATTAGAAGATTTCCTTCACATCCTGATAGGAAGTCTGTCCAGCAAACACACATAATACAGAATTTTTTATTTTTTTTTTAGAAAAAATCGAAAGGTTTAGGGCCATCATTTTATTATGACTGCCTGTGACTTCCTGACCAAGGGACAACCACTCCCTCATTTCTTATCCTGCTGTCACAAGGGCAACGGTAGTGAGATAAAATCTCCCCAATGGGGTCACAGTCAGCAATTAAAATTTGTCAGAAGTAGTTACCGTATTTATCGGCGTATAACAAGCACAGGCGTATAACATGAACCCTAACTTTAAGAGGGAAGTTTCAGGAAAAAGACTTTCCACAGCCCCCTGCGTATAACACGCAGGCACAGTTTACCCTCTATTTTCAGGGTAAAAAAGTGAGTGTTATACGCCAATAAATACAGTACCTTTGCCAAGTCAATTTAAAACGAAAAAAAGTTTTTGGCTGAAATTGGACTTGCCACCCACCTCTGTCACCCATGATGGTCATCATCTTCTTGCTCTCACATATCTAGCGAAGATTAGATATCAAATAGAGTAAAATGACTGCTAATTTACTGCTATAAAGTGAGCTTTTCAGCCTGTTAGGATAGCACAGCTGAGTCTACGATCCGGAGCCAGATGCTTGTCCTGTCCCTTTCTTGAAAGCAGTGTTAGTTCAAGAGCTGCATCCTGCACAGGGACATGTTTTATGCTACTAGCACTACTTGCAGTCTTGGGACAATAGCAACACTCTGCTTGCAGTCGTGGGACAATAGTAACACCCAGCACTGTCAAAATTCTATTAGACCCCTAATGTCACTATAAAGAGTACTTGTCACCTACCTAATCACATAGAGGTTTGTTAACCCCTTGTGATACCAATAAAGTTAAATAAAAAAATAAAAAGAGTTAAAATATATATATATATATATATATATATATATATATATATATATATAATATAATATATAAGCAAAAAGTAACCTCTGTTGCCCTGCTCATGAGTCGAAGTGGTTAAGAAAACCTTTATTGATGGAAAGATTTATTGATGACATTACTGACCTCCTTCTAAAAATATTAGTTGCCTGCCTTTTTCATGTTGCAGTTCTTGCTGAACCACTGCCCTGCAACAGGCATGCAGATTAGAAGGTCAAAGCAAAATAAACTTTCTGATCTGCATGCATGGTCCAGGTCAGTGACTCTAAAATACTAAAGTCAACAATGGCAGCCCCTATATTCTCTCAGTACAGGTTTCCTTTAAGTCTTGACATCTTTATTAGTGGGCAAATATACATTTAATTACATAGTTCAGGCTGTAAAATGGAAAATAAATATATTCCTGCAATTTCTTTGTATTTTTGGCTAACCTGCATAAAAATAATGCTAAGCTGCATACATTTTCCTGTTTGAAGAATAAATATTGAGCCCAATTGTTTGCTTTTATAAAGAACATGAAATTAATGATTTAAAACTTTGTGAGTTTTATAGATATCCTCCACAGAGCCTCACTTAGTAAGTTTGAGAAGAATTAATTCAGGCTCTCTAGTTAACCCATCCTGTCAAAATGTTTATATACTCTCTCACTTTTTGTCATTAGAGAACCAATCTGATTGGTTTAAATAGGTGTTACCAAGTGTCTAAATATTATTTTTGCAGACATGTTGTATATATATTTTAGCATTAATTAGAAAAGGCTACGCTTAGGTCTGGATTTATGGGATTGTTCAAAATGTTTAAAAAATTCAATTTAAATAGTGCATCGTGCATCAGTTACTTTGCACCTCATTTTTGATTCCAGACACCTTCCTAAGCCACCTTGAAGTGTAATAGAACAAAACCACAGGTTCATCTATAAGCCAAGCTAAATTCAATGAAATAGCAGTGGAGAGTTTCCCACCAACCAGCTGCATAGTTACACAAGCAGGTCACTCTGGCAGATGACCAGGCTCATCTGAGTTGCAGGGTCTAAACACTAACCAGTATTCACCCGAGCTCCTGTTGGTGGGGATGGGGTTTTGATGGGTGTTAGTAGCAGGTCGTGGTCCTCAGGATAACCTCACCAGCAGGTGAGCAAGCCAGGGTTCAGTAGCAGATATAGCAGGTGGGGATCAAGCAGAAACATAGTCAGCAAACAAGCCAAGGTGGGTAACAAGTGGTTGCAGGTTGGGAATAAGCAGAAACGTAGTCGAGGAACAAGCCAAAGGTTGATAACAAGTGGTAGTGGAGATAAAGGCAGCTGTAGGTATGCAAAGGATCAAGATATCAGCTGGAGAGAGCACAATAATCTGGCAAACAGGAAGTGCAAAGGCATGGCTAGGAAGTTCATGGGAGGAGCAAGGAGTTCAAGGTTCACCAGAAACAAGGTAAATGACAAGATTATTCAAGGGTTCAGACAGGATGCTGTCCAGCATCGCAGGTGATTCAGCAAGGGGGGCTTATAAAAGCAAAAGAAAGGCGCCTCTAAGTGCAGTATGCAAAATGTAATAAAGTGCACAAAGGGTTAAAAGCACTAACAAGATCGTTGAGTGTTAAAAGACATGATAAAATTCAGAGTCCTCATCTGTGGCATGTGTCCATCCTCAGCATGGTGGTAGAGAGCAGTGTAGAGCCATCCAGCAGCTGTAAAGCATTATCATACGTGTTGGAGAGAGGAGGCAGCAGGGAAGCCTGTGTTCCGGGTTCACTGCGGGACACAAGAGGCTGATGGTGTCGGTGTGGGAAGAAGGGAGCAGTGGTGCTGCGCTGTTTAGTGAAATTAATTAAGTGAAATTCTTCTAAAACTTTGTGTAAGATAATAAAGCAAATGCAAATAAACAATTATTGCAAAACGCACATAAAATATCAAGATCTTCCAAGATGTGAAAAACGCACAATAAATAATCTTCCTGATGAAGTCACGTGACCGTGATGCCACGCGTAGAGACGAATCTAGGAACTAGAAGTGACGTTCAGCAGACGAGCTCGCAGCTCGTGGAGTCTTTTACATTGTGTTACTGCCAAATTGCATACTCCAGAGGGAAACCCCAATTACCCCGGCATCCAGCTATTAGGTGACAACCATCCCAAACAACACACGGACCCCCATAGGAACCAGGCAAGAGGAACACAGAGCATCTTGTTTGCTACATGCTGTTACCTCTCTACCTACAGGTAAGAGGCCACCTTTACCAAAAAGTCACCACCACCGGAGTGCACCAGCACAGGAAGAGGAATACGATATTCCCATCACACAACCACCCCCCCCCCCCTCGGCCCTCCTGCGTTCCATGCATCACTGCACTTCCTGCACAGGATAAATGAACTGCTTTATTTTTCACCATTCGCGATTGACCAAATGAACTCTACCTGCACTTGATATAGTCGCATATACTGCAATTTTTTGTGCGATCGCTTTGCAATTTTCTGTGCGATCGCCCTGCAACATTTATAATTTAAAGACGCATGTTACAATTCACCTGGTTATCCTAGCTCGTGAGGATATTCAGAGACCTGTCGCACCGTGCACTTTTTAAAGTGCAACATCCCCTCGGATTGATTTATGCGTTTATGCATCTTTTGCACTGGTTGCACGTATGCTTTGCATTTCACATTTTTGATTTCATTGTCTATGATTTACTGTCAAGCCGTGTACACACGATCGGTTTTACCATTGAAAACAGTCCGATGGACTGTTTTCATCGGACGAACCGATCGTGTATGGGCCCCATCGGTCTTTTTTCCATCTGTGTGAAAAAATAGAACATGTTTTAAATTTATCTGATGGGAAAAGAAACGATAGCAAAATCCAATCGTCTGTGTGGAAATCCATTGGATAAAAAACCCACGCATGCTCAGAATCAAGTCGACGCATGCTCAGAAGCATTGAACTTAATTTTTCTCGGCTCATCGGAGTGTTTTACGTCACCGCGTTTGAAACGGTCGGTTTTTTGACTGATGGTGTGAGGGCAAGACTGATGGAAGACAGTTTCATCGGATTTCCAATGTTAAAAACCATCGGATTATAATCCATAGGATATCCGATCAAGTGTACAGGGCTTCACGGTTTATTTTGCGATTTGTACAATCTTGATTTCTTGACACAGTGTTTAGACCTGTTGCACATTGTTTACTATTTTAGAAGATAGTATTTTATGGTCACCACTTGAAGATTATTTATTGTGCGTTTTTCACATCTTAGAAGATCTTGCTATTTTATGTGCGTTTTGCAATAATTGTTTATTTGCATTTGTTTTATTATCTTACACAAAGTTTTAGAAGAATTTCACTTAATTTATTTCACTAAACAGCGCAGCACCACCCCCCTCTTTATACACTTAATTTCCGTGGGTATGATCTGGCCCCCCCCTGGTGCTTGCAGCAGTTTTATATCACTAGCTAGCCCTCTCCATAGTAGCGCAGGAATACACCCAATTTTGTAAGATGGGAGCGGTAATGCCTTTTACGAGCATGTGCGGCACCTTCGTCAGACCTACGCCCATACTCCTCGAGCTGGCTTATGAATGGCGAGGGGGAGGAGTAAGGGGAGGAGTATGGGCAGATGTTGAATACACAATGATAAGGGAAGTGACAGGTGTATTACGAGGATGGCCAAGATGACCGTGCACCTGCAAATTGGATCATTAACGTCAGTGCTATATACAATAAAGTCCTGAAGGAATTTGACACAGGGGTACAGGATACAGATGGCAGTGGTTAAATTAACAATAATAAATAAGTATACAAACGTAGGGTTGACACTGAATCAGTATACATTGAATCAGAGTTGCTTCTCCTCTAACCAAAGTGCTGCCAGAAGTGCTATATCATCACTATCCTCCCTCTGACCAGCTATCCACCTCCACCAGACCGCCCTTATCTCCTCCCAGCAAGGGGAGCTACTGCTAGATGCAGCAGGGGTCTTGGGTTCAGATCACAGTTTTGAATAATAGATGACAAAGTTATAGTATTTTATGTTGTCTTCCCATAACTCTTGTAGACTACAGTGTTATAAATAATTAGGGATGAGCCGAACACCCCCTGTTCGGTTCGCAGCAGAACATGCGAACAGGCAAAAAATTCATTTGAACACGCAAACACCATTAAAGTCTATGGGACATGACCGTGAAAAATCAAAAGTGCTAATTTTAAAGGTTAATATGCAAGTTATTGTCATAAAAAGTGTTTGGGGACCCGGGTCCTGCCCCAGGGGACATGTATCAAGGAAAAAAAAAGTTTTAAAAACTGAAGTTTTTTCGGTGGCACTGATTTTAATAATGCTTAAAGTGAAACTATAAAAGTGAAATATTCCTTTAAATTTCGTACCTGGGGGGTGTCTATAGTATGCCTGTAAAGTGGCGCATTTTTCCCGTGTTTAGAACAGTCCCTGCACAAAATTACATTTCTAAAGTAAAAAAAGCCATTTAAAACTACTCACGTCTATAATGAATTGTCGGGTCCTGGCAATACAGATACAATTCATTGAAAAAAACAGCATGGGTTCCCCCCCCCCCCAGTCCATTAGCTGAAGGGTCTGGTATGGATTTTGAGGGGGACCTCTACGCCATTTAAAAAAAAAAATATGGAGCAGGGTCCCCCTTAATATCCATACCAGACCTGAAGGGCCTGGTGTGGAATTTAAGGGGACCCCCGCGCAATTTTTTTTTTTACATTTTGGTTCAGGGTTAACCCTTGATATTCATACCAGACCCAAAGGGCCTGGTAATGGACTGGGGGGGAACCCATGCTTTCTTTTTCAATTACTTTTATCTGTATTGCCCAAACCCGACAATGGATTATAGCCGCGAGTAGTTTTAAATGACTTTTTTTCCTTTTAGAAATGTCATTTTGCTGTGGGACTGTTCTAAACACGGGAAAAATTTGCCACTTTACAGGCATACTATAGACACCCCCCCAGGTACGAAATTTACAGGAATATTTCACTTTTATTGTTTCACTTTAAGCATTATTAAAATCACTGCTCCCAAAAAAACATCAGTTTTTAAAACTTTGTTTTTAATTGATACATGTCCCCTGGGGCAGGACCCGGGTCCCCAAACACTTTTTATGACAATACCATGCATATAAGCCTTTAAAATGATCACTTTTGATTTTTCCCGTAGACTTTTAAAGGGTGTTCCGCGGCTTTCGAATTTGCCGCGAACACCCCAAATTGTTTGCTATTCGGCGAACACCCGATGTTCGAGTCGAACTTACGTTTGACTTGAACATCGGGCTCATCCCTATAAATAATACATCCAAAATTACTAGCTTTAGTTTTAACCACCGCTGCCATTACAATATCAAACAGTGAATTCTGCACAATAAAAAAAATAACTGTTGATCCCAGCTCAAAGAGATTAAATCTGTAGTTATGGCAGTTTATATTCAGCTTACAGGGCTGAAACACAAACCTTTGAAGGGAAATCTTGCCAATACACTCCATGACAAATATTAAAAGAGAGCCCTTCAATGCCCACACGAAAATTGTATTTCAGTTAAGGGTTTAATTAACCATATTTGGCATTGTTTGACTATCACCAATGTTCAAGCAAAACCAGGCACTGAATGCTTTTGCATTAAGGACATTCAGACTGAACAATGTACCATGATTTTCACTGATGCAAAGTATAAATGTGTGGACTCGGCCTTTTCATATGGGCATGATCTGAACTAATGGTGCTATTCCCACAGCACGAGGAGCATGTTTAAAGTGCAGAACCAATCATAAAATATATTTTACTGATATGTGTTTAGTAAATTGACACTGGATTAATTGCTGCATCTTGTGCCCCTGGAAACCTTGGGAAAAAGAAGGAAAAAACACACTGGAATGCTTTGAAAATGCATAAAAAATGCATAAAAAATGTGCATGCAGAAACACATCTAGAGTGAGTTTTTGTGGTGTGAACTGTAAGAGAAAACGTACCCAGAAAGAATCTGGAGTGCGTTTTTGTGGTGTGAACCGCCCTTAAATCAATGTTCCTGAATATGATACCATGACAACAAATCAGTTGATGTGGTCATGCAAACCGTATCATTTGTTAAATATATCAATATGTGAAAAAATATAACATGCCAATTCCTAAAAACAATTAAAAAAATCCTATGTAGCACATAAAGGAGCCCTCTGAAATACCTGTTGAAATTGGTGTTAAAAAAACAAACCCCATGCAACCAAGCGCATGCAAATAAGACTATTTTTATCCCAGTTGTAATAAATATATAACCTGAAAAAATATATAAAATGTATAAATTGATTGCACTTGTAAACCCCAAAAGATGCTCTACAAGGGTACCTATATGGGGAGAACCCAGGTTCTATACATTTAAATGTCAAGTCCACCTTCTACAAAAAATAATAAATGCACATATATTTGCAGCAAAAAATAAAAAATGTAAATGTTTTTTTTTTTTTTTTGCAAATCAGCCTGCAAAGCATTGCAACTGTAGTCAGTGGATTGTGGGTGAAAAGTCAAGCTCCTCCAGCTCCATGTCTATACCGAGGTATGGTCTTTCAGTTAGGCCACTTTCACACTGAGGCGCTTGAAAAACTGCCAGTAAAACACTGAGCGCTTTTGAAGCGCTTTTCAGGCGCTTTTGAAGCGCTTTCAATTCATTTCAATGGGGAGGGGCGTTTTTTCAGCGCACTGCCCCAGTGTGAAAGCATTCATTGATTTTAATGGAAATGCGTTTTCAGGTGCTTTTTTTTGCGTGAAAGCGCCTGAAAAGCGCCTCAGTGTGAAAGTGGTCTAAGAGAGCTGCAGGAAATGTCAATGGACTACGAGTGATAACCACATTCATATTCTATTGAGAACTACAAGTCCGTCTGCTGCCATTGAAGATGGGACTTAGACCACTTTCACACTGAGGCGCTTTTCAGGCGCTTTCACGCTAAAAAAAACGCCTGAAAACGTATTTCCATTAAAATCAATGAATGCTTTCACACTGGGCCAGTGCGCTGAAAAAACGCCCCTCTCCATTGAAATTAATTGAAAGCGCTTCAAAAGCGCCTGAAAAGCGCTTCAAAAGAGCTCAGTGTTTTACTGGCAGTTTTTCAAGCGCCTCAGTGTGAAAGTGGCCTTAAAGTTTATTCATTCAGAGACCCCTGTGATTGAATGATGTGGCTGTGTGGGCAGAACATTTTCAATAATGTTAATATTTATTGTTTTTTTTTTTATAGCAAAGGGTAAGAAGACATACAAGAAGACAGACATGAATAAAGCCCCTTTCACACTGAGGCGTATTTCAGGCGTTTTTGCGCTAAAAATAGCGCATAAATAACGCCTGAAATACTCCTGCCCCAGGATTCTCAATGTGAAAGCCCGAGGGCTTTCACACTGAAGCCTCGTACACACGACCGAGTTTCTCGTCGAAAAACGACAAGAAACTTGCTGGCAGAGCTTTCTTGCCGAGTAAATCGGTCGTGTGTACACGGCTATCAGGTTTCTCGTCAAGAAAACCGACAAGAATCTCGACGAGAAAAATAGAGAACCTGCTCTCTATTTTCTCGTCGAGATTCTTGTCAGCATGTTTCTCGATCATTTACCTGTCCTCCGGGAAGCCCGCGCATGCTCGAAATGACTTTGACACATGCGCGGTAGCTTCCTGGGTGTAGCAAGATGGCGGCGATGGCAACGAAAGTGACGAGCGCACGCTTGTCGTAGTCGATTACGTCACCGTGTTCGCTCCATTCAAAGAACCGCGGGTTCTTTGAAAGGAGCGTGTGTACACTCGGCCGGGACAAGTTTCTTGTCCAAGAATCTCTTCAAGAAAAACAACGTGTTTTTTCTTGACGAGATTCTCGGGCCGTGTGTACGAGGCTTGAGGCGGTGCGCTGGCAGGAGACAAAAAAATGTCCTGCAAGCCGCATCTTTGGAGCGGTGAAGGAGCGGTGTGTATACCGCTCATTGCCATTGAAATCAATGGGACACCGCGGTAATACCGCCCACAAACCGCGGCTATAGCGGGCGGTATTAACCCTTTTTCGGCCGCTAGCGGGGGTTAAAACCGCACCACTAGCGGCCGAATATCGCGGTAAAACACGACGGTATAGGGCGCTGAAAATCGCGCCGCTATACCGTCACCGCAGTGTGAAAGGGGCCTAATAGTTTGAACAGGGATACAATTAATCGAAAGAGACATAAATAACCTGCAATACATTTGCCAACAGTTTTGGTAAGCTGGATATGGTAAAATGGAAGTATTCATATTTAATATTGTTTTACTCTGCAAACCTAAAACACAGATCCCATTATGAAAAGTTGCTTACTAATTTGAGCATAATGCATCTTTAAAAACTGTGAAATGTTAGAAATCACTGCAAGCCATTCTTTTGATGTTGTAAATCAACATGTTAGCCAAAATGTGGGTATTAATACTTACGCTGTCATTATCGGAGAATGAAAGAATGTTTTCTTTTTCTCTTGTAGATTATAAATTTGAAAAATGGAGCCATCTCATTTCAGGGTTTAGTGGAATCTGACATTTTATTATGTGGCTTGATCCTATAACTCGCTAGCCAAATACTGTATGTATGAGCAACCTTGATCTTGTTTGTATCTCCAACATATAGTTGGGCCATTAATACTACTGAATGTACAGCAGAACCTTGTATTGATGTTACTAAAAAAGGAACTGATAGTATACCGCAGGTATAGAAAAGAATCATACCCTTTAAAATAATCAAATGTTGTTGCTTTGCAGCCTGAAATGAAGACAGACACAGTTTCTGTTTTATCCATCTGTATTTACTAGTGTAAGCTATAACATCCACATCAAAGATATAATACCAACATGTCAGAAAAAAATAAAAATAACAGAATCACTGAGTTGGAAAGCGTATATTGATTGGTTTGCGCAAAAGTTATAGCAGCTACAAAATAGGGGATAGATTTATAGCATTTTTATTATTTATTTATTTTTACTAGTAATGACGGCGATCAGGGATATTTATCATGACTGCGATATTGCGGCGGACACATCGGACACTTTTGACACATTTTTGGGACCATTCACATTTATACAGCGATCCCTGCTATAAAAATGCATTGATTACTGAATAAACATGACTGGCAGGGAAGGGGTTAACACTAGGGGGCAATCAAGGGGTTAAATGTGTTCCCTGGAAGTGATTCTTACTGTGGGGGGAGGGGACTGACTGGGGGAGGTGACCGATGGTTGTCCCTATGTACAAGGGACACACCATCGGTCTCCTCTCCCTGACAGGACGTGGATCTGTGTGTTTACATACACAGATCCATGGTCCTGCTCGGTTACTGGGCACTCGCATCGGGCCCACACTGGGGACTGCACTATCACCTAGTCTATTCTCATCTAAACAATGCCAACCCACCTGGCTTTCCTATCCTGGAAGTTACCCCTGCGATATAAAAACCTGTAGGTATTGTAATTTGTGTGATCTGGGTAAAACATTTGTTGCCACAGCTACAGATGAAGAGTTCACTATACAGCAATACATCAACTGTGGCACAAACTATGCAATTTACATGATCACCTGCATTTCATGCAGCCTCCAATATGTAGGCTGTACCACACGTCCTTTGAGAACCCGTATAGGGGAACACTATTGTGACACAATTAATTCAAACGCCCGAAACATTTCGAATGCAACACTTCACTTTAGGGAATGTCATCAGGGCGATCTTTCCTCTTTCTGTTTAAGAGGAATAGAACGGTTGTCTCACTTGCCCAGAGGAGGTGACAGGGAGTAAAGACTACTGGGGAGAGAAGCATGGTGCATTTTTAGATTAAAAACTAGATCGCCTCAGGGGTTAAACCTGAGGTGGGATCTGGACTTGCACTTACATTAAGAATGCCTCTCCCCGGAGTCTCCCCTCTCTTTCTTTCTTTTCCTTTGTCTTTTTTCACATACCTGGATTATTATTTTAATCTTTGTACTTAATGTTTTTTGAATTTCATGGTGTGTTTTAATTATATGTATGTATGCATGCATGACTGCGTGCATACATGTACATATTATCACTATAGGGTGTGTGAAAAATAGTGGCATACACATGGATCACCCAATATGCATTGCAGCTGATTCCCCTTTTGGATAATTGCCTGCAGTCAATTTAGAAAATTAATGGGTGGAGCCAGTGATCCTTAGAGCTACTATTTATTTCACAAGTTTCATGTCTGTAATGTGGTTATGACTAAGGCCTTATAGGCTGAAACGTGTCAACCTTTCCTATTTGCGTTTATCTACTGTGGCTTGTCAATAAATACATAATTTTTTTAAGAGCAACGACCAGAGTGCGGATCATCTTTTTTTCACACGCATCGGGTCCCCAGTGACACGGCGGGCGCATGCGTGCACCGCTGGCGGCGCGCGCCCCCTAGTGGCTTTTTAGGGCGCAACGTCATATGACGTCCGCCCAGAACAACAGGGTCTTCCGCTCGCCGTCATTTGACGGTGGGCGGTTGGACAAGCAGTTAAAGGGGAGTGATTATTTTCTATACCCACTGTATGTTTTATATACTCTTGGAAGCATTTCTGATTCCCACTTTGTACTAGAGGAGTAGTGTTCTACAGGTAAAATATTCTTATTTCCCCAAAAATTTAACTGATCCAGCACTTTTGAAATTTTGTATGTGTTAGAATCTCCACACACCTGAGAGGCCTAATTAATCTGAATATTTACTTAGTACCAACACATTATAAGGAAAGGAACTACTGTATTTATTGGCGTATAACACTCACTTTTTTACCCTGAAAATAAAGGGTAAACTGTGCCTGCGTGTTATACGCAGGGGGCTGTGGAAAGTTTTTTTCCTGAAACTTCCGTCTTAACATTAAGGTGCGTGTTATAGGCCTGTGCGTGTTATACGCCGATAAATACGGTATTTTCTAGTTACAGAAAATAAATAAAATAAATAAGCAGAAGTACAGAGAAGGGATGTTTTTTTTTACTGTATTAATGACTTTATCCCCATTGGTGAGGTTACCCGGACTTCCTGATCTTGTTACAGGGATTCAGAGGAACAAGAAGTTTTGGAAACCTTTTTAATGAGGACAGACAGCAACAAATAGAGTGTAGATAAGGCTAAATTCTCTGCTATGTTTTCATTTCTCTTTGTACCTGTATGTCATGGGGACAACTGCCATCCTAATTTCTTGTTCTGGTGTCACAGGCAAAAAAGCAAGGCAAACCCATCCATTGGGTCGCAGACAGCATAAAAAAAAAAAACTGATAGGAGTTTTTACGTTTTGCCTATTCTATTCAAAATGTAAAGAAAAGTTTTGGATGAAATCAGGCTGTAACCTCTTGCCACCTGGCTGTTGTACATAAACAGCCAGACAGTTGTCGCTTGAGGGCGAGAGACCATTTTAAAATGGCCCCCCATTTGTGCTGTTAGTGCATGCAGCAGTGTGCTCTGTGATCACTGTGTTCATCTGAAACAGCAGATCACAGAGCAGGGTACAGGGCCATTGAAATTGACCCTGTACCATGTGATCACTGTGACCAATCAAAACTATCAAACATGTAAACAAAGGCCTCATGTTGCAGCCAGCGCTATGTTTCTTCTCACACCCGTGTAAGCCAATAACAGTATTCCTGATTGTTCCCACACCAGTACCAGTGTCACCAGAATAGTCAAATCCATTAATGGTGTTTCTAATCCCTGCCACACCAATGCCAGTAACACCAGACCAGTGCAGAGAGCAACAGCATTCCTCATTACTGCCACAACAGTTCTAGTGTCACTACATCAGTGCAGCCAGCAACAGTGTTCCTGATCATTACCACACCAGTCCCAATGTCACCAGACCAGTGTAACTCAACAACAGTGTTCCTGATCAATGCTACACCAGTCCCAGTGTCACCAGACCAATGCAGCCAGCAACAGTTTTCCTGATCGCCACCACACCAGTCCCAACTATCATCAGACTAGACCAGACCATTGTAGCTGACTGCAGCAACATAAGGGCAAGTGTCACCAGACCAGTGTAAGCCAGCAACAGTGTTTCTGATCACTAGCCAAACCAATGCCAGCATCACCAGGCCGATGTAAGCCAGCAATAATGTTTCTGATTGCTTGACACACCAGTGCCATTGTTACCAGAGCCAGTGTAACCAGCAACAGTGTTCCTGATCACCACCACATCAGTGCAGTGTCACCCGTAGCAAGCCTGGGCTATTTATTGACCACCTCTCTGCCTGCTGCTTGAACTCATGCATCTGAATGTCCCCCTGACAACTTCCTGTGAGACACCATTCCCAGCTATCCCCTGCAGGGATGGCTGGGAATGCATTCCTAGGGGCAGCCACATACCAGCAAACTAGGCTTGCTTGGCAAGGGAACTGCTATAGCTGAAGCTATATTAAACTATATTCCATGACCACCCATACAGAGGCAAGCATCATAGTACATTGTTTTTGAGACAATGTTGGTTGATTTTCGTAATACACAAGATACAACGCCCAGTACAATATCAATCCAAACACTGAAAAAGTCTCAAACGTGATATCTCCATACTCATAAGGAGTAGCAGAATGTGTTTTGTGATGTAATTCTAAGTATACCCATGCTGTGTTTTAGGAATATCTTATTACTTGACAACATTGTGTAGAAAATAACACAACTTTCTTTCTTCATTTTACAAAAACTTGTGGCAAGAAAAGAAATATTCAAAAGATTCACCATGCCACCTAAAATACTTTTGGATGTTTGCTTTCCAAAATGGGTTCCTTTTGTGGGTGTTTTTCCTGTCCTGGCACTCTAGGGCCTCCAAGCATGTGATAGGTATTCAGAAAATTAGATACCTAATTTATGCCCCTTGAAGGCTTGAGAATGCTCTTGGATTTTGGGCCCCTTTATGTGGCTGGACTGCAAAAAAAAAGTCTCAGATATATTATATTCCCATACTAAGGAGGAGTAGCAGAATGTGTTTTTTTGTGTAATTCTAAGTATGCCCATGCAGTGTGTGAGAAATATTTTATTAATTGACAGCTGTGTTCATTTTTTTCCTTAATTTTTCAAAAAATTTGTGATCTTTATGTGGCGATACCCCCGAAGGAGCTGCTTACATTTGTTCAGTCCGTTACTCTGCATCTCAACCCCAAAGAACTTTCTCAGCCCCTCTGGCACACCTAGAAAACAGTGTACTTGCAAACACAGTAAAACAGACACAAATGTAGTGAACAGGAAGTTTGTTTACTGGGAGGCTTTCCACAATCAAACAACTAGTGATCTGGTAACTCAATAGTCAAGAATGGCAAACGGTGGTCTTTAAATAGTGCTAATCAAACCCAAAATGCAGACTTCAAAATAACACACTCAAACAACTTAAATACTATAGGTCTAGAGTGGCCTATGCACTCAGACATAAAGGGGAACTGATCTGACTTAACAATGGTTAGTCTGTTTACCTCAAATCCTGAAATCACAGACCCAGGCAGTTAAATGTGAGGCAATAGGCCACAAATGCAGTTTATCACTTGAATAATTAACGTGAGAGTTCCCCTTTAAACGTAGTCACTGGAATCACTAAATTACTGATACTGAAGGAGTAACAGAAAGGGTCCTCACAATGGAGATATCCAGGATCTTCAGCTAGCCTGGCATTGGTCTACTTGGTGCCCTGTTGAGCAGGATAGGGGTACTTGAAAGTATCCTGGTAGGCAAAAATTAGATGTAGGATGCTATCAGTAGCCTGATAGGCAAAGTGGAATGTAGTGACTGTTCAGCAGGGTGCAAGTGTTCCTACAAATGTGGTCACTGGTGAGGCAATGTTGCCTGACTACCATGTCTTTAAAGATGGGCAAACGCCCGCTCACCCGTCCTGCGACCAAAGGATCAAGCGACTAGTTCCCAGAAAGGCCCAACTGGCCACCTTGAAACCGGATCGGCCCACACCCTCAGGAACACCTGGAGATATAGCTGGGATCCCTCACAGGCTGGATTTCCATCGTCATCCAACTCTAAGAACCATGGCCGACTTTTGGAGCTGTGGCAGGATCAACACACTGACCTCTGGAACTGTGGCTGGATAGATCCTCTCCGTGGGTAACAGAAGCCCCTCACATCACGTCTGTGTCTCTCTCACTCCCTGATCGACTCACTTTTACCTCAGGACACAAAAGCAAAGCCTGCTTTGATTTGTATTTCTCCCTGTATATCAGTCTATGGGGCCATTTTGTGTGGGAACTGCATGTCCCAGAATCCATTGCAGCTCTCCCTGCAGCTCAGTACAGTCTCTCCCATTGGCTGTTGTAACTGTGCCTTTAAATGGTTTTCTTCTTCCAGCCAATAGGGGCACAAGAAAGGCTGCTGAATGCACAGCTCTGTGTGTGTCAGCTCACATTACATTACTCAGTCAGTGAAAACTGGACAAAGGAGGGGGGGTGTAAAAGCCCATGCAGACATGACAGCCATCTCTCTCCCCTCTTTCAGGCTGGAAAGCCTGTGTACATGCAGTCATCTGTGTTAATGTAGAAAAAATAAATAGTTGCGCTAATCTTGGAATTGTGTACCAAGAGTCAAATGGTTAAACACTGGGAGGTCAAATAACCAAAAAAGTGCATTAGTGATAAAATTGTAAATAATTGTTACATGCTGAATAAACAAACAAACAGTGAAAGGATCGCCCAACAATAATAAATATAAAGTCCACTTAATGAAAAAAAGGAGAGCAAAAAGTAAAATTTTCAAAAAAGCGTCCATGTAATATAATCCAAAAAGAAGGAACACCCGTGCATATATCCAAAGCAAATGTTCAAATCTTCATTAGAGGCTGGTAACGAAAAGTGAGATCCACCACCACTAGTAAATAGTCCTGCTTACCAGAAAGAGTTGGTCCCCTATGAAGGAGGACCTCAACAGGCATATACTGAATCCCAGCTGGTTTAGCCACACCGATCGTGATCTGTGCAGCGCTCCACCTACCACCCGGAAGTAGCGAGGACTTCCGGGTGGTGGGTGGAGCGCTGCACAGATCTGCTTCCCCAGAGCGTTTTACATGAGATTAGATTGCGCTGACATCTAATTGAGGATACACGATCGGAGTGGCTAAACCAGCTGGGATTCAGTATATGCCTGATGCACTTTTTTGGTTATTTGACCTCCCAGTATTTAACCATTTGACTCTTGGTACACAATTCCAAGATTAGCGCAACTATTTATTTTTTCTATTTTTGTACACTGATGTTTGTTTTCAGGTTAGTTGCTGCTTCCCTTACATAGACAATTCTGTCATATGATTTGTCCTAGTTACTCTAGGGCAGTTTCTTTCACCCCTTTTTTCTATCTGTGCTAATGTACATGCAGACCATCTGTGTTAATGTAAATCTTTGGCTGCAATACACGCTACATTTAGAAGACTCACCATGCTTCTAATAAAATTAGTTGGAGGGTCTACTTTGCAAAATGTGGTCATTTTGTGGGTGCTTCTCCTGTCCTGGCACTTCAGAGCCTCATGAATAGGGATGAGCTTTTGAGAGACAGAAAGAAAGACAGTGTAATTAGATTTGAGTTAGATAGAGCAGGCAGGCGAATCAGTTAGCTGCAGTTACAGTGTGTAGAGGATATATATGCATCCTAGGTGTTGTATATATATATTTACACACTGTATTCAGTTTAGCTAGATCAGTTCCTGTTATTCTCTATACTTTCAGGCAGGAAGGTGATTGTGCTAGCTGCAGTGTTTCACTTAGTGTACTGTGTCCTTTGCACAGTGTGCACCAAAAGCTTACCTGAATACAATTGCTGGTGTTCTGATACAAATACAGGCAGGGAGCTGCAGTATTTTGCTTTAGTGACCTTTGCACAGTGTGCACCTAAAGCTTACCTGAATACAATTGCTGGTGTTCTGATACAAATACAGGCAGGGAGCTGCAGTATTTTGCTTTAGTGTCCTTTGCACAGTGTGCACCTAAAGCTTGCCTCAATACAATTGCTGGTGTTCTGATACAAATACAGGCAGGGAGCTGCAGTATCTTGCTTTAGTGTCCTTTGCACAGTGTGCACCTAAAGCTTACCTGAATACAATTGCTGGTGTTCTGATACAAATACAGGCAGGGAGCTGCAGTATTTTGCTTTAGTGTCCTTTGCACAGTGTGCACCTAAAGCTTACCTCAATACAATTGCTGGTGTTCTGATACAAATACAGGCAGGGAGCTGCAGTATTTTGCTTTAGTGTCCTTTGCACAGTGTGCACCTAAAGCTTACCTGAATACAATTGCTGGTGTTCTGATACAAATACAGGCAGGGAGCTGCAGTATTTTGCTTTAGTGTCCTTTGCACAGTGTGCACCTAAAGCTTACCTCAATACAATTGCTGGTGTTCTGATACAAATACAGGCAGGGAGCTGCAGTATTTTGCTTTAGTGTCCTTTGCACAGTGTGCACCTAAAGCTTACCTCAATACAATTGCTAGTGTTCTGATACAAATACAGGCAGGGAGCTGCAGTATTTTGCTTTAGTGTAATTTGCACAGTGTGCACCTAAAGCTTACCTCAATAAAATTGCTGGTGTCCTGATAAAAATGCAGGCAGGGAGCTGCAGTATTTTGCTATAGTGTCCTTTGCACAGTGTGCACCTAAAGCTTACCTGAATACAATTGCTGGTGTTCTGATACAAACACAGGCAGGGAGCTGCAGTATTTTGCTTTAGTGTCCTTTGCACAGTGTGCACATAAAGCTTACCTGAATACAATTGCTGGTGTTCTGATACAAATACAGGCAGGGAGCTGCAGTATTTTGCTTTAGTGTCCTTTGCACAGTGTGCACCTAAAGCTTACCTGAATACAATTGCTGGTGTTCTGATACAAATACAGGCAGGGAGCTGCAGTATTTTGCTTTAGTGTCATTTGCACAGTGTGCATCTAAAGCTTACCTCAATACAATTGCTGGTGTTCTCATACAAATACCACAGGCAGGGAGCTGCAGTATTTTCAGTTAGTGTACTGTGTCCTCTGCACAGTGTGCAACTAAAGCTAACTGAAGACAATTGCTGGTGTTCTCATACTAATAATACTACAGGCAGGCAGTTGATTCTGCTAGCTGCAGTATAATCAGTATATATATATATACATGCCTTTGTGCAGCTACATCTCCCTGCAGGCCATTAGTATGTCTGGAAGGACAACAAGGAGAGGCAGACAGTCACTAGCCAATAAAAGAAGGCAAGCAGGCTCTGTGTCTAGAGGCAACAGTGCTGGTCGTGGACACGGTGCATCCTCATCAGTACGTGGTTGTGGGACACACTTGTCCTTTTTTTCGGCAGCTGGCCATGTTGAATCGCAACATGCCGAAGACTTGGAAGAGTCGATGACCAAGCTGTCCTCATCCTCCTCATCCTCTCTCACCCAGGCTTAGGGTACTTTGTCTAGCAAAGCAGCTGCCAAAGCGGCCTCTTCCCTCGGCTCAATGGCATCAGTCACTCCTTCCCTAGTCCCACCATGTCCCCCTGAGGAGTCCCCCGAACTGTTTGACCACAGTGTTGGCTACATGCTCCAGGAGGATGCCCAGCGTTTTGAAGGCTCTGATGATGGTACCCAGCTAGAGGAAAGCAGTAACGTGAGCCCAGAGAGAGATGGTGCACAAGAAGGACAGCAATCTGGCAGTCATGTTCCCCCAGCTGCAGCATACTGCCAGGTTTGCTACAGTGATGAAGAGGGAGGGGGTGATGAGGTCACGGACTCTACGTGGGTGCCTGATAGGAGAGAGGAGGAGGAGGAGGAGGCGGTACATCTCCAACGAGGCAGGATGCCCTTCAGGGGCCAGCTTAAGGGCAGCACACCCACAGCATCACACAACAGAGCTCCGCATGTGCAGACCGCTGCTGTCTCTGTGCGTTATTCCAAAATTTATTTGGTGTGGGCTAGGGATGAGCTTCGAGTTCGAGTCAAACTCATGTTCGACTCGAACATTGCCTGTTCGCCCGTTCGCCGAACAGCGAACAAATTGGGGTGTTCGCGGCAAATTCGAAAAATCTATGGGAGAAATCTAAAGTGTTAATTATAAAGGCTTATATGCAAGTTATTGTCCTAAAAAGTGTTTGGGGACCTGGCTTGAGCGGGGAACTTCCTTCACTATGTAAATTTAAATTACACAGTGAAGGAAGTTCCCCGCTCAAGCCAATGACGTAGGCGGGTCCGACATACCGAGGGGGCGGACCTGATGGGGGACTGCTCTCACTTTGGTAATACATGTATAGACCCGCCCCTTCTCATGTTCCGCATCTCGTCCGCTGAGCGGACCTGATGGGGAAATTTAGAAGGGGCGGGTCTATACATTTAAAATACTGAGAGGGAGTTCCCCATCAGGTCCGCTCAGGCACAACCAATGAAGGACAGCGCTGGACATCGGGATCGCCGCGGGACACTGGATTTCACCGCTGGAATGTTTTTTTTTTAAATTATTTTAAATAAAGGACTTTTTCAAGGTGTTTGTGTGTTTTTTTAAACATTTTTTTACGCTTTCTTCGTAAAATGGTAGGGGTACAATGTACCCCTTACCAATTCACATAGGGGGGGGCCGGGATCTGGGGGTTCCCATTTGTTAAAGGGGTCTTCCAGATTCTGATAAGCCCCCCGCCCGCAGACCCCCACAACCACCGGGCAAGGGTTGTGGGGATGAGGCCCTTGTCCCCATCAACATGGGGACATCCTCCCCATGTTGAGGGCATGTGGCTTGGTACGGTTCAGGAGGGAGGGGGGGCCGCTCTCTCGTCCCCCCTATTCCCCTGCGGCCGGCCAGGTTGCGTGCTCGGATAAGGGGTCTGGTATGGATCTTTAGGGGGACTCCACGCCATTTTTTTTTAAATTTGGGGTGGAGTTCCCCTTAAAATCCATGCCAGATCTGAAGGGCCTGGAATGGATATTTGGGGGAACCCCACGTCAATTTTTTTTTAAATTTGCGGCGGGGTTCCCCTTAATATCCATTCCAGACCTGAAGGGCCTGGTAATTGAATTCTGGGGAACCCCCACGCTTTTTTTTTTTTTTTTATCAATGACTTTTGTATGTATTGCCGGGAGCCGACAATTCATTAATAGCCGCGAGTCAGTTTTAAATGCATTTTTTTCTTTCAAAAATGACACTTTGTGCAGGGACAGTTCTAAGCACGGGAAACATGCGCCACTTTACATGCATATCATACACACCCCCCAGGTACGAAATTTAAAGGAATATTTCACTTTTATTTTTTCATTTTAAGCATTATTAAAATCACTGCTCCCGAAAAAACTGCCGTTTTTAAAACTTCTTTTTGCATTGATACATGTCCCCTGGGGCAGGACCCAGGTCCCCAAACACTTTTTAGGACAATAACTTGCATATTAGCCTTTATAATTAACACTTTAGATTTCGAACGTTCGAGTCCATTGTATTTAATAGGGTTCTAAAGTTTACACAAACATTTTGTCTGTTCGCAGGTTCTGGTGCGAACCGAACAGGGGGGTGTTCGGCTCATCCCTGGTGTGGGCCTTTTTTTGAGATGAGTGCATCAGATCGCAGTGCTGCTATTTGCAACATATGTCTCAGGCGTATCTCGCATGGCCAAAACATCACCCGCTTGGGCACCACATGCTTGATCAGACATATGTCAACCTGCCATGCAGTTCGTTGGCAAGCACACCTAAAAAGACCCACAACAAAGAACAAAGCGGACCTCTCCTTGCTCCTCATCAGCTGGGATCTCCAACCCCACTATACCTTCAGTCCTCTTTGAAACCTGCACTGAGAGGAATGAAGGTGTAGAATTAGGTGTGTCACAGCCAAGTACTTGCGGGCAATCTGCTATTGGTACACTGACATCAGATTGTACCAGGCAAATTTCCCTGCCCCAGCTGCTGCACCGCCGAAAGAAGTTCGCTCCCAGTCATCCACATGCCCAGCGGTTGAATGCTAGCTTGGCTAAATTTCTAGCACTTCAACTGCTGCCTTTTCAGTTGGTAGACTCTGCCCCCTTCCGTGAGTTTGTGGAATGTGCAGTTCCTCAGTGGCAGGTTCCCAAACGCCACTTTTTCTCACGGAAGGCGATTCTGGCTCTCTACCGGCATGTGGAAGGCAATGTCTTGGCCTCGCTGGACAGGGCGGTCAGAGGTAAGATGCATATAAACATGACCTGTTGGGGCGCCTTGAGGACTGGCGTTGAGAAACACTGACGTAGAGGCATTGACCTTGGAGAAGAATTCTGGTGGTGGATATCGGATGATCTTCGGAGATGTCTGAGTGAGAAAGCAGGACCAGGATCTGGACGATTGGATGATCAGTGGATGGGATCTGTGAGGTGCCTTTAAAATCCACTGTTGTGGTGAGTACCCACCCGAAAGGGGAAACAACAAATGATTAGAGGTGGATTTTATTATTTATTTTAGAAGACATCTGAAGATCTATGTCATTCATCACAGTTTCATCACAATTTTTTATGTACTCTTATGAACTGAAAATAAGAAAGAGTGGTCAGGGGAGTGTGCTGACCATTTGAGCGCTGCTGTAGAAAACGTTCATCACCCTACCCAGGGACTTGAATCGTTTTTTTATAAATTTTAGTTATATGTACTGCAAAATATTTGTTTTGGTCTTAAGCAGGCCGGCTGCTGATTTATATAGTATATATTGGGTTAATGATTATGGTAACATACTCATTGTGGTGTGTTATTAGTCACCTGTGGGCATCTTTAGCGCTGGGATAGTGAAAGAAGGCCAGGGGAACTTCACTAGATAATTTTGCATATTACCGCTGACTCATGGTCCAGCAGGCATGGACAGGGACGTTACCTATCTTTCACGGTGCATTGGGTGACTCTGCTGGCAGCTGGGAAGGATGCAGGACAAGGTGCAGTAGTGTTGGAGGTTGTTCCGCCACCACGCCTCCAAAATGCTACTACTGGTGATTCTGACACACCTCTCTCCTCCACCCCCTCCTCTTCTCCTTCCTCCATGGCCTCTTCCTTTGCTTTGTCCTCGGAACCAGCGGTGCTCCGTAGTTGTTCAAGGGGCTATGCAAGTACGCAGGCAAAGAGATGCCATGTGGTGCTTGAGCTGGTGTGCTTGGGGGACAGGAGCCACACTGGAGCAGAGATTCTGTCAGCTGTGCAGGGGCAGGCTCAGAGGTGGTTGATGCCACGCCAGCTTAAGCCAGGAATGGTGGTTTCCGACAATGGCACCAACCTCCTCTCCGCCCTCCGACAGGGACACCTGACCCATGTGCCCTGTTTGGCTCACGTCCTTAACTTGGTGGTGCAGCGGTTCTTGGGCAGGTACCCGGGCTTAAATTGGAATTGACAATGCGCTACCCTTTAAATAAGCAAACAAAGTGCTAATTAAAATATGTGAGTTCTCACACACACAAAACACCAATAAGAAAGTCCCGTGTAGTTCTCATTAGGCATAAAATGTTACATGTGAACAAAAAAATAATAATATAAAAATATTAATAAAAATTAAACATAAAAACGTGTGTATAAATATATGTGCAAAGTTCCAAATAACGTTGATTCAGCCGAACAATCACATCTGCTGATGTGTGTGCGATGTAATCTTCTAAACTGTTGTGAGTGGAGACTCCATATCCAAATGGTTCAGATAAGAAATAGAAGAAATAGCAGCTTACCGAATCCAGTGGATCTCTATGACGGAGATCTTTAGGGGCTCAAGCTCATATATACTTCCCACCAAGCTGACAACCAAAGAGCATTGGACTCAGACGAAATCTTCCTCCACTTCCTAGGCTGAAAGAAATTTCCCTCCTGGTATCAGCTGGCGTGCTTATCTCATACGAAAAAAGATTTGTTTGGAAGAAAAAAATGAAGAACTCATGGTGCAGTATTTCTTTGTTAAAAAAATAAGATATCCTTTATTTAAGCTGGATAAAAAATGCATCAAACACGTAATCCATTAAGGAGCGACAAGTTCAAAAAACGCTGCAAGTACTCAGCTGCGGTCTCTGCCGATCAGCTGTTGCGTAGTGACGTCACGTTCGACAGCTCCACCCGACGCTGCGTTTTGGCATACAAGGCGTCCACTGGGAAAGGAGGCTCCTTTCCCAGTGGACGCCTTGTATGCCGAAACGCAGCGTCGGGTGGAGCTGTCGAACGTGACGTCACTACGCAACAGCTGATCGGCAGAGACCGCAGCTGAGTACTTGCAGCATTTTTTGAACTTGTCGCTCCTTAATGGATTACGTGTTTGATGCATTTTTTATCCAGCTTAAATAAAGGATATCTTATTTTTTTAACAAAGAAATACTGCACCATGAGTTCTTCATTTTTTTCTTCCAAACAAATCTTTTTTCGTATGAGATAAGCACGCCAGCTGATACCAGGAGGGAAATTTCTTTCAGCCTAGGAAGTGGAGGAAGTTTTCGTCTGAGTCCAATGCTCTTTGGTTGTCAGCTTGGTGGGAAGTATATATGAGCTTGAGCCCCTAAAGATCTCAGTCATAGAGATCCACTGGATTCGGTAAGCTGCTATTTCTTCTATTTCTTATCTGAACCATTTGGATATGGAGTCTCCACTCACAACAGTTTAGAAGATTACATCGCACACACATCAGCAGATGTGATTGTTCGGCTGAATCAACGTTATTTGGAACTTTGCACATATATTTATACACACGTTTTTATGTTTAATTTTTATTAATATTTTTATATTATTATTTTTTTGTTCACATGTAACATTTTATGCCTAATGAGAACTACACGGGACTTTCTTATTGGTGTTTTGTGTGTGTGAGAACTCACATATTTTAATTAGCACTTTGTTTGCTTATTTAAAGGGTAGCGCATTGTCAATTCCAATTTATGCACGTTTATGTAGCGGTTATTCCAGCTAATTTTTTCACTTTAGCAGCACCCATAAAGTTGTTTATCATATTGACTATTATAATCAAATTTAGTCACTTTTTTGTAAAGTAATTCACCAATTTATTTTAAGGTTAGCGCGGATTTTTCCCAATATATCCAGGTACCCGGGCTTACAGGATGTCCTGAGGCAGGCCAGGAAAGTCTGTGGGTATTTCCGCCATTCATACAATGCCAGTGCTCGGCTGGCTGACCTGCAAAAGGAATTTAACCTGCCCAAGAACTGCCTAATCTGTGACATGCCCACCAGGTGGAACTCAACGTTGGCCATGCTGCAGCAGCTGCATATGCAGCAGAGGGCCATCAATGAGTATCTGTGCCAATATGGCACCAGGACAGGGTCAGGGGAGCTTGTTTGTTTTTTTTGTCACACCAGTGGGTCATGATCAGGGATGCATGCACTGTCCTGGCACCATTTGAGGAGGCCACAAGGATGGTGAGCAGTGACAGTGCATGCATCAGTGACACTGTCCCTCTTCTCCACCTGTTGGAGCACACACTGCATGGAATAATGGACAGGGCACTTGAGGCAGAACAGAGGGAGGAAGAGGAGGACTTCTTTACCTCTCAAGGCCCCCTTTATCCAGACAGTGTTCCTGCTGGCCCGCCTATCACACAGGAAGAGGAAGAGGAGGAGGATTGTGTCAGCATGGAGGTGGAGCCTAGCACTCAGCATCAGCAGCAGTCTTGAAGGGATCAATTACAGTCCCAAGACACCCATGGACTTGTACGTGGCTGGGAGGAGGTGGCTGTGGATCATGTCATCCTGAGTGACCCAGAGGACTCTGGACCGAATGCCTCAGCAAACCTACGCTGCATGGCCTCCCTAATCCTTCAAAGCCTGCGGAAGGATCCTCGTATTCGTGCTATCAAGGAGAGGGATCATTACTGGCTGGCAACCCTCCTTGATCCATGTTACAAGGGTAAGGTTGCGGACCTTATCTTGCTGTCGCAGAGGGAGCAGAGGATGAAACATCTTCGGGAGGCCTTGCAGAAAGGTCTGTGCAACGCATTCCCAGAGACTGGGAGGCTACAAATTCCTGGTCCTGGACAACGTGTTGCTGAGGCTTTGGTCAGTCAAAGAAGGAGCGGTGGAGAAGGTGGCAGTCTGACCGATGCGTTCAGACAATTTTTTAGTCCGCAGCCCCAAGGTATGATTGGTTCCAGCAACCATCGCCAGCATCTGATTTACATGGTGCAGGAATACCTAGAGGCAAGATCAGACTTGGACACCTTTCCCACTGAAAATCCTCTGGGTTACTGGGTCTTGAGGATGGATCACTGGCCAGAACTTGCACAGTATGCAATTGAGCTACTGGCCTGTCCTGCATCCAGCGTTTTATTCGGAACACACATTCAGTGCTGCTGGAGGCTTTGTAACCGATCACAGGGTGTGCCTGTCCGCTGACTCTGTCGATCGACTGACCTTCATAAAAATGAATCAGTCTTGGATTACCACCAGCTACCAAGCACCTGATGCTGATGTAACCGAATATTTTTTTTTTAAATGTCAGATCCCTTCAAGACTGCCTATGCTGATGCTGAGTGACTATCCTGTTATGCTGAGTGACTATCTTTTTCCTCCTCAATGATTATGCTGATAGCTTGTAAGAACATTTTTGGATCTGGGCACCGCCACCAGTGGCTAAGGCCCATTTTTTCAGCCCCTGTTTAACAGGGGCGTGTAATTACAATTTTTGATGCAATACTTTGCAGCAGGGCTCATTCCTGCGCTCCAACTAGAGTATCTGTGATGGGTTGCAGTGTTCTGGGCACCTCCACCAGTGGCTAAGGCCCAATTTTTCAGCCCCTGTTTAACAGGGGCGTGTAAATACAATTTTTGATGCAATACTTTGCAGCAGGGCTCATTCCTGTGCTCCAACTAGAGTACCTGGGATGGGTTGCAGTGTTCTGGGCACTGCCACCAGTGCCTAAGGCCCAATTTTTCAGCCCCTGTTTAACAGGGGCGTGTAAATACAATTTTTGATGCAATACTTTGCAGCAGGGCTCATTCCTGCGCTCCAACTAGAGTATCTGCGAGGGGTTGCAGTGTTGTGGCACCAGTGCCTAAGGCCCAATTTTTCAGCCCCTGTTCAACAGGGGCATGTAATTACAATTATTGATCTAATATTTCACAGCAGGGCCCATTCCTGCGCCCACCAAGAGTAACTGTGAGGACTTACAGTGTTGTGGCACCAGCACCACCACCAAAGACCCAATTTTTCCTACCACTGTTCAACAATGGCATGTAATTACAATTATTGCTATAATAGTTCACAGCAGGGCGTTCCAGCGCCCACCAAGAGTAACTGTGAGGGCTTACAGTGTTCTGGCAACACCAACACCTAAGGGCCAAATTTCTGCAGAGTATATACGGCAGACCCCTACTTTCAAACATCCAACTTACAAATGACTCCTAGTCTTGTCATTGGGACGGAAAGTGAGGTGAAATGTTCTGAACAGGTGCACAGACAGCAAAACAAATGTTACAGGGGTGATAACCCTTCCCTATGTTTTCCAAAAAGCTTAAAACTGATTTTTTTGGCTGGATCTACACTTTAAAAATGTACCAGTTCAAAATTACAAACAGATTGTACGTAACAACAAACCTACAGTCCCTGTCTTGTTTGCACCGCCTGTATACTGCTGTTCAGAGTATATAGGGCCTGGGCGCCCGACGCCTTTCTTTTTGTTTATTTGGGTGCGGGATTCCCCTTAATAACCATACAAGACCCAAAGGGACTGGTAATGGGCTGGGGGGGGGTACCCATGCCATTTTTCTCAATGATTTTCATCCATATTGCCGGGACCAGACATTACATTAAAGCCGCAAGCAGTTTAAATTACTTTTTTTCCTTTAGAAATGTCATTTTGTGCAGGGACAGTTCTAAACACGGGAAACACGTGCCACTTTACAGGCATACTATAGACACCCCCAGGTACGATATTTAAAGGAATATTTCACATCATTAAAATCACTGCTCTGATAAAAACGGCTGTTTTTAAAACTTCTTTTTGCATTGATACATGTCCCCTGGGGCAGGACCCGGGTCCCCAAACCCTTTTTATGACAATAACTTGCATATTAGCCTTTAAAATTAGCACTTTTGATTCCGAACGTTCGAGTCCCATAGACTTTAACGGGGTTTGATAGTTCGCGCAAACTTTCGGTCCGTTCGCAGGTACTAGTGCGAACATTTGTGGTATCCTCATACTTGGGTGTACAATGTGTTTTGGGGAGTAATTGTAAATATGTGTTGTTTAAAAAAATAAATTGCTAAAATTACAACTTTATGAAATAAAATCTAATTTTATTTACCGTACTTGCTTTATTTTCCCAAAAAATATTTGAAAACAGTTACTACTTCAATAAAATTCACAATGCTTCTTACTAAATACATTGAATTGTCTACTTTCAAAAAATGTGGGGGTATTTGTAGTTTGTAGATACTATAACTTTTAAACAGTCAAAATAATTTACACTTTTCTTTTTACCAAATAAATGTAGCAGATAACATTTTGGCCTAAATTTATGAAGATTATTTCATTGAAAAGTTTTATAGCAGAAACTTAAGCCCCTTACACACGATCGGATTTCCGATGGATTTTTCCATCGGAAATCCGATGAAGCTGACACACCATCAGTCAAAAATCAGAGCGTCCAAAACGCTGTGACGTAAAACACTCCGAAGAGCCAAGAAAAATTAAGTTCAATGCTTCTGAGCATGCGTTGACTTGATTCTGAGCATGCGTGGGTTTTTTCTCCGATGGAGTTCCCCACAGACGATTGGAATTTGCTATAGTTTTTTTTTCCATCGGTATAATTTAAAACATGTTCTATTTTTTTAAACCGATGGAAAAAAGACCGATGGGGCCCACACACGATCGGTTTGTCCGATGAAAAAAGTCCATTGGTTTTTTTTTAAAAGAAAAACCGATCGTGTGTAAGCGGCATAAGGGAAACATATTTTTCAAATTTGTCGGTCTTTTAAAAGAAAAAAAAAAGCCAGTGGTTATTAAATACTACCCAAAATAACTCTAGCTGTCTCCAAAATTATTTGAAATGTATTTAGGTACACTGTTCCATGACCAAGTAATTACAGTTAAAAATATCACAGTGTTGAAAACTGAAAAATGGCCTGGACAGCAAGGGAGTTTAACATGCCAATTTTTTCAGTGGTTAAATCAAATAGATACTCATTAAAGTATTTAATATGTTATTTTACTTGCACTTCAATCAGTCTTTATAGTAACTTTCTGTAATCCCCTACACAACAAAATAAGCATTTCCACACACTTCCTGTTGTGTCTCTGGAACAGGAAGTGAACGGAAATCTTCTCAAAGGGACACAGACAGGGAGAAAACACTTTAGGGGTTCCCTATAGTATTTTGGCTAGAAATGCACCTTAAATTGAGCACTGTACTAAAAGCTTTTAGAACATTGGTAAAGTTGAGAAAGTTATTTTGTTAATGGCACCCCAAACGTGGTTGGCAGACCTACATTTTTCCACACATTTGTTCGGACGGCAAACGGGTTACAACGTGCTAAAATGTGCATAAAAAACATGGAATTTTCCATGCCCAAAAAGGTCCTGGAGCTTCTTTGGTGCATTTCTTGTGTATAGGGCAGCCCATTTAAGTGAAGAGCCCGATGTGCAATGTGCAGAGATGGTCACAACTGCACAAAAAAAGTGATCTGGAGCTTGCGTTCCTGCTACATGAAGGTTTGAATGCGGTCTAAAGCCCCGTACACACGGTCGGACTTCTATCTGACTTTTCCGTGGGTTTTTGTCCGAACGGAGTTGGTCAGGAACACCCATAGCATACACACGCTCTGACTTTTCTGCAAACTTTCCCAAAACTTTTTGCAACATCATGTGGTTTTTCTGCTCTTTTCTGCTCTTTACCGCCACCCTTTGGTGAAAAAAGTTTGTCCGATGGAGCGTACACACGGTTGGATTGTTGGTCCAACTTGCTCAAAATGAAGTTTGTTGGCCAAAAGTCCGACCATGGGGGGCTTATGTCTTACATAACAAAGCATCTCTGATATGTCCCATTACGGTACTTAAAGTTACTATTAAAGGTATTTAAATCTTGAACGTTTTTAGTTTCTATTCTCATACCACACTAAAACACAGTGAATCAAATTATTATTTTTTTACACTTATTATCAAAAATCAAAAATATAAAATTTTTTGCCAAAGTTAAGATCCCTGAAAAGTTATTAAAATAAAAAAACACAAAATAACTGACTCCGTAGGTATACCATAGTATTTAGTAGATGCATTTTTTTTTGGCACTTTTGAGTATACATAGATAGGTCTCTGTCAGCTTTGCACATCAGGACATTTAAATTGGTGAATAGGGATGAGTTAATCTGCCCAGGTTCAATTCACAGGAGATATGTGGAATCCAGCATGAAGTTTGTGAAACCTGAACTTATTATTAAACCTGGAGTTTGCATGTTCTCCCTGTGCCTGCTTGGGTTTCCTCCGGGTACTCTGGTTTCCTCCTACACTAGACATGTTGGTAGGTTAATTTGCTTGTAAGCTCATTAACCGCTTCCCGACCGGCTCCTGCTGTATATATACAGTGGCAGAATGGTTCTCCTGCGCGAATCGCCGTATATATAAGTTATAGTAAGGCATACCGTTTCACATAACCCTGAGGTGGCCAGTCTACAGTGTCTAAAAATTGGCAGGACAAAGCAAAGCAAACCAAACCAAAACATAATTTTTTACTCTCTTTTTCTCCCCCTTTCCCCCCTTTTCTTTTCCTTCTCTTCTCTTTTTATTCTTTCTCCTTCCCTTCCTCTTCCCATCCTCCCCCTCCTTTCCCTTCTCCCCCCTCCCCTGCTCCCCAATTTGCAGTTTATAATTCATCGTTATAGTTGTTTGGTTTGCTTTGTTCTGCCAAATTTTAGACACTGTAGACTGGCCCCCTCAGGGTTATGTGAAACGGTATGCCTTACTAACTATATTGTATTATATATAGTATATTGTATTTTATTTATATTTTTCCTTTCCATTTTTGTTAGTCATTCTGATGTTCCTGAAGAAGCGCAAGGCGCGTAACATGTAGAGCCTAGAACATTTCTACAATGCTTCCCTGTAATAACCACACTCCTGGATCCATCACCACAATGGAATGATCTTTTTCATCTCCAAGTTTCCATGTAGTTGTCAGTTGGTTATATACAGTAGCTGCATGTTATCTTATATTTGATTTATGAATGTGGATTTTAAATATAGATTTTCTATGTCTACAATAAAAATATATTTTTGTATAATTTTTGTATAAATTGTTTGGTTATGCCTAAAAAGTCCAAGCCTTTCTTCCAATTTTTCCTTACTAGTCAGTACTAGTTTACACCTCTAACGTTGGGTGTCCTACGTGTGGCGATGTTGCTGCATTATGTAAAACTTTTAGAATAGTTTTTAGTGCCCCATGACTGTTCATAGTTTTAAAGGATGCCTCGAAACTGACCATAATTTTGGAGGGTGCTTCGAGATTGTCCATAATTTTAAGTGTGCCTTGACTGAAAAAAGGTTGAGAATCACTGCTTTAACCACTTAACGACCGCTCACTGTACATATACGTTGGCAGAATGGCACCTGGAGGCACAATCACGCCCCTGTACGTGCCTGCCTTCGTATGGGTGGGGGGTCCGATCGGACCCCCCTCTGGTACAGTGAGCGGTGGTTTTCTGTTCGGGAGCGATCCGTGATGAGTAGGGATGAGCCGAACACCCCCTGGTTCTGTTCGTACCAGAACCTTCGAACGGACTGAAAGTTCGCACGAAAGTTAGAACCCTATTAAATACAATGGATGCGAACGTTCAAAATCTAAAGTGCTAATTATAACGACTAATATGCATGTTATTGTCCTAAAAAGGGTTTGGGGACCCGGGTTCTGCCCCAGGGGACATGTATCAATGCAAAATGAAGTTTTAAAAACTGACGTTTTTCGGGAGCACTCATTTTAATGATGCATAAAGTGGAAAAAAAGTGAAATATTCCTTTAAATATCGTACCTGGGGGGTGTCTAAAGTATGCCTGTGAAGTGGCATGTGTTTCCCGTGTTTAGAACTGTCCCTGCACAAAATTACATTTGTAAAGGAAAAAAAGCCATTTAAAACTGCTTGCGGCTTTAATGTAATGTCTGGTCCCGGTAATATGGATGAAAATCTTTGAGAAAAATGGCATGGCTACCCCCATCACCCCCCCCCCCTACCCCAGCCCATTACCAGCACCTTTGGGTCTTGTATGGATATTAAGGGGAACCCCCGCACCCAAAATTAAAAAAGGCCCTATATACTCTGAACAGCAGTATACAGGCGGTGCAAACAAGACAGGGACTGTAGGTTTGTTCTTAAGTAGAATCTGTTTGTAATTTTGAACAGGTACATTATTTAAGTGTAGCTCCAGCCAAAAAATATATTTTTAAGCTTTTTGGAAAACATAGGGAAGGGTTATCACCCCTGTAACATTTGTTTTGCCGTCTGTGCACACTTCACCTCACTTTCCGTCCCAATGACAAATGTTTTTGAAAAGTGGGGTTTTTATTGAAACAAGGATTGGTGATAAAGCATCAGTAGAGAGGAGACACCTGTTTCCCATATTAACTCTTACAGGAGAGAATTTCCCTTCCTAGGGGTAGATTTCCTCTTACTTCCTGTTGTCACCTTCCGTTTGCAAGTAGGAGTCGTTTGTAAGTCGGATGTTTGAAAGTAGGGGCCTGCCGTATATACTCTGCTGAAATTTGCCCCTTAGATGTTGGTGTTTCCACAACACTATGAGCCCTCACAGTTACTCTTGGTGGGCGCTGGAACGCCCTGCTGTGAACTATTAGATCAATATCAGGAGTTGTAATTACAAGCCATTGTTGAACAGTGGTAGGAAAAATTGGGCCTTTGGTGGTGGTGCTGGTGCTACAACACTGTCAGCCCTCACAGTTACTCTTGGTGGGCGCATGAATGGGCCCTACTGTAAATTATTAGATCAAGAATTGTAATTGCATGCCCCTGTTGAAGAGGGGCAGAAAAATTGGGCCTTTGGTGGTGGTGGTGGTGTCGCCACAACACTGTAAGCCCTCACAGTTACTCTTGGTGGGCGCAGGAATGGGCCCTGCTGTGAATTATTATATCAAGAATTGTAATTGCATGTCCCTGTTGAACAGGGGCAGAAAAATTGGGCCTTATGCACTGGTGCCACAACACTGCAACCCCTCACAGATACTGTACTTGGAGCACAGCAATGAGCCCTGTTGCAAAGTATTGCATCAAAAATTGTAATTACACGCCCCTGTTAAACAGGGGCTGAAAAATTGGGCCTTAGGCACTGGTGCCACAACACTGCAACCCCTCACAGATACTGTACTTGGAGCACAGCAATGAGCCCTGTTGCAAAGTATTGCATCAAAAATTGTAATTACACGCCCCTGTTAAACAGGGACAGAAAAATTGGGCTTTAGGTACTGGTGCCGCAACACTGCAACCCCTCACAGATACTGTACTTGGAGTACAGCAATGAGCCCTGTTGCAAAGTATTGCATCAAAAATTGTAATTACACGCCCCTGTTAAACAGGGGCAGAAAAATTGGGCCTTAGGCACTGGTGCCACAACAATGCAAACCCTCACAGATACTGTACTTGGAGCACAGCAATGAGCCCTGTTGCAAAGTATTGCATCAAAAATTGTATCTACACGCCCCTGTTATACAGGGGCTGAAAAATTGGGCCTTAGGCACTGGTGCTGGTGCCACGACACTGCAACCTCTCCCAGATACTCTAGTTGGAGTGCAGGAATGAGCCCTGCTGCAAAGCATTGCATCAAAAATTGTAATTACATGCCCCTGTTAAACAGGGGCTGAAAAATTGTGCCTTAGGCACTGGTGCTGGTGCCATGACACTGCAACCTCTCCCAGATACTCTAGTTGGAGTGCAGGGATGAGCCCTGCTGCAAAGCATTGCATAAAAAATTGTAATTACATGCCCCTGTTAAACAGGGGCAGAAAAATTGGGCCTTAGGCACTGGTGCCACAACAATGCAAACCCTCACAGATACTGTACTTGGAGCACAGCAATGAGCCCTGTTGCAAAGTATTGCATCAAAAATTGTATCTACACGCCCCTGTTATACAGGGGCTGAAAAATTGGGCCTTAGGCACTGGTGCTGGTGCCACAACACTGCAACCTCTCCCAGATACTCTAGTTGGAGTGCAGGAATGAGCCCTGCTGCAAAGTATTGCATCAAAAATTGTAATGACATGCCCCTGTTAAACAGGGGCTGAAAAATTGTGCCTTAGGCACTGGTGCTGGTGTCACGACACTGCAACCTCTCCCAGATACTCTAGTTGGAGTGCAGGAATGAGCCCTGCTGCAAAGCATTGCATAAAAAAATTGTAATTACATGCCCCTGTTAAACAGGGGCTGAAAAATTGGGCCTTAGGCACTGATGCTGGTGCCACGACACTGCAACCTCTCCCAGATACTCTAGTTGGAGTGCAGGAATGAGCCCTGCTGCAAAGCATTGCATCAAAAATTGTAATTACATGCCCCTGTTAAACAGGGGCTGAAAAATTGTGCCTTAGGCACTGGTGCTGGTGCCACGACACTGCAACCTCTCCCAGATACTCTAGTTGGAGTGCAGGAATGAGCCCTGCTGCAAAGCATTGCATCAAAAATTGTAATTACATGCCCCTGTTAAACAGGGGCTGAAAAATTGTGCCTTAGGCACTGGTGCTGGTGCCACGACACTGCAACCTCTCCCAGATACTCTAGTTGGAGTGCAGGAATGAGCCCTGCTGCAAAGCATTGCATCAAAAATTGTAATTACATGCTGAAAAATTGGGCCTTAGCCACTGGTAGTGGCACCCAGAAACAAAAAAGTTCTTCCAAGCTATCATCAAGAATCGGATCATTGAGGAGAAGGAGGATAGTCAGTCAACATAACAGGACAGTCACTCAACATCAGCATCAGTCTTGAAGGGATGTGACATTTGAAAATAAATTATTATGTTATATCAGCTTCAGGTGCTTGGTAGCTGGTGGTGATCCAAGACTGGTTCATCTTTATGAAGATCAGTCGATCAACCGAGTCGGTGGACAGGCGCACCCTGTGAGCCGTGACAAAGCCTCCAGCAGCACTGAATGTGCATTCCAAAAGAACGCTGGATGCAGGACAGGCCAGTAGCTCAATTGCATACTGTGCAAGCTCTGGCCAGTGACCCATCCTCAAGACCCAGTAAGCCAGAGGATTTTCGGTGGGAAAGGTGTCCAAGTCTGACCTTGCCCCTGCACCATGTATATCAGACACTGGCGATGGTTGCTGGAACCGATCATACCTTGGGGCTGCGGACTAAAAATTGTCTGAACGTATCGGTCAGACGGCCACCTTCTCCACCGCTCCTTCTGCTACTGACCGAAGCCTCAGCAACTCGTTGTCCAGGACCAGGAGTTTGTAACCTCCCAGTCTCTGGGAACGCGTTGCACAGACCTTTCTGCAAGGCCTCCCGGAGTTGTCTCATCCTCTGCTCCCTCTGCGATGGCAAGATAAGGTCCGCAACCTTACCCTTGTACCGTGGATCAAGGAGAGTGGCCAGCCAGTAATGGTCCCTCTTCTTGATCCGAAGAATACGAGGATCCTTCAGCAGACTTTGCAGGATCAGGGATGCCATGCAGCGTAGGTTAGCTGAGGCATTCGGTCCGGAGTCCTCTGGGTCACTAAGGACGACATGATCCGCAGCCACCTCCTCCCAGCCACGTACAAGTCCACGGGTTTTTTGGGACTGTAAATCATCCCTAAAAGACTGCTGCTGTTGATGCTGAGTGCCATGCTCCACCTCCATGCTGACACAATCCTCCTCGTCCCCTTCCTGTGTGATGGGTGGGACACAAGGAACACTGTCTGGGTAAAGGGGGCCTTGAGAGGCAAGGAAGTCCTCCTCTTCCTGCCTCTGTTCTGCCTCAAGTACCCTGTCCATTATTCCACGCAGCGTATGCTCCAACAGGTGGACAAGAGGTACAGTGTCACTGATGCATGCACTGTCACTGCTCACCATCCTCGTGGCCTCCTCAAATGGTGCCAGGACAGTGCGTGCATCCCTGATCATGCCCCACTGGCGTGGTGAAAAAAAACCGAGCTCCCCTGACCCTAGTCCTGGTGCCGTAGTTGCACAGGTCCTCATTGATGGCCCTCTGCTGCATGTGCAGCCGCTGCAGCATGGCCAACGTTGAGTTCCACCTGGTGGGCATGTCACATATAAGGTGGTTCTTGGGCAGGTTCAACTCCTTTTGCAGCTCAGCCAGCCGAGCACTGGCATTATATGATCTGCGGAAATGCACACAGACTTTCCTGGCCTGCCTCAGGACATCCGGTAAGACCGGGTACCTGCCCAAGAACCGCTGCACCACCTGGTTAAAGACGTGAGCCACACAGGGCACATGGGTTAGTTGTCCCTGTGGGAGGGCGGAGAGGAGGTTGGTGCCAGTGTCGCAAACTACCATTCCTGGCTTAAGCTGGCTTGGCGTCAACCACCTCTCGGCCTGCCCCTGCAGAGCAGACAGAACTTCTGTCCCAGTGTGGCTCCTGTCCCCCAAACACACCAGCGCAAGCACGGCATGGCATCTTTTTGCCTGCGTACTTGCGTAGCCCCTTGAACGCCTACGGAGCACCGCTGGTTCCAAGGACAAAGCACAGGAAGAGGCCATGGAGGAAGAAGAAGAGGAGGGGGTGGAGGAGAGAGGTGTGTCACAACCAGTAGTAGCATTTTGGAGGCGTGGCGGCGGAACAACCTCCAACACTACTGCACCTTGTCCTGCATCCTTCCCAGCTGCCAAAAGAGTGACCCAATGAAAGAAAGGTAACGTCCCTGTCCATGCCTGTTGGACCATGAGTCAGCGGTAATATGCACCTTACTACTGACCGCCCTGTCCAGCGAGGCATGGACATTGCCTATCACATGCCGGTAGAGAGCCGGAATCGCCTTCCGTGAGAAAAAGTGGGAACCTGCCACTGAGAAACCGCACATTGCACAAACTCACGGAAGGGGGCCGAGTCTTCCAACTGAAAAGGCAGCAGTTGAAGTGCTAGAAATTTAGCCAAGCTAGCATTCAACCGCTGAGCATGTGGATGGCTGGGAGTGAACTTCTTTCGACGATTCAGCAGCTGGGGCAGGGAAATTTGCCTGCTATAATCGGACGTCGGTGTACTGCTAGCAGAGTGCCCGCAAGTACTTGTGACACACCTAATTCTACACCTTCATTCCTCTCAGTGCAGGTTTCAGTGAGAACTGAAGGTACAGTGGGGTTGGAGATCCCAGCTGATGAGGAGCAAGGAGAGGTCTGCTTTGTTCTTTGGTGTGGGTCTTTAAGATACGCTTGCCAACGAGCGGCTGATGTTTTGGCCAGACTCTTCAGACATATGTTGCAAACAGCAGCGGTGCGATCTGATGCACTCGACTCAAAAAAGGCCCACACCAAAGAACTTTTGGAATAACGGGCAGAGGCAGCGCCCTGCACAGGCGGAGCTCTGCGGTGTGATTCAGTCAGTGTGCTGCCCTTACGCTGGCCCCCGGAGGGCATCCTGCCTCGTTGGAGATGTGCCTCCTCCTCCTCCTCCTCTCCTATCAGGCACCCACGTGGAGTCAGTGACCTCATCATCCCCTCCCTCCTCATCACTGGAGCCAATCTGGCAGTATGCTGCAGCTGCTGGAACATGACTGCCAGATTGGTGTCCTTCTTGAGCATCCCCTCTCTATGCTCTCACGCTACTGCCTTCCTCTAGCTGGGAATCATCTTCAGACCCTTCGAAACGCTGGGCATCCTCCTGGAGCATGTACCCAACACTGTGCTCAAACAGTTCGGGGGACTCCTAAGGAGGACACGGTGGGTCTAGGGAAAGACTGATGATGACATTGAGGACGCTTTTGCAGCTGCTTTGCCAGTACCCTGAGCCTGGGTGAGAGAGGATGAGGAGGATGAGAAGGATGAGGAGGGCTTGGTCATCCACTCTACCAAGTCTTCGGCATGATGCGGCTCAACACGTCCAGCTGCCGAAAATAAGGACAAGCGCGTCCCATGGCCACGTGCTGATGACGATGCACCGCGTCCACGACCAGCACTGTTGTCTCTAGACACAGAGCCTGCTTGCCCTCTTTTATTGACTCGTGACTGTCTGCCTCTCCTTGTTGGCCTTCCAGACATAGTAATGGCCTGCAGGGAGATGGGAAAACCAGCAATTGGGTAGTCTATATTGTGCTGGAGGCACACAACACCCACTAACTCCAGCAGATGCCTGTATTTGAGAACAGCAATGACGGATATATACAGGTGTATACTGTGCCACTAACTCCTGCAGATGCTGTATTTGAGAACAGCAATGACGGATATACAGGTGTATACCGTGCCACTAACTCCTGCAGATGCTGTATTTGAGAACAGCAATGACGGATATACAGGTGTATACTGTGCCACTAACTCCTGCAGATGCTGTATTTGAGAACAGCAATGACGGATAAACAGGTGTATACTGTGCCACTAACTCCTGCAGATGCCTGTATTATAGAACACCAATGACGGGTATATACAGGTGTATACTGTGCCACTAACTCCTGCAGATGCTGTATTTGAGAACAGCAATGACGGATATACAGGTGTATACTGTGCCACTAACTCCTGCAGATGCCTGTATTATAGAACACCAATGACGGGTATATACAGGTGTATACTGTGCCACTAACTCCTGCAGATGCTGTATTTGAGAACAGCAATGACGGATATACAGGTGTATACTGTGCCACTAACTCCTGCAGATGCTGTATTTGAGAACAGCAATGACGGATATACAGGTGTATACTGTGCCACTAACTCCTGCAGATGCTGTATTTGAGAACAGCAATGACGGATATACAGGTGTATACTTTGCCACTAACTCCTGCAGATGCTGTATTTGATAACAGCAATGACGGATATACAGGTGTATACTGTGCCACTAACTCCTGCAGATGCCTGTATTATAGAACAGCAATGACGGGTATATACAGGTGTATACTGTGCCACTAACTCCTGCAGATGCTGTATTTGAGAACAGCAATGACGGATATACAGGTGTATACTGTGCCACTAACTCCTGCAGATGCCTGTATTATAGAACACCAATGACGGGTATATACAGGTGTATACTGTGCCACTAACTCCTACAGATGCTGTATTTGAGAACAGCAATGACGGATATACAGGTGTATACTGTGCCACTAACTCCTGCAGATGCTGTATTTGAGAACAGCAATGGCGGATATACAGGTGTATACTGTGCCACTAACTCCTGCAGATGCTGTATTTGAGAACAGCAATGACGGATATACAGGTGTATACTTTGCCACTAACTCCTGCAGATGCTGTATTTGATAACAGCAATGACGGATATACAGGTGTATACTGTGCCACTAACTCCTGCAGATGCCTGTATTATAGAACAACAATGACGGGTATATACAGGTGTATACTGTGCCACTAACTCCTGCAGATGCCTGTATTTGAGAACAGCAATTACGGATATACAGGTGTATACTGTGCCACTAACTCCTGCTGATGCCTGAGAAAATAAAACAGAACATAGAACACACTGTCCCTGCCTATGTATCTCTTTCCCTGCACGCCAACTGTGCCACTAACTCCTGCAGATGCCTGTGTTTGAGAACAGCAATGACGGATATACAGGTGTATACTGTGCCACTAACTTCTGCAGATGCTGTATTTGAGAACAGCAATGACGGATATACAGGTGTATACTGTGCCACTAACTCCTGCAGATGCCTGTATTTGAGAACAGCAATGACGGATATACAGGTGTATACTGTGCCACTAACTCCTGCAGATGCCTGTATTATAGAACACCAATGACGGGTATATACAGGTGTATACTATGCCACTAACTCCTGCAGATGCCTGTATTTAGAACAGCAATGACGGATATACAGGTATATACTGTGCCACTAACTCCTGCAGATGCCTGAGAAAATAAAACCGAACATAGAACACACCGTCCCTGCCTATGTATCTCTTTCCCTGCACGCCAACTGTGCCACTAACTCCTGCAGATGCCTATATTTGAGAACAGCAATGACGGATATACAGGTGTATACTGTGCCACTAACTCCTGCAGATGCCTGTACTTGAGAACAGCAATGACGGATATACAGGTGTATACTGTGCCACTAACTCCTGCAGATGCCTGAGAAAATAAAACAGAACATAGAACACACTGTCCCTGCCTATGTACTGTATCTCTTTCCCTGCACGCCAACTGTGCCACTAACTCCTGCAGATGCTTGTATTTGAGAACAGCAATGATGGGTATACAGGTGTATACTGTGCCACTAACTCCTGCAGATGCCTGAGAAAATAAAACAGAACATAGAACACACTGTCCCTGCCTATGTATCTCTTTCCCTGCACGCCAACACACTACACAAGGCCACCGTGCTGGCGAACTTTTATAGTGTGGGGCGTGTACTAAACCCCCCTGAGCTATAATTGGCCACAGGCATCCTGCCTGTGGCCAATTATGGCTCTCCTCGCTGCCGGCGCGGTGATTGGCCAAGCATGCAGGGTCACAGTGCATGCTTGGCCAATCACAGCGCCGGGATTGCACTGCGATGGCGCAGTGTATTGTGGGCCGTTCGCGTCACTCGAATTTGGCGCGAACGGCCCAAATCGTTAGATCTTCATCGAACGATCGAACAGCCGATGTTCGAGTCGAACGTATGTTCGACTCGAACACGAAGCTAATCCCTAGTGATGAGGGGGCGGCCATTGGTTTCTGGCCACCCCCTCGCGATCGCTCCAGGCGAATGATATGCTTCCTCTGCTGTGTAAATGTAAACACAGGCAGGAGGAAGTGATGTCATCTCTCCATGCGGCGGTCTTTTCGTCCGGCGCGAGGAGAGAAGACATCTCACAGTAAGTGCACAACAGCCCACTTACACCAGCACACGTAGGCACACTTTTCACCCCCCAGTCACCCCCAGATCACCCCCCAGGTCACCCCCCAGTCACAGTGTCACTGATTGCAGTGATCATTTATTTACTGATCACTGCATTTAGTGTCGTCTGTGACAGTAAAAAGTTGCAGGGCAGTTAGGTTTAGGCCCCTTTAGGTCCAGGGTAGCCCCCTAACCCCCCCTAATAAAGGTTTAACCCCTTGATCGCCCCCCAGGTAACCCTTTCACCCCTTATCGCCAGCGTCACTAAGCAATCATTTTTCCGATCGCTGTATTAGTGTCGGTGGTGCCCCTAGGTAGCAAGTTATTTTTTTTCGGTTCGCCGCAGGTTTTTATAGCGTCAGTTACCCCCATATATCATCTAATAAAGGTTTAACCCCTTGATCGCCCCTAGAGTTAACCCTTTAACCAGTGATCACTGTATAAGTGTCACTGGTTAGCCAGTTAGTTATTTACTTATTTAGGGTACCGTCGGGTTTTTATATAGCGTCAGGTACCCCCATATATTACCTAATAAAGCTTTTAACCCCCTGATTGCCCCTAGTTAACCCTTTCACCAGTGATCACTGTATAAGTGTTACGGGTGACACTGGTTGGTTAGTTTTTATAGCATCAGGGCACTCGCGGTATATAACCCAATAAAGGTTTAACCCCCTGATCGCCCAGCGGGTGATATCAATTAGGTTTTAGCGCCAGAGAGGGTCTGCGTCACCCCAGGCAGCGTTAGGTTAGTGCCAGTAACGCCAACACCCACGCGCAAAGCATACACCTCCCTTAGTGGTATAGTATCTGAACAGTTCAATATCTGATTTGATCAGATCTATACTAGCGTCCCCAGCGGTTTAGGGTTCCCAAAAACGCAGTGTTAGTGGGATAAGCCCAGATACCTGCTAGCACCTGCGTTTAGCCCCTCCGCCCAGCCCAGCCCAGCCCAGCCCACCCAAGTGCAGTATCGATTGATCACTGTCACTTACCAAACACGACACACATAACTGCAGCGTTTGCAGAGTCAGGCCTGATCCCTGCGATCGCTAACAGTTTTTTTTTGTAGCATTTGATATATTTGCTGACGACAGTCAGGTGCTTTTTTACCTGTGAATCTTACTAGTGTACCCCTAAATTTAGAGCCCAAAATGGCAAATCAAAGGTACACTAGTAAAGAGGCCTATGAGATTCTGAGCATGACAGATAGTGAAGAGGAGATCACGTATCTGGCAGATTCAGGCTCAGAATACCTTCCCGTAGAAGACAGCGGCTCCATGTCAGATAGCTCTGACGACGAAGGTGAGGTCCCTGCTAAGGTCAGGCGCACCCGATCCCGATCTTCTGAGGTTGTTGAGGACCAAGAACAGCAGGGCTCTCGTATCATGGAGCAGAGTAGTACTAGCGCCGCTATTCCTTCTGGTGAACTGGCAAGCACCAGCGGCCTAGTACAGCCTGGGCGTACATCCAGCACTGCAGTATCACTTGGTGACGTGGCGAGTCCCATAAGTGCAGTTCAAGCTGGCGAGGTGGCAAGCACAAGTAGTGTCCCGCTGCCACCAAGAAGAAGACAAAGGCAGGCCCGTCGTGCCCATACTGCCCTTCCTGCAGAATTCGCCTATCCTGATTGGGTCCCCACCACTTCTGCAGAACCCGTACTTCCCCCATTCACTGCCCAACCCGGTATTCAGGTGGAAACAGCTGATTTTATGCCACTTGATTTTTATTCGCTGTTTTTCACGGAAGATCTCTATAGATCTATTGTGGACCAGAGTAATTTATATGCTGGTCAATTCATCGCCGCTAATCCCCCCCAGTTGCCTTCCATTGCCAGAGATTGGAAACCAATTACGGTTTCTGAATTTAAGACCTTTCTGGGCCTTTCCCTCAACATGGGCACACATAAATTTTCGTCAATGCGTGCTTATTGGTCCATGCACCCAATTGACCACATGCCCGTGTTCTCTGCCTCCATGCCCAGGAAATGATACGAGCAGATCTTGCGGTTCATGCACTTCAACGACAATGAACTTTGTCATCCACGTGGAGATCCTGAATACGACCGGCTCTACAAAATTCGGCCCCTCATAAACCACTTCAACGAACGTTTTGCAGCCTTGTTTATTCCCGATCAAGTTGTCTGTGTTGATGAGTCCCTGATTAAATTTTCTGGCCGCTTGTCTTTCAAGCAGTACCTTCCCAGCAAGTGTGCTAGATACAGGGTCAAGCTCTATAAATTCTGTGACAGGGCAACAGGCTATGTATAGAGCTTTACGGTTTATGAGGGAAAAGATAGTCAGGTAGAGCCGGTGAACTGCCCAGCTTACATAGGGAGCGCTGGCAAGATAGTGTGGAACTTGGTGTCACCCTTATTTGGAAAGGGGTACCACTTGTATGTGGACAATTATTACACGAGCGTGCCACTGTTTAGTCACTTGTTTGATCATCAGATTGGAGCATGTAGATTCCCGTCTTAGGCTGGGGGAGAGAGCCTGCTTGAAGTGTAATAATTTGCTCGCTGTGAAGTGGAGGGATAATAAGAATGTTTTCCTTCTTACCTCCCTTCAGGCAGACACGACAGTCCAAATTCGTACGTCGAATGGTGTTGTGGAGAAACCCACGTGTCCACGAATATAACCAAAATATGGGAGGGGTGGACCTCAACGACCAGAAGTTGGCGCCGTATCACATTGCCCGTAAGGCAAGACGCTGGTACAAAAAAGTGTCTCTATCCTTATTCCAATTGGCTTTACAGAGCTTCAGGCGGGACTTTATCTCTCCTAAAATCCCAGGATGAGATAGTCACAGAACTCCTGTATCCAGGCGGTTCTGCACCTCACCATCCCCTACCAAATGCAGTAAGCCGGCTGCATGAGAGGCATTTTCCTTATGTCCCCGAGAGTACCCCTACCCAACGAGCCCCCCAAAAAAGATGTTGTGTCTGTAGCAAGTTCGGATTTAGGCGTGACACCCGTTATTTTTGTCCACTCTGTCCTGACAATCCTGGTCTGTGCATTGGTAAATGTTTTGAACACTTACACAGGGTCTCCCAAGATGCCATCGCATTTTGAGAGACCCGAACCGTTACAGTTGTGTAAAAAAAAAGTGTAAAAAAAAAAACTTAAAAAAAAAAAAAAAACACAAAAATTTAAAAAATAAATAAAATAAATAATAGTTGTCGTTTTATTGTTCTCTCTCTCTCTCTCTCCCTCTCTCTCTCTATTTTCTCTCTATTGTTCTGCTCTTTTTTACTGTATTCTATTCTGCAATGTTTTATCATGCTTGCTTTTCAGGTATGTAACTTTTTGTTTTCAGGTGCGCCATTCAGCTGCAGCGCGGATTTATTTATCTTGACAGCAACAGCGTTTTCTCCCACGATACATAAAGCTGTGACTCCAGTGCTGTAGGAGGTGATTTCGCCACCACAGTAAAAATAAAGATATGCCATATATGCCGAAGCATGGGGGCAGCAGGGGCGGAGGAGCGATTTTGCTCCTAATGCCGCGTACATACCGTCAAAATTCAGACGGAGGCTTGCCCGTGGAAAAGTCTGACCATATGTACGCGGCATAACCTTTTATGCCGCGTACATACGGTCGAAATTCCGACGGAGGCTTGCCCGTGGAAAAGTCCGACCGTGTGTACGCGGCATAACTTTTTTGCGGGAGGATGCCCCCATGCTTCGGCATATATATATTTTAGGCACAGGTTGCGTTAAAAAATTTTTTTTCTTTTTTACTAGTCTTTTTTTGGTATTTGCTTTGCAGGTACGGTATGGTAAGGTCTTACTATTATACTGTAATGTTACTTTGTTTTAATGTTAACCATCATTTGCTTAGCAGGTACGCCATTCAGTTGCAGCACGGATTTATTTATCTTGACAGCAACAGCGTTTGCTCCCACGATACATAAAGCCATGACTCGCTGTAGAAGGTGATTTCACCACCACAGTAAAAAAAAAGAGCATATATGCCGAAGCATGGGGGCAGCAGGGGCGGAGGAGCGATTTTGCTCCTAATGCCGCGTACATACGGTCGAAATTCCGACGGAGGCTTGCCCGTGGAAAAGTCCGACCGTGTGTATGCGGCATAACCTTTACGTACTGGTATGTTGCTGGACTTTGAATGGTTATACCAGAATGATTTAGGTATCATCTTGGTATCATTCTTTTCAGCCAGCGATCGGCTTTCATGTAAAAGCAATCCTAGCAGATAATTAGCCTCCAGACTGCTTTTACAAGCAGTGGTAGGGAATGTCCCCCCCCCCCGGATATAAACAGCGCCATTGGGAAATTGGGAAAGCATTTTATCACATCGATCTTGGTGTGGTCAGATGCTTTGAGGGCAGAGGAAAGATCTAGGGTCTAACCCCCCAATTTTTTTTCAAAAAAAGAGTACCTGTCACTACCTATTGCTATCATAGGGGCTAATTACATTCCCTGAGATAACAATAAAATTGGTAAAAAATAAATAAAAAATAAATTAAAGGAACAGTTTAAAAATAAAACAAAAAAGCAAAACAAATAATAAAAAGATAAAAAATAAAAAAATAGCACCCCTGTCCCCCCCTGCTCTTTCGCAAAGGCGAACGCAAGCGTCGGTCTAGCGTCATATGTAAACAGCAATTGCACCATGCATGTGAGGTATCACCGCAAAGGTCAGGTCGAGGGCAGTCATTTTAGCAGTAGACCTCCTCTGTAAATCTAATGTGGTAACCTGTAAAGGCTTTTAAAGGCTTTTAAAAATGTATGTAGTTTGTCGCCGCTGCGCGTTTGTGCGTAATTTTAAAGCATGTCGTGTTTGGTATCCATGTACTCGGCCTAAGATCATCTTTTTTATTTCATCAAACATTTTGGCAATATAGTGTGTTTTAGTGCATTAAAAATAAGAAAAAGTGTGTTTTTTTCCAAAAAAATGCATTTGAAAAATCGCTGCGCAAATACTGTGTGGAAAAAAAAATGCAACACCCACTATTTTAATCTGTAGGGCCTTTGCATTAAAAAAATATATATATAATGTTTGGGGGTTCAACGTAATGTTCTTGCAAAAAAAATAAAAAAAATTCATGTAAACAAAAAGTGTCAGAAAGGGCTTTGTCTTCAAGTGGTTAGAAGAGTGAATGATGTGTGACATAAGCTTCCTAATGTTGTGCATAAAATACCAGGACAGTTCAAACCCCCCCCCCCCCAAATGACCCCATTTGGAAAGTAGACACCCCAAGCGATTTGCTGAGAGGCATCTTGAGCCCATTGAATATTTTTTTTTTTGTCCCAAGTGATTGAATAATGACAAAAAGAAAAAAATATGTACAAAAAGTTGTCACTAAATTATATATTACTCAAACATGCCATGGTTATATGTAGAATTGCACCCCAAAATACATTCTGTTGCTTATCCTGAGTACGGGGATACCACATGTGTGAGACTTTTTGGGAGCCTAGCCGCGTACGGCACCCCGAAAACCAAGCACCGCCTTCAGGCTTTCTAAGGGTGTAAATTTTTGATTTCACTCCTCACTGCCTATCACAGTTTCTGAGGCCATGGAATGCCCAGATGGCACAAACCCCCCCCCCCCCAAATGACCCCATTTTGGATAGTAGACACCCAAAGCTATTTGCTGAGAGTTATGGTGAGTATTTTGCAGATCTCGCTTTTTGTCACAAAGTTTTGAAAAAAAAATGAAAAAAAAATTGTCTTTCTTAATTTTCAAAAACAAATGAGAGCTGTAAAATACTCACCATGCCTCTCAGCAAATAGCTTGGGGTGTCTACTTTCCAAAATGTGGTCATTTGGGGGGGTTTTGTTGCTCGGGAGAAGCAGCAAAATGTATTTTGGGGTGCAACTCCACATATAACCATGGCATGTGTGAGCAATATATAATTTAGTGACAACTTTTTGTAATTTTTTTTTTTTTTGTCATTATTCAATCGTGCTCAACGTGCCTCTCAACAATTTCCTTGGGGTGTCTACTTTCCAAAATGGGGTCATTTGGGGGGGTTTTGTACTGCCCTGCCATTTTAGCACCTCAAGAAATGAGATAGGCAGTCATAAATTAAAAGCTGTGTAAATTCCAGAAAATGTACCCTAGTTTGTAGACGCTATAACTTTTGCGCAAACCAATAAATATACGCTTATTGAATTTTTTTTACTAAAGACATGTGGCTGAATACATTTTGGCCTAAATGTATGACTAAAATTGAGTTTATTCGATTTTTCTTATAACAAAAAGTAGAAAATATAATTTTTTTCAAAATTTTCTGTCTTTTTCCCGTTATATCGCCAAAAAAAAATCGCAGAGGCAATCAAATACCATTAAAGAAAGCTCTATTTGTGGGAAGAAAAGGACGCAAATTTCGTTTGGGTACAACATTGCATGTCCGCACAATTTCCAGTCAAAGCAGCGCAGTGCCAAATTGTGAAATCACCTCTGGTCATTATGGTCCGTATTGGTCCGGTCCTTAAGTGGTTAAAGAGGAACTCCACTTTCATGAGGAAAAAAAATAGCAAATAAAAAAATAACATAGCGTATACAATTGCGACATAATTCATATTGTAATTGAATGTTATTAAAAATTACTTTTCTTTTTCAGTCTACAGTCACTGTAATTTTCTGAAAATGCAATACAATATGGCTACCTGGAGGTGTTCTGTACACAGAATGTGTACAGAACTTCACCCGGAAACATAATTTCCTGCTTGTATGATTGGCTCACAGATTTTTCCAGAAGTCTTTGCTAAGACACAAGTCAGATATCAGGCATCCCCTGCAACAAAATTTTTATTTTTGGTGAGATACTCCCAAAAGGAACACATCTAAAAGGGATGCAGGCCCAGGAGCTTTACTCATTAGTGCCCTGCCAGTGCATAATTATGAAAATACTCGGCAGACTCCGCTTTGCTCAGCAAAGCCCCGCTGAGCAGGTGGATGACAGGTCCGTCTTCATTCACTGTGCTAAGACGGAGCTGTCAGAGTCCCGCTCTCCTCTATGAGAAGATCGGATGAAAACAGACCGCCTGTCCATTTTTCATCCGATCCGCCAGACAGATGAAAAATAGTTCAAGGACAACTTTCCATCCTACGCTTTGAATTTTCTCATCTCTATGATCGAAACTGAACAATGATTTCACCTCACTAAAAATTTGAAAATCAAACAAACGTTCTTAAAATTAAAATATTTGTTTGAAAATCTACTTGTGTATACCCGGGTTGAGGCTGGGTTCACACTATTGCGAATTGTATGCAGGTTTCCCAACATTCAATTTGCATGACAGGAGATTGAGTCAGGCTCTCAATGGAGCAGGTTCACACATCTCCGTGGCGGCTGCGGAGTGGATTGCACAGGAGTCCTGTGCGTCTTTGGCTCCATTTCAGGTCCAAATTCAGGCAAAAATTCGGGCCTGATTCGTTCCTGAAACGGAGAACAGGGAAGCACCAGACCCCTGCCGTAAGCCGCATCCATATTAGGTGTGAACCAAGCCTCAGTCTATGGAAACAAAGATAATTTGACACAGCGTACGCTCCTTTAGAAATAAAAAATACTGTTTGGAGAGCTTATTAATGGTCAGAAGTTATGGAATGTAAGTACCTTTATACTTTACTATATATATATATATATGTAGCGGTCCTGCCCCAGCTTCTCCCCTCTCTTCACGGCTGGTCTTACTCGTCTAGGGGTATCTGGGAGAAGGGGGAAAGATGCACACCACCAGCTCGGCTCTCTGATGTAGGATGCAGAGATGTGAGCTAAACCATTTACCCTCGGGTCTGCGTTTTAGGCCGGAACCTCAGCTTCTCCTATGGAGGATGATTACCACTGTCACTGACAGGGACTCTTAGCTTCCAGTAACACGAGTTCCACACCAAGAAAAGTCCAACACAGTTTTATTGACTCGAAATTGGTTGACTTTTAAAAGAACAGACAAGGTGTAGGGAAGAGTAGGTCCAGGCACAACTGATGAATTAAAGTTCCTCCTGTTCCGTTTAGTGCAAACAGGCTTGGCGCACAGTCGCTGCCACCGACCGTGAATTTGGTCACTGCCACTGACCTGGGTGAATGTTGAGGCCCCTGCCACAGGCCTTGGATGAGGCCTGCCACTGACCTGAGAAAGATGGGTCCCTGCCACAGACCATGAGAAACATGAAGTACCTTCTTTAGAACAAACTGCCCCTGTCAGAGGAAGACATCCATCCGGACGGTCACCAGAGGCCTCCACCGGCACCAGCAAATGCTGCGCTGGCTCTACGGGGAGGTCACGTCTCCAGTCCCTTACGCCCAGGATTCAGGCACCCAATACCGGGGGCACCTTAGGAATGCTTCGCCCTCGCGGGACCCAGTCGAAGGTACTGGGCCCCAGGCCTCCTGGTATAGTGCCTCACCCCAGGCCGAAGGTGCCTGGGATGGAACTCGACTCCACGCGCCCAGGCACAGACGAACCGCAGCAGCCCCCAGGCTGAAGGTGCCTGGGGAATGGACCTCGTGCACAAGATGTCCGTCCCCTTTATATCCTCTCCCAGCAGGCACAGCGGGTTCCCCGCCACGCTGTACTGCTGCCGCGAGAGGACAAAAAGGGCACGGCTCTAGAATGGTAGTTCACCCCCGGTCCCAGGTGACAGCGCCACCCAGGGACCGCAGGGAACATGACACCATTCATACCTCCCACACTCCAAAGTGTCCATAAATCCCTAAAATCAATGTATCTGAGCCATCTATTGCCCAGATACACCCCACTAAATTTGACACCCGCTACATATATAAACACTAACTAATTGTATTTTTTCCCTTTTGATCTGCTTTATGTACAATTTATAGTGTTTTGTTATATCTGTTCAATAAGTGCTAAAAAAATACCTGTTGATTTTACCAGAAATCTTGTGAATTTTCCTGTGCTCTCCACCTGTACAGCATTATCTGTTACATTGTATTCAGCTATTGCTGAGGGCTATAGAACACCTACCTCTTGCTATGGAAAAGAGGAGAGGGTGAGATTTGCTGTAGCCTTGTCCTAGGGTAACAACACAACTCCTTAATAGATAATAATGTAATAAAGTGAGTGAATGTTGTCACCCTAGGGCAGGAAGTGTGTTACTGGCAGGTAAAAATAAAGAAGAAAATCTGAAAAAGAAAATTTCCGCAACACCACTTCTAAGGAGAGAAAGCTGCAATATTTTTATTTTTCTCTCTTGATGTTAGATACACTAATCATCATTATCACTGCCAAATTCTATAACAGGTCATTCTAAGATCAAGGTAAACTCAGTATCTGCACAGTGTTTCTCAAGATGGAATGTGAATACCTTTCTATCATGGTTTGCAATGTTTCTAAGGTCAAATCCTAACACTTCAAGTCCCTTGTGAATTGTCCTTTATTTCACTACGCACAGACATCTTCCTGAGTCCTCATTCAGTGTGTAGTTTGTGGGTCTGCCAGAAGAGTGAGGTGCATAAGGCTTTCTTTGTTTATGTGGTCGAAGCAGTACAATATGCTTGCTTTAGATAAAGCCTTTCTTCCCCATTCATCAAAGGCATATTTATCTTCTCTAAATCCTTCCATTCTTTCCCTCATTTCTCCTTTTGTTCTCTTTGCCTTATTCATTTTCCATGTATATTTAATGCTGTTATTTAGACTTGAAAATAAACCATTACAAAATATTCCAGAAGGGAAATAAAGATGTTACTTAAGAGAGCTGCCAATAACTCACTAATATGTAGAGATAGACTTTTGAAGCCGTAAAAATTTCAAAACTGAAATCCAGTTTTTGGCAACTTAAAGGAAAGCTATATTGTATTTTCTGTTAGCATATGTTTTGTGCTACATCGGTGATGTTTCCCTTAAAGTCATTTTAATGTTATTGTCTTACATATTCCCCCACCCCCTTTCGAACAACCCTAGGTATCAATTTCAAATGGAAGTAAACCCTTTGTTTTTTTACTTGTACCTACAGGTAAGCCTATAATAAGGCTTACCTGTAGGTACAGTGAATATCTCCTAAACATGCATGGTTTAGGAGATAGTCACACTGCATGCAGCTGGTGACGTCACCAGCATATGCACTCTGAAGGGACAGCCTATCAGACTGCCGGACTACATGAACCCAGAAGAAAGATGGAAGCGCCTTCAGCAGTGACAGCACGCTGCTGGAGGGCTTCGTTTTAAGGTAAGTATTTCATAATGTGCTAGCATGACTGCAGGTTTACTACTGCTATCAGGTCTCAGGGAACCCTGCTAACAATTTCTGTATCTACAGCTTAGGATACATGAACGGTAAGTTGAGATATAAAAATAAATTAAAGAATAAATTATGTGGTTTGGTTAGGGTATTTGCCACGTAGGACTGCTCTGTACAATAAATTTAATTGGTATAGAAGAAAAACAGTGAATAAACAACGTCAACGTGCTTGTTCACTAGTGAAGGTAGTGAACAAGCACATTGAGTTTGTGTGAAACGCATCTACCTTACATTCTGTGTATCCTGTTGATCTCTGGAACATGTGAATAAAGGATTATTCTTCATACAAGCTCCTGTAATCTGTGTGTTCTGTGTGTTCTCCTGTGTTCCACAGTGGCGAGTCAGAGCTGGCACCCACTTTTCTGAGCTGATCATCCATCCACCTGAGCGGTGTATACCCTCTCCTATACAATAAATTTGATTTCCGAAACAAAAATGAAATAATGGCGAGAAAAGAAATGCAAACAGTAAAAATTGCAGGGTTCGCTAACATTTGTGCGTAATGGAGAAATATAGTGGAATGGAGTGGAAAAGGCCCCCTTTACACTGGTGGACAGTGGAAGAGGGACCTCCTCACATTGGTGGATAGTGGGAGAGGGTCATCTTTGTATTTTTATGCTCATTGGGGGGGGGGGTGCCCCCATTTGATTGGCCAATTATACTGGTAGCCAATTGGAAGAATGGCAATTACACTGGTTGTCAGTGGTAAGAATGTCTATCTACAATAGTGATTAGCAGGAAGCAGGATCCCATTAAACCGATAGTGTTTGCAAAGAATGCACCCCTTACAGATAGTTAAAAAGATAATTGGTTTCAGGAGAGGCAGAAATTCTTTAGTGTTTGAGGTACCCCTAACAACCTCCAGAGGGACCCTAGGGTTCCATGTAGGGATGAGCTTCGAGTTTGAGTCAAACTCATGTTCGACTCGAACATTGCCTGTTTGCCCGTTTGTCGAACAGCGAACAATTTGGGGTGTTTGCGGCAAATTCGAAAAGCCGCTGAACACCCTGTAAAAGTCTATGGGAGAAATCTAAAGTGCTAATTTTAAAGGCTTTCCATTGCATCAGAGGGGGCGGGGTCACCCGCAGGTTTCCCCTTGGGTCAGAGGGGGACGGGGTCACGTGACAGGTGGCCCCGTACTCAGCTATAAGAGACCTGTCAGGCTGCTGGGATTCCCGGGGTGTCTCCGGTGGAGACAGGATGCTTGCTGTCCCTCGCTGCGCTGGACATCTCATCGTTGGAGCCTGGACCTGGAGAGGAGAGATCATCCATCGCTGGACCCCGGAGAGGAGATCACCCATCGCAGGATACCGACAGCATTAGAGTGGAGACCGAGAGTGGATTACCACCGCTGGAATCTTTTTTTTATTTTTTTTATTTTTAATAAAGGACTTATCCCAACGGTGTTTGTGGTTTTTTTTTACACTTTTTTACACTTTCTTTGTGAAATGGTAGGGGTACAATGTACCCCTTACCAATTCACATAGGGGGGGCTGGGATCTGGGGGTCCCCTTTGTTAAAGGGGTCTTCCAGATTCCGATAAGCCCCCCACCCACAGACCCTAACAACCACCGGGCAAGGGTTGTGGGGATGAGGCCCTTCTCCCCATCAACATGGGAACATGGTGCTTTGAGGGGTCACAGACCCCCAAAGCATCCTCCCCATGTTGAGGGCATGTGGCCTGGTACAGTTCAGGAGGGGGGGGCTGCTCTCTCACCCCCCCTCTTTTCCTGCGGCCTGCCAGGTTGCGTGCTTGGATAAAGTGTCTGGTATGGATTTTTGGGGGGAACTCCACGCCATTTTTTTTTTATTTGCTTGGAGTTCCCCTTAAAATCCATACCAGACCTGAAGGGTCTGGTATGGATATTTGGAGGGAACCCCACGTAATTTTTTTAAAATTTGACGCAGGGTTCCCCTTAATATCCATACCAGACCTGAAGGGCCTGGTAATTGAATTTGGGGGGACCCCCACGCATTTTTTTTTTTTATCGATTACTTTCAATGACTTTTCTCTGTATTGCCGGGAGCCGACAATTCATTATAGCCGTAAGTGCTTTTAAATTACTTTTTTCCTTCATAAATGACACTGTGCAGGGACAGTTCTAAGCACGGGAAACAATCGCTACTTTACAGGCATACTATACACACCCCCTAGGTACGAAATTTAAAGGAATATTTCACTTTTATTGTTTCACTTTAAGCATTATTAAAATCACTCCCCCCCAAAAAACGGCATTTAAAAAAAAAAGTTGCCTTGATACATGTCCCCTGGGGCAGGACCCAGGTCCCCAAACACTTTTTATGACAATAACTTGCATATAAGCCTTTAAAATTAGCACTTTCGATTTTTCATGTCCGAGTCCCATAGACTTTAACGGTGTTCGAATGTTCGAACAAATTTATTGCCTGTTTGCATGTTCTGATGCGAACCGAACTGGGGGGTGTTCGGCTCTTCCCTAGTTCCATGGGACCCTGGCTGAGAAAGGCTGCTTTAGTGGTCATTTGTATTCACTTTAAGGAAACCAAAAGGAGACAAAAATATGCAAGGTTACATTGGTGGCATCTTTCTGAAAATGCTAGTTGCCTGACTCTTTCTGGCTTCTTCTTTTTTTCTAAGTCCCTGATTGAAACACCTATGCAACAATAAAGTTAGATATTTCCTTGCTGTCTGTGTCTCTTTTAGCCTTGGTTCACACTGTAAACCACATTTGAATCGCACAGAAACCGCACCACTGTGCAATTCACATGCGATTTAGTGCAGTGTGATTTGAGCCCATTCATTTAGAATAGAATTCTGAAGAAACCAAAAGGTTCAAACTCTTTTTCTCTTTGTAGCCAAACACACATATACACTTGCAAATAGTTGTCTTGCAAAGAAAAATTTAACTATCAACCAGTTATTTACATCATATGTACTATATTTCTATATATTGATTTAACTGGATGTCCTTTATGAAAAAACAAGATACGTCACGTGATTATCATTGTGCTGAGTGGACAGGGGTGTGGGCATGGGTCTTTTACACAACAATGGGTGCTCCTACTATTAATTTCTATGCACGTAATGTCTAGAAGAACAGGATCATTTCACAGTGGCATTTTCAAATGTAATTAGCAACTTGAATAACAAAGAAGTATTTCTACTGTGCCATGAATTGCTAAAGGATTCTGTTGCTGTACCACATTCATAAGGATTTTTGGGCAGATTGCCCATAGGGTGTAATGAGAGTTATCCTGGGAAGTGTGGTAGCTGCATCTTTTATTAGTTCAGGACACAGTATGAATGTTCTAAAATATTATTCCTTTGTTATTTGATTGCTAACGTAGGCAGGATGTTGGCAAGGAGAGAAGGAGTCTCGGACACAAGTGGTTGATACTGGTGTATGGCTGTGTGTAATTGTAAGAACTTTGCTGCTCCCGTTGGTACTTTAGTCATTTTTTCCAAACATGTAAGAAAGATGTGCTTTAGAGTGTGCCTAGTTAATAGGGTTAAGATTTTGGCAAACCTGTATTCATTGCAAGACAAGTAAACTGGGATCATATAGCAGGAACCCTCAGAAGCCCTAAAACCAGGGCTATCTAATATGCAGATACCCTTTTCAACTAGGAAATTGTCTCCATCCCCTCCAACATTCCACTACTAGCCTGCAAATACAAATGGTTGCCTAGAAAACATAAAAGGTGGCCAGAGCGCAGAAATGAATAGGAGCGTGTAGTCATTTATCAAAAACACAAATTTTCTTTCCTTTCAGAATCAACATTTTCTATGGGACACTACACTACAGAATACTATCACAAATGCAGGCCATTGATTGCAACCAATATTTGTTAATTTGCACGCACAAAAAAAGTATTTTTCCTAACAAATTAATAAAAAAATTAATACAGCCCAATGAAAGTCATAGGATCAAAGCTAAAAGCAGTGTTTCTCAACTCCAGTCCTCAAGGCCCCCCAACCGGTCATGTTTTCAGGCTTTCCATTATTTTGCACAGGTGATTTGGTCAGTTTTACTATCTTAACAATTACCACAGCTGTTTCATCTGAGGGAAATCTTTAAAACATGACCTGTTGAGGCACCTTGAGGACTGGAGTTGAGAAACACTGTGCTAGACAACAAAATCCTAATTGACAAGAATTAAACTAAAGGTGAGTCTAATTATTCATTAAACAAGTGTCCAGCAGACAGTTGATTATAAAATGGCATTAATTAACAAATAAAAACCCTTCCCAATTCATGCTGTCAGCAATTGCACCACATGGAAGAGAAATGGCCTGAGAAAGAAATACAAGAAAGGAGAAGGCTACAAGAAGATCATCAAAGCTTTACTTATCAATAAGAATACTGTAGCAAAAGTGATACAAAAATTTAACAAAGATGGAACTGCAACCATCTCAAAGAGATGTGCAGGTCATTCTCGGAAGTTTACACCTCGACAGGAGCATCTTCTGATGAGAAAGGTTGAAGGAAATTTCCATGCAAATCTACTGCAGTTAGCTAAAGAAGTAGAAAGCTAAACTGGGGTGATTTTTTCCCATGACACAATATGGCGTACAATGCAGAGGAATGGCATGCATGGGTGTCATCCACAAAGGCAGTCTCTCCTAAAGCCCATGCACAAAAAAGCCCACCTAGAATATCCCAGGGCCCATAATGAAAACGAAGAAGACTACTGATGGCTTCAAAACTGTATGGCGTCACAAAAGTGAGGAGTACAAAGAAAAATGCATGGTGCCTACAGTGAAACATGGTGGTAGCAGTGTACTTCTGTGGCGCTGCATGAGTGCTGCTGGTGTCAGGGAGCTGCATTTCATTGATGGTATCATGAATTTAGAGATGCACTGTTCTATATTGAGAGAGAAGATGTTACCATCACTCCGTGCCCTTGGACGTTGTGCACTTTCCCAACATGACTGTCAGGGAAATAGGCACATCCCTGTGCGTAATGGTGCAGAGTTGGCAAACCTGCATAGGCAAAGGCACTGTCAGGGAACCAAAAAGTAAAAGAGAAAAGAGAGGGTGCACCGACCTCGTGCATTACCAATGGCTGGTTTATTGAAAGTATAATTAAAAGATCATGAATACTCACAAACGAAGGCAAATAGAAAGCACATAGAAAGCAGGCCGGAGCGAGCCCCCTTCTTCAGAGCCAAAAATTGATAGTGCCTGGTCAATCAATTTTTGGCTCTGAAGAAGGGGGCTCGCTCCCGTAACGCGTTAGCCGTAGCTGTAAAAATATATATCATCTTGATTCTTTGATCACCTGCTCATTTGGTTCCAGGAATAGGCTACCTTTCTGGATGGAATGTTATGTGCTTTCTATTTGCCTTCGTTTGTGAGTATTCATGATCTTTTAATTATACTTTCAATAAACCAGCCATTGGTAATGCACGAGGTCGGTGCGCCCTCTCTTTTCTCTTTTACTTTCCAGTCCTAAAGAATACCAAATATTCTGAGGAGGGCAGCAAGATCTTTGGACATTTTCCTTTTAAACGGAACACTCTGGTTGTGTCACCAAGAGATCAGACTTCTGAGCGCAGGAGACTGTCTTTTCTTGTTACTGTCAGGGAACCAACAGCAGGACTTTAGGACCCAGTATCTCTACCAGAAGGTCACATGGGCCTATATAAGGAAGTCTGCTAGTGTCTGCATTTGCTGGTTGATCTTCAGCTCCCCCTGTGTTCCTGTATCTGATCTCCTGTGTACCGACCCGGCTTGTTCTGACTCGCTCTTCCTGATCCTCTGGCTCGACCCTTGGCTTGCAACCTCTTTCTGCCTGCTCCCTGCATCTGACCCCGGCTTGTCTATTGAACTCTGCTTATCCTGCTCCCTGTACTAAGACTCGGCTCACCCCTGGTCATTCTGATTACGGACTGTCTTCCTGTGAATAATCCTTGGCCTGGCTTCCGGCTCAGCTTTCCAGTTGCTCCACTGGTCTCTGTCTCCTGGACCTCCCAAGCACGTCTGTCTTCAGCAACCAGGCACCCGTGCATCTGTGGGCACCACACCTGCTGAGTCATCTTCAGTGGTGTGCTGCACTCGGCCGCAAGGGGAGCCCTCCCAGCATCTCGGCCTCCTACCAAGTTCCTGACAATGACAATGATCCAAAACACACATCTAAGGCCACTGTTGCATTTATGAACAGCAGGGTGAAAGTGATTCAGTGGCCAAGTATGTATCCTGATCTGAATCCAATCGAACACTGAATTGCATGGCGCACCTTGTGATCAATGAAGTTACTATTTAAACCAGATCAGTGCACAGTTTCTGAAGAGACAAGTTGAGCACCACTCTCCATCCAGCATCCAGCATCCAGGCTCTAAAAGAGGTCTTTCCTGAAGAATGGAAAAAGATAGATGTTGCAGTATGTCGCCAACTTGTTCATTCCATGCCTAATGAATTGGTGCAGTCCTTACAAATCATGGAGGGCGTACAAAATACTAGATGTAGTAGTTTTTGTTGTGGGGTGTATTTTTGCATCAACTAATTTGAGTAACACTGAAGATTTTTTAATCTAAGTTATATTATTAACCTTACTTTCATGTAATGAGCTAAATAAATGTTCCGTAAAACTCAGCTATGTCAACATTTTGGAAATTGTTCTTGTGTTCATTGAGATATTGATTAAAATCTTACTTTTCAAAAGGGGTGTACTCATTTATGCTGAGCACTATATATTATATACTTGAAAAGGAAGGCGGGGCTACTAAAACGCACTGTATACGCCCCTCCCATACCCCAATACTAAGCAGGAACACCAATCTCTGTCTCCATCCAGTCAGACTATCCACCACACAGTTAGCAAGCACCAGCTAGGCACACATTTAACCCTTTTATCAGGGTTTAATAAGGGTTTAATGAGTGCAGCGCTAGTGGGTAGTCTCAGTGTAAACTGAGGCTAAAAGTGTTTGAAAAAAAACCCTTAAAAAAGAGAAAGTAACAAAATACAATAGTGACAATGTGCAAGCATTGAAAAGGAGAGAGGACTTAAAAAATATTGTCCAAAGATAATATCAAAAAAACATATCACAAGTAAATAAACAGTGAAAATGGTACATCAGGTAAACAATGTGATAATAAGAATGTCCAAAGAGTGGTTCAGAGTCAGTCAAGAAGTGGACTGAACATCATTATGACTTGAGATATAGAATGTCCTGAAAACTTGCTGATAGATGATCCACCACTAAAAAGTCCAAAGGCTTACCAGAAAGATTGAAAGATTGAACCTAATGAGTCAATCAAACTTGTGGTGTGATACACCAAGGAAAAACTGCCTCAGCAGACACGACCTCTGATTAGATGGTAAATTCCAACTGTAGACCTCAGTAGGATTTTGTTATGTACCTGGTGGGATGAGCCTGATTAGCAGAGGAAGGCTTCTCTTACTCCTCTGACTCGGGGCCCCTGATAGAGCAAAAAGGTGGCGCAGGAGTGCAGAGTCGCACGAGGGCCGGTAGTCATGCTAGCTGCTGGGCTTTCAGTTGAATGGTGTGCCAAATGACAGTGGATGCCGGAATGTAGTGAATGCAGGTCAGTGGTACCAGAACTTCTCAAACTGGAAGGCAGAGGCAGGAGCAGGGTCAGACAAGCCGGGCCATACACAGAACAGTCAGATAAGGTACAGGTGCAGAGGCTGGAGAGTAGTCAAGGTTCAGGCCGGGGTCGATGCAGGCGGAGAGCAGGAGTAGTCAGAGCAGGCCGGGTAGGTAACAGGAAACAGATGCAGGTTAACAGGAAACAGGACACTCACAGGAATGCTGTAGACAAGGCAGCACCGGGTCTGTGCACTGATCTGGTTTAAATAGTCACTTCATTGATCACAAGGTGCGCCATGCACGCTGATGCGCCGTGCACGCTGGTGTGCGCCGATGCACCGTGCACATTGGTGTGCTCTGATGAGCGCATGCCCATAAGCGTTCCATCTTGCATCTCTTTATGCGCATGTGCTAACCTACGTTAGCACGCGCAAACGCAGCTTCTTTAACACAAGTTCGGGGAGCAGGAGTTAGTCTGCGGGGAACATTCCTTCCTCTAGCAAGCCTTTCCTGACAGATTTTATTAAAACAGGAAACCGGATGAATGGTTTCTCCAGTGTAATGTTGTTTATAGAAGAAGAAAAAAAGGGAGGCACATAGTGTAATTACATTTTGAAACAGGAAGATATTTAATATAAAAAAGGAAATACACTCACATTTTAGCAGATAAAATAGTGCTTGTAATAAAATGCTTCAGCAGAGCGTACTGACGCATTTAGTTTTAAAAGACTTCATCTGGGGTTCCCTGCCAGTGTCATTAGTACAGTAACAGTGCATATTTTTAGCATTGATCACTATAATAATGTCACTGGTTCCCAAAAAAGTGTCAAAAGTGTCAGTTAGGTGTCTGATTTGTCTGCCGCAATTTCGCAGTCCAGCTAAAAATCGCTGATCACCGCCATTACTAGTAAAAAAATTAAATAAAGAAAAATTACATAAAAATATCCCATAGTTTGTAGACGCAATAACTTTTGCGCAAACCAATCAATATTGCTTATTGCAAACCAATCAATAACGCTTATTGGGATTTTTTTTACCAAAAATATGTAGCAGAATACATATTGGCCTAAATTAATGAAGAAATTCTATTTTTAAAAAAAAAATTATTGGGTGTGTTTTATAGCAGAAAGTAAAAAATGTTTTTTTTTTTTTTTTCAAAATTGAGTTTTTTTTTTGTTTATAGCGCAAAAAAAAAACCCTGCAAAGGTGATCAAATACCACCAAAAGGGGGAAAAAAAGGACATACATTTTATTTGGGTACAGCGTCACACAACTGTGCAATTGTCAATTAAAGTAACACAGTGCTGTATCGCAAAAAATCACCTGATCTTTAACCAGTTCAGCCCCGGAAGATTTGGCTGCTCAATGACCAGAGCACTTTTTACAATTTGGCACTGCGCTGTGTTAACTGGTATTTGCGTGGTCATGCAATGCTGTACCCAAATGAAATTTGCGTCCTTTTTTTCCCACAAATAGAGCTTTCTTTTAAAGGTATGTGTTTACCTCTGCGATTTTTATTTTTTGCGATATAAATTGAAAATTTTGAAAAAAAAAATAGGATTTTTTACTCACCGTAAAATCCTTTTCTCTGAGTCCATGGAACGACACAGCTTCTCTATTGACAAAGTGGGTATTATCCGTTAATTAGGAGTGACTAGGCAGAAAAACTTGTAAAAAGTGTTGCATCACACCTTCTACAGTACCGCCCAGGGGGTGGACCCTCCGGGTATAACCTCTCAGTCTGCATCTTCGCAGATCAGTTCGTCAAAAAGCAGTACAAACTTAAAAGGAGGGGTGGGTGCTGTGTCGGTCCATGGACTCAGAGAAAAGGATTTTACGGTGAGTAAAAAATCCTATTTACTCTTTCGTCCATGGACCGACACAGCTTCTCTATTGACAAAGTGGGACGTCCCAAAGCAGTGTCAGAGAAAAAACGAGGGGCGGTAACAGCATAAAAATAAACTTCACCCCAAACACAAAACAGCACTCCTCCAACGGAGGAGCTGCAACTCTAAACAGCCGCTTGTAAAACCTTGCGGCCGAAAGAGGCATCCGAAGATGCACCTACATCAATTTTGTAGAATTTTGTGAAAGTGTGAGCGGACGACCAAGTCGCCGCTTTACATAATCGGGAAACAGACGCTTGATGTCGGAAAGCCCAAGAGGCACCTATTGCCCTGGTCGAATGCGCCGTGACCGGGAAGGGGGGCGCTTGACCCTTTAAGGCGTAAGCCTGGATTACTATCTGTCGGATCCACCTAGAGATGGTGGCCGATGAGACTGCTTGGTCCTTCTTGGGACCAGCCACCGAAACAAACAGTGAGTCTGACTTCCGGAACCAGGAAGTAGCAGATAGGTATACTCTCAAAGCTCGGACAACGTCCAAGGAATGCAACGCCGACTCCTTAGGATTCGACAGCTGAGGACACAAGGATGGAAGTACAATGTCTTCATTGAGATAAAAAGCCGAAACGACTTTTGAAAGGAAGGCTGCGGCCGCAGCACCACCTTATCCTTGTGGAAAATCAAATAGGGAGCCTTGCAGGACAAGGCTGCCAGCTCAGAGACTCGTCTAACTGACGTAACAGCCACAAAAAAGACCACCTTCTGAGAAAGTGTCAACAGGGGAATATCTCTAATATTCTCAAACGGTGCCTTCTGAAGCACCGAGAGGACCAGGTTCAAGTCCCACGGAGGTAGTGGGGGATGGACCGGAGAGGCCACATGTCGAACCCCCTGCACAAATGTACTCACGAGAGAGTGAGCCGCCAGGGGTCGCTGAAAAAGACAGCCAGGGCAGATATCTGTCCCTTAATCGTACTTAGGGCAAGCCTTTGGTCCACCCCATGCTGTAAAACCAGCAGGATTCTGGACACCAAATAAGTACGCGGATGCCATTTCATTTCCTCACACATGGAGATGTGGGCCTTCCAAGTGCGGTGATAAACCTTCCTAGAGGACGGTTTCCGAGCACTTCTCATAGTAGAGATTACTGAATCTGACAGGCCCCGGTCTCTCAGTACCTGGTTCTCAATAGCCATGCCGTTAAAGCCAGTGACCGTAAAGCAGGATGGAGTATGGGACCTTGCGATAGCAGGTCCTTCCGTAGTGGTAGTCGCCAGGGGACGTCTGCTACCAGACGTACTAGATTGGCGTACCAAGGACGCTGAGACCAATCTGGAGCGATTAGGATCATTGGAATTCCCTCTGCCTCCACTCTGCGGAGCAGAAGAGGAAGAAGCCTTAAGGGAGGGAAGGCATAGATTAGCCGATACTGACCCCACGATGCTACCAACGCGTCCGTTGCGTCTGCCCATGGGTCTCTTGACCGGGCCACAAATCTCAATACCTTCCGATTGAGTCTGGAAGCCAGAAGATCTACGTCTGGTGTGCCCCATCTTTGGAAGAGGAGTTGGAACACCTCCGGGTGTAAGGACCATTCTCCCTGGTCCAGCATCTGGCGGCTCAGGTAGTCCGCCTGCCAGTTTTCCACGCCCGGAATGTACACGGCCGATAGTGCCGGTACGCTCTTCTCTGCCCACTTCAGGATGCGAGCAACCTCCAATGCTGTAGCTGAGCTTCTTGTTCCTCCTTGATGATTGACATATGCCACCGCTGTGGCGTTGTCTGACTGGATCCTGACTGGACGCCCTTGCAGCCTCTGAGACCATTTGAAGAGGCACAGCTTGATCGCCCGGATCTCCAGGACATTGATCGGCAGGAGGGCTTCCTCTGGGGTTCAGCGACCTTGCGCCGACTGGACACCCCAGACTCCCCCCAACCTGTAAGGCTGGCGTTCGTCGTGATCACTATCCAGTAAACCGGAAGAAATGACTTTCCGACCATTAGAGCCGGTGCTGTCAGCCACCATACCAGGGATCTCCTGACTAGGTGGCTCACTCGGATTTGATAATCCAGAGATGAAGGGCATCTGTTCCATCTGGACAGAACTTCCTTCTGTAACACTCGAGTGTGGTATTGAACATATGGGACCGCCTCGAAGGAGGCTACCACGAGGCCCAACACTCGCATGCAAAACGGAGTGACGACCAATTCCTGGAAGTCAGCTGCCGTACTGCAGCCCGGAGGGTCTGCAACTTCTCCACAGGGAGGAATACCTTTGCCTCTGAGGAATCCAGAATCAACCCCAGGTACACTAGACGTTGAGTGGGCACCAATACTGACTTTTTCATGTTTAGTATCCAACCACAGTCTCGAAGAGTCTGACAGGTAATGGACACGCTTACCTCTAATTCTGAGCTTGAAGGGGCCTTCAGCAGAAGGTCGTCCAAGTAGCCTGTGATAGCGATACCCCGCTGTCTTAGAAGTGCCAGAATCGGAGCGAGCACCTTGGTGAACGTCCTGGGTGCTGAGGCAAGGCCCAACGGGAGGGCCACAAACTGGTAGTGGTCCTTCCCGATAGCAAATCGCAGAAACCTCTGGTGTCTGGAGTATATGGGGACATGCAGGTATGCGTCCTTGATGTCCAAGGAGGCCAGAAAGTCCCCCGGATGGAGAGCCGTGACTACAGATCGAACCGACTCCATCCGAAATCTTTGTACCTTCACAAAGCAATTGAGGGCTCTGAGATCCAAGCTTGGACGAACCCCCTCCTTCTTCGGCACAAAGAACAGATTTGAGTAAAAACCCTGTTCCAGTGCTGGAACTGGAATAACTACCCCGCGTTCCAGTAGACCCTGGACCGCCCTATACAGGGCCTCCCAACGGGTCGGTAGTAGCTGGAGATTGGAGGTGTTGAATCTGTCCGGTGGACAAGAGAGAAACTCTATCTTGCAGCCTGAGGAGATTACTTTGCAAACCCACCTGTCGGACATTAGAGCTGTCCACTGAGTCGCGAATTTGCGAAGACGTCCCCCCACCGAGAGCTGGGTGGGGGTGGACCTTCATGCGGACGCAAATTTGTTCGCAGGCTTATTGGGTATGCGGGACCAAGGACGCTTTTGTCCTTGGGCAGGCGCTTTATCGGCCTGGGGTCTTTTCCCTGTCGCCCTAGGGGGACGAAAAAAACGCTTGCGTGCAGTAAAGGAGGGCCCTTGCCCCTTGGCGTGGCCCCTTACCCTTGCTAATTTGGGGAAGCAAAGTGCTTTTACTTCCTGTGGCATCCTTGATGATGTCATCCAGAGAAGCCCCAAAAAGTCTATCGCCCTTAAAAGGCAGATCCAACAGGGCTTTCTTGGAAGTCTGGTCCGCAGACCAGCCTTTTAGCCAGATCAGGCGGCGTATTGCTACTGCATAAACCAAAGTTTTAGACAGCAGGGGAATAGTATTCATGTCTGACTCGCAGACAAACCTAAGGCCCTGGACCAACTGGTCGGCCAATGTTATCTCATCAGGAGGAGCATCTCGCTCCTTAACCCCTGGAGTAGCAATCTTGCCCATTCAGTAAGTGTGTGAGACACTAGGGCCCCCGCCAATGCCGGGCGTACTGCCGAGCCTACCACTGAGTATAGGTAGCAAGCGAGTGCTTCAGCCTTCTTATCCACAGGGTCCTTGAAAACAGGAGCCCCTTCTACAGGAATTGTGGTGGCTCTATTAAGTCTGGACACCGGAGGGTCCACTATAGGGGGAGAGGTCCATTTCTTGAGAAAACTCTCCTCAAAGGGGTACCGTACCGCAAACCTCTTTGGGGCTGTAAAGACCCTCACTGGGTTCTCCCATTCCTTGTATAAGAGTTTATCAAAAGACACACAAGGGAACACCTTAGCAGTGCGGGCAGGTCTATGAAACCCAAGTGGACCGGAGTCTCTGCTGCTTCTGCAGTATTTTCCAACTTTAGCATATCCCGCACTGCAGTAATAAGGTCAGATACCAAAGCCGTCTTGCGTACTGACCTGGACTTGGAGTCATCCTCACTGTCCGGTCACGGTCTGCAGTCTCTGATGCATCAGAATCTGGGCCCCGAGCCGTAGCTGGATCTGGTTCTGCATCAGAATTATCCCCAGAAGCTTGCAGGGGACGGGGCGTTTACTACCCCCTGTATTCCTGTGTGCTGCTTCCACCCTGGCAGCAAACGCCTCTAGGATTGCCGTCATAGCGTTCATAGACACCTCAGGGGCACCAGCTGCTAAATCTGGTGTTTCAGGGGAGAAGACATCTGGCTCAGATGCCATGCTGACCACACGCTGACACTCACAGGGCTCCAGGCAAGATATTAATAGGCCACCCTCCTGTGCTGCAGAGAGGCTGGGTCACCCAGAGGACTCACCACCCTGGATAGGTACTGCTATGCTGCCGTGTGCTGCGCCTGTGGTGCTGTCCCCCTGCTTCTGTGTCAGTCTGCTTCTTTTATCAGCATTTCCTGTGTGAATTTTCGCACCAGTGTAATGCACCCTAGAGGCCGGTGGCTCTCGCAAAATGGTTGCCAAAAACGTCTGTATGGAAGATAATGTGGGCTCTAAGAAAATGGCCGCCGACCGAAGATAGAGGTCAAGCAGCCATAGCCCACAAAAAGATGGCCGCCGAACGGCAATATATGCATACAGGGTGGACAAACATGGCCACCGATCAGCTGATAGGGGCCAGTGGGTGTGGCCGAACCACAGGAAGATGGCCGCTGGGCAGTCACAAGAGGCCGAACTCGGCATGGACCACCTCAAAATGGCCGCCGACAGCATGGAGAAGGAAGCACACAAACACAGGTAAGCAGAAATGACATTTCTTTTAAATGTTAGTTACAGCCAGCCCCGCTCCAGTGGAACCCCCTAGGTGACCCCCAGCACCCAGCAACCTTTAGCTAGAAGCCCAGGGAGGAGGGAAAGGCAGGGAGAGAGGGAAGAAAGGGGCCACAACCACTTACTTGATCTCTCCAGGAATGTCCAGCTAAATCACCCAGCCGAGGCAGGGGAGTTTTACTTACCTATCCTGCATGTATTATGCTGGAAGACATTCCAAACAGGTCATCGTCCGCGCACGGAAGGTGACTGTTGGCCAGGCATGCTGTGATTGGACCCAAAAGGAACGATCATATGTATGCCCTGGAGCGTGACGCTCACCGGACAGGCTGCTGCGACTCGGCCGTAAGGTCAGCCGAAGCTGAGCGGTCCGATGCAAGCCTTGGAGCGTAAGCTCACCGGCCAGGCTGCTGCGACTCGGCCGTAAGGTCAGCCGAAGCTGAGCGGTCCGATGCAGGCCCTGGAGCGTAGGCTCACGGCCACCCGTGGAGCGACGGGCATGTCGTGGAAAACCCAGCGCGTAGCTAGGGTCGGCACACGCTCGATGGCCGAAACTGGGGAGACTACAAGGATCGAGGATCCAGCCTGTCACCCAGTCGGCAGTTGATCGAAGATCGCAGGAAACAAAAATGTAGCAAAAAAATATATATCTTTTTCCCCCGGACCAATGGGCCCGAAGGGAGCCATGTCCTACTCCTTGCTAGACAGAAAAAAACTGATCTGCGAAGATGCAGACTGAGAAGTTATACCCGGAGGGTCCGCCCCCTGGGCGGTACTGTAGAAGGTGTGATGCAACACTTTTTACAAGTTTTTCTGCCTAGTCACTCCTAATTAACGGATAATACCCACTGTCAATAGAGAAGCTGTCGGTCCATGGACGAAAGAGTAATGATATTTTCTACTTTTTGTTATAAAAAAAATCCAATAAACTCAATTTTAGTCACACATTTAGGCCAAAATGTTTTCAGCCACATGTCTTTGGTAAAAAAAATGTCAATAAGTGTATATTTATTGGTTTGCGCAAACGTTATAGCATCTACAAACTAGGGTACATTTTCTGGAATTTACGCAGCTTTTAGTTTATGACTGCCTATCTAATTTCTTGAGGTGCTAAAGTGGCAGTACAAACCCCCCCAAATGACTCCATTTTGGAAAGTAGACAACCCAAGGAAATTGCTGAGAGGCATGTTGAGTCCATTAAATATTTAATTATTTTGTCACAAGTGATTGAAAATGACAAAAAATTAAAAAATTACACAAAAGTTGTAACTAAATTATATATTGCTCAAACATGCCATGGTTATATGTGGAATTATAACCACAAAATACATTCTGCTGCTTCTCCTGAGTATGGGGATACCACATGTGTAAGACTTTTTGGGAGCCTAGTCGCGTACAGGACCCGGAAAACCAAGCACCGCCTGCGTAAATTTTTGATTTCACTCCTCCCTACCTATCACAGTTTTGAAATGACCCCATTTTGGAAAATAGACACCCCAAGCTATTTGCTGAGAGGCATGTTACGTCCATGGAATATTTTATATTTTGTGGGAAAATTACAAACATTTTTTTATTCCACAAAGTTGTCACTAAATGATATATTGCTCAAACATGCCATGGGAATATGGGAAATTACACCCCAAAATACATTCTGCTGCTTCTCCTGAGTACGGGGATACCACATGTGTGGGACTTTTTGGCAGTCTAACCATGTAGAGGACCCCGAAAACCATCTCGCTTTTTGTCACAAAGTTTTGAAAATTGAAAAAAGAAAAAAACATTTTTTTTTCTTTCTTCATTTAAAAAAAAAAAAGAGAGCTGCCTCTTAGCAAATACCTGTTTACTTTCCAAAATTGGGTCATTTGGGGGGGGGGGGGGGGTTGTGCTATCTGGACATTTCAGGGCCTCCATAACTGTGATAGGTAGTGAGGAGTAAAATCACAATTTTACGCCCTTAGAAAGCCTGAAGGCGGTGATGTATTATAAAATGTATTTTGGCGTGTAATTCCACATACAACCATGCCATCTTTGAACAATATATCATTTAGTGACAACTTTGTGCAAAAAAAAAACTCATAAAATTAATAATCCCGAAACTTGTGGCAAAATATAAAATATTCCATGAACACAACATGCCTCTCAGCAAATAGCTTGAAGTGTCTACTTTCCAAAATGGGGTCATTTGTGGGGGTTTTGTGCTATCTTGACATTTCACGGCCTCCGAAACTGTGATAGGTAGTGAGGAAGTGAAATCGCCATTTCTCTTGTCATCCATGGACTGACACAGCGTGTCTTATACACCTTTACACGTGGGTTATGTCCCTGCTTGCAGGAGAAGACCTAGGCAGAATGTGAGATGTTATACATACATTCTAAACAGCCAGAGCTGAACAGCCCCGCCCAGGGGGGCAGTCCCTCCGGACATAACCCTCCCACTGCAGTCAGCAGACCTCAGTTTTTTTCTGCCTAGCAGAAGGAGAAGACGTGGCTCTCTCAGGAGCCAGTCTCCTGACCTATTTTTATTCCTTTGGGAATTTTTTTCCTATTTTATTCTTTTGAGATCTTCTATCAACTGTCGGCTGGGCAACAGGTTGGGTACAAGATATCCTCGTAGTCTTCCCTGTCCGACCATCGAGCGTGCTGATCCTCGCCTTGTGTGCGTGAGACTCAGTTCACGACATGCCCCACGACTCCAGGGGTGGCCGGTGGGCTTTCAGCTCCACGGTCCTCTCAAGATAGAACAGTCCGGCTGTATCTTTCGCGGTGGACCGGGCTGACAGCTACTCAGTACCGCACTGTGATAGTTCTGTCAGAAACACACCAGTGGGTCCCTCAGGGGACGGGTAAGTAGTCTCTCCTGGCTGCAGGTGAGTACATGCTGTGTGTTTCTTGTGTGGGGGATTTTCCCTGTCTCCCCCTGTGTTTTTTAATGTCACTCTCTGTTCACTAGTGCTGGCGCTGTACTGTGTGGGGTGCCTGGGGGTCATACTGTCCTGGGGGGGGCTCATGCTGCTCTGCATTCGCTGGGGCTGTTTTGTTTTTGGATGTGAGGGGCCTGGGCGCCGTTCGGCGCCATGTTTTGTGTGTGTGCTGATTTTTACATTGGCGGCCATCTTGCCGTGGCCCGCCGGAGCACATTGCGGCGGCCATTTTCTTGTAGCCGCACGTTTTTCTGGCACTAGTTTGGCCTCTAGCGCCGCTGGGAATGGCGCGAATCTCCTCACACTCTCTCCTCTCAGCTCACTCACGCTGAGCAGCGCGGCGCAGTGAGACAGAGCAGCGGAACCGAGCGGTCCTGGTCAGGTTGGTGGGTTCCCTGGGCATTCCCCTACTTCAGTCAGCACAGCTTGTGGGTGGTCTCAGAGAGGGACATTATGGAGTCAGAGTCACCAGCTTCCCCTCACATGCCAGAGGCAGCAGCCAGTGCTCCAGCACCTGCGGTCCCTATGGACCAGTTGTCGGCAGTCCTGGAATCATTTCTGACCAGGATGGAAGCTGTGTGTGAGCATAAGGGAGCAAAAAAGCGCCCTCTCCCCACTTTATCTCCACAAGGGGAGTGCTCTGATTCAGATATGGGCCTAGCTATTGCTGCTCAGGACCCTAGCTCTGAATATTTGGATGGTTTTGAACAGGACATTCCTTGTGAGGAAGATCTCCAGTTCTGAGTCAGTAAATGACAGGGCGCTTGTTAGTGAACTCATTGATGCTGTGAGGGACACTCTCAAGCTAAATGCTGCGACCGCAGAACCTCAGGCGGATACAGTCTCCTTTGGTTCTTTTAAGACCAAGCCTTCTAAAAAGGTTTTTCCATATGTACCTTTCTTTGACCAGCTCATTGACCAGGTCTGGGAAAAGCCGCAGAAGACTTTTATGGTCCCGTGGCGTTTGTCTATTAGATACCCCTTTGAAGACGCCCTGCTTAAAAAGTGGGCTTCTCCCCCGGTGGTCCACCCTCCAGTCGCCCGTTTAAACAAGGCCACCACTCTCCCGATGGAGGGGACTCCTGCGTTTAAGGACCCCACTGACAGGAGGTCAGAAGTGGTGAGTAGAGCCATGTTCGCCTTGTTGGGATCCGCCCTACGGCCCGTAGTAGCGGCGACCCTTGTGCCTCAGACACTCACGGAATGGGCAAAAATTTTGCACCAAACTGTGCAGGAGTATAACCTTCCTCCAGACACTATTGCTCTGGCCCACCAGATGGTGCAGGGTCTGATATATGTGTGCGACGCCACGTTGGACGCGGCCCCTTTAATATCCAGGGCCTCTGTCTCGGCGGTGGTATTGTGTCATCTCATCTGGTTGAAATGCTGGTCTGCTGACCTAGCCTCTAAGAAGCTCCTGACGGATCTACCTTTTAAGGGTGGTAGACTTTTTGGTGCTGCTCTGGATGACATCATCAAGGATGTCACGGGAGGTAAAAGCACTCTCCTTCCTCAAACTATCAAGGGTAAGGAGGCCCGACGTAAACCGGGTCCTTCCTTTCCAGCAAAAAAGGTTTTTTTTCGTCCGTCAGAGTCCACGGGTAAGCCATCCCAGACTGACAACAGTGCGGCTGGCGGGCACAAGCGCCCCTGGGTGCGTAAGCCGAACAAGCCGGCTCCCAAGCCCGCCTCCGCGTGAAGTCTTGCCCCCGCCCGTCTCTGGGGTGGGGGGACGACTTCGCAGGTTCACGGATCGGTGGACCTCCCGGATCTCCGACCGGTGGGTGTGCGAGGTGGTCACCTCAGGATACAGAATAGAGTTCCGCTCCTGGCCCCCAGACAGATTCTTTCCCTCAAATCTCCCTCTCCTTCCTGCCCGTTGGGCATCCCTCTTGGGGGCTGTACAGGATTTGATCGGGTCCGGAGTAATTGTGCCGGTTCTGTCCCAGGAGAGGTTTCAGGGGTTCTACTCGAATCTGTTTGTTGTTCCAAAAAAGGACGGGGTTCGGCCAATCCTGGACCTCAAGGCCCTGAATGCCTTCGTGAAGGTGCAAAAATTCCGCATGGAATCCATTCGCACGGTGATCGCTACACTCCATCAAGGGGATTTTCTGGCATCCTTGGACATCAAGGACGCCTACTTGCATGTTCCGATCTGCGCAAGCCACCAGAAGTTTCTGCGCTTTGCGGTCGGCGAAGTCCACTATCAATTTGTGGCTCTTCCCTTCGGCCTAGCCTCGGCACCGAGGGTGTTCACCAAGGTGCTTGCTCCGGTCCTAGCTTTGCTGAGACAGCGAGGCATTGCTATCGTGGGCTATCTGGACAATTTTCTTCTAAGAGCAGACAGTGGCTCAGAATTGGAAGAAAGTGTGACTATCGTCAGTCAGACCCTCAGGGAGTTTGGGTGGCTCCTGAACGTTCAGAAGTCGGTTCTAGTCCCGACTCAGCGTCTGGAGTATCTAGGTCTGATTCTGGACTCCTTGGAGGCAAGAGCCTTCCTACCTCCAGACAAACTACTGACACTTCAGTCTGCAGTACGGGTGCTGACGTCCCGAAAATGGTCGTCAATCTGCTTTTGCATGAGAGTCCTGGGACTCATGGTGGCCTCCTTCGAGGCCGTTCCTTATGCCCAAGCGCACACCAGGGCTTTACAGAAAGAGATCTTGTCCACTTGGGACAAATCCCCGTTGTCCTTGGATCTTCAGATCCAGGTGAGTCACCTGGTCATGGCGTCCCTGACGTGGTGGTTGAGGTCCCCGGCTCTTCGGTCCGGGAAGTCGTTCCTCCCCATCCAATGGACGGTGATCACGACGGACGCCAGCCTGACGGGCTGGGGGGGAGTCTGGGGAGTCCTGTCGGCCCAAGGGCTTTGGACTCCGGACGAAGCCCTCTTACCGATCAATGTGCTGGAGATACGGGCAATCAGACTGTGCCTCTCCTCATGGTCGGAGAAACTACAGGGTCACTCCATCAGGATCCAATCGGACAACGCCACAGCAGTGGCGTATGTCAACCATCAAGGGGGGACTCGGAGCTCAGCTGCGGCTTCCGAGGTCGCCCGCATCCTGAGGTGGGCCGAAAGAAGCGTGCCGGCTCTGTCGGCCGTCTACATTCCGGGCGTAGACAATTGGCAGGCGGACTATCTAAGTCGCCAGACGCTGGACCAGGGAGAGTGGTCCTTGCACCCGGAGGTCTTTCAACTCCTTTGCAGACGGTGGGGCACGCCGGATGTGGACCTGATGGCCTCTCGACTCAATCGCAAGGTGTCGAGGTTTGTGGCCAGATCCAGGGATCCCTGGGCGGATGCCTCGGATGCGTTGGTGGCCCCATGGGGTCAGTATCACCTGATATACGTTTATCCTCCGCTGCAGTTGCTCCCTCACCTGCTCCACAGGGTAGCGACCGAGGGAATTCCGGTGATCCTCATTGCTCCGGATTGGCCTCGGCGTCACTGGTACGCCGATCTGGTACGTCTCGTCGCAGACGTTCCCTGGCGGTTACCAATACGGGGGGACCTTCTGTCTCAAGGTCCTATATTTCATCCTGCTTTACAGTCTCTGGCTTTAACGGCATGGTTATTGAAAGCCAGGTGCTGAGAGACCGAGGTCTCTCGGATTCGGTCATTTCGACCATGTTAAGGGCACGGAAGTCTTCCTCCAGAAAGATCTATCACCGTACTTGGAGAGCTTACATCGCCATGTGCGAAGAGCTGGACTGGCGCCCATGAACGTATTCCGTTCCCAGAATCCTGCATTTTCTGCAGCGTGGCGTGACCCAAAAGCTCGCTTTGAGTACCATTAAGGGTCAGATTTCGGCCTTGGCCATCTTCTTTCAGCGACCGCTGGCGGGTCATCCCTTGGTTAGCACCTTTGTGCAGGGGGTTCGCCATGTGCTCCCCCCTGTCAAGCCTCCTCTCCCCCCGTGGGATCTGAATTTGGTGCTCTCGGTCCTCCAGGAACCTCCCTTTGAAAATATTAGAGATATTCCCCTCTTGACTTTGTCTCAGAAGGTGGCCTTCTTGGTGGCCATTACTTCCATTAGACGAGTGTCTGAATTGGCGGCCTTGTCCTGCAAGTCGCCCTTTTTGGTTATCCATAAGGATAAGGCGGTGTTACGTCCGCGACCTTCTTTTCTGCCAAAGGTGGTCTCGGCCTTCCACTTAAACGAGGACATTGTCCTCCCGTCCTTGTGTCCTCACCCATCGCATCCCAGAGAGTTTGCGCTTCACACTTTGGATGTGGTACGAGCCTTGCGGGTGTACCTGTCAGCTACTGCTTCTATTCGGAAGTCTGACTCACTATTTGTGGCTGTCTCTGGTCCAAAACAGGGCCAAGCGGTTTCGTCTGCCACCATTTCTAGGTGGATCAGACAAACCGTCATTCAGGCTTATGCTCTCAAGGGGCGGGCGCCTCCCTTTCCGGTTACGGCACATTCCACCAGGTCAATTGGTGCTTCCTGGGCTTTCCGACATCAAGCGTCGGTTGCACAAGTGTGCAAGGCGGCGACCTGGTCGTCTGTTCATACCTTTTCTAAGTTTTATAAGGTTGATGTGGCTGCATCTTCGGATGCTTCCTTCGGCCGCAAGGTGTTGCAGGCCGCTGTTTGATGTTGCAACTCCTCCGTTGAGGAGCTCTGCCTTGTTTGGAGTGAAGTTTTTGGTTTTCCATTTATACTGCTCCCATCCCTCTTGACACTGCTTTGGGACATCCCACGTGTAAAGGTGTATAAGACACGCTGTGTCAGTCCATGGATGACAAGAGAAAATAGGATTTTTGTACTCACCGTAAAATCTGTTTCTCTGGCATCCATGGACTGACACAGCACCCACCCTTCTTTCTAAGTTTGTACTGCTTTGTTACGAACTGAGGTCTGCTGACTGCAGTGGGAGGGTTATGTCCGGAGGGACCGCCCCCTGGGAGGGGCTGTTCAGCTCTGGCTGTTTAGAATGTATGTATAACATCTCACATTCTGCCTAGGTCTTCTCCTGCAAGCAGGGACATAACCCACGTGTAAAGGTGTATAAGACACGCTGTGTCAGTCCATGGATGCCAGAGAAACGGATTTTACGGTGAGTACAAAAATCCTATTTTTACGCCCTGAAAGCCTGAAGGGGGTGATTGGTTTTCGGGGTCCTGTACACGACTAGGCTCCCAAAAAGTCTCACACATGTGGTATCCCCATACTCAGGAGAAGCAGCAGAATGTATTTTGGGGTGTAATTTCACATATGCCCATGGCATGTTTGAGCAATATATAATTTAGTAAAAACTTTGTGCAAAAAAAAAAAAAGTTTGTAATTTTCCCAAAACTTGTGGCAAAATATAAAATATTCCATTAATTCAACATGCCTATCAGCAAATAGCTTGGGGTGTCTACTTTCCAAAAAATGGGTCATTTGGGGGGGGGGGTTGAACTGTCCTGGCATTTTATGCACAACATTAGAAGCTTATGTCACACATCACCCACTCTTCTAACCACTTGAAGACAAAGCCCTTTCTGACATTCTTTGTGTACATGTTTTTGCTAGAAATTTACTTTGAACCCCCAAACATTATATATTTTTTTAAAGCAAAGGCCCTACAGATTAAAATGGTGAGTGTTGCAATTTTTTTTATCACACAGTATTTGCGCAGCAATTTTTCAAACGCAATTTTTGGGGAAATTGTTTTTTAATTATTTTAATGCACTAAAACACACTATATTGCCCAAATGTTTGATGAAATAAAAAAGATGATCTTATGCCGAATACATGGATACCAAACACGACATGCTTTAAAATTGCGCACAAATGTGCAGAGGCGACAAACTACATACATTTTTAAAAGCCTTTAAAATCCTTTACAGGTTACCACTTTAGATTTACAGAGGAGGTCTACTGCTAAAACTACTGCCCTCGATCTGACCTTCGCAGTGATACCTCACATGCATGGTGCAATTGCTATTTACATATGACACCATACTGACGCTTGCGTTCGCCTTTGCGCATGAGCATGGGGGGGAAAGGGGTGCTTTTTTTTTCATTATTTATTTTTATTTTTTATTTAATTTTTAAACTGTTCCTCTCATTTTTATTATTTTTAACATTTTTATTGTTATCTCAGGGAATGTAAATATCCCCTATGATAGCAATAGGTAGTGACAGGTACACTTTTTTGAAAAAAATTGGGGTCTATTAGACCCTAGATCTCTCCTCTGCCCTCAAAGCATCTGATCACACTAAGATCTGTGTGATAAAATGCTTTCCCAATGGCGCTGTTTATATCCGGCAAAACCTAAGTCATGAAATGCTCGTAGCTTCCGGTTTCTTAGGCCATAGAGATGATTTGAGCCATTCTGGTCTCTGATCAGCTCTATGGTCAGCTGGTGGAACCACCGACTGCATTCTCTGGTTCCCTGTTGGGACAGGAGAGCCTGAGAAAACCATGGAAGATGGTGGGAGAGGGGGACGTTCCCTCCCACTGATAGTAAAAGCAGTCTAGAGGCTAATTAGCCGCTAGGATTGCTTTTACATGAAAGCCTACCGCTGGCTGAAAAGAATGATACCAAGATGATATCTAAACCTACAGGCATCATTCTGGTATAACCACTCAAAGTCCAGCAACATTCCAGTACGTTGCTGGTCCTTGTTGGGCATATATTGTAATGTTCTTTTTTCCATGCAGCCTGTTGGCTGAAAAAAAAAAGAGATTGATCGGTGGGTATGCCCACCATTAGAATATCGCTGTTCATCCATCCACTTCTAATGATGGACATACATGGTATGGTGGTGATTTTTGTATTGTGAGAGAAAATGCTGTTGCTGTCAAGATAAATAAATCAGTGCTGCAGCTGAATCGCATACCTGAAAAGCAAACAATGGTAACGATAAAACATTAACTCAATAAAACATCTTGATTTTTTAATGCAATCTGTGCCTAAAAAATGAATGCCGAAGCATGGGGGCAATCCGCATCACAGCTGCGGGAAGCAGGCGGAGACATGCAGCCAACTGGAACGATGACACAACCCAGGATGCGCCGAAGCAGACCTGGAGAGTAGCAACCAAAGAAACTGCTGTTCATGGATCTAAAAAATGAAAAAATAAAATGAGAATATGTATAAAGGAGGGTATTTGCTAATAGAACAAAGGACAAAAAATTATTAAAATGTAAAGTCACAGGGCCATTAAAGGCCAAGTATTTTTTTTTAGATAATATTGCAATGAACTACTGCTGTGTGCTTCCATCCCTGATTATTTAGGTAAAATAAGAAATAAGAAAGGAGTTTTTTGGGACTTTAAAGGAGGCAGGAACCAAAGGGGTAACTGCCTCCATCCCTTTTATAATTTGTTTAAAAAGGGGAGAGCAAGAAATGTGACTTTAAATGTATAGTATGTATAGCCTGTTGCCCTGTCACAGACCTTTTTGATCTTGACCCCATATCTGGCACGCTTGCTGGGAAGATACTGTTTGAATGACAAGTGGCCAGAAAACTTATTCAGGGACTCATCAATGCATCGGGAGTAAACAAGGCTGCAAACTGCTGGTTAAAGTGGTTTACGAGGGGTCGAATTTTGTAGAGCCGATCGTAATCAGGGTCACCCAAGGACGACAGAGTTAATTGTCATTGAAATGCATGAACCGCAAGATCTGCTCGTATCGTGTCCTGGTCATGGAGGCAGAGAACACGGGCATATGGTGAATTGGGTCAGTGGATCAATATGACCGCAACTCACTTTTTTTAGTTAGGCCCAGAAAGGGGGGATAGGCCCAGAAATGTCTTAAATTTAGAGACCATAATAGGTCTCCAATCTCTGGCAACGGTCAACTGGGGATTAGCGGCGATGACTTGACAGCATGAAAAATTGCTTTGGTCCACAATAGATCTATAGAGATCTTCCGTGAAAAACAGTGAAATAAAAATCAAGTGACATAAAATCAACTTTTTCTACCTGAATTCGGGGTTGACCAGTGAATGGAAGAGTACGGGTGCTGCAGAAGTGCAGAAGTGGTGGGCTCCCAATTCGGATTGGCAAATGCAGCAGGAAGGGCACTATGGGCAGGCCTGTCTTTGTCTTCTTGGTGGCTGCGGGACACTAGTTGTGCTAGCCACCTCACCAGCTTGAACTGCACTTATGGGACTTGCCACATCACCAAGTGTTACTGCAGTGCTGGATGTACGACCAGGATGTACTAGGCCGCTGGTGCTTGCCAGTTCACCAGAAGGATGAGCGGCACTAGTACTCTCCCTCTGCTCCATACGAGAGCCCTGCGGTTCTTGCACCTCAACAACAGCAGAAGAACGGGGTCGGGTACGCCTGACCTTAGCAGGGACCACTACTCTGTCGTCAGGGTGCCGCTGCAGGTTCGTAATCTGAGCCTGAATCTGACAGATGAGTGAGTTCCTCTTCACTCTCATCTGTCATGCTCAGAAACATGTAGGCCTCTTCACTATTGTGCCTTCAATTGGACATTTTGGTCTATTAATTTACTGGTACAACTAATGAGACTCACAGGAAAAAAGAGCACCTGACTGTCAGCGACTGCTTCAAACACTACCAAAAAAACTGTGAGCGTTCGCAGAGATCAGGTCTGACTCTGCGAATGCTGCAGTTATATGTTTTCTGTTTTGTAAGTGACAGTGATCGATTAATACTGCACTTGGGTGGACTGGGCTGGGCGGAGGGGCTAAATGCAGGTGCTAGCAGGTATCTGGGCTGATTCTACTAACGCTGCATTTTTGGGAACCCTAAACTACTGGGGACGCTAATATAGTTCTGATAAGATCAAAGATATCGATCCATTCAGACACTATACTACTAAGGGAGGTGTATGGTGCGTGCGTGGGTGTTAGCGCTACTGACACTAATCTGATGCTGCCTGGGGCGACGCAGACCCTAACTGACGCTAAAACCTAACTGTTATCAGGGGGTTAAACCTTTATTTAGGTAATATACGGCGGGTGCCCTGACACTATAAAAAATAACTAACTAACCAGCGTCACCCGTGACACTTATATGGTGATAACTGGTGACATGGGGTGATCTTTATTAGGGGAGTTTAGGGGGGTCCCTAGCAGGGTTGCCAACTTTCAGTAAATTTACAAACAGTTTGTAAAATCCATAATTGTTGCATCTGGTAATGAATGTCAGTTACGGACATGCAGCCTACATGTCCGTCATAGACAATCAAGGACAGATGCAAAAAGTACAGATTTTACAAATTGTTTGTAAATTTACTGAAAGTTGGCAACCCTGGTCCCTAGATCTACCTAGGACTACTAATTATCCTAATGCTGATTAGTGTCACAAATGACACCAGTACAGTGATCAAAGAAAAATATGAACACTGCACTGGGTGACACAGTGACAAGGAATGAAGGGGTTAACTAGAGGGGGGGCGATCGGGGGGTGAAATGCGTGCCTATGTACTGTGTCAGTGTAGTGTTGGTGCAACTCACGTTTGGATGTCCTCTCTCCTCTCTCTGGAACGGAAAATAATTCTAGAGAGGGAGATGACATCACTTCCCCTGCCTGTGTTTACACTTACAGGCAGGGGAAGTATTTCATTCATCAGAACCGATCAGCAGGTCCAGGCCAGAAATCATTGGCCTGGGCCTGGAGACCGATCGGTTCTGAAACAAATCCGATCGTCGCAGTAAAGTAACGTTGTTTCGCCCACCCAAGCCATTCTGCCGCAGTAAAACTTTGGCGGCTGATCAGGAACCGAAGGGGTAAAACCTGCCGGGGCTGAAGTGGTTAAAGAAACAGGATCTTTTTTTTTTTTTTTTTAGGGTAACAAACGCTTTAATTTTTTACAAAAAATAAGTATTTTCAAGTATAATGTAAGGAATTTTTTATTTTTTTTAATTCAAATTGAGTTTTAACATAACTTACAGTATGCTGATCATTTTTGAAGGGAAATCTTAGGAATATGCTGACTTCAACTAAATAAAGCTCATTAAACTCTACATCCCCCTTTATATGTTATGTTTCGCAAAAAAAGAAAACTTTCATATATTTGGATTTTCAACTTTCACATTTAAGCTAAATCTCTAATATTCAGCTACAAAACAGATCTGAAATGTAAGCATACAAGAGCCAAGAAGAGTGATATGCTCTTGATGTGAAAATGATGCTGCAGTTTATTATCAGAGAGCCACAGGCAATATAATGCATACAGATCCACTTTCTCTAATGAAGCATACATTATTTTCAGTGAGCCGGATAATATCAGTTTTTTTCAGCAGGGCGAAAGAGTCAATGAGCACAAAAACATATGCTTTAGTTTAATTTATTCCGTGATTCTTATTCCAGCCATTTCAGTTCTGATTTGTTTTAAAATACAGTAGTATTCAGAAGTAAACAAGTAACTTTTTAAAGGAATATATAGCTGGTTTTCAGTGTGTCATGAAAATCCGTAAACATCTTGTAGCTATTTAGGTGAACATGACCAGGAGTTGTGAAGAGAAACCTGACAACCATTGGCCAGGCATTGACCTGAAAAGAGAGACCAGACTGCTGCTGAGGACATGAACTATACCAGTGTTTCTCAACTCCAGTCCTCAAGGCGCACCAACAGGTCATGTTTTCAGGATTTCCATTATTTTGTACAGGTGATTTGATCAGTTTCACTGCCTTAGTAATTACCACAGCCGTTTCTTCTGAGGGAAATCCTGAAAACATGACCTATTGGGGCGCCTTGAGGACTGGAGTTGAGAAACACTGAACTATACACACAACATATCAGTAAGCCCTCTTCACACTCACATACATACTGCTTTGTCTCTTACAGTATTATGAATAAAGTTGGTGCTGTATCATTTCTATGAGGCTAAGTTTCTTGGTGAACAAGTTGTAACAGGCTTCCTGACGTGTCATCTTACATGTGAAAAAGCTGCTTTTCCTGCCCAATGTGACCTGATAAAGCAGTCTGCTGGAATTTTTTTTAGGTCACCATGGCAGGCAGGGCTTGCATTTGGCAACGGTGCAAAGGAATTAGATGACAACTGTTTTTCTGCTTTACTAGACAGCAATGGAAAATGATAATAACAATAAACCTTCAAATGGGTTTCAAAGGCAGGGCACTTAACGGAATACTGCCATTATTAGTGTTGAGCGAACCCGAACTGTAAAGTTCGGGTCCGTACCAAACTTTAGCTTTTTCCCGAACCCGGACTTTGCGCAAAAGTCCGGGTTCGTGTTCGGGTTCGGCAATCTAATTACGCAGTTAGAAATGCTTCAGGGGCCAGCCAATCACCTTTTGATTAGCTGGTGTGCCCTTAGAAGCCATCATAGCCAACCCTACTAATGGCATGGCTGTGATTGGTCAGTGCAACATGTGACCCAGCTTCTATATAAGCTAGAGGCACACAGCACACACGTCACTCTGCTTCAGAATAGATAGGGAGAGGATCTTGTCTGCTGCTGCTGCTTTTAGGGAGAGATTGAAAAATACATGAGTTAGTCCTGATTCTGGAATCTGAGGGAAAAGATAGAGAGACAGTGTAGTGTAGGGCCAGGTTCCTGTTGGTGCTTTCAGGGAGAGAGATATATTATATAGGAATAGGAGTCCAGATTCAGAGATATAACGCAGTGGTCTGCATAGGTTTACCTGTTTGTGTTGCAGTGCAGTCTTTTTACACTGCTATGAGCCCAGTGTCAGAGAAAATCTACCTTTTATCTGCAAGCTCAGTGCACCAGCACTGCATATATTACGTTGAGAGATACACCGTTTCCATACTGTTGGTGTATTCTGCTTTTGGAAAAAGATCCATTTAGGACAAAAAAAAGGCACTTTATTGTGCTCTTTTCCAAAAGACCCATTAAGGGCAAAAAAATGTAAAAATTTCCATTTTATTTTGCTCGTGCAAAAAAAGACCCGTTTAGGGCAAAAAAAAAATTTGCACTTTAATGTACGCTTGCAAAAAGACCCATTTAGGGCCACAAAAAATATTTTGCAGTGTGTTATACATATGTGGAGGCGTGTGAAATAAACCAATTCTATATATTTGTCTTCTACTGTGCTATACTAAAAAAACAACATTTTTTTTGAATAGCATTTTTTGTAGTTCTGTAGCTGTGCGATTCAGCGGTTACGTACTGTGGGTGTGTTGTGGTCTTCCAAAAAACGCCATTTAGGGCCACAAAAAATATTTTGCAGTGTGTTATACATATGTGGAGGTGTGTGAAATAAACAATTTATATATAGATTTCTTCTACTGTGCTATAATAAAAAAACAAAATTTTTTTGGAATAGCATTTTCTGCAGTTCTGTAGCTGTGCGATTCAGCGGTTACGTACTGTGGGTGTGTTGTGGTCTTCCAAAAAACGCCATTTAGGGCCACAAAAAATATTTTGCAGTGTGTTATACATATGTGGAGGTGTGTGAAATAAACAATTTATAAATAGTTTTCTTCTACTGTGCTATACTAAAAAAACAACATTTTTTTTGAATAGCATTTTCTGCAGTTCTGTAGCTGTGCGATTCAGCGGTTACGTACTGTGGGTGTGTTGTGGTCTTCCAAAAAACGCCATTTAGGGCCACAAAAAATATTTTGCAGTGTGTTATACATATGTGGAGGTGTGTGAAATAAACAATTTATATATAGTTTTCTTCTACTGTGCTATACTAAAAAAACAACATTTTTTTTTTAATAGCATTTTCCGCAGTTCTGTAGCTGTGCGATTCAGCGGTTACGTACTGTGGGTGTGTTCTGCTCTTCCAAAAACACCCATTTAGGGCAAGATACTAAATTTGGAAAATATGAGGAGAAGGTCAAAGGGACGTGGTGGCCCCGGTCGTGGTGCTGCTGGTGGAGCTCCTGTTGCAGGGAGAGGACGTGGTGGATCTGTGCCAGATACACGCACAAGTGAAACACCTTCCTCAGGTGCAAGTAGGCGACCGAGCCTGCGGCGGTATTTTGTCGCGCCTAATGAGGCTGTACGAATGTTTAGGCCAGGACAAGTACAGGCGATAGTAGATTGGGTTGCTGACAGTGCCTCGGGTTCCTTCACATTGTCTCCCACCCACTCTTCTGATGAAAGATCAGAGCTGGCACCTGAAACCCATGTCCATCAGTCTTTCACCTCACCCCCTTGCAAATCAGCCAAGCAGTCTGAGCCCCAAATCATGCAGCAGTCTCTTCTGCTTTTCGATGACTCTGTTAGCAGGGTTTCCCAGGGCCATCCACCTAGCCCTGCCCCAGAAGAGGAAGAGATTGAGTGCACCGATGCCCAACCACTTATGTTTCATGATGAGTACATGGGAGGACCATCGCAGCACGTCTCGGATGATGACAAAACACAGGTGCCAACTGCTGCTGCTTTCGCAATTGTGCAGACAGACAAGGAGGGCAGGGGTGAAGACTGGGTGGAAGATGATGTGGAGGACGATGAGGTCCTCGACCCCACATGGAATCAACGTTATGCAGGTGACCAGTGTAGTTTGGAGGAAGAGGCGGTGGTCGCACAGAGCCACCAGCACAGCAGAAGAGGGAGCAGGGTGCAAAAGCGGAGCGTCCGTCCCCTAGACAGTATGTCTGCTACTGCCCAACGCAGCAAGGGACCGAGCACACCAAAGCCAGGTCCAAGGAGTTCCCTAGCGTGGCAGTTCTTCACACAATGTGCTGATGACAAGACACGAGTGGTTTGCACGCTGTGCAATCAGAGCCTGAAGCGAGGCATAAACGTTCTCAACCTGAGCACAACCTGCATGACCAGGCATCTAAGTGCAAAGCACGAGCTGCAGTGGAATAGACACCTCAAAAACCAAGAAAGGTCTCTGGCTCCTCCTGCTTCCTCTTCTGCTGCAGTCTCGGCCTCTTCATCCACCTCTGTAGTGACAGTGGCACCTGCCACCCCGCAAACAGAGGATCTGCCAGCAACACTACCACCTGGGTCACCAACCATCTCCACGATGTCCCATGGAAGCGTTCAGCTCTCTATCTCCCAAACATTGGATCGGAAGAGGAAGTACCCCCTAGCCACCCGCGATCCCTGGCCCTGAATGCCAGCATTTCAAAACTCCTGGCCTTTGAAATGCTGTCATTCCGTCTGGTGGAGACGCAGAGTTTTAAAAGCCTGATGGCATTGGCTGTCCCACAGTACGTCGTGCCCAGCCGCCACTACTTTTCCAGGCGAGCCATCCCTTCCCTGCACTACCAAGTGGGGGACAAAATCAGGTGTGCACTGCGCAACGCCATCTGTGGCAAGGTCCACCTAACTACGGATGCGTGGACCAGTAAGCACGGTCAGGGACGTTATATCTCCCTAACAGCACACTGGGGAAATGCAGTGGCGGCTGGGCCTGAGGCAGATAGCAGTTTGGCGCATGTCCTTCCACCACCGAGGATTGCAGGGCGCTTCAGTTTGCCTCCTGTTGCTAACTCCTCCTACTCCGCTTCTTCATCCTCTACCGCCTCCTCATCCGGTCAGCGTAACACCTTCACCACCAACTTCAGCACAGCCAGGGGTAAACGACAGCAGGCAGTTTTGAAACTTTCCTGTTTGGGGGAAAAACCCCACACCGCGCAGGAGTTGTGGAGGGACATGGAACAACAGACCAATGAGTGGTTGCTGTCAGTGAGCCTCAAGCCCGGCCTGGTGGTGTGCGATAATGGGCGAAATCTCGTAGCAGCTCTGGGCCTAGCCAGGTTGACGCACATCCCTTGCCTGGCGCATGTGCTGAACTTGGTGGTCCAGAGGTTCCTTAAAAATTACCCCAATATGCCAGAGCTGCTGCAGAAAGTGCGGGCTGTGTGTGCGCACTTTCGGCGTTCTCACCCTGCTGCTGCTCGCCTGTCAGCGCTGCAGCGTAACTTCGGCCTTCCCGCTCACCGCCTCATATGTGACGTGCCCACAAGGTGGAACTCCACCTTGCACATTCTGGCCAGACTGTGCGAGCAGCAGCAGGCGATAGTGGAGTTTCAGCTGCAGCAATCACGCGTGAGTCGCTCTACGGAAAAGCACCACTTCACCACCAATAACTGGGCCTCCATGCGAGACCTGTGTGCCTTGTTGCACTGTTTCGAGTACTCCACCAACATGTCCAGTGCCAATGACGCCGTTCTCAGCGTTACTATCCCAGTTCTATGCCTCCTTGAAAAAACGCTTCGGGCGATGATGGAAGAGGATGTGGCACAGGAGGTTGAGGAGGAGGAGGAGGAAGCGGGATAATTTCAAAGGCTTTCAGGGCAGTCTTTCACAAGTGGCTACGAGGGTGGGTTCCTGCACCAACAAACGCCAGGTACACAATTGTCCGGCAGAAAGGGCACAGTTCTGGAGGATGACGAGGTGGAGGAGGAGATGGAGGAGGAGGAGGAGCCATTTTCACAGCAGGGTGGCACCCAGACCAGCTCGTGGCCATCACTGGTGCGTGGCTGGGGGGATACAGAGGACACAGACGATACACCTCCCACAGAGGACAGCTTTTCTTTGCCTCTGGGCAGCCTGGCACACATGAGCGATTACATGCTGCAGTGTTTCCGCAATGACCGCCGAGTTGCCCACATTTTAACTGGTGCTGATTACTGGGTGGCCACCCTGCTGGATCCCCGTTACAAGGACAACGTACCGTCCTTAAGTCCCTCACTGGAGCGGGATCGTAAGATGCACGAGTACAAGCGCACGCTGGTAGACGCGCTGCTGGTGGCATTCCCACCTGACAGCGGGCGTACGGTGGAAGCACAAGGCGAAGGCAGAGGAGGAGGAAGAAGTCGCCAACGCAGCCGGGGCACCGGCAGCACCTCAGAAGGCAGGGTTAGCATGGCTGAAATGTGGAAAAGCTTTGTCAGCACGCCACAACAACCAGCGCCACCAGCTGAGATGGAACGTCTTAGCAGGAGGCAGCATTTCACCAACATGGTTGAGCAGTATGTGTCCACAGGCCTACACGTACTGGATGACGGGTCTGCCCCCTTTAACTTCTGGGTCTCCAAATTGGGCACATGGCCTGAGCTTGCCCTTTATGCCTTGGAGGTGCTGGCCTGCCCTGCAGCCAGTGTATTATCTGAACATGTATTTAGCACGGCAGGGGGCGTTATCACTGTCCAGAGCCAATGTGGACAAGCTCACGTTCATTAAAATGAACCAGGCATGGATCCCACAGGACTTGTTCGTACCTTCTGCAGAATAGACATGTATACCGGTGTTGTGACAAAAACTGTCCGGCCATCGGATTGTGTCCGGCCCGTACTGCGAAGGCGCAGCGCTTGCGCAGTACAGAGGACAAGGAGATTCACAAAATCTCCGAAGATGAATGGTGCCTGCGCCATGAGTGCAGGTTCAAGCCCCAACATCCAAGTGGACATACGGTAGCACATAGTAACAGGGCCCCTCACGGGCTCGCTTCGATCGCCACGCTTCGGGCACGGCCTCACTTGGCTCGGCTTGAACCACGGATGGTGTGGCCTTCACCTGAACTCACCACGCAGGTGCCGTTCATCTTGGGAGATTTTTGAAATCCTCTTGTCCTACATACTGAGCAAGCGCAGTACAGGGTGGACACTATTCGACGGGGGACAGAATTCGACACATCACTGGCCTTACCCAGCCATTGTTGTATTTTTGAACCAGTGTTGGCTACCTCGTCCTCCTCCACCGCCGCTTCCACCTACACAGCCACATCCACCGCCACCTCAACCTCCTACTCCATATGGACCTCGTCCTCCTAGGTCAAGATTATAATTTTGATTTTATTTTTTTGTAGCGCACAGATCCTTTCCCCCTTACCTGCCTTTATCTTGTTGGCTCCTCGCAGGAGGGAGAAAGGCACACCGCACTACCAGCTCGTACCCTCCTATATAAAGAGGTTGAGCGGTGTACTTGACGGGCCGTGTCCACAGCCGGAGTCAAAACTCCTCCAGAGGATGATTCTCACCTCTACTGTAGGTAGAGGCAAGTCCTTTAATTCCCAGTAAAGTCAATGTCCACACCAGCTGAAATTACAACTCTTATGCTCTCATGGCAAAATAAACTCTACTCGGATAGAAAAGGTTAGAGCAAAGAAACAGGACAGCTTAAGGTGTGGAGGAGGTCCAGGCACAAACATAGCACATTCACTTCACTGCTTAGGTTTCTCAAACAGTTTTAGGTGCACGGTCTCTGCCACAGACCTTGAGGTTGGTCTCTGCCACAGACCGGGTGTACAAGGCCCCTGCCACGGACCTGGAGAACTTTGGTCTCTGCCACAGACCAGGGTGTATAAGGCCCCTGCCACGGGCCGGGTGAATAAGGCCTCTGATACAGTCAAGATGACCTTGAGCTTCTCCTTCTACGAACCTAGCCCATATCAAGGGGAAGACATCTCTCCAGGGAGTCAACAGACCCTTCCTTCACCGTGACTCCCGCATCGGTCCATCAGAATGATCCTCCCTTCCCTGGAACATGGTCCCCTACACGAGGCGGCACCCTAAGACTCCTCGACCCTTAGCGGACTCCAGACGAAGGCTCTGGACTCCAGGCTTTACTCCCGCACCTAGACCTCCATACCCAGGGCAGCAGGAACTCCAGGATAGTACCTCACCCCGGGCTAAATGTACCCGAGATGGAACAGGAACACATGCACCCAGGCCGAAGGCACCTGGGCGTGGACCCCACTGGACATCAGCCCCCAGGCCAAAGGTCTGCCCCTTTTATATGCTCTCCCGGCATGCACAGCAGGTTCTCCGCCCCGCTGTACTACTGCCAAGAGGGGACACAAAAGGCACAGCACTGTATCGGCGGTTCAACCCTAGCCTACCATGGCAGCGCCACCTGTAGGCCGCAGGGAACTGCACACCAATACTGTCCCCCGAGGACAAAATGGTCCATGAATCCTACAGAATTAGGGTGTTTGAGCCTATTTACCACTCAAACACTTCCCTTAAATTTAGCACCCTGCTACATTTTTATTTCAAAGTATTTTATTTTCCCACTAGCTTATCCATTAAATTGAATAATTTATTCCAGAAAGGGCGTATTCTGGGGCATTCCCACCATATGTGTGGCATCGTGCCGTTGAGTTTCTGAGGTTCTTAATGACTTCCCGTACCTCTTCTGCTGAAAAGGGGGCCTCCAGCATATTTTTTTATTTTTTTATATTTTTTATGTTATTTTAAGTTATTTCCCTATCCACATATGTTTGCAGAGCACTTGCCATGCTCTTAACAACATTTTGCTGCCATTTGCAGCCCTCTAGCCCTTTCCATTACTTTTTTAGAGCCTTTTTTGTCCTTAGAAGTCCGCGTCCCCATTGACTTCACTGGGGTTCGGGTTCAGGTTCGGGTTAAAGTTCGGTCCCGAACCCGAACTTTTTTCCGAAGTTCAGCCAAACCCGTCGAACCCGAACATCCAGGTGTCCGCTCAACTCTAGCCATTATGCATTGCTCTAATGTGCTGACTTCCAGAGGCTGGATGAGGAAGGTATCTTAGCTTCACTCATTACTTCACCGGTGTCCAGGGATGTGCCTGAGCAGTATTTTTACAGTGAAGCAGTAAATGGAAGTTTTGGGACTTTGAGTGAGACTGTAGACATGGTGTTGGTAAAAAAGGTACATGTTTATTCAAAATAAACCTATGACACATCTCCAAACAGAAATCACATGGAAGGAAAAACATTCTGGTTGATGCGATTCCCTAGAGTTACACAAACATAAGTATGGGTATGCACAATATAAACAACAAGGTACATCAGTGTGTGACCAGGTGCCACATAGTGATCCGTATGGAAAATGGAATACATTCAGTGAATTACATATGTACAGATATCACATGACAACAAGCGCTAAAAACATGAAAAAGATTTGGCATATAAAACCAGTAAAAGCATAAGTAAATGATTATGTTGTCAACTGAGTTGATGCGTTTTCTGAGGCCCGACGCGTTTCGTGTATAAGTTACACTCTTCAGGGGCTAGTGCTCAGGACATATGGAATCTGGTACAATGGGTATGGTGCATATGGACCCCTGACCAAAGATAGGTACATCATGGGAGCTGAGGTGATATATAGCCGCAGGCGGGGTGTACTGTCGCAGCCCTCCCAAGGACACCAGAACATGCAGTGTTGATGTTTATAATAAAAATTTAACCAAAGATGGCTGCCAAAGGCAATCTGATGCTCAAATCCCAGGAGTCCCAAAAATGCAGGGACCGATCCATGAACCATGGTGCTGTATGGCGTCTCAGGATAATTTACAGTGAAGAAGGAGTGCTTTTCGCCCTGTCAAGGAGCAATACAGTGGGATCCAGAAGCTGCCTTAACTATCTCTAAACAGCAATAACCTATCGCTGCTCTAAACCTAACTGTCCCTGGAAAGACAGGTTCCTCTTCCTACTCACTTCTACACTGCGGGCATGCCCATTGGCATTATCTTGGGATACATTTACGTCCTCTGAGTCCAAAATGGTAACCTAAATCTCAGGAGAACTTTTATCCAATCAGGACAGAGGGTTCCCCTGAGATGGGATGTACACAGCTAGATAGCGCTGTCCAATATGAAACATGAGGCAGTGTACAGAGAGACAAACACCAGCAGCCATTTAAAGCCAAAGGCTGGCACATGGCAGCAGACCGCTTCTTGATTTAGCCTCTGAAGCAGCCAGGAGAGTCCGGTGAAACCGGTCAGGCAATCTTTCGTGACCACCTCTGATGTTGTGACCACAACAGTATCACCATGAGGATTTGAATGGCATAACCTGTAATGACTGAGCACTGAGTTTGATGAAATACCCTAGGACCAGATAAGTACCTGTTCATACTTTATTTCAAAGGAACATTGATTGTGTAACAACTTACTTAGTCCAGATTATGCACTCCACAAGGACTCCATAGGAATCCCATTGATAGCCCAGTGCTTAAAAGACTGTGAATCTACTTTTAGTGCGAGGGAGGGAGTCTAGGATACAGAGTGATCCCACTATTGAATACATGAATATATGAAAGACACTTTACGCTCACATCTTGTTCCTGACACCTCCTCTTAACCACTATTATCAGCTTCTGAATATATTCAATCCAGTGTTTGATTGCTTTCACCATTGGCCATCGGTCTGTGTTCATTTGAAGTTGAGATTTTGGTGCTATATCCCTGCTCTCTGTGGATCATCTTTAATTCCTTACCTGACAGGACAATTTTGCCATTTACCAGGGTGTATAATTCCATCTATGTTTTTTCTTCCAATTAGTTTAGTGCTTATATATAGAGGACATTATATATAATGCATTTGTTTTGTCAAGTATGGAGGTGGTTGAGCTAAATTCAGGTTTTTATTCTTGAGTTTCACACGTTCCCCTGAGATGGCCACCAAGAGTCCTGTCCAGGGGACACACCAATCTTCCCTAGTGCTGCTTTATAATCTGGTGCTCTGGTGAGTAGATTTAGTGAGACCGGTGACGGAATCACCTTTGGTTGCTGCACTGCGGTGGACTCATACTGTTTTTTGGACACCATACACAATTGAAAAATTGGGGACTTTACCTTGAGTTATTTTTCAACCTTTTTATTATATATTTTTGTATTTAAAAAAAAAAAAATTTAATGCTTCAGTTTTTGAAGATGCCATAATTGGACTATAGCACTTTAGATACATTTTATGGATGTTTTCATTCACTTGGCATTTACAGGTAAAACTCGAAAAATTTGAATATCGTGCAAAAGTTCATTTATTTCACTAATGCAACTTAAAAGGTGAAACTAATATATGAGATAGACTCATTACATGCAAAGCAAGATAGTTCAAGTTATGATTTGTTATAATTGTGATGATTATGGCTTATAGCTCATGAAAACCTCAAATCCACAATCTCAGAAAATTAGAATACTGTGAAAAGGTGCAATATTCTAGGCTCAAAGTGTCCCACTCTATTCAGCTAATTAAGCCATAACACCTGGGTTCCTGAGCCTTTAAATGGTCTCTCAGTCTGGTTCAGTAGGAATCACAATCATGGGAAAGACTGCTGACCTGACAGGTGTGCAGAAAACCATCATTGACACCGTCCATAAGGAGGGAAAGCCTCAAAAGGTAATTGCAAAAGAAGTTGGATGTTCCCAAAGTACTGTATCAAAGCACATTAACAGAAAGTTATGTGGAAAGAAAAGTGTGGAAGAAAAAGGTAAATTAGTAAGAGTAACTGAAAGAAAAGAATCATTCACTACCAGGAAAAAAAAACCAGTATATAGCAGTGGCGTAACTAGAACCTTCAGGACCCCAGTGCAAAAAAACATGAGGAGCCCACTGAAAATCAATCTGTTAAAAAAGAACACATCTTTTTTAGGTATATCGGTAACAGAAAGAAGAGATACTATGGCTATATTTGGTTGATGGCATTCGTTTTCTTTAACTCACCCCTTACATTTAGCATCTGAGACTGGACCTGTCATTTGCAGTTATTGCAGTGACGGGATCAGACATTCAAATTGGTCAGCTGTTATTTTTCTTTTGGTAATTTGTGCCGTCGTGTGTTGTGATTGATGAAGATCTGCATTGCTGGACTATGTAATTAAGGATGGGTTTACATTGTGGGACAATTTTTTTGTTTTTTAAACAAAGCGTGGTGTGTTAATATACTATTTAATTTTTTTTCTTGTAAATGAGTAGGAGTACTATGCACCCTTACTTATTCATGCAGGAGGTGAAGCAGGTATCTGGGGCCCCCTTATTTTTAAAGAGGACTTCCATGTTTCAATAAGCTCCCCACTCAAAGACCCCCACAATCAATGGGCTGGGGTGGGCCAGGTCCTCCCTGGAAAGGTAACCACCCCCCCTCCCTCCCATGTTGAGGGCACATATCCTGGTATAGTTCAGCAGGGGGCTGCATGCTCATTCCCCCTTCTCCTGGCCTGGCAGGTTGCATGCTGGAATAAAGGCATTTTCTTGTTTTTTTGTGTGGGGTTCCCCCTTAAACACTATACCAAGGATTTTGTATGTATTTTTAGGAGAAACCCATATCATTTTTTGTGTAGGGTCCCTCAATAACCTTCACAGCTGCTTTCTATACAAAACTCCATACTAGGTCTTGTTCTATGTAGTCTGTTTGTTAGTGACATAACTGAAAGATTGGGAGGTAAGGTATGCCTCTTTGCTTATGACACAAAGGTGTGTACTGGGTCGGATATTCCTGGAGGTGGTTGTAACATTGGAACATGATTTGGCTTTGCTAGAAGATTAGCCAAACAGTGGAAACTGCAGTTCAACATTTATAACTGCAAAAAAAAATGTGTGGGGAAAGCAAATAGAATTATGGGGTGCATCACTGAGGGGATCACTAGTAGGTGGAAGGAGGTCCTGATTGCCCTATATACTGTATATATACTGTACCTTATTTAGTTAGACCTCATTTCTAATATTCTGTTCATATTTTGAGACCTCTTTTTAAAAAAAGCTATTAATGAGATAGAATAAATCCAAAAATGTGTAACAAAAGGTCTAAGACATAAAACATATCAACCACCCTAATACCAGCATGCTATATGTATGCAAGTTGCAATGAAATCAGAAACAAAGTAGTGCAGGGTTCCTTTCTTAAAAAAGGTTATTTTTTAAAGTCGCTGTAACATGAGTTGGGGCGTTTTGAACAGTTCCATTGCCGGCAATGGGGTGCGACTTGACATGTGATATGGAACTGTCAAATTGCATGACAAATTGCACCAGCCAGTGTGAACCAGGACTAATCAAAGCGGAGTTCCACGAAAAGTGGAACTTCCGATTATCTGATTCTTCCCCTCCCCTCCAGTGCCACATTTGGCACCTTTCAGGGGGGAGCAGGTACCTGTTTTTTACAGGTACCCTGTTCCCACTTCCGGAAGACCGGGCCGTGGCGAATTACGTCAGCAGCTCGGTCCCCCTCCTTCTCCCTCCCCTTCTGCCAGGCCAGTGAGAGAGTGCAGCGCACTTCACGCATGTATGTGCATGCTGCTGACTTTGAATTTTTAAAGGGGCGGATGGAACTCTGCTTTAACTGCTTGCCAACCGCGGCACGCAGATATACGTCTGCAGCATGGCACGGGCAGGCAAAAGGACGTATATATACGTCCCCTTTAAGAAGCAGCATTGTGGACGCGCGAGCTCCGTGACTCTGACCGCGGGTCCCGCGGACTCGATGAGGAATAATGGGGAAATGCTATTGTAAACAAGCATTTCCCCGCTCTGCCTAGTGACAGGACAGTGATCACAGCTTCCTGTAATCGGAAGCGGTGTCACTGTTGTGTCACACACAGCCCATCCCCCCTACAGTTAGAAGCACTCCCTAGGGCACACTTAACCTCTTCAGCGCCACCTAGTTGTTAACCCTTTCACTGCCAGTGTAATTTTCACAGTAATCAGTGCATTTTTATAGCACTGATCGCTGTAAAAATGACAATGGTCCCAAAAATGTGTCAAAAGTGTCCGATGTGTCCGTCATAAAGTCACAGTCACGATAAAAATCACAGATCGCCGCCATTACTAGTAAAAAAAAATTACAATAAAAATGCCATAATTCTATCCCCTATTTTGTAGACGCTATAACTTTTGCGCAAACCAATCAATATACGCTTATTGCGATTTTTTTTACCAAAGATATGTAGAAGAATACACCTAAACTGAGGAAAAAAATGTTTTATATATTTTTTGGGGATATTTATTATAGCAAAAAGTTCAAAATATTGCATTTTTTTTTTCAAAATTGTCGCGCTCTTTTCGTTTATAGCGAAAAAATAAAAACCACAGAGCTCATCAAATACCACCAAAAGAAAGCTCTATTTGTGGGAAAAAAAGGACGTTAATTTTGTTTGGGAGCCACGTCGCACGACCGCGCAATTGTCAGTTAAAGCGATGCAGTGCCGAATCGCAAAAAGTGGCCTGGTCTTTGGCCAGCAAAATGGTCCGGGGCTTAAGTGGTTAAGGAAAAAGACTAAACATTTTGAAAAACAAAAACAGTTTTCCTTTATTTCTGTTATAAAACACATCAATAAAAATATCAGGAAATTCCCTTATATTATCTCTCAAGCAATTTGTATTTCTGTCCAGCATGTCCAGAGATTTAAACAGCCCTTCTAGCCAGCACAGCCTCTACTTATATCAGCATGTTCTGTGTCAGAAAATGTTAATGCAGGAAACCTGATAGACTCCTAGTGCAATCCCTTTCTTTCCCAATCTAAGGGCCCTTTTCCAGCTCTGTCAGTTTTTCAGATGGATCCAGACTAATGCTGGCCATACACTCTACGAAAAATCGTCCGAACGAACTTTCGGAAAATGAACGTTTGCCCGTGAGCGCAAACGATATTGCCATCATGTAATGACCGATAAATCGTTCAGTGGACATAAATAAAAAAAACATTTTTTTTCTTTTTTACATATACCTAGTGCAGAAAGTTTGGACGGGAAACACATTAACCTTTCAATTTATCGTTCGTTCGGCAGAAAATTTCCAAACTTGTCCTTCGTTTTTTCGGCTCAAAAACGTCCCAACGATTATCGAATTTGTGCCCATTAACTGTTCGAAAAACGAAAGAACTGTCTGAATGACCGATTTTCGCCCGATTTTTCGTATAGTTTATGGCCAGCATTAACCACAATGTATGTCTATGGGTGGGCAGATGTAAATGAACATATGTCTGTTTACATTCGCTTACATCTGAGTCAGTTTTAAGCCTTGTACACACTATTCGTTTTTTTTCTCATTCAACACAACAGGGCTGAACAAAAAAAACAGCTCAGGAGGAGCCGCTGTACTAACTATCCGGTATTAGTACAGCAATCTCCCCTGCTGTTTTATTGTGTTCTGACAGGGGGACTGCCCCACCATCAGAATACTCCGGTTAGCGCTCTCAGCCATTGGCTGCCGATCAGCAGACCTTTTTCGGTCATGCCCCTTCAACAGAAGCCACCCAGCTTCTGTCGGACCGACTCCAGTACACACGGCCAAATGTCGGCCGGCTTCTATTGAACCGGCCAATGCCACCCAACATTTGGCCCATGTGTACTAGGCTTTAGTCTGCAGAAAAAAACAGAAGAGGGCTACATTTAATCGCAGTGATCATAAGTATAAACACTGGCTGTGGAGAGGAAGAAAGGTTGCTTCCGCTACCCATAGGTGGGAACTTCCTGAAATGTAGATCAGGCTGCCATGTTGTTTCTGGAATGACTGCAATCCTTGGGACGGCCTGCTTAAAAAGTATGCTTGAGGTAATTCTTGCTGCGCTGCTTGTCTAAGTGATGCTCTACTGTAGAGAAGAGGGAAAGGACTCAGTGGAGAGGGATGAAGGAAAGTGGGGTACAGATGGGGTCAGTGACATTGCGGCTGAGAGGACCGAGTGCAGGATCTGCTGTCTAGCGTAGTCCGATTTTCAGTGTGTGAAACAAGTCTCGGATGAGCACTGAAAGCTGAGCAGACAGGCAATCCAATACAAGTTTACTTGAAAAAACTCCTTTTATGTTGTGATTGCTGTCTGTCTGCTTACCTTGGTCTAAATGTATGAAGACAGTAAAGCCCTGTACACACAATCGGATTTCCGATGGAATAAAATCCGATGCATTTTTCCATCGGATTTCCGATGAAGCTGACTTCCTTCAGTCTTGCCTACACATCATCAGTCAAAAATCCGACTGCCCCAAATGCTGTGACGTAAAACACTCCGACGAGCCGAGAAAAATTAAGTTCAATGCTTCTGAGCATGCGTCGACTTGATTCTGAGCATGCGTGGGTTTTTTCTCCGATGGAGTTCCACACAGACGATTGGAATTTGCTATGTTTTTTTTTTCCATCGGATAAATTTAAAACATGTTCTATTTTTAATCACTGATGGAAAAAAGACCGATGGGGCCCATACACGATCGGTTTGTCCGATGAAAAAAGTCCATCGGACTGTTTTCATTGGACAAACCGATCGTGTGTACAGGGCTTAAGCGTATTTTTTCATTTATATAGTAAAAAAATCTAAAACCCAGTGGCTACCTAAAGAAAGCTCTATCTGTCTCAGAAAACAATGTCAAATTCATCTGGGTACACTAATGCATGAAAGAGCAATTGTAAGTCAAACTATCACAGCACTGAAAACAAATAAATGGCATGGAAAGGAAGGGGGTGTAACATGTTGGTACTGAGGTGATTAAAGTGATTGTAAAGTCTTGTATTTTCTATAAAAATTACAAACATGTTATACTTACCTGCTCTGTGCAGTGGATTTGCACAGGGCAGCCTGGATCCTCCACTTCTCGGGTGCCTCTTCTGCGCTCCTGGCCCCTCCCCCCTGTCGAGTGCCCTGACAGCAAGCATCTTGCTATGGGGGCATCCAAGCCGAGCTGCAGCTCTGAGTGTCCATTCAGACACGGAGCTGCGGTTCTGCCCTGCCCCCTCTCTCTCCTGATTGGCTAACTGACTCTGATTGACAGTAGCGGTAGCCAATGATGCCACTGCTGTGTCTCAGCCAATCAGGAGGGAGAGACATTACTGGACAGAGATGGGGCTCAGGTAAGTATTAGGGGAGGCCAAGGGGGGCTGCTGCATACAGAAGAATTTGAATAGAATAGAATGCATTAAGATAAAAAAAAACATTCTGCCTTTACAACCACTTTAATGAATACATAACTGCATTAAGTAATGCCCCGGACACACGAGCGGTTTTCCCGTCGGAAAAAAAAAACAATGGTTTTCCCAACAGAATTCCTCTCAAGCCTGCCTTGCATACACACACGGTCACACAAAAGTCTGGTGAACTTTTGACTGCCAAGAACGTGGTGACGTATAAGACTACGACGAGCCGACAAAATTAAGTTCTATGCTTCCGAGCATGCGTGGAATTGTTTCAGAGCATGCGTGTTTTTTTCCCATCGGAAAAGCATACAGACGAACGTTTTTTCCGCTAGGATTTTTTCCTGATGGGAAAAAAGAGATCCTGCTGTCTTTTTTGTTCCGGCAGTTTTCCTGTTGGAAAAAGTCTGATGGAGCATACACACGTCCTGGATTCCCGACCAAAAGCTCTCATCAGACTTTTTCCTACAGGAAAACCGGTCGTGTGTACGGGGCATTAGGTTTTGTTATAACTGCCTGGAGTTTAATTTTAGGTTAGACATGTTGTTAGTTATGCACCAAATCTAAATTGCACAAGTTGAACATGTAGGATAATAGATCTTTGCTCAGCCATTAAAGTAGTCCAGTCTAAACCTAATATAATATTAAACCTGCTCCCACCCCCATTCAAGTCCTATACTAACTAGCCTGTAAAAAAAAGATACTAAAGCCCCGTACACACGGTCGGACTTCCATCAGACTTTTCCGTGGATTTTTGTCCGAACAGTGTTGGGCGTGGACACCCATAGCATACACACACTCTGACTTTTTAGCCAACAAACATGAACATAGTGACGTTTCAACGTTCTGACGAGCCTTCAAAAGAGGATCCTTCAATTTTCGTGCGTCACGCTTTGGTCTCGTTCTGCTAAGCGCGAGGTAGTGACGGTTTGGCGTCAGCAGATTCGTTCTGTTCCTTTACGTTTGTTTCTTTAATCCTCCGTTCTTTCTTGCAGATGTTGCGGAATGCAGAGAGAGAGCGTGCTATCTATAGCCTGGGAGTTGTGGCCATTTCTCATGCCAAGTCCAGGTCAAGGGGTAGGAGGAGGACTATATGGAGCAAAAATTGGTTGCAGCAACGCGACCAATTGTCACACATGACGTTGCTGAGGGAGCTGAGGGAGAATAATCCCAATGATTTTAGAAACTAAGGCTCATAGCCACTCTGCGCTACTTGGCGACAGGGAGAAGTCTCCAAGATCCAAAATTCACAACTGGTATTTCTCCCCAGGCTCTTGGCCATATAATACCGGAGACCTGTTGTGCCATGATTCAAGTTCTGCAGAAGGACTATATTTGGGTATGTAATGTGATCTTATCTCCAATTCTATATACTTGTTTGAATTTATTATTTGATTCTGTATGATTTCTTCCATGTCTTCCAGTAATTAGTGTTGAGCGAACCCGAACTGTAAAGTTCGGGTCCATACCAAACTTTAGCTTTTTCCCGAACCCGGACTTTGCCCAAAAGTCCGGGTTCGGGTTCGGCAATCTAATTACGCATTTAGAAATGCTTCAGGGGCCAGCCAATCACCTTTTGATTAGCTGGTGTGCCCTTAGAGGCCATCATAGCCATGCCTACTAATGGCATGGCTGTGATTGGTCAGTGCAACATGTGACCCAGCTTCTATATAAGCTAGAGGCACACAGCACACACGTCACTCTGCTTCAGAATAGATAGGGAGAGGATCTAGTCTGCTGCTGCTGCTTTTAGGGAGAGATAGAAAAATACATGAGGTAGTCCTGATTCTGCAATCTGAGGGAAAAGATAGAGAGATAGTGTAGTGTAGGGCCAGGTTCCTGTGTTGGTGCTTTTAGGGAGAGAGATCTATTATATAGGAGTCCAGATTCAGAGATTAAAATCAGCGATCTGCATAGGTTTACCTGTTTGTGTTGCAGTGCAGTCTTTTTACACTGCCATGAGCCCAGTGTCAGAGAAAATCTAACTTTTAGGGGGAAAAAAAAAGGCACTTTATTGTGCTCTTTTCCAAAAGACCCATAGGGCAAAAAAAAAAAAAAAAAAAAGCATTTTATTTTGCTCGTGCAAAAAAAAAAAAAAAGACCCATTTAGGGCAAAAAAAAAAAAAAAAAAAATTTGCACTTCAATGTACGCTTGCAAAAAGAGCCATTCAGGGGCACAAAAAATAGTTTGCAGTGTGTTATACATATTTGGAGGTGTGTGAAATAAACAATTTCTAAATAGTTTTCTCCTACTGTGCTATACTAAAAACACAACATTTTTTTTGAATAGCATTTTCTGCAGTTCTGTAGCTGTGCTATTCAGCGGTTACGTACTGTGGGTGTGTTCTGCTCTTCCAAAAAACGCCGTTTAGGGGCACAAAAAATAGTTTGCAGTGTGTTATACATATTTGGAGGTGTGTGAAATAAACAATTTCTATATAGTTTTCTCCTACTGTGCTATACTAAAAAAAAAACATTTTTTTTGAATAGCATTTTCTGCAGTTCTGTGGCTGTGCGATTCAGCGGTTACGTACTGTGGGTGTGTTCTGCTCTTCCAAAAAATGCCGTTTAGGGGCACAAAAAATAGTTTGCAGTGTGTTATACATATTTGGAGGTGTGTGAAAAAAACTATTTCTATATAGTTTTCTCCTACTGTGCTATACTAAAAAAACAACATTTTTTTTGAATAGCATTTTCTGCAGTTCTGTAGCTGTGCGATTCAGCGGTTACGTACTGTGGGTGTGTTCTGCTCTTCCAAAAAACGCCGTTTAGGGGCACAAAAAATAGTTTGCAGTGTGTTATACATATTTGGAGATGTGTGAAAAAAACAATTTCTATATAGTTTTCTCCTACTGTGCTATACTAAAAAAAAAACATTTTTTTTGAATAGCATTTTCTGCAGTTCTGTAGCTGTGCAATTCAGCGGTTACGTACTGTGGGTGTGTTCTGCTCTTCCAAAAAACGCCGTTTAGGGGCACAAAAAATAGTTTGCAGTGTGTTATACATATTTGGAGGTGTGTGAAATAAACAATTTCTATATAGTTTTCTCCTACTGTGCTATACTAAAAAAAAAACATTTTTTTTGAATAGCATTTTCTGCAGTTCTGTAGCTGTGCGATTCAGTGGTTACGTACTGTGGGTGTGTTCTGCTCTTCCAAAAAACGCCGTTTAGGGGCACAAAAAATAGTTTGCAGTGTGTTATACATATTTGGAGGTGTGTGAAAAAAACAATTTCTATATAGTTTTCTCCTACTGTGCTATACTAAAAAAACAACATTTTTTTTTGAATAGCATTTTCTGCAGTTCTGTAGCTGTGCGATTCAGCGGTTACGTACTGTGGGTGTGTTCTGCTCTTCCAAAAAAACGCCGTTTAGGGGCACAAAAAATAGTTTGCAGTGTGTTATACATATTTGGAGGTGTGTGAAAAAAACAATTTCTATATAGTTTTCTCCTACTGTGCCATACTAAAAAAAAAAATTTTTTTTGAATAGCATTTTCTGCAGTTCTGTAGCTGTGCGATTCAGCGGTTACGTACTGTGGGTGTGTTCTGCTCTTCCAAAAAACGCCGTTTAGGGGCACAAAAAATAGTTTGCAGTGTGTTATACATATTTGGAGGTGTGTGAAAAAAACAATTTCTATATAGTTTTCTCCTACTGTGCTATACTAAAAAAACAAAAAATTTTTTGAATAGCATTTTCTGCAGTTCTGTAGCTGTGCGATTCAGCGGTTACGTACTGTGGGTGTGTTCTGCTCTTCCAAAAAACGCCGTTTAGGGGCACAAAAAATAGTTTGTAGTGTGTTATACATATTTGGAGGTGTGTGAAATAAACAATTTCTATATAGTTTTCTCCTACTGTGCTATACTAAAAAAAAAAACATTTTTTTTGAATAGCATTTTCTGCAGTTCTGCAGCTGTGCGATTCAGCGGTTACGTACTGTGGGTGTGTTCTGCTCTTCCAAAAAACGCCGTTATGGGGCACAAAAAATAGTTTGCAGTGTGTTATACATATTTGGAGGTGTGTGAAATAAACAATTTCTATATAGTTTTCTCCTACTGTGCTATACTAAAAAAACAACATTTTTTTTGAATAGCATTTTCTGCAGTTCTGTAGCTGTGCGATTCAGCGGTTATGTACTGTGGGTGTGTTCTGCTTTTCCAAAAAACGCCGTTTAGGGGCACAAAAAATAGTTTGCAGTGTGTTATACATATTTGGAGGTGTGTGAAAAAAACAATTTCTATATAGTTTTCTCCTACTGTGCTATACTAAAAAAACAAAATTTTTTTTGAATAGCATTTTCTGCAGTTCTGTAGCTGTGCGATTCAGCGGTTACGTACTGTGGGTGTGTTCTGCTCTTCCAAAAAACGCCATTTAGGGGCACAAAAAATTGTTTGCAGTGTGTTATACATATTTGGAGGTGTGTGAAATAAACAATTTCTATATAGTTTTCTCCTACTGTGCTATACTAAAAAAACAACATTTTTTTTTAATAGCATTTTCTGCAGTTCTGTAGCTGTGCGATTCAGCGGGTACGTACTGTGGGTGTGTTCTGCTCTTCCAAAAAACGCCGTTTAGGGGCACAAAAAATAGTTTGCAGTGTGTTATACATATTTGGAGGTGTGTGAAATAAACAATTTCTATATAGTTTTCTCCTACTGTGCTATACTAAAAAAAAAACATTTTTTTAATAGCATTTTCTGCAGTTCTGTAGCTGTGCGATTCAGCGGTTACGTACTGTGGGTGTGTTCTGCTCTTCCAAAAACCCCCATTTAGGGCAACATCCTAAATTTGGAAAATATGAGGAGAAGGTCAAAGGGACGTGGTGGCCCCGGTCGTGGTGCTGCTGGTGGAGCTCCTGTTGCAGGGAGAGGACGTGGTGGATCTGTGCCAGATACACGCACAAGTGAAACACCTTCCTCAGGTGCGAGTAGGCGACCGAGTCTGCGGCAGTATTTTGTCGCGCCTAATGAGGCTGTACAAATGTTTAGGCCAGGACAAGTACAGGCGATAGTAGATTGGGTTGCTGACAGTGCCTCGGGTTCCTTCACATTGTCTCCCACCCACTCTTCTGATGAAAGAACAGAGTTGGCACCTGAAACCCATGTCCATCAGTCTTTCACCTCACCCCCTTGCAAATCAGCCAAGCAGTCTGAGCCCCAAATCATGCAGCAGTCTCTTCTGCTTTTCGATGACTCTGTTAGCAGGGTTTCCCAGGGCCATCCACCTAGCCCTGCCCCAGAAGTGGAAGAGATTGAGTGCACCGATGCCCAACCACTTATGTTTCATGATGAGTACATGGGAGGACCATCGCAGTACGTCTCGGATGATGACGAAACACAGGTGCCAACTGCTGCTGCTTTCGCAATTGTGCAGACAGACAAGGAGGGCAGGGGTGAAGACTGGGTGGAAGATGATGTGGAGGACGATGAGGTCCTCGACCCCACATGGAATGAACGTTATGCAGGTGACCATTGTAGTTTGGAGGAAGAGGCGGTGGTCGCACAGAGCCACCAGCACAGCAGAAGAGGGAGCAGGGTGCAAAAGTGGAGCGTCTGTAAGCTAGACAGTATGTCTGCTACTGCCCAACGCAGCAAGGGACCGAGCACACCAAAGCCAGGTCCAAGGAGTTCCCTAGCGTGGCAGTTCTTCACACAATGTGCTGATGACAAGACACGAGTGGTTTGCAGGCTGTGCAATCAGAGGCTGAAGCGAGGCATAAACGTTCTCAACCTGAGCACAACCTGCATGACCAGGCATCTAAGTGCAAAGCACGAGCTGCAGTGGAGTAGACACCTCAAAAACCAAGAAAGGTCTCTGGCTCCTCCTGCAGTCTCGGCCTCTTCATCCACCTCTGTAGTGACAGTGGCACCTGCCACCCCGCAAACAGCGGATCTGCCAGCAACACTACCACCTGGGTCACCAACCATCTCCACAATGTCCCATGGAAGCGTTCAGCTCTCTATCTCCCAAACATTGGAGCGGAAGAGGAAGTACCCCCCTAGCCACCCGCAATCCCTGGCCCTGAATGCCAGCATTTCAAAACTCCTGGCCTTTGAAATGCTGTCATTCCGTCTGGTGGAGACGCAGAGTTTTAAAAGCCTGATGGCATTGGCTGTCCCACAGTACGTCGTGCCCAGCCGCCACTATTTTTCCAGGCGAGCCATCCCTTCCCTGTACAACCAAGTGGGGGACAAAATCAGGTGTGCACTGCGCAACGCCATCTGTGGCAAGGTCCACCTAACTACGGATGCGTGGACCAGTAAGCACGGTCAGGGACGTTATATCTCCCTAACAGCACACTGGGTAAATGCAGTGGCGGCTGGGCCTGAGGCAGATAGCAGTTTGGCGCATGTCCTTCCACCACCGAGGATTGCAGGGCGCTTCAGTTTGCCTCCTGTTGCTAACTCCTCCTACTCCGCTTCCTCATCCTCTACCGCCTCCTCATCCGGTCAGCGTAACACCTTCACCACCAACTTCAGCACAGCCAGGGGTAAACGACAGCAGGCAGTTTTAAAACTTTCCTGTTTGGGGGAAAAACCCCACACCGCGCAGGAGTTGTGGAGGGACATGGAACAACAGACCAATGAGTGGTTGCTGTCAGTGAGCCTCAAGCCCGGCCTGGTGGTGTGCGATAATGGGCGAAATCTTGTAGCAGCTCTGGGCCTAGCCGGTTTGACGCACATCCCTTGCCTGGCGCATGTGCTGAACTTGGTGGTCCAGAGGTTCCTTAAAAATTACCCCAATATGCCAGAGCTGCTGCAGAAAGTGCGGGCTGTGTGTGCGCACTTTCGGCGTTCTCACCCTGCTGCTGCTCGCCTGTCAGTGCTGCAGCGTAACTTCGGCCTTCCTGCTCACCGCCTCATATGTGACGTGCCCACAAGGTGGAACTCCACCTTGCACATGCTGGCCAGACTGTGCGAGCAGCAGCAGGCGATAGTGGAGTTTCAGCTGCAGCAATCACGCGTGAGTCGCTCTGCGGAACAGCACCACTTCACCACCAATAACTGGGCCTCCATGCGAGACCTGTGTGCCTTGTTGCGCTGTTTCGAGTACTCCACCAACATGTCAAGTGCCAATGACGCTGTTCTTAGCGTTACTATCCCAGTTCTATGCCTCCTTGAAAAAACGCTTCGGGCGATGATGGAAGAGGATGTGGCACAGGAGGATGAGGAGGAGGAAGCGGGATCATTTCAAAGGCTTTCAGGGCAGTCTTTCACAAGTGGCTACGAGGGTGGGTTCCTGCACCAACAAACGCCAGGTACACAATTGTCCGGCAGAAAGGGCACAGTTCTGGAGGATGACGAGGTGGAGGAGGAGATGGAGGAGGAGGAGGAGGAGGAGCCATTTTCACAGCAGGGTGGCACCCAGACCAGCTCGTGGCCATCACTGGTGCGTGGCTGGGGGGATACAGAGGACACAGACGATACACCTCCCACAGAGGACAGCTTTTCTTTGCCTCTGGGCAGCCTGGCACACATGAGCGATTACATGCTGCAGTGTTTCCGCAATGACCGCTGAGTTGCCCACATTTTAACTGGTGCTGATTACTGGGTGGCCACCCTGCTGGATCCCCGTTACAAGGACAACGTACCGTCCTTAATTCCCTCACTGGAGCGGGATCGTAAGATGCGCGAGTACAAGCGCACGCTGGTAGACGCGCTGCTGGTGGCATTCCCACCTGACAGCGTGCATACGGTGGAAGCACAAGGCGAAGGCAGAGGAGGAGGAAGAGGTCGCCAACGCAGCCGGCGCACCGGCAGCACCTCAGAAGGCAAGGTTAGCATGGCTGAAATGTGGAAAAGCTTTGTCAGCACGCCACAACAACCAGCACCACCAGCTGAGATGGAACGTCTTAGCAGGAGGCAGCATTTCACCAACATTGTTGAGCAGTATGTGTCCACAGGCCTACACGTACTGGATGACGGGTCTGCCCCCTTTAACTTCTGGGTCTCCAAATTGGGCACATGGCCTGAGCTTGCCCTTTATGCCTTGGAGGTGCTGGCCTGCCCTGCAGCCAGTGTATTATCTGAACCTGTATTTGGCACGGCAGGGGGCGTTATCACAGACAAGCGCAGCCGCCTGTCCAGAGCCAATGTGGACAAGCTCACGTTCATTAAAATGAACCATGCATGGATCCCACAGGACTTGTCCGTACCTTGTGCAGAATAGACATGTATACCGGTGTTGTGACAAAAACTGTCCGGCCATCGGATTGTGTCCGGCCCGTACTGCGAAGGCGCAGCGCTTGCGCAGTACAGAGGACAAGGAGATTCACAAAATCTCCGAAGATGAACGGCGCCTGCGCTGTGAGTGCAGGTTCAAGCCTCACCATCCAAGTGGACATACGGTAGCACATAGTAACAGGGCCCCTCACGGGCTCGGTTCGATCGCCACGCTTCGGGCACGGCCTCACTTGGCTCGGCTTGAACCACGGATGGTGTGGCCTTCACCTGAACTCACCACGCAGGCGCCGTTCGTCTTGGGAGATTTTAGAAATCCCCTTGTCCTACATACTGAGCAAGCGCAGTACAGGGTGGACACTATTTGACGGGGGACAGAATTCGACACATCACCGGCCTTACCCAGCCATTGTTGTATTTTTGAATCAGTGTTGGCTACCTCGTCCTCCTCCACCGCCGCTTCCACCTACACAGCCACATCCACCGCCACCTCAACCTCCTACTCCATATGGACCTCGTCCTCCTAGGTCAAGATTATTTTTTTTTATTTTTATTTTTTTTATGTTATTTTAAGTTATTTCCCTATCCACATTTGTTTGCAGAGCACTTGCCATGCTCTTAACAACATTTTGCTGCCATTTGCAGCCCTCTAGCCCTTTCCATTACTTTTTTAGAGCCTTTTTAGTCCTTAGAAGTCCGGGTCCCCATTGACTTCAATGGGGTTCGGGTTCGGGTCCGGGTTCGGGTTAAAGTTCCGTCCCGAACCCGAACTTTTTTCTGAAGTTCGGCCGAACCCGTCGAACCCGAACATCCAGGTGTCCGCTCAACTCTACCAGTAATGTATTTTTCTCTGAATGTCCTTTATGTAGATGTTAGTTTATTTTCCCTGTCCTCCATGCATATTTGTCAGCACTTACCTCCCCAGCATGCTTTCCTTGGCACATACACATTTTCAGCATATTTTATTTAGGGAAATTTTGTTAGTGGATTACCCTAAACACCCCCTAAACTGTGTGACATTAGTATTATTATTTATTTCCATTTTTTTTTTTTGTCTACACAAAATAGTTTAGAACCCTCCCTCCCCTTCCCAAAATGCATAATCAACTGATCCAACTACTATTTTTATGCATTTTTACTAATCCATACTACCTATTAATTTTTAACTTTAGAAATGTTTCTTCCTGAATTTTACAAAGCATGTAGTCACTAGCATGTAGTATACTTTTAATTGTTACTCATCGCGTTTTTTAATGATATTTAATGTATTATAAATATTTATATATAAAATTAGATATAATAGCAATTATTATTTTCACATTGTGCTGTCAATATTTTTGAAACAGAGTGGCTTGTAAAATGTACCTTCATTTGTTCATCATTTCTCTTTAATGGAAGTGGAGAGGGTTCTTACCGGTCCCCAAAATCCCCCCCCCAAATTCCCCAAATGTGCCACCAGAGGGAGTGAGGAAGCATATAATAAGAACTGAGTTTTTTTCGGATTACATACTGCTTAAAATTTTATATTTTAATTTTGCCACCAGAATGTATGTGTGAGGACTAATTTGCAAATTCAAGGCTCAAGTCGTAATAATTTGTTTTTGTTTTTTATTCTCAGTTTCCTTCAACTCCCCAGCAGTGGCAGGATGTGGCGGCCCAGTTCCAAAACTTCTGGAATTTCTCCAACTGTGGGGGTGCCATTGATGGCAAACATGTGCGCATCATCCCCCCACCCAACTCTGGCTCTTTTTATTTTAATTATAAGGGCTTTTGCAGTATTGTTTTGTTAGCCCTTGTTTCAGCCAATTATGAATTCTTGTATTTGGATGTGGGGATCAATGGGCGGCATTCAGATGGTGGGGTGATGCTCCACACCGAGTTCAATAACCGCCTGCAGAATGGCACTTTGAATTTACCCCCTGCCCAGGACAATATTGAGGGCCTTAATTTTGTATTTCTTGCTGACGATGCATTTGCTCTGGGGCCTCATTTAATGAAGCCCTTTCCGATGAGGAACTTGACCCCAGAGCAGCGCATCTACAACTACCGGCTTTCCCGTGCCAGGAGGGTTGTAGAGAATGCGTTCGGAATTCTTGCAAACAGGTTCCGCCTTTTTTTAACCGCTATCAATATGGCGGAATATAAAATTAACCATGTAGTCTTGTGTTGCTGCATTCTACATAATTATTTGCGTAGAAATGGCACAAACTATATTGGCACAGTGGCTCAAGATCCAACTTCAGGTGTTATGGCAGCTGAAGAGCCAGTGATGCCAGCTCTGCAAACTGGTGGAGTTGGGCTTTCCTCCCAAACTGGCCGTATTGTGAGGGAACAATATAAGGCCTACTTTGTGGGTAATGGGGCAGTGCCCTGGCAAGAAAATCTTGTTGATAATGTTTAATAATCCCCTTTTTTTTGTTTATTAAACCCCAATATCTTTGAAATACTGTTGTATGTGTATATTATTTTGAATTATTCTTCTTATGTAATTGTTACGTATTTTAGTTTAGTTGCCAAACAAGAATTGTAAAGTATTAGCTCAAAATCTTGCCTTGACATATGTAGTGTATTATGTTGTGCTGTGGCTTTGCTACACCCATTTTCAAGTACACTGTCAATGTAACTACACCAACTTAACAAATATACTGTTCTTATTAATCATATAAATAAGAAGCCACACATAGGAAATATACAAAATATTTACTTTCACCACCCAAAAATATTTGGGTTCTGCTTTAACAACAAAACAACCTTAAATTTTTTGATGTTTTTTTTTTTTTTGGGTTTCTTCTCAACTTTGAGGTGGGTAAACATGTATTTTTGAAAGCACAGCAATACACATCCCAAAATCACTACCTAACAAATCTACAAATCTTCAGTAAAAAGGCCATACGAGACATTTTGCATTGGATTCTCAACGTGAGAATATATTGCCTTCCTCAGGTGTAAAGAGCTCCTACCTTTATGCAACAAATGTTAAAGAGGGAAAAATTTTGAATGCCACTTATGACATTAGTAAACAAAGCCCACTGTGTCCACATGTGCTAGCTGACATCATGGGATCTGACTGTTTTTGTGTTAACGGCAGCTTGCACATGTGTGCACAGTGCTGTTTTTTAAAACTCTAAAAACCTTTTTGAAAATACTTGCCACTGCACTTGTATGTAAAAATATTTCAAGCTTCTTTTCGAAACACACACTGTTTTTCATAACATTTTCAATCCTCATGGTGGCAAACCGTATTCTCTTTTGTATTCGCAAAAATACCCTAGTATGCAAAACATTAGTAAAAAGTTTACTTTGTGAACAGTGTTTGCCATCTCTCCTTCTCCAGGTGCATTTCGTCTTATTATTTTAGCTCTTTGTAACTATAGTCACTATATTTTTAGTTGGATTTATTTTAAATACCCCAAGATGTTGTGTATAGTGACTACACTTAAATCTTAAAGGAGGTGGTCAAGCACCTAGAGAAGGCGGGTGGAGAAACACTGACCTACAAACCTGAACACAATTTTTTTGGGGGTTTAGAATGTTTGTAAAAGGTCCCATTTTTAAACACTAAATATCTTCCTTTATCTTAGTGCAGTCCTCCTTCACTTACCTCATCCTTAGATTTTAATAATGTCCTTATTTCTTCCTAGTAATCCTCAGTTGGTGTCCTTCTGTGTGTAAATCCACATAGTATTGCGAGGCTTTCTCCCTGGTGTGGAGTGTCGGCCTCGACCCCTCCATTGGACTACAGGAGAGTCAGGACGACCACTAAAACACAGGTCCTTTTGAAATCTGCTACGTAGAGAGCGTCCTGACTCTCCTGTAGTCCAAGGGAGGGGGGAGCACGACACTCCACACCAGAGAGCAAGGCCCGCATTCCAGTGATGATTCCAGACAGAAGAACATTAAATGCTGATTATTAGACGACAAATTAATGACATTTCAAATTAAATTTTAAGGATGAGGTCAGTGAAGGAGGGCTGCAGTAAGGTACAGTTAGATTTTTAAAACAATAAAATGTTTAATTTACAACCCCTTTAAGTGAATTGTCATGCGATTCCACATGACAATTCACATTAAAAGACACAGCATATGGCATTGTTCTTTCCTACTCAGAAATCCCAGCAATTACATGGAACTATTGTTCTTTAAACATATCAAGAATCATAGTATGTGCTTAAAAGTAGAGTCAAAAAAGCATCCAAAAACTAAAGAACTTAAAATTTTGCTAACAGGTCAACATAATCCTGCATACGCCTCTGAACACCAGTGGCAGCCTCCTTTATTTGTTCAAGTTCAGTCATTGCCTGCAGAATATCATCAGTGATCCGACCAATGGTGCATCTTGGTAGTTCGTGGCCTTTGAAAAATAGAACACATACAAATGGGAATCAAGGACAAGTGGCTGCGGCCCTACAAAAGTGAATTATGTTAAAATTATTAACCCTGCCAATTGTGGCAAATACTTCCCTCGAATCAAATTAGGATTACCAAACCTGCTTGCTCTTCAGACGCCTACACTACTAGGAATGTTCACACTGTAGCTACTATAGAATCTTGTCCCTGGTGCCTGTGTCTCCCACAATTGTTTACCTAGGAACATTGCCAGCTCATTGCACCTCCTGTCTCCTTCTACATGAAAATGTTCAATGCACTACCTAGTTTGCCTCTGTGTTTGGCTTTAAATTTTTATATAATTGAACCAATCCCTAGACATGTCTATACCAGTTGTGTTGCGTCAATATATGGCGACGTCTAAACGCCCCCACTCTGTCTTGTAACGCCACTGAAAGACAATACACATATTCATGCATTGCATGAATCTGTGTCTTGTTGCCTCTTCAAAACAATTTTCTGATGGCTGGGCTCCTGTTGAGTACAGGACATCTTAATTTATAATAGTTGTGTTCTGGAAGTGTCTATCAGAGCAAGTGGCTCTGATAGGCTTTCCTGTTGAAAAGACCTCACACTGTAATTTACAAAGAAATAGTAGACAAGGTATCACACAGTGAACTTTTTACATAAAAATCAATGACATGCATCTCAGCCAATCATGATCATTGTATATTGTTACCGGTAACAGCGGCGTTGCGAGCAAGGTGCGGGGGGGCGGGCCGCACCCGGGTGACACCCATGGATAGTGGCACAACGCTAACACGGCCCACCCGCTGACCTGTGCCGCGGCTTGTGTCCCTCTGCGTAGCAAAATGAACATGCCGCCCCCTCCTCCTCTCTGTTTACATCCACAGAGGAGGAGGAGGTGGAGCCCACGCTCGAGGGTCACACCGCTGTGCGTATGGTCATTCTGCTGCTCTATAATGTAAGTGGGTGGGGGCTGTAATTGAGGGGTGTCTGTAAATGAGGGGGTGTCTGTACTGCTGGGGGGTCTGCACTGAGGTGGGTAAGAATTTACTGAGGGAGGCGGATCTATACTGCGGGAGGGGGGTCTGTAGTTAGTTGAGGGGGTCTGTACTGAGGGGGACTAGAGTTGTTGGGGGGTGACACCATTTTGTGAGGCAACGCGTGACAACAACCCTAGTGACGCCACTGACCAGTAACCTCATTGGCTCAAGCAACATCGAGGGCGTGAGAAGACATCTAGTACTGAAGAAGGACAGCGATGAGCCAAGGCTAGTAAATGCATGGCTGGGTGTAAACTGCCTGGAGGTTTAGCCTAAATTGGTGCATTTTTAGTAGACAAACTGTTGCCCTTTGGCCACAGTGGCTGCGTTTAATGGGCACAGTGGCCTAACTTAGTGCATTTTTGTGCCACTTTGTTAGCGACCCACAAAAGATAACAAGTTAAATTTTTAAAAAAAACACTGTCTACACATTTAAATCCAATGGGGTTGTTTTACTAAAGGGAAATCCACTCTGCACTACAAGTGCTAGTGAAAATGCACTTGTAACTACAGTCACTGTAGATCGCTGTAGTTCTGAGGGGAAGCTCTGAAATTAGAGGAAGCTCTGCTGATTTTAGCATCCAATTATTTTCAGTGCAATTGTAGTGCAAAGTAGATTTGGCTTGTTAAAAGAAACAACAATATGTTCAAAATACTTACTGGGGCAAACAACAGGCTCAATTAAATCATCTTCTAGTTGATGCACTACTCCACCCTCTGCATAACTTGTGTCTGGGGATGTGAGGTCCACTGGAGGCTCTTTGCTGGGTCCAGCTCCATGATCACACTCCTCCAAATTTTGGGGCTCACCACAATCACGTTCCTCTAAAAATGATAAAAATATACCAAAAAAAATCACCCCAAAAATCCAAAATTTGACTTGAATCCCTGGAGCAGAATTAGGAGACCAACCTTGCACTAATGACAATGTTTTCTCCAGCCTAGTGGACTATCATGCGCAATTAGCAAATTGTATATTAATAATGTGCATTCTAAAGGTTAGATGATGTACTTTCAAATGATGAGAAAAAAGACAATATGCCAAGATCTAGCAAAAATTACATTTGACAAACAACACTCTTGTGTCCTATGGGATATGGGATCTATAATGAACATTCGATCAGGCGTGACTCTGTGTGACTGTGATCCCCAGGCCCTCTCCTCTACCCATGTATAGTCTTGAAAGGCAACATTTAATGTGCAGTGATGATACGCACAGCAGACCTTAAATATTAAATACCCCTTATTAAAGTTAACTATATGAGACCATGTCCTTGTGACAACCAAGAATATCCCCTGTCGGAGGAAAGCGCTATTTTATTATAGGTTTTACTTACGATTTATTGATGATACGGGCACTGTTGTCTTCCCTGTTGGGGCCTGGCCAAGGGAAGCCTCCCTTCCTCCCCTCTGGTGGCTTGTCTGCTGGCTTGCTCTGTGCCTTTTTTCCTGTGAATATCATTAGATACTGTATCTTAATTATTGCTCTAAAAATGGGGAGTCAGAAAGAATACGTTTATTCAAACATATATGCAGTAACTGAAACGTAAAAATTATTTCCAACATCAATTTTTTGTTAAAAAAAAAAAAAGGAAAGCCAGCTAATTCCAACATAAAGATAATTACTGTAGTCAGGAATTTGGCTTACTTCTTTTGATGATGATGCAGTGAAATGGAGTCCAACTGTTCATTCTCTCTGTGTTTTAAATCAGACCATCTTTTCCTAATTTGATCTTTGTTCGTTGTACGCCATATTCACGATCCAATACCGCGATGACCTTCTCCAAAATATAGTCTTTATGGCTGTTGGGCCTGTCATAGTTCTCCTGCTTACAATCGTAGTCATACTTGTCAAAGATCCTCACCATCTCCACCATCTCCCCCTTGCTCATGGGGGTGGCCTTGTGTTTTCTATATTCACCACCGCGGGGCCTGGTCGTTTTCGGTGCGGCATCCATCTTGTTCTCCCTCACGAATGTTCCGCCGTTATGTCGCATGCAGGAAAAAGTATGTTGGCATGCCCCAGCGTCATGACGTACTGAGAGCGGAGTTTGACGCATGCGCAGGGTATAAAAATCCCGAACAACCGTTCGCTGTACCGGACGCTGGAACGTAACCTTTCGGAAACGAAACTCAGACGATCGCATAGTCGAAAGAAAGGTACGTGAAAACATTGTGACAGTGTGTGCAATGGACACATAGCATAACATTGAATGAGTGCTGGGGCAGTTAGAAAAAGTGTACTAATGCCTATGAATGCGCGTTGAGCAGCGTCTCATGTGCATGGGGTCTAATGACAATATTTGAATTACCTAAAGGCAGGGCTGCCAACAGGGGGGTACAGGCAGTACACCTGTAAGGGTCCTGGAGGCAGGGCCGCCATCAGTAATTTTGGGGCCCCTTACACAGCTTCAGGCATGGGCCCCCTGGAGCAAAGGAGAACCGGGGGGTTTGCGGCCGCCACAAAAAGAGAAGCGGGGGGGGGGTGCCACAAATTGAGAAGCAGGGGGGTGCTGCAAATTGAGAAGCGGGGGGGGTCAAGGGGCTTTGGGTGCTGACGAACAGAAAATAACCAAAAAAAGGGGGGTTGCCATCCGGGGCCCTGGGAACCTCCGGGACCCTTACAGGTGTACTGCCTGTACCCCCCTGATGGCGGACCTGCCTGGAGGTCCCCAGGGCACAGGATGGAATCACACCTTTTTAATTTACTTGTTCATCAGCATCCAAACCCACCGCAATCTAAAATAATAGATGTGTCAGCAGCCCCCGCTTTTAAAAAACGGGCGGAAGCCCCCCCCCCCCCGGTTCACCTAGGCTCCAAGGGGCACATGCCTGAAGCTGGTTAAGGGGAGCAAAAAATAATGATGGCGGGCCTGCATAAAGGCCTATATTCTAAGCAGGTTATGAGCTAGAAGCTAAAAAAGATTGGTTTGTCTTGTGTTCTTTCTTGCAGCCATCTGATCAAATTTGATAAACAATGAAGGGGACAGTTCTGAATAGCCCAGAATTCATGGCTGACTTCATAGAAAACTACCGGAATCCCGCCTGTCTGTGGCAGGTAAAACATAAGGACTATTCAAGTAAAAACAAAAGGCAGGCAGCAATCGATTAATTGGTGGAATTGACGAAGACTGTGTACCCCAGGGCAGACGAGACAACGGTGAAGACAAAAATTGGAGGCCTCAGGAGTATGTTCAACAGGGAGATCAAGAAGATCGAGGAATCCAAGAGATCGGGAGCAGCAGCAGAAGACGTTTATGTCCCCAAGCTGTGGTACTTCTCAAGCCTGGGATTTTTGAAGGAACAGACTGTGCCACGCAGGCATATTTCAACGCTACCCTCCACACTACCCTCCACATCAGCTGAGGCCACTGATACTGAGGCGGATCCTACACAAGAGGAAGAGGAGGAAGAGGAACTCAGCTTGCCACGGGTATAGCATTGTACAAAATATACAATATTGTAGAAAGTAAGGTAAATGTGTTGTTATGATGCCTCAAAAATTATGCACGAAATTCAGTGATTAGAAATGAGAAAAAACTAAAATTATGAAACAAAATATAAAAAAAAAAGGATAAATGCTGGAGTCACAATGATAGCCTTTGCTTTTTGAAGACATTCTATCTTTGAGAAACAAAGGATGCTGAAATGTGTTGTGAAAATGTGTCCTACTACTAAATAATTTAGTAATTATGTTGATTTTTCATATAAAACACAGTCATAAAAAAACTTAAATTAAAAAGTTCATAATAAAACTGCAGCAGCGCTACGGACAAAATGTTCATATGTGCGTCTTCTATATAGTTGAATATATAGGTGATGATGATAGTGATTGGTGAGTCTGGTTCTACTTGATCCTAGTTTCAGTGCTTCTTTCACCAAGGTGTAATTCACCGCGTGGGGGGTAAAACAATCCCCCTATGGGGATGCACTCACCAGATATTTGATCAATAAGGGCATATATAAACCATCCTCATTCCATGTGACTGCAATCTTATGTTTTTTGGACACCGATTAAAATGTTCAGAGCAGGGTACATCAGATACGAGCGCCGAGCTCGTCCGCGTCATCTCCGGTGCTTGCACTTCCCTACGCGTGTCGTCACTGCTGCAGTTTTATTATGAACTTTTTAATTTAAGTTTTTTTATGACTGTGTTTTATATGTACTTTTGATTTTTAAGCAGCTGCTGTTATCTTATATATTCCTATTTAGCGTCTATTTCTCTAGAGATTTTATCCATAAGCGCAGAGCGATACTGAGAAGGAGGGCCAGAGCATTTTAGTATCTTTTATTGAATGTTGATTTTTCAGACCCAGGAAACTTTGCCACAAGACAAGGCCGGGCCCAGCAGCCAAAGCACTGAGTCCAGAGTGCCTACCCTGCGCCCTCCTAGCAAAAGGGCCAGGAAGAGGCACCACCTTGATGAGACCACTGCAGAGTTCCTTCATCGGGCTACTGCAGTCATCACCACGGCACCCGATAGTGCAGAAGGGTTTGGCTGTTTTACAGCCAACAAGCTGAGGGAGGTTGATGTGAAGCAAAGGGAGCTATGTGAGGGGCTCATCATCCAGCTCCTCAGCAAGGCAAGGAAACGGGAGCTAACCCCTAAAACACATCTGTGTGATTTGGAGCACACAGCTCCTCAACTTCAAACCTACCCACCCCATCCAAACTACCAACCCCATCCAACCTAAACACCCCATCCAACCTACCCACCCCAGCAAGCACACCCACCCCAGCAACATGGGGGTCAGTGGCCACATCAGACCCAGGATCCCCAACAAGGCCAGTGGTCTGGGGAGTTTAGGGGCTACTAAACATTTAGTAGTATTTATGAGTATAATTTTAGTTTTACTAACCAATTTTAGGGGGTCACCCAGAAATATAAAAAAACTTATTTGAGTTGAGTTGGGAATGCCCACTATACCAAAATGGCCTCAGCTGATGTGGATGGAAGTGTGGAAAGCAATGTACATGGTTCAGTCTGGTATGCCACAAATACCAGCCCCTTGCTGGAGTACCACAGCCTGGGGACAGAAATGTCTTCTGCTGCTGCTCCCCTTCTTTTTTAGTTCACAAGTTGAGCTCCCTGTTGTATGTACTCCTCTGGTGACCAATTCCAACATTAATTTAAGATTTGTATGCTCTGGGGTACAGAGGCCTCGCCATTTCCACCATTTGATTGATTGCTGCCTTCCTGTTTATAGAATTATAGTATATGCCATTAGTATTTATGTTTTCTTTGATTTACTAAAGCAAATAAAATGCTTGCACAAATATGAATTTTGTCTTTTATCATAATATTTTCTGTTTGGGAGTAGGCAGGTAAATTTTTCTCAATATTAAGGGACACAAATATAGTAGCTTGTAGTTTCAGCATCAAATACATAGGGGATAATGTGGTTGTGCTAAATAGAAACAATACAGAACATATATTATATCATTCTAAAATATTGCACAAAAAAAATTCAAGAAAGAGGAAAGACGTTGTTAATTAATTCCGTCGGTATCAACAGATAAAATGCTTTTTGGATTATTAGGGCATTGTAAACAATCCTAAAAATGTGCGCTGTATTAAAATAGTTCATAATTGCCACGTCACGAATGTGAAATCTCCATAACGAACGCTAGTTTTACAAGACTGAAGGCTCCCGGCTGTTCATTGCTTCGGAGCATGCGCGTTCGTACCTAGGACAAAAGTCTGATGGTTTTCTGTACACACGGTCGGACTTTGCTCCATCGGACTTTTGTTGGGCAAAAGTTTGTCCGTTTGCAGACCGAACTTTTGTCCGATGAAAAGCAAAAATAAATAAATTAAGTTTGTCCGATGGAGCGTACACACGGTCGGATTGTTGGTCCAACTTGCTCAAAACGAAGTTTGTTGGGCAAAAGTCCGACCGTGTGTACGGGGCTTTACACTTACCTATTTCCTGGTTGCTTTGGTCTGGTCCTGTGATCTCCCCAGCAGCCAGCTTCAGGGGAAAGGAGGGGTTGTTGACAACAGCTGCAATGCCTGGGGGTTACGTTACCCATAGGCTTTGCTATGGGGCATCTGTTGTCGGCAGTCTCTCCTCTATCCTGAAGGCGGCGCTGGAAGCAGATCATGTGACCGAGCCGGAGCACCCAGGAAATAGGCAAGTATTCACATCTTTCCTCTACAGGCTAGTTAGTATTAAGCCCCATACACACGGTCGGACTTCCATCGGACTTTTCCGTGTTTTTTTGTCCGAACGGAGTTGGTCGGGAACACCCATAGCATACACACGCTCGGACTTTTCTGCAAACTTTCCCAAAACTTTTTGCAACATCATGTGTTTTTTCAGCTCTTTTCTGCTCTTTACCGTCACCCTTTGGTCAACTTCTGCTATTGTTGGTTGATTTTAACATTAGTTGTTTTGTCCATCGGACAAAAGTCCGATGGTTTTCTGTACACACGGTCGGACTTTGCTTCATCGGACTTTTGTTGGGCAAAAGTTTGTCCGTTTGCAGACCCAACTTTTGTCCGATGAAAACAAGAAAAAAGCAAAAAAAGTTTGTCCGATGGAGCGTACACACGGTCGGATTGTTGGTCCAACTTGCTCAAAATGAAGTTTGTTGGCCAAAAGTCCGACCGTGTGTACGGGGCTTAAGACTTCAAAATGGGGGTTGGAAAAGTTTTAAGGTTAGATAGTGTAGCGCTCCTTTACTTTCAGGGGAGCTAGGTACCTAAATTTATGGGGTTGGTCTGGGTTAGTAGCAAGACCCAGACCGCTTCAATTGTTAGTAGACATGTGCAATTTGTTTAGTTACGAATTCGTTATCCGTCAAAATTCGTTATATTCGTTGATTCGTAAACATACGAATGAACGAACGGTTCGATAACATTACAAACGAACAACGAATAATCTAAACGAACGAATATGGAAAACAAATAAAATTTGAATTTAGTAAATTTGAAACAAACAAAAAACGAAAAAGTGAAAAACGAAAACATAAAAACAACGAAAACACAGAAAAAAGATAAAAAATAACGAAAATAAAAATGAACGAAAACGAGATATTACGAATATTCGGAAAACAAAACAACGAATAACGAACAAAGATCCATATTAACGAATATCAAAATGAACGGAAAAAAAATTACGAATCTTCGGAAAACGGAAATGAAAACAACGACAATTCGTAAAAACTTAAATTCTATTTCGTTAGTTCTGAATTAGTTCTGGACTTTGGCCAATGGCCAATAAGCTTGTCCCTTCCCCTGAAGAGGTTGTCTCTTCCCCCAATGAGCTTGTTTCTTATAGACATGTGCTATAATGTGTGTGTGTGTGTGTGTATGTGTGTTTTTCTGTGTTAGACTGCAGTGCATTCCATCCAGAGTCCAGATAGGGTGTGGTTGGGTAGGTTGCACTGTTCTGTTGGATTTTGTGAGTAAATTTTTTACTTGGGAGAGAGAAATTCTTTGTTTCTTAAGGATATTAGATTGAGATTCTAGAGTCTACATTCTAATTTATAATTTTATTTATGTAATATCTCTGACATATTGTATTTTTCTTCTTTGTCAGACTACATTCTAGACAGGGTGTGGGTGGTGTTTGATTTGTGAGTCATTCAAAGAAATTGATATAGAAATTATACATTTCTTACTATTTCTATTACTCCTAGGATTTTCTAAAGTTAGTTTTTTTCCCTTTTCTGGGACTGTGTTTTATTATATTGCTGTCTGTCTGCCCCTACCTATTTTTTTTGTTGTGTTAGCCAGTGCCACTACTAGGCCAGCCCAGGCAGCATATACTACGTATTCATGGTAGGAGAAGTAGATTAGTATATTTTTTTTTTTTGCATGGACCGGTAAAATAAGAATACTCCAGTCCTCAATCCCTTTATTTTTCAGAACCAATTATTTTATTTTTTTTTGTAAAAAAAAAAAGATTAATAATACTATTTTAAAATAGAAATATTTTATAATGGACTCTACTTCTCCCACTCATCACATTCCCACCACAAGGGAAGCAACAAAGGAAAAAGTTCAGTGTGACACAGCAACAACTTCAAAAAAGAGGCCAACTGTAACACCGTCTCTTTTTTACAAGAGAGGCTGTGCAGTTCCTAGTACTAAGGCTGTTGCTAGTGTCCATAATTTTAGGCAGCCAAAAATTGAAATTTTACAGCTTGAGCAGGAGGGAATTGCTCAGCCTCCAGATGTAAAAAAAATATCAGACAATATCACAACTAGACATGTGCACACTGAAATATTTCGTTTCGGAATTTTCGTTTTTCGTTAAAAATTGCATTCGTCCGAAAATCTGAATTAATTAAGGTCGAATCTGTCATTGAAGGCTTATGGTGTCTGTCGAATGTTCAAAGAAGATTTGACGGAGCAGCGAAACTGTACGACTCTGCAATCATACATTTCCGGTCGAATGTTCCGCCCACAAGCAGTGATCTTTTCTCTCTATGTCGAATCTTTTCTCTCTATAATAACAAATCTTTTCTCTCTATAATGTCGAATCTTTTCTCTCCTATAATGTCGAATCTTTTCTCTCTATAATGTCGAATCTTTTCTCTCCTATGTCGAATCTTTTCTCTCTATAATGTCAAATCTTTTCTCTCCTATGTCGAATCTTTTCTCTCTATAATGTCAAATCTTTTCTCTCTATAATGTCGAATCTTTTCTCTCTGTAATGTCAAATCTTTTCTCTCTATAATGTCAAATCTTTTCTCTCCTATGTCGAAACTTTTCTCTCTATAATGTCAAATCTTTTCTCTCCTATGTCGAATCTTTTCTCTCTATAATGTCAAATCTTTTCTCTCCTATGTCGAATCTTTCCTCTCCTATGTCGAATCTTTTCTCTCCTATGTCGAATCTTTTCTCTCCTATGTCGAATCTTTCTCTCCTATGTCGAATCTTTTCTCTCTATAATGTCGAATCTTTTCTCTCCTATGTAGAATAATCTTGGACTAATAGAGTTAAGGTTAGGCACATTCGACCACAGGTTCGATAGACACAGATTGTTATTGTCAGCGTCACGTCGAATCTCCTATCTATATCGAACTGTTGTAGCAACGAAAACGAAAATAAAGCATTTGTTTATGTCGGATCTTTCGGTTTTCGGATTCTGTGCTTTCGTTTTCGTTTGTTAAAACGATAACGAAAATAGCTGAAATTCGGACGAAAATGCATTCGGACGAAAACGAATGCACATGTCTAATCACAACAGATAGCAGCAGCTTTTTTGATGTAACTTCAGTATATAGTGTACAGAAAAACAAAAATTATTATCTAACAAAATTACGAATTACGAATCGTTCAGTATCAACGAAAATCAAACTGTTACGAAAGTACGAAAATAACTTAAACAGAAATACGAATCATTCAATATCAACAAAATTACGAATTTCAAATCAACGAAAATAACTTAGACAGAACTACGAATCATTCAGTATCAACGAAAATTAAACTGTTACGAACATACGAACGAGTCCGAATAGGAAAACTCGCGTCTTACGAAATTACGAATCTTTACGAACCTACGGAACGAGACGAAACGAAACGATAGGAAACAAATTTTTTGGTTGTGCACATGTCTAATTGTTAGGTTTTGTTCTTCTGCTTTTGCCAAGTGGTGTTGCTGGTGTACAGTTCCCTGTGGCCTGTGGGTGGCGCTGCCATAACAGGTCAGGGTTGAAATACTAGTGATATTGCTGTACCTTTGGGTTTCCTCTCCAGGCAGCTGTATGGGGGGCGTAGTCGGCCCGCTGTGCATGCTGGGAGAGGAAACATAAGGGGCAGACGCCATCTTAGGAGGGGAGAAGGAGGAGTACAGAGGAGCAGTCCGTCTGCATCTCATGGCCCTCCAGGCCATGGGAGTGTGCAGGGGTGTATCAGTCTCAGGCACCTTTGGCCTGGGGCTGCAACTCTTCATGTAGGCCCAGCACCTTTAGCTCACCTACCATCTAAAGAGGAATTCCAGGGCACTCGAGGGTGACCCGTTCTGGAGAGGGAGCCAGGGTTACCGGTGAAGGAAGTCACCGCCTTGGATGAGGCCTGGTCACCTACAGAGGGATTCCACAAGTCCGCCACAGGCATTGTAGCGTGCTTCAACTTGCACCTAGGTCCTTATGCAACAAGTGCCAGGAAGTTTGGAACTGGGCAAATGGGTTCTGATCTTATCCCTAGGAAAGTAAAGTAAAGTTCGTGCATCACTCCGGCTGCTAGGACCGTGAGAGGGAACTATGAGCAGAGTCCATTTAGGATTGAGTGGTGATATTAAGTGCTGCGTGCCTGAACCTGCCTCCCTGTTATTCTTTTATTCATTTTCCTGTCCGATTTCAAGCATAAAGAAAATAAACCTTCAGTCATTGAGGTTTAACCTTGTCTGGACATTGGCCTTATTGATACACAAACAACACACTTTTCCCTACACTCTAGAGCAGTGGTTCTCAACTCCTGTCCTCAGGACCCACTAACAGGCCAGATTTTAAGTATTACCTTGGTGAGATGCAGACTAGAATACTGCAATCCCTGAGCAGCAAATTATATCACCTGTGATGCATTTCAGTTATCTTGCAAACCTGGCCTGTTGGTGGGCCCTGAGGACTGGAGTTGAGAACCACTGCTCTAGAGAAAGGAACCAGCCCAGAAGAGGTAACTCGCTGCAGAACCCAACAATTTGTGAACACCGCTTAAAGCTGAGCTCCACCCTTAAGTGGAACTACCGCTCATCGGAACCCTCCCTCCCTCCGGTGTCACAATTGACACCTTTCAGGGGGGAGGGGGGTGAAGATACCTGTCTAAGACAGATATTTTCACCCACTTCTGGGGGTCCTCTCTGCGGGAAATCTGCAGGAAGTACGTCACTTCCCGCAGAATACCCGTTGTGTTCTGGGAGACACTCGGCTCCCAGAACACACGGGGACCAGTCAGAACGGCAAGGCTTCACTTCCTGGTTCCCTCACCAAGGATGGCGGTGGTGGCAGCAGAGTGACGAGCGATTGCTCGTCTTCTGCTGCGGACGTCGCTGGACTCTAGGACAGGTAAGTGTCCTAATATTAAAAGTCAGCAGCTGCAGTATTTGTAGCTGCTGGCTTTTAATATTTTTTTTTCGGCGGTGCTCCGCTTTAACCTCTTCAAACAGGAGGGTACGGGCATATAGCACGGTGTGCCTTATCTTACAAGTGAGCCAGGGGAGAAAAAGGTCCGTGTGCTACAATAGGTTTAGACCGGACTTTTATTTTAAAGTGTTAAGTAGAAGCTCTACTATTTAAGAATGACAAAAGCATTATACAAATATATTTCCTTGCAATACAGCAGACTTTATAAAAATACAGTAAGGGATCTATAAGTGTTTTCACACAAGAGTTACACAACTTTCTCCCCAAATTCACTAAATATATTTAATTGGAAAAGATGTGCGAATCCTGGGTGAAAGTTGTGTGGAAACATTTATGAATAGACTTCTAATGCCTTGTACACACAATTGGAATTTCCGAAGGATTTTTCAGACGGAATTCCGTTCAAGCTGTCTTGCATACACACTGTCACACCAAATTCCGACCGTCAAGAATGCGGTGACGTACAACACTACAACAAGCCGAGAAAAATTAAGTTCAATGCTTCCGAGCATGCGTTGACTTGATTCTGAGCATGCGTGTTTTTTTCTCCGTCGGAGTTCCATACAGACATGTTCTCTTTCTAAATTCCGATGGGGCACACATGGTCGGAATATCCGATGAAAAAATTCCGTCAGACTTTTTCCATCGGAAATTCCGATCGTGTGTACAAGGGATAAGAGTCCTTGAAAGACAAAGGCAACAGATTTCCAATGGTACTATAAAAATTAGTTTGCTATGTTTTTAAAAACTTAATTGAATAAGCAAAGGCAACTTTTACAAGAGGTGAGATTACATTTTTTGAAGGTTTCTGGTTGTAAAAAAAATATCATCAAATACATAACAGCGATGGCATCCACTAGTATGTTGCTATTGCCCAAAGGTGTCTTGTGACATGTCAGCAGCCCCAAACGAGGTAGGGCTCCTGGACAATCTCTTTGAATTTGCTTAATACCCCTCTTTTTGTGTCTGAAAAATGTGGGTGTCCTTAAAACAAGCCTCTTTGCCAACACCATCCAGCAATTCAGTTCTAGGCATGAATTTTCTTTTATTCCAAAATCCAAAACGAATGACTCCCAAGCATAGGTGTGCGCATGGGGTGTGCCTGATGTGCCTGGGCACACCCTAATCACCCCTATGTGCATTGCTCTGCCTGGCCCTGAAGTTCAAAATGGGTTACCAGCAGCAGAGAGAGGAGCCCAACTCACAAGCCCTGGGCACCTCTGCTAAGCAGCTATTTAAAAATATTCCCAAGTCCCATTTTTTATCTGCCTGGCAGGGCCGAAAAGGGGACTATTTAACCACTCCAGGCGCAGGGGGAATGATCTACTGCACTGCGGTTCCCGACAATTAAATTAAAGTCCCGGCTTCTTCTATAACAATCTGCCGGGGATTTAATCTAATTGCAAGGAAAGAATGTGGCAGATTACTCCACCTGCTTCTGAACGTGGTTAAATAGTCCCAGCTCAGCCTAGTTCAGTGCAGTGAATGGAGTTGTGGGTCCGGCATGGTGAATCCCAGTGATTGGTGCTGTGACTGGCTCTCAGTGACTGACATGGAGTAGTGGGCGCAATCTGTTCCATCTGTCCCCCCTCCCACTCCTCGGGGCACACGCTGAGAGGGGGGCCATCCTCTTACTCCTCCTCCCAGGCTTACGCAGAGAGGGGGGCCATCTGTCCACCCTCTGGGCACACGCTGAGAGGGGGGCCGTCCTCCTACCCCTCCACCTGGGCTCACACCGAGAGGGGGGGCCGTCTGTCCACCCTACAACTCCTCCGGGCACATGCTGTCATGGCGGTCATTCAGGAGACTGGGATATACAACTACTACCCCTCGTTTTGCAAGTCGGAGAGCCATAGTAAAGGGGCATGGTACACCAGTCATCAGAGGGAGGGGGTGTAGCTGTTTGTCCAGGTATAGATGGGGGGGTTGTTTGCATCACAGCAGGGAATGCCAGCATTCTCAGCATTTAATGTTTGACATGTTTTGCTTAATGTGTCCTGACATGGCTCTGAGAGCTTGGGGAGCAAGTTGGCTGAGACTTGCTTGATATTCCAGCTACCTTGGGGGGGGGGGGTCACAGATCTAGGGGTGGGCTGTGCAGCCTATCAGGTGGGGGACTGATTGGTGGGGTAGCTCCTCTGCCATGGTCATTCATGTTGCATGCCTCACATAGTTTTCATAGCGGTGTTCTGTCAGTTTGCGTTTTCTGTCATAGCGGTTTTGTCAGCTGCGTGTTCTGTCATAGTGGTGCTGTCAGTTGCGTGTTCTGTCATAGCGGTTCTGTCAGTCGCCTGTTGCTGGGACAACGGTTATGTCAGTAGCATGTTCTGTCATAGCGTTTTTTCTGTCATAGCGTTTTTGTCTGTCATAGCGTTTTTGTCTGCCATAGCGTTTTTCTGATATAGCGTTTTCGCTCATAGCTTTTTTTCTGTCATAGATTTTTTTTTATCATAGCGTTTTTTCTGTCATAGCGTTTTTCTGTCAAAGCATTTTTCTGTCATAGCGTTTCCCTGTCATAGTGTTTTCCTGTCATAGCGTTTCCTGTCATAGCGTTTTTCTGTCATAGGGTTTTCCTGTCATAGCGTTTTCCTGTCATAGCATTTCCTGTCAAAGCATTTTCCTGTCATAGCGTTTCCTGTCTCTGCATTTCCTGTCAGCACGCCGGTGCCATGCAGGTTTGGCATACACCGGTAGCCGTTTCATCTTCGTTCGTTTCCATGTCTCATCTTACTTTTCGTAGGTTCTTTGCATTCCTAGTTCAGTTGGCCAGGGCTCACATCTCGGGATCTGTCAGGTCTACAGATCCATACGGGCTGAGATTTCGTTTTTAAATTATTGTTGACCATAATATTCTCGCCGGTTACATCACGTCATACGATGCATTCATTTCATTACACCTGCAGGACTACCCACCACGATCTGTGGGTACACAGGTCCTGAGTATTCAGTTTCAACGATCTGTCATTGCGCAGCAGGTTACTTGCGCTCACTCACGTCATACACTGGGGGGGGTTGTCATCAGGTTCATTCACATGCTGTGGTCCCACCATCACTGCTCATGTCTTTACACTTGGGTAGGCACAGAGGGGGTTGTGTTTTCTGTCATAGCGTGTTTTTCTTCAGCGTGTTTCAGTCATAGCATGTCTCAGTCAGTCGTAGCATGTTCTGTCGTAGCTTGTCAGTGCTATGCACTCACGCACTCACGGCACTCACGCACGCACAAAACAGTCGTTGCATCTTCGTTGTTTCCTTGTCTCATCATGCCTTTCTTTCAGGTTCTTGCATACCTGGGTTTAGTTAGCCAGGGCTAACATCTCAAGATCTGTCACGTCTACAGATCCATATGGGCTGAGGTTTCATTTTTAAATGATTGTTTACCATACGTCATACGTGCACGTTCATTCTTACGCCTATGTGGGTACACAGGCCCTGAGTGTTACGTTTTTAATTACCTGTCTCTGCGCTGCAGGTCACTCGGGTTTACTTACTACATACACTAGGGTGGGAGCTGTCATCAGGTTCAGTCACGCGCTGAGGTCTGGTCATTTCTGCTCACGTCCTTTTACTCAGGCAGGTACAGAGGGGTGGTGTTCTCATGTCTGGTTGTCTGTTGTCTTTTTCTTTGTGTTTTTCCTAGGGTTGGGCATGACGCACGTTTCGGGAGCTACATATTCACTTTCATCCCTTCAACTCCACGTGGGGGTTCTGAGCATGGTAGTACTCTGTCGCACAGGAGTTGGGCCATACTGAGCTCTGCAGAGCCGTGCGTCAACAACACAGGGGTTTTCTTTTCCGGCCACAGCAGGGAAGGCGGTACGCTTCAGTTTGTTTCCAATTCCATCCTAGCTACTCCCACACACCAGCATGGAACATGTTCTGGGCATTATTCTTAAGCGCAGTTTCATGCGAGCCAAACAGGCTCTCCACGGCCTCTTGCAATTACAGGACAGGATGGAGGTGTTCGAAACTCGCTCGTTCAGAGGCGGGGTGTCAGCACACCCCCAGCCCCTGCATTTCTGCAGGCAAGATCAGCATCTCCTTAGTTCACTGGTCTTGTCAAGCCTTCGGGTTCAACAAGTCTAAGCCAAGCATGTTTCTTGTCAGGGGCTCTGTTGGAATCTCTCATCCCCGGGCTTCAGGCAGCCCCTGCCGGGAGTATTTTTCAGGCCCACACGCGGGCCTCATCACTATCTTGTCATAGTCTTTTGTAGGTAGTATCTTGGCGTCAGCAGACAGTCATGCTTTCGTTGTCGATAAGTTACTAGGGGCAGTATTTTCCAGGGGGCGCTTGGTCTGGTTCTTCACCTTCGTTCCGAAGAGGGTGGGTCGGCCCACCGGGTGTCCAGTGGCAAATTTCAACATTGTTGTTACATTTTGGCTGTCTCTTTCCTGCGAAGATATTTTCATCGGAGTACTCGTCTATGGAGTCGTTGCTTCATCGCTTTCCACAGTTGGGGGGGGGGGGGGCATTGGCCATCCAAGCTGATTTCACCGATGCTTGAAGTTTTCATCAGACCTTCCCGCTGCCAGGGCAGATTAGCAGCGTTAGTGTAGTTTCACTGCTGGGTTACCCTTGGGTCAACGCAGTCCCTTTGTCGGCCCACAATGGTAGGTCCGGGCCGATATCATCTTTTGGTGCTAATCTCTTGTTTGCAAGGTTGCCTGGTCCACTTGGCAGGTAACGTCAGACCTTTCATCTTTTGTCCGATCCCAAGCCTGTTCCAAGGGGGGGCTTACAGTCACTCGGGTATGCTGAATCATGCCATGATATTTATTCCTCAGGGTGGAGTCTGGCCCTACTTCCCCTGTTTCAGGACTCCGATGCGATTGTCAGGTTGTAGGCAGAGGCACGAACCGATTGAATCATGCGGGTCTGGTTTCTGTGTGTTATCGTGGCATATCACTACAGCGTGTTGGCCTCATCCGTCAACACCAGCAAACTCATCTTTCAGGTATCCAGCACTTAGACCCCTTCACTCCTGTCAGTTTGTCCATTTTTGGCAGCTCACCCTCTCAAACCTCCCCATACCAGGTATGGTCAGTTAGGCCAGGGGTTGTGGGTATTTCACAGAGCTACTTGTCAACGTCCGGTTTTCAAGTGTTCAACCTTTGCATTTATTTCACAGGGCTCCTCGGGTCAGCCCTTGTTCTTTTTCCCCCCACGTATCCTCCCGCCACAAGCAGTTCGTTCCCATGCCCGTGTTTTCTCGTAAGTAGGATTAATCCAATCGGTTACGGGACATTCATTTTGTTTCTGGGCAATTTTGCAGGTTCCAAACGGGTGGGGTCCCTTCTTATCGTCAATTCATAGGACGCTGGTTTCCTGCTGTCATAGGTGTTACATACCGGATCCATACACTGACGCCACCCAGGCGTGCGCCACTCTACCAGACGGATTGCTACCTGCCCTTCTTCAAGCTTTCCTTTAACACTTACTTCCGTGTCTTTTTGCCCTCTTTTAGGCATACTGACCAGCTAGGCCAAGGCACACCTCAGGCCTTGGTAGTTAGGGTATCGCATTTCCAAGTGAAGACTTTGACTACAAGTTTGAAGGCTGGCTGCAGGCTAGCCTGTATTTGTAGGAAGAGTCTGAGGGCTATTTATCCCTCCTCCTCTGACTGATCTTCCATCGGCTCGTTTCTGGGTTCCCACCCACCCGTTTCCCCCTATTTCACATACTTATTCACATCATACTTTTATTCATAGTCATACATTCAGGGTATGCCTTCTTTTAGGCCTACTGACCAGCTAGGCCAAGGCACACCTCAGGCCTTGGTAGTTAGGGTATCGCATTTCCAAGTGAAGACTTTGACTACAAGTTTGAAGGCTGGCTGCAGGCTAGCTTGTATTTGTAGGAGGAGTCTGAGGGCTATTTATCCCTCCTCCTCTGACTGATCCTCATTCAGGGTATGCCCTCTTTAAGGCATACTGACCAGCTAGGCCAAGGCACACCTCAGGCCTTGGTAGTTAGGGTATTGCATTTCCAAGTGAAGAATTTGACTACAAATATATATATATATATACACACAGTATATACACACACACACACACACACGTGTGTTTGAGCTTTGGGGTGCATGCCCTAATGTAATAGGCTGCACATACCTATGCTCTCAAGATAGGGGAAAAGTTGCATAAGCAGGTTCCTATCAGCAGCAATACTGTCCTTAAAGTAACCCTTTCACTCTAGCAGGATCCTGAGAGCTCTCGTATTCCGAACTCTGCTGGGAAATGTATGCTTTCGGGAGTGTCTATCTTTTTTGTCTCTTGCAGCTTTCAGTGTTCCTTCCTCTGACCTCCGCATCATTACTGTCTACTGTAGTGATGTGGAGGTTAGCAGAAAAGAAAAACCCTGGAAATTGATATACCTGAAAGTGTTGGTTTCCCCACGGACTTTGGGGACAAGTTCTCAGGATCATAGTGATGTTTTGGTAGGTATTTACCTTCTTGTTTTACAAGTAACATGGCTTCTAATAATGAATCTTCATTACAGGGTCACCAGAAGAGAAGTCACTGGAACAACCACTGGAATAGGATGCCACCTCCTGTATGTAGCTTAGGCTACAACAATAAATTACAGATTCACCATCGGCCACACAGGTGGCATCTGCATAATTCATTTGAGCCAGGCTAGCACAAAGTGTGTAAAGTAATCCCATTATTAGAGTTCTTCTTTAAAGATTGAGCTGTGTGCTCTGTGGTTGGAGGTGATATGCTGCTGAGTGAAGGCAAGTTCATTTATGGGCTGGAGTGATATGAAGATTTGCTGACTTAGTTGTAAAGTACTGATTAGATGTAGGAGCTAGAGGACCCTGCCTATGCACTGCATCATTTCAACAGCTAGGAAGTATATAAGGGAGGATTTACTATTAGGCCTTTCACACTGGGGCGTTTTTCATGCGGTTTAGCGCTAATAATAGCGCTATTATACCGCATGAAAAATTCCTGCCCTGCAGCCTTCAATGTGAAAGCCCGAAGGCTTTCACACTGAAGCGGTGCGCTAGCAGGACCGCTCCAAAAGTCCTGCTAGCCGCTTCTTTACAGCGGTAAAGGAGCGGTGTGTTCACCGCTCCTTTACCGCGGGTGCCCATTGAAATCAATGGGACACCGCGGTAATACCGCCCGCAAACCGCGGCAATAGCCGCGGTTTGCGGGCGGTATTAACCCTTTTTCGGCCGCTAGCGGGGGTTAAATTCACCCCCCTAGCGACCGCATACCGCGGTAAGAACGACGGTATAGCAGCGTTGCAAATCGCGCTGCTATACCGCCACCGCTCCTGCCCGCCCCAGTGTGAAAGGGTCCTAAGGTCACTGAAAGCAATAAAAAGACAAACCTAACTAACCCCACCCTAAACAATAAAAATAAATCTGAGATAGAGTTTCACTTTAAACATATTTGTACATGCATGCCAGTTACAAACCTATTCTGACTTTTTGTTTACTTTAAACATCATTAACTCTGCAAATGTCATCAGTTCTTGTTTTACAATTAAATCCTATAATGAGAGCCGCTAGGCACAGATGTGAACAGATGAGAACATTTGTGACAAATGTTAACATTCTGTTTACTACTAATGTACATGGCATAGCGATGCCTGAAGAGCAAAGCTACTCCTACAAGCCATGAGCCCCTCCTTGTGGACACAAACCTCTACTGCGCAGCACTCCGTAAGATACAGTACAGTATATCAATTGTAAGTAACCTCAGTGAAAAAGATGGTAAGATAAATATAGTTACTCCTGAATGCAAATTTTAAATAATTTAATAATGTACAAAATTATTATCATTGTTTGTCTGTGTTTAATAACTGTTCTATTTTTTTTTTTTATTATTAATATTGCACAAATGGTAGCATAAAACAGAGAAAGAATTGGTATCAGCACAGACATATAGGCACAGGACTGCATAGATCATACTTTGGTACTTTTGATAAGGTAAGTCTGGGATTAAAGTAATTGGTAGGGTCAAAAGAGTATTGGTTTATGGTGTGGTTGGATTAAAGCATATGTAAACAAAATCACTGAAATTTTATATACGCTTTAACATGTTATTTTGTTACAATGTAATTTCAAAAGTAATTCCCAATATTTTTTAGTCTGAAACTTTCATTGAAATAATACCTTGTCACCCTGCCATGAAAGCCCTAATTCAGGCATTTCTTGTTATAGGTGTGACAACACGATATCTCTGTTTCCCAATTGTGCTCTTGCATTGCCACTTTGCAGTGCAGGGTAGGGGGGTTGGCACTAAAGGGTAGATTTTATCTAAATCCTGAAGTTCAGCTTCAACAAGCAGGAAAGGAGCTTTAAACAAGTGTAGCAGGTACTCCAAATTTAGGGGGTCTCTGTGCCCAAATTTAGGGGGATGACCCGAGCACTAGTATGGCTCGGGCCTTCTAATTGTGCTGGACTCTGCTTTGTTGCTGTGTGCCTATGTAGAGTTCCCTGTGGCCTGCAGGTGGCGCTGCCATGTTGGGTCAGGGTTGAAGCATAGGTTGCATTTGCGCGATTGGATGTCCTCTCTCGGCTACCATGCAGTGGGCTGGTTCTGCCTGCTGTGCATACCGGGAGAGGATATAAAAGAGGCAGACGCCATTATTCGAGGAGAGACCCGGGGACAAGTACCCGGAGGAATGTGCCCTCTAAGGAGGGGGGTGCATACACTGACTGAAGAGTCTCGGGCACCTTCGGCCCGAGACTGCAACGTTCCAGGTAGGCCCAGTACCTTCAACTGGGTCTACAGGCAGAACTTTGGAGTCCTAGGATGCCCGGGTGAGGGTCTCCGCTCTGACCAAGAGGAAGCCAGGGGAGGATCGGTTCCATAACAGGAGATGAGTGATAGTTAGATTTCTGTCTCGGGAAAGGCCTGGTGACCTGTCAGAGGGAAGGATCCTATGCTCCGCAGAACTGACCCTGCAGAGTGCTACTGCTCTTTGAGGACATACTGAACTTGTCCTTGGAGGATTTAAATTGATTGTTTGAGCTCCACATCGGCTGTTAGGACCATTGAGGGACTATCCGGGTGAGCTGTACCCACTCGGGACCAAGTGGTGATAAATCTGGGAGTTCTGTGCCTGAATCTGCTCTTAGTTCAACTATCATCTCTCTCATCTACTCTCTCTTACCTATCAAGCAAAGATACCAAAAAATAAACTCAACAGTGGAGTTTAAGTGGTTTGGACATTGACTTTATTAAAGAGGGGAAAGTACAGACTCGTCTCTACATTCTGGAGACGGGAACCAGTGGAAGGAGGTAACTCGCTGCGGGACCCAAATACATATACACCGCCTGACCTCTAAACTAGAGGACACGGGCTTGTGGCATGGGTGCCTCTTCTTCCCCTTGAGGAGAGGGTAGTGCTACACAAGCTTTCACTGACCTCTATAATTGCAAGCATTGTGGAGCAATTCATTCTCACATTTACCAGCAGAAGCACTGAAGTCAATCTCTCAATAGTACACCCCACTCTCCCCTCCCACCAATGACTTGCCAGCCTTCCAATCTCTAATGTGAAAACAGGGGTGGGGGAATCTATGGGAGGTGGAGCAAGGCTTTATATGTCCCCTGAAAGTGGCATGATAAGTCACATGATGGACACATTGGAATAGATGCTGTAGTCATCTTAACTTGGAGAGAAAAAGTTTATGTAATTTACCTGAGCATTTTGTATTGTTATTCACTCTAATTGTCCTGATCACCAATTTCACTGTGAATGAAAGTGAGAGTAAATCCAAAATGTAAGTTACCATCAGAGCAGGAATGATGGGGAAAGCTTATAATGGGGACACTTGTTCCTGTGATAATTGTCTTTAAGACTGGAAAAGGTATTGAAATGTCCTCAAACTGTAAAGATATCCTCCCACTTCCTGATGAGGCTACAGGACAGGAAGTGAAGGGAAGTCTCCCTAATGAGACTTATATCACAAATAAAGAGAAATTTTAAATTGGCGTCTCAGTCAATATTATCATTATGCCATTTTAGCATGCTCAAAGCATTTGTTAGCATACCTTAAAGCATATCTAAGCCCAAAAGCAAAGATGCAAAAATTTAATTACACGGCTACTACTCGTGGTGCATAACGTTTTAAACATTACCGGCCACCTACCGACCTACCGGCCATCGAGTGTGCAGTGCTTTGGAGTGCAGTGGAGAGGAGAGCGAACGTAGTGGAGAGTGAGACTTATGGTTTTGCTCTGGGTCCACAGAGACCGCAATACATCATGGCTGCCACCGCAAGCTTGTCTGGCTTTTGGATTTTACTGCTGACGTGCTTTTATTTGTTTTGATAGACGTGAGTGCAATATTTGAAGGCTACTTGTGCTGTTTTTAATAAATAGTTTTAATATACTTCACTATTGGAGACACTTTATTTTTACACGTGGAGTGATTTGGTTTGCTGGAACAGCGTTGGAACCGTTTGATACCCTTGGAGGGTTTAGTAAGCTGTAATGTCGAGCATGAGAGTGCAAGGCAGATCCTATTGGTGAGTGCAAGTCCTTAGGGTGTGGAATCACTGAGCACTTATGGTGTGGTGGAGAATTTCATTCAAGTTGTCATAAGAAGATTGAATGTTCACCTGAGTTTAATCACTTCCCGCCTGGTCAATAGCAAATTGACGTCCGGGAAGTGGTTCCGTTATCCTGACTGGACGTCTATTGCTGTCCAGCAGGATAACATGCCGGCGCGCGCTCGTTGGGCCCGCAACGCGGCAATCACGAGTGCGGCGTGTCAGTCTGACACCCCGCATCTCCGATCGTGATAAGAAGCCTCTGTCAGAGGCTTCTTACCTCATGATCAGCTGTGACCAATCACAGCTGATCATCGCGTGAACCAGGAAGTGCCGGTAAACAGCATTTCTCGGTTCACGCTGACAGGGAGAGCCGATCGGCGGCTCTCCCTGTCAGAGGGGGGGTCTGTGCTGATAATCAGCACATTGATTATCAGCACAGCCCCCTCAAATGTAAAAGATCACCTGACAACCAGTTCCCCCATAATAAAGGATGCCAGTGCCCACCACAGTGCCAATCCCTGCCCACCACAGTGCAAATCACTGCCCACCACAGTGTCAATCACTGCCCAGCAGTAACACCTGCCAGTACCTCATCATCAGTGCTGCCCATCAGTGCACCTGTCAGTGCCACCTGTCAGTGCCAATCAGTACCGCCTATGAATGCCAATCAGTGCTGCCTGTCAGTGCCCATCACAGCTGCCTGTCAGTGCCGCCTCTCAGTGCCAATCAGTGCCACCTGTCAGTGCCCATCAGTGCCACCTATCAGTGCATATCAGTGCCCATCAGTGCTGCATATCAGTGCCGCCTATTGGTGCCCATCAGTACTGCATATCAGTGCCCATCAATTCTACATATCAGTGCCTCCTAATTATTGCCCATCAGTGCCACTTTATCAGTGTCGCCTCATCAGTGCCCATCAGTGCCGTCTCATCAGTGCCCATCAGTGCTGCCTCATCAGTGCCCGTCAGTGAAGGGGAAAACAAAATTTTATGACAGAAACAAAAAAAAACAATTTTTTTCAAAAATGTTGGTCTTTTTGAGTTTGTTTAGCAAAAAATAAAAACCACAGAGGTGATCAAATACCAGCAAAAGAAAGCTCTATTTATGGGAAGAAAATTATAAAAATTTAGTTTGGGTACAGTGTTGTATGACCGCGCAATTGTCATTCAAAGTGTGACAGCGCTGAAAGCTGAAAATTGTCCTGGGCAGGAAGGGGCGTAATTGCATGGTTTTGAAGTGGTTAATCACTTGGAATTATTACAATCACTTTTGGACATTTTTTTGAGTTCTTTTACTACTTGTTTTTTTGGGTACTGGATGAACGTTATGGACACTTACCTACCTTTAAAGTTTTTTCTTTATATATATTTGATATATATATATATATATATATATATATATATATATATATATATATGATTTTCCCTTCACAGGATGATTTATTCATATAAATGTTTAGATTTGTTCATTCACTGAACACAGCGCTACTATTTTGCTCACTCAAAATCATTACACTATTATCTAATTTAAAGTAGCAGCTAGGTGTTACACATACAAGCTTCATCAGTTTGTTCCTGGGCGCAGTGGGGTGTAAGAAGGAAGAGGGGTGCGCATTATTCTTTTGTTTTCACCATTTTTATTACAAAAATGTAATTTGATTACAACTTACCAATACTTAAATGTGGTGGTTATGTTAGTTTTCTCATTTTTAGCTCTTTTCCTTTACTTTCACCTGGTGACCTGGCCAGTAAGTCTGCTATTTTTCAACCTCCTTTAACAGGTCAAGCAAAAGTGGAATTTGGGGGTTGTTTTACCTCTTACCTATATTGCTGGGGCTGCAAAACACATTCACCCAGACAGTAAAGCCAGTGTTGTTCCGTTGCAATTTGCTGTTCAGGTGAAATATTTAGGATCCATCTTGGTCCTCTTCAGCTGGCTCGGGGGTGCTCTGTGTGCCCGATCCTGCAGCTTCTTGAGAGATGTGATGTAAGTATCCCAGGAGGCTGCTTATTAAAAAATAGGCACAGAAAACAATAAATAATTGGCTTTGTTTTTAAAAGAGAAGCATGGACTTAAAAGAACCCAAACATTTATATTCACCTAGGTGGATGCAGCATCAATCTGATGCTACATCTGTCCCCCGCTGCCTCTGCGTTGAGAACTGAGAAATCAAACACCACTGATCGCTCAGTTCTCCCTCTCACTCTGAGCAGAGAGCCGTGACTGTCAGTCAGTGGCTCTCTGCTCTGCTTCTCCAATGCTCACTGAAATGCTGAGCTGTGGAGGGGGCAGGAGCGTCTGGCTCAGGCCCTCAGCAGATCACTGACAGGCTGAGCCAGCTTCTGGTCCAGGCTTCTGGGTGGATCCCAAGCCTGGACGGGCCCTGTGACATGAGCCGCCAGTGGCTGAAAACGGGTAACAGGAGTGCAGAACAATCTGCATTACTTTGATCCATAGAAGAAGTACAACCAAAATTGCTTTTTCTATACTTCTCTTTTTGCCATGGGAGGCTTAAACAAGGCTAGCTCTCTAGTTTGTGAGTTAAAATCTGCTTTAAAGCGGAGGTCCGCAAAATTTTTTTTTTTTTAAAGTCAGCAGCTACAAATACTGCAGCTGCTGACTTTTCAAATAAGGACACTTACCTGTCCAGGGCGCCCGCGATCTGTCGCTCGGCTCTCGGGTGCTGCTGCCGCCATCTTCGATAAGGGAGTCAGCAAGTGAAGCCTTGCGGCTTCACTTGCTGGTTCCCTACTGCGCATGCCATGCAACTCGTGCTGCGCTATCCCACTGTTCCCTGCTGTCTTCTGGGACCTGTGTGTCTCCCAGAAGACAGCGGGGGGACGGAGAAGGCGCCGGAAGTGGCGTAGATACCCGCGGGTGGCTCGGGTATCTATGCCCGGAAGTGGGAGCAAAATACCTGTATTACACAGGTATCTGCTCCCCCCTCCCCCCTAAAAGGTGCCAAATGTGACACTGGAGGGGGGGTTCCGAAAACAGAAGTTCAATTTTTGGGTGGAACTCCGCTTTAATTTACCCTGTAAAGTTCTGCGGTGTTGCCTACTGTGGTAGTGCTCTAGTGTCACATGCAAAGTCATTTTTCATAAACAGAAAGTCTTTATTTTTCCCAAAGTAAACAAAGCAATCCTTTCGCTAGCAAACAAAAATACTCCAGCAAAGATGACATAAAAGTCTGCTTATCTTCAGCACAAAATAATACTAACAGTGTATCAGCCACAGAGGGGTTTTATCCGGAGGAAGAAAAGTCCAATCAGAGCCCTTTTAGTGACTGCAAGTCAGTCTCTCCTCTCTGATTGGACTACCTGGAACCCCTCACTTTGCATTGATGAGAACCCCTGAATACTCCAACTGCAAACAAATCATCCCCCTCAAAGTGACCACAACCCAAATACAGGTGAAATTATAGCATCCATCCAGGACCCATCCTTGACGTCCTGTATAATCCTTACGTCCAGTAAAAATCAAATAACACTTGATGGAAAAATGTATACTGTTTTCAACAATTTTTTATTTTTTTTTTCTTACCAAAATAAATACTCTGTATAGCCCTTTTTCTAAATCTATTCTTATTTTAGGTGACACACACAGCAGTGTTGTCCCATTTGCACCTGTCTAATTTCAAACCATATACAGCTTTTCAGTGAATGAATGGTTATTACGCGTATTGTCACTTGTGTCAATTAGTCTCCTTCAGTGACTGTTTGCTCTTTGTGCACTGGAAGCTCTTTGCTTCCTTATTAGGATCTGCTCTGTTCTATGTCTGTCGGAAAGCAGGTGCTTAACTAAGCATTGCAAGGGTTTTGCTTATCTGCCTTTCACAAGCTCTCAGCTCTTCTATCTTTTAGCAGCTCTAGGCACTATCTTTCTAATTATTAGCAGATATATTTAGAAGCATTACATTTTGCTTCAGGATGTCTTTGCTATGGCACATTCTGTTGTTGGCCTTAAGCCTCAGGAAAAGCTTTTGGTTCCGGAACTTCCCTTTCTCACTCTTCCATGCAGCTTTATATAATTCTCATGCTTGAACTTTGACATCAGCATACTGGATTCTATGGACACCAAAAACTTGTTTCCTTGTTTAGCCTGGGAATCATGGAATGACGCAAACATCTCTCCACGATAAAGGCAATCTACGACATAGTGCTACATGCTTTACAGGAGCATAGCTGCACTACAGTATAACTGTCAAATTTAGGCTAAAAATCTACCTATTATTTGACTGAACTGAGAAGGGGCTGGACAATAGGATGTAGAGAAATTGCTGCCTCTCCATGGTGTCTAATATGAGAAAGCAGCAAACCAACATAAATCCACAAAGAGACTGACAGATAAGCCTGTTTCTAGAGCGGACTATGTCTCTAGAGCTGGAATTTTAATCCCTTCACGCCGACGTAACGCAAATATGCGGCCTTCTTCTTCAAAGGATTGGTTGGCTTTCTTGTAAAAACCACCAATGTGGCTAATCAGCCGCTCGACTGTTATTATAAGCAGTGGGAGGGAACGCCCCCCCCTCCCATGGTTTGCTGGGGCTCTCCCGTCCCACGGGGAGGCCAGCCAGCACTTCCGCCGGCTGGCCGGAGATCTATACAATGCCGGAATCAACTTTGATCGGGTCTCGGATCTAGTAACCCGGAAGCGATGTCATTACATCACTTCCTGTTTACTGAAGCCTTCGAGTTCCCCGACTGAGAAGCGCTTTTCAGACAACAGGACTCAGCCCCGCCCCCCGGCTGCGCTGCTATCAATCTATCCAATCAGGACCCGAGACACCGGCTGGAGCTGGTGTGCTTGTCCCCGTCGCTGGAAAGGCCGGGGTCAGGTAAGTAAAAGTGGGGCTCTGGCGGGCTGCTGCATCACAGGAGGAGGAGGTTTTTAACAGGAGGTTTTTCATCTTAATGCATAAAATGCATTAAGGTGAAAAACTTTGAGGGTTTAAAACACCTTTAAAAGCGTCAGATTGAAAAAAATTACAGTGTTCAAAACCTAAATGCTTCTAAGTGCAAAGGAGAGATTTGGGGTCTTATACACCCAAGATCCCCCCATAAAGAGTACCTGTCACTGCCTATTACTGTCACAAGGGATGTTTACATTCCTTGTGACAGCAATAAAAGTGATACAAACAAAAAAAAATGTTAGGGACAGTTTAAAAATTTTTTTTATTTTTTTTAAAGTCCTCAATCCCTCTGTGCTTGCATAAGCGAACACATACGTAAGTCCTGCCTGCAAATGTAAACAGCGTTCAAACCACACATGTGAGGTATCGCCGCGATCGTTGGAGTGACAGCAATAATTCTAGCACTAGACCTCCTCTGAAACTCTAAACTGGTAACCGTTAAACATTTTGAAAATGTTACCTATTGAGAATTTTTTAAGTATCATAGTTTGTCGCCACGCCACGAGTGTGCGCAATTTTAAAGCATGACATGTTCTGTACGTATATATGTATGTAAATACTGTACGGATGTATGTATGTGAATACTGTATGGATGTATGTATGTAATGTACACTACTAATACTTATGCATTTTTGTCTAACTTTACTGTTTTTTTTTTTATGAAAGTGCATTTCTTCCCCAAAAAAGTGCATTTGAAAGACCGGTGAGCAAATACAGTGTGACATAAAATATTGCAATGATTGCTATTTTATTCTCTAGGGTCTCAGCTAAAATATATATATATATATTGTGACAGCAGGAAGGTAAAGTCACCTGGTTGCATCCAGGGGGGTAGATATATTTCGCCCAGATTCAGGCTTTACGCCGACTTATACAACTAGGTGGAGAGTTGTATAAGGCTAGTGGGCTCATGGATGACTCATACCTCTAGGGAGAGTGTGGGGCGTCGTGCAGACAGAGATGAGGAGACCAGCTGAACCTTGTCAGCTCATTTAGGCCTCTATAAGAACTCCCAGCTTCATTAGATGTTAGCTCATGCCTGGAACCAGACCTGTGTGGACTGTCTAGGGAGAGTGAACCCCTGTGCGGTGAGGCAAAGCCTGTGTGGCTATTTGTTTGGACTTTTACTAAACCAGGGACTTAGGGACTAGGACAGCACTAGGCTGATCCCAGTTGTTAGTTAGGAAACCTGTATGTTTAGTCAGAGGTCAACTTGACCAGGATTTATTTTGGTTATGTTTCTTTTGCTTTGCTGTGTTTTGTCACTGTAAATAGAAAATAAACCGCACCTTTTTTTGATTTTGAAAACCACAACCTCCGTTTGCTGGGCCTGTTTTGTGTGGGGAGCCCATCCCGGGGGTCACACACACCCGCTGCCGAGCTAACCCCCTCACAGTTGGTGGAGAATGCGGGTATTGCTGGATTCAGGTAGCCTTGTGACCCTGATAAAGGCTGAGTTAGTTAAAACAGAGGTCTCTGGGAATAGCAAGGTAGCTGTTATTTGTGTGCATGGGGACACCCGAGAGTATCCAGTGACTACAGTGTGTTTCGAGACCCCCAAAGGTACCCTCTCTCATCCAGTGGGCTTAGTATCTCAGTTACCGCATGACGCCATTGTGGGAAGGGATTTTCCGAAGTTCTGGGAACTGTGGGATGATCCTGAGCCCCTCACTGGTGCCCCTATGTACCAGGAATGTGATAGCCAGAACTCCCCTGAGAGTGGTGAGGACTCTCCGGAATTTCCCTTATCAGTATTGGCAGGGGAGACTCAAGAAACTGGAGAGGAGCCCACCTCCTCAGACGAAAACCTACCGTCTGTGGAGTTTTCTGATCTTGAGGTTCACAGGGAAAACTTTGCCACAGAACAGTTGAAAGACCCCGCCCTAATAAAGGCACGGGAAAACGTAGTGAAAATAGATGGTGAGTTAGTGAACCCAGATAATACCTGCACTTACCCATACTTCAGCGTAGAGAAGGACCTACTGTATCGGGTGGCAAAAAGGGCAGAAGAAACCGTTGAGCAGCTTGTGGTGCCCAAACCTTACAGGAAGTTGGTGTTGGAGTTGGCCCATGGGCACATTCTTGGAGGTCATCTGGGGACAGAGAAAACCCGAGAGAGGGTATTACAGAGATTCTATTGGCCGGGGGTGATGAAGGACGTAGAAAATTATTGTTCCTCCTGCCCTGTGTGTCAGAGGTTGGCCCCGATGCCACATTTCCGTAGCCCGCTGGTCCCTCTACCCATCATTGAGGTCCCGTTTGAGAGGATCGCCATGGATTTGGTAGGTCCTATAATCAAGTCCGCTAGGGGGCACCAGTACATATTAGTTATAATGGACTATGCCACCCGTTATCCAGAAGCGATCCCTCTCCGAAATACCTCGGCCAAAACCATAGCCAAAGAGCTATCTCTTGTTTTTAGCCGGGTGGGTATTTGTAAAGAACTGCTTACGGACCAAGGTACACCCTTTATGTCCCGGGTTATGAAAGAGCTGTGTAAATTGTTCAAAGTGACGCAATTGCGTACGTCTGTGTATCACCCCCAAACCGATGGGCTGGTTGAAAGATTCAACAAAACCCTAAAACAAATGTTGAAGAAAGTGGTGGATAGAGATGGAAAGGATTGGGACTGTTTACTTCCTTATTTGATGTTTGCTATTAGGGAGGTGCCCCAATCCTCTACGGGATTCTCCCCCTTTGAGTTACTGTATGGGAGACACCCAAGAGGGCTGTTGGATATTGCCAAGGAAACTTGGGAAAGTGAGAGTTCTCCCCACAGGAGTGTGATTGAGCATGTCGCCCTGATGCAAGATCGAATTGCACAGGTAATGCCCATCGTGAAGGAACATTTGGCCCAAGCGCAGTTGGCACAGCAGAGAGTGTACAACCGTGGAGCCAAGACCCGTACCTTTTCCCCGGGGGATAGGATATTGGTACTTGTCCCTACGGTTGAAAGTAAATTCCTTGCCAAATGGCAAGGCCCCTACGAGATAATGGAAAAAGTGAGCGAAGTGAATTACAAGGTCAGACAACCAGGAAGGCGAAAGCCCGAACAGATCTATCACGTTAATCTGTTGAAAGCCTGGAGGGATAGAGAGTCCCTAGTCGCAGACACTTGGTCACCAGCTCAAACTGGTTGCATGATTCCTGAGGTTGGAATAGCAGCCACCTTGTCACAACCCCAACAACAGGAGGTTAAGGAGTTTGTGCTTCGCAACAAGGAGGTATTCTCTGAGCTGCCGGGACAAACATCTGGGGTAGAGCATGACATCATTACCCCGCCCGGTGAAAGGGTGAAGTTAAAACCCTATCGGATCCCAGAGGCTCGACGGGAGGCAATACGGGAGGAAATACAGAAAATGCTGAACTTAGGGGTGATAGAGGAGTCCCAAAGTGATTGGTCTAGTCCCATCGTGTTGGTGCCTAAACCGGATGGGAGCTGGCGATTTTGTAACGATTTTCGTCAGTTGAACAAAGTTACAAAATTTGACACCTACCCCATGCCACGTATAGATGAGTTGATCGACCGGCTGGGAACAGCCCGATACATGACGACTCTTGACCTCACAAAAGGGTATTGGCAAATCCCCCTGGCCAAGTCGGCCAAAGAGAAAACCGCATTTGTAACCCCAGACGGGGCGTTCCAATATAAAAGAATGCCGTTCGGGTTACAGAATGCGCCGGCCACATTCCAGCGGAAAATGGACCAGATGCTGAGGCCCCATCGGAAGTATGCTGCGGCTTACCTGGATGACGTAATTGTCCATAGCACAGATTGGGCCTCACATCTGCCAAAAGTGCAAGCAGTCCTGGACTCTGTTCGGGAAGCGGGGTTTACGGCTAACCCCAAGAAGTGTACCATTGGGCAGGAGGAGGCCAAATATCTTGGGTACACCATTGGGAGGGGAGTAATAAAACCCCAACTCAACAAAGTCGAGGCCATCCAGAGTTGGCCACGTCCCAACAGCAAGAAGCAGGTACGAGCCTTTCTGGGAATCGCTGGGTATTATCGGCGATTCATTCCACACTTTGCTTCTAAGGCTGTGCCCCTAACCAACCTGACGAAGGGGAAAGGGTCGGTCATGATTAAATGGACCCCCGAGGCTGAGGCAGCATTCCAATTCTTGAAACAAGCCTTATGTAGCCAGCCAGTGTTGTACTCACCCGACTTCTCTAAAGACTTTGTCGTACAAAGTGATGCGTCAGATGTGGGGTTAGGAGCAGTATTGTCCCAGGTCTGGAACGGGGAAGAGCACCCAGTCATTTACCTCAGCAGGAAGTTGAAGTCCCATGAGGTAAATTACGCCACCGTTGAAAAGGAGTGTTTAGCGGTGAAGTGGGCTCTAGATTCCCTTCGGTACTACCTGCTAGGTAGGCACTTTGACATGGTTACGGATCACGCTCCGTTAAAGTGGATGGCTCAAAACAAGGAAACAAATAGAAGAGTGAATAGGTGGTTCCTGGCCCTCCAGGAATTCAACTTCACAGTAAAGCATCGCCCTGGCGTTCAAATGGGGAATGTGGATGCTTTGTCTCGAGTACATGAATGCCTGATTGCTGGTGTTCCAACCCCGAGGTTAAAACAAGAGGGGGGGGTATGTGACAGCAGGAAGGTAAAGTCACCTGGTTGCATCCAGGGGGGTAGATATATTTCGCCCAGATTCAGGCTTTACGCCGACTTATACAACTAGGTGGAGAGTTGTATAAGGCTAGTGGGCTCATGGATGACTCATACCTCTAGGGAGAGTGTGGGGCGTCGTGCAGACAGAGATGAGGAGACCAGCTGAACCTTGTCAGCTCATTTAGGCCTCTATAAGAACTCCCAGCTTCATTAGATGTTAGCTCATGCCTGGAACCAGACCTGTGTGGACTGTCTAGGGAGAGTGAACCCCTGTGCGGTGAGGCAAAGCCTGTGTGGCTATTTGTTTGGACTTTTACTAAACCAGGGACTTAGGGACTAGGACAGCACTAGGCTGATCCCAGTTGTTAGTTAGGAAACCTGTATGTTTAGTCAGAGGTCAACTTGACCAGGATTTATTTTGGTTATGTTTCTTTTGCTTTGCTGTGTTTTGTCACTGTAAATAGAAAATAAACCGCACCTTTTTTTGATTTTGAAAACCACAACCTCCGTTTGCTGGGCCTGTTTTGTGTGGGGAGCCCATCCCGGGGGTCACACACACCCGCTGCCGAGCTAACCCCCTCACAATATATATATATATATATATATATAAAATGTTTGGGGGTTCTTAGTAATTTTCTAGCAAAAAGATAAAAAGGAAGGCACGTACACCTACTGCATTACCAATGACAATTTATTTAATAAAAAAATTTTGAGCCATAAAAACACACATAGTGTGTAGACAGGAACACAACAAGGGGTAAAGCTGACACAATTCGGGGGTCACCACCTTCCTCAGACCTGACCTGAGCCTAGCTCTGAGTAAGAGTGTGCGCCCCCAAAACGCGTCAGCTTTACTCTGTGTTGTGTTCGTGCACATGTCTACACACTTTGTTTGTTTTTATTGCTCATTTGAGATTTCTGCTTTGTGAGTACACACTTTTTTCAATTTTATTAATTAAAATGTCATTGGTAATGCACTAGGTGTGCTCCCTTCATTTTTATCTTTTTTGTAGTTTCCATTGGATTACCCCATCGGAGGGAGGCAGCATCCACCCAGTCTTGGGTTACCTTTATCCCTGTTACCCTTTACTTCAGAAGATCCCATAGCGCTGGATGTGACTGTGTGTTTTTTTTTTTTAAAACATACTGATTTTAACTAGTAAGCAACAAGTGTCAGAAAAAGGCTTAGGATTGAAGGGGTTAAGGTGTGTGCATATACTGTTTGTCAGTCCATATGACTACATGTGCAGTACTGTATTTTTCAATATATTAAAGCTAAATTCCAGATATAACAATTTTACATGGTTAAAAAAGCGATGATTTCAAATCCCCAGAATGCTACACAGGCTGCAAGTGCAACAACAGCTCTACACCTACGGAGGTAAGTGCAGCTGGGGGTGGGGAGGGTGAACAGTGTTAGTTCACTTTTTACTTTTTTTAAGGTAATATAACCCTTTAAGTGACTTGAAAGGTATATTGGAAAAAAATTGTTAGCACAGAAAAAAATTATAAAGTTTTACTCGCTGGTAATCCCAGTGTGAGCTTCAACTGGTTAGTTGAACACTTTAGGAATAGTGCCTATCAAAAAACTAGACAACAAAGAAGAATTAATTTAAAAGTCATTCTGACTTGAACAATCTTAAGCATCTATTTATCAATGTTTTAATCCAAGATTCACAATGTTTTTTTTTACATAAGCTATAGTAGGAAAAAAAAGTGATTCTAAGTTAAAAATATGTGGTTCTGAAGGCAGAAGGTTTTTATCTTAATGCATTCTATGCATTAAAGATAAAAAAAACTTCTGTGTGCAGCAGCCTCCCTAATACTTGCCTAAGCCCCATTTCGATCCAGGATCTGGGACCCCTGATTGGCTGAGATACACAGTAAGCACTATTGGCTCCCGCTACTGTCAATCAAAGTCTGTGAGCCATTGAGGAGAGAGAGGGGGCAGGGACGAGCCTCTGCTTCATGTCTGAATGGGCACACAGAGTAGCAGCTTGGGTTCTCCCATTGCAAGCTGCTTGCTGTGGGGGCAGGAGGGAGGGGCCAGGAGTGCCGACAAGGGACCTGAAAAGAGGAGGATCTGGGCTGCTCTGTGCAAAATCACTGCACAGAGCAGGTAAGTATAACATGTTTGTTATTTTTAAATAAAATAAAAAAAACAAGACTTTAGTATGACTTTAATAAATAGACTCCTAAGATTGTTCATAGAACACAGATGTTGTTATAAAGTGTATATACACCAACAATGAACTTCTCATATTTATATAGGGCAATGTATGGGGCATCCTTCTCACTGACCACCAGTGTAAGGAGTAGTTTTCCCACTAACCACCAATCTTTGTGGGCTATTTTCCACTGACCAGCAATGGAGTGGGGCATTTCTCAGATGATTTAATTGTATTATTATTATTACTATGATTAAAAATAATTTTGTTCTATAGTGCAGCCTTAGGTATTAAACACACCTAATACGCCACATTCCTTATGCATTTATTAATTCCCATGTATAAACTTACTGTTCATGCAAATGTACCATGAGCTTTTAATTAAAGTAATTATTAGCAAGGGTTCCTCACTGTTAAAAAGTTTAAGAAATACTGCCTCAGCCCAAAAATAGAGAAATGTTGTAAACGAGCTACTACCTGCACTGCTTTCCTCTTGAAGAATAGCTTTTGGTATGTAGGAACATGTAGGTTAACCCCTTGCTTACTGGGCACATAAACCCCCTTCCTGCCCAGGCGAAATTTCAGCTTTCGGCACTGCGTCGCTTTGAATGACAATTGCGCGGTCGTGCGACTTGGCTCCCAAACAAAATTGACGTCCTTTTTTTCCCACAAATAGAGCTTTCTTTTGGTGGAATTTGATCACCTCTGCGGTTTTTATTTTTTGCGCTATAAACAAAAAAACAGCGACGATTTAAAAAAAAAAAACACAATATTTATTACTTTTTGCTATAATAAATATCCCATTTTAAATTTATTTTATTTATTTTTTTATCAGTTTAGTCCAATACGTATTCTTCTACATATTTTTGGTCAAAAAAAATAGCAATAAGCGTTTTTTGATTGGTTTGTGCAAAAGTTATAGCGTCTACAAAATAGGGGATAGTTTTATAGCATTTTTATTAATATTTTTTTTTTTACTAGTAATGGCGGCGATTAGCGATTTTTATTGTGACTGCGACATTATGGCGGACACATCGGACACTTTTGACACCATTTTGGGACCATTGTCATTGATACAGCGATCAGTGCTATAAAAATGCACTGGTTACTGTAAAAATGACACTGGCAGGGAAGGGGTTAACCACTAGGGGGCGAGGAAGGGGTTAAATGTGTGCCCTGGGAGTGATTACTACCGTGGGGGGAGGGGAGTGACTGGGGGAGGTGACCGATCTGTGTCCCTATGTACAAGGGACATAGCATCGGTCTCCTCTCTCCCTGACAGGACATGGATCTGTGTGTTCACACACACAGATCCATGTCCTTGTCTGTGTACCGGCCGATCGCGGGTGCCTGGAGGACATCGCGGCCGCCAGGCACGCGCATCGGCATGTCAGTGACGCGCGCCCCCAGTGGCCGGAGGAGCCGAGGACGTCTATTGACGTCCTCCCGGATTTTAAGAGCCACCTTGAGGCCGTCATTCGACTATGGCCGGGGCTCCAACTGGTTAAGTAGTGGGCAATAAGGTTCACACTGGTACATGTGGCTGCTTCGCACATGTTCTATCTAGTCTCTGGCTCTCCCATCAAGTTTTTCTAGCCTCTAGTGGGACTTTGTCGGCAACCACACAAATTACACAAAACGATAAACTGATTTATCTTTTTAGTGTAATTTGTGTGATTGCCAACAAAGTCCCACTGGAGACTAGAAAAAAAACTTGACGTTCATGTAACAGGGATGGTGGCAATCAATACCTACAATTGAAGTGGTATAACAATTTTCCCCAGCCAAAACAAGTGTTTTTTTTTAAGTGAGCCTTTATAAACATGGAACTGACTTCTTTAGTACGTATAGGCCTTAAGAATAGCAGACTAAATCCATTTGGCAATTGGTGATTTGAAAGATTTTTTTCCAGCCATTAAACAGCAATGGAAAGGGAAGATTCTTTCCAGGGAGCTGTTCCATCCAGATATTTAAATAAACAATGGCTGTCATCTAAATAACACTTTATTTCTCTTTACTTTCTATGTTTGCTACAAAAGGAATACAGGATGACTGCCTGCCTCGAGTTTGATTAAACATCAAAAACATTCTTTGTTCAATTAGATCTGTTTAGGAATTACTTCTTATATATTTTTTAACTAAAACTAGTTACAGATTATATTGTTTCTTCTATGTCACCAACAGGTGGTGGAGAGCTCTCACCAAGGCTCAGGGTCAGACCCTAACAGTGCTTTTTTGAGAAAATGATGGCATGGATGAGTTTGGCTGTGGTCATCTGGATTGCCTTGGCAGCAACAGCTAATAGTTCGGGCAAGAACAGGTGGAATACCACATTCTGCAGCAAACTCTTGTTCAGCCTTTGGTCAGACAGGTTAGAGCAGGTAGCAGGCAAGTGTTTTCCGAAAATCAAGCATAAGGTCAGGAGATGGTGCAACCTATGTATGTTCAAATAAAGAAGAGACCATGAAGGAGAGATGAGGGAATAACAAGCATCTGGCAGCTAGGAAGAAAGCAGAGCTCAAGCCACCAAAAGTACATCCAAAGTCATTGGACCCAGAAGGGACATTTGACTTAATTACCTAAGCTACAAAAAGTGTTATTTGCAATCACACTATCATTTTCAGAAAATAAAAATTGTTATAGAAGAGAATACGCTTAGAGACTTATGATGGATTTTTTAATGGAAACATTTAAATAAGCATCTTTTGTTTAGAACATGGAAGCTTATGGGCCTACTAGATTTTTTTCCATATTTCATAGCTTTAATACAAAAATAAAATACAGCACAGTAAACAAAATAAAGTGGTGTGGCATACTGTATATAACCTATAACATAGAATGCAAAGTGGAGCAGTACATAGTATATTATCATACAGTATAGTGTGAAGCATTGTGGAGTATATGACATTCTTAGCTTTTAAACATTTAGTGCTCCTGCATTTACACATCTGCATTACATTCTACAACTTTCTGAAATACCTAATATTGAATTTACACCAGCAAAAGACTTTCTGAATCAAAGCCAGGCCCTAAATGGAGAATGGCGTGATCTCTTATATGTTGTGATACTTCTGGCAAGTACATGATAAATGATCTTCCAAATATAGAATGGCAGGAGATCTCTGCAGGCAGCACAGATGTATGATATGTATACTGTACACACCTAGATAGAGGATTAAAGATAATGAACTTTATGTGTCATCTTTACTGACCAAGCCATTTATTAAATGTAATCTTGAAATATGGATTTACATTTCCAATCTCTTAATTAGATGAGATAATTATGAGAAATACATATGAGGCACCATTTAATCACTTGTGTTGACTGGGTGGTTTGCTGATGGGTTTATTTCCCTCCTGTCACCGGTCATATGGGTCATTAGTAGTCTGTTGACAGCACCTGGCACTGTTTTGCAATCAGACATCATCTATGAAACCTAATCTTGCCCTTCATACCATTTAGACTGTCTTTGTGCCATCATATCAACATTTTTCTTATTTATAGTTTGGTGCCACCTGCTCTATTTTTGTTTACTTGCATGCCCAGAACAACATCAAAGTACAAAGGAGGGTGTTCATATACAAATTATTTAACAAATGCAGAATGCAAACATCTTCATTGTGTGACTGATGTCAGCTCAGATATCAAATGAGTAGACTAGTGAGTCCAGTCATCTCTACTAGTGCAGGTGGTCATTAGCGATGAGCAATATATACCGTACATAGGTTCATTTTGAGCAGGGTTCGACAAACAATACTAAAGTTCGGGTTATGAATCTGAGCCCTATTAAAGTCAATGGGAGATGAACGTTAAAAATAATAATAATAATAATTCTGGCCATTATCTGAGCTAATGTGCAAGGGCTCACAAAACAAATGGCATGGGGAGCTGGGAACTGCCCTGGGGGACATGTACCAAAGCAACATTTTTTTATTTTTTATTCTGTTTTGTGAGAAGCAGAGATTTTAGAAATGTGTAAAGTGAAATATTAAAAATGCAAAGTCCATTAAATAACATGCCTGGGGGATGCCTCTACCCTGCCTGGGAAGTGGCTCATTTATGCCATGTACAGCAACGCTGACATTTACAATGAAAAAAGTGCCATCGAAATGACAGCTCCCAGGAGCTTCATTATGTTTGTAAACAAAGCAGCAAGGGATTCTATTTATCTATACCAAACTCTTATCCTAGATAAGGGTCTGATATAGATGATAATTGGGTACCCCCGCACAAACAAAATGGTACAGGGTGCCCCCTATTTTATACCAGGCCTTTTAGGTTTAGTAATAATATTAGGAGGGACATTTTCGCTGTTGTCCTCTTCTTTGGACAGCGGCGAGTGGCTGGTTTCACAGGGCTGGATGGTGGTGGGAACCGCTGGAGTTAACTTTTTACATTAAATAGCAGGTGATTGGTTGCTGGGCGATCCTAGCAACCAATCACCAGGCTGTTAATGTGAAAAGTTAACTTCAGGGGGTGTGGCCGGACTCCGTGCTAGATGGCCGCACACTGATCCAGCTCCATCTCGCATCGGTACTACAGGGCTCACAGTGTGGGCATTATCGCCCTAACACCAATGATTTTGCTCCACACCAACTCACCACAACCCAAGGGATGTCCAAACAGAGGAAGGAGCATAAGGCTCCAAGGAAGATGACGGAATTGTTCCCTCCTCCGACCCGCTCTGCAATCCAAGATGGCAAGAGAATGCCTCACATCCGTGACAGGGCTGAGGAGGAAGGAGACAGCGCCCGCTCCATAACAGAGAGATGTGAGCTCACAGTAAGTGAAAGACCACACTCGCAAGCATCCTCTGCATCTAATAGCCAGACCAAATCTAGACCCAGGCTTGCCCCAATAAAGGATCTACAGAGAGAAGAGAACTTTTCACTGACACCTGACTCAGGGGACACAAATAATCAGATCTCCATTGCTGCATACCCCACTACTGCCCAGGCAGTATTAGACACCACTGTAAAAGAGATGATGCTGTCCCTGCAAGGTTCCATTCACACAGATATCATTACTATGGTCTGCCATTTTAAATCTGAAATACATGACCTGGATGACAGGGTCTCCCATGTAGAAAACAAGATAGGCGAATTTGCCTCCCACTTTAATGAATTAGTGGATGCGCACAGTGAACACGAGAAAGATGTGGAGTGGATTAAGGCCAAGTTACTCGATGTAGAAGACCGTTCCAGACGGAACAATTAAAAAATTAGAGGTATCCCCAAAACCATCAAGCCAATAGCTTTAAAGGACTACTTTGTTAAACTTTTGTCAGATGTTCTGCCTGAAGCTCCATCAACTGAATTGACCGTTGACCGCATACACAAGCTGTCTAAGCCTCCGCAGCTACCAGACAAATTTACGAGTGACACCATTGTCCACATTCACTTTTATCACATTAAAGAATGCCTGCTATGGGCCACTAGGAATACAGTATCCCTTCCTAAGCAATACTTTGGCCTCTCTTTTTTTGCTGGATTTGTCCAAGTACACACTGCTTCAAAGGAAAAGTTTAGCCACCATCACCAAGTCTCTGCGTAACCACAACATACTGTACAAATGGGGACACCCAGTGAAATTGGTGATCACCAAGGATGGAAGGGAGCATACCTTCTGTTCCCTTAAAGAAGGGCTCACTTTACTGTGTCACTGGAATATCCTGGAGACTCAGGTTTCTCCTGATATTTCAACCTCCGGCCACCAACACGCTGACCTCGACTGGAATGCGTCTAACTGAAATCATCACTTAATTTTTCCCAACTGGTCCACATTAGTTACTAGGCTTGTGCAATTCGTCCGAATTTAGCAACTTTCGGACATTCGGAAGCATTCGAATTTCCGAACAAAGCAATTATGAATAAAACCGAATCCGAAATAAATTATATCGCAAATAGCGAATGCCCGAATGTCTTCGGCATAATTCGTTATGAAAAAAGTTACGAATGTACGAATCCATTCGAAGCACAATAACACTCTGCTCTGCTCTCTGCTTCTCCCTCACCGTGCTGAACTCCCTCTCAAAATGGTGTACAGGGACGGAGGCTATAGTCGCATGTAAAAAACAAAAGTAAAATACGAGATTTAGAATCGTTACAAATAACCGCTATGTATTTAGAAAAGTACAAATCCATTCGAAGCACATTAGGCATAATAGGCAGCGTCGTTGTGAGAGAGACACGGAAAATTACAAATCAACGAACCCAAAAAAAGTTACGAAAGTAGGAGTTGTGTCCAGAATCAACGAAAAACAATGTACTCTACCGAAAGTACGAATTATAAATCAACTAAAAATAAGGCTTACATTAATACGAATCATTCCGATTCAACGAAAAATGTCGCTTGCGAAAATACGAATTAGTCCGAACAAGAAAAATCCCGTCTAGCAAAATTACGAACGATTACGAATCAACAGGACCGAAAAGAAACAAACCGAAACTAAACTAATTTTTCCGTTGTGCACAAGAAACGAACCAAAACTAAATTAATTTTTCCGTTGTGCACAAGTCTATTAGTTACCTTAGCCCTAGTAGTAGCCCTATGAGAATGGGCCTTTCGTTGATCTCCCTCAAGATATCAGTCGCGGCTCTGCCGCACACCTTGTTATTTTTAAAGTTTTCATGCAACTGTTTTTTGCAATGGTCACACCTTTTAGATTTTTGTTTTGAGCGTTCACTCTAGTTCGCATACAACACAGGCATATCTATACCCATTACCACTACAGACGCACATGCTTAAAACTCAAGACCTCCTCGACCCACCTGTCCAACACCAAGTGGCTCGCTCACTAAGCAACAGTTAACAGCTTAGAGCCACAATGTATCTGCAGCTTTACAGGAGCACTTTCTCAACTTTCGGTACGGTATATTACACCCCTATTGTTATTTAAGCTATTCCTTTACTAAGGAACATTATGACTCTTACAATTACTTCTTTCAATGTTAAAGGGCTCATTAGCCCCAACAAACGCTATTCACTATGATCAGATGTCCGCAAAATGTGTAGGGACATCCTATGTCTTCAAGAGACTAATTTCTATGCCGATAAATTTTCACCATTCAACCATAGAAGCTCTCCTCATATATACCTAGCCAACGCTCCTCACAAAAAACGAGGAATGGCAATCGCCATCAAGGACACTGTAGCTTTCCAACCTCTGGATGTAACTGTGGATGTCCAAGGTCGATATATCATACTAATCTGCCAAATCAACAATGTTTTATATACCATCACAAATGTTTACCTACCAAATTCGAAATAACTATCCTTTATCGATAAGGTCTGGAAGAAAATCCAAAAAAAGAGACAAGGTCATCTTATCTTATGCGGGGACCTCAAGTTAGTTCCGGATATCTCCATGGACGTCTGTGTTTCCTCTGTATGAAGGTCACGTTCTTCTTCCCTGTAGTCCTTTATTAGATCTAACTCTCTTTTTGACATATGGAGATGCCGGCACTTCACAGAAAGAGACTACTCCTTCTCCAAACCACATTGCTCATACTCGAGAATTTACAAATCTCTTCTTCACGATATCACATCTACCATCCATACAAAAACCTGGTCAGATCATGCTCCCATTTCCATGTGTGTGGGGGGGGGGGGTCACAACGACGGAAGGCTTATGTCAGTTTGGCACAATGATCCAACGGTAATGTCTAATCAGACTAACCAGAAACAAATCACGTGCCATATCCAATAGTTTTTTTTAAATGAACACACCTTCAGTGGTTGATCCTACTACAACTTGGGCTGCACACAAAGCGTACATTAGAGGATTGTTACTAAAGATGAGTGCCAAAGCCAAACGCCAGAGAACACAGCAGTTAAATACCCTACTGGCCTCTATTTTCCAATTGAAAAATAAAAATAATCCCAACATTATTACTAGTAACAAGGAATGATCTTAGAATATTTCTATCGGCTCAACATGCCAAACATGTATGTAAAGCCCAATCCAATTTCTATGCCAAAGGCAATAAGGCTGGCAAATTACTGGCTGCTCAAGTAGAACAAAGATTGGTTAAACAAAAAATCCCACACATTATACACCCCACTAAGGGGGGGGGGGGCAAACTGTATAACCCACAAGACATTGCCAATGCCTTTAGTGAATTCTATAGCACCTTATACAATTTAGGAGACAACCCCCACATATCACTACCCTCTGATGAATTAATATTTAAGTTTCTTGATTCTTTGAATCTCCCAACATTATCAGAAGCACATTTGCAAGACCTTAATGCACCCTTCTCCTCTATAGAAATTGAGGAAGCAATAACCTCGCTTCCCAACAACAAAGCGCCTGGCCCAGGCGGTTTCTCAGCCGAGCACTATAAAAAAATTCTAAGTCTCTAGTACCTCATCTGCAAGCAACATTCAATGCTGCTGTGTCCTCTGGCTCTTTTCCATCTGAAATGCTTAATGCAACAATTGTCACTCTGCCAAAGCCAGGGAAAGAACCGGTATCCCCAAAACTTTCGACCCATATCTCTCCTCAACATGGACATAAAAATGTATGCCAAATTAATCTCCAGAAGGTTACCACAATTGATTGATGCTGATCAGGTCAGCTTTATTACAGATCGCCAGTCCCCTGACACCACCCGTAAAATTATCAACCTGTTACACTATGCTACAAAATCCCCCTCTATTTTCTTAGCCCTTGATGCTGAAAAAGCATTCAATAGGATTCATTGGGATTATCTACGCCATACCCTATCCAAATTTGTTTTTTGCGGTAATATCCTGGCAGCCATTATGGCCTTATATTCTACCCCACCGGCACATGCTCTTTCAGATGGATTCTTATCTCAAAAATTTTGTGTTACAAGCGGCACACGCCAGGGTTGCCCACTATCTTCCATAAACTCACCTTCCTGATGGAGCCCTTGGCTCACAAAATAAGAAATCACACTTCCATCTCAGGTTTACCCATAGAAGGCAAAGAAGGCAAAGAACACAAGATTACGCTCTTTACCAATGACATTATTCTTACACTGATGGACCCGGATTTTTCCCTGCCTGATGTGTATAATATATTGAAGGACTTTAATTCAATTTCCTACTATAAATCAATTAATCCAAATGCAACGTTCTCAGTGTAAACATTGATAGAATTGATAAATACAGATTAGAAGCTACTTTCCCCTTCCAATGGACGGAATCTTCTCTGCCCTATTTAGGGATATCCTTAACATCTCCCTCCACCAACCTTTTTCACGCAAGTTATATGCCCCTACTCTCATTCTGCAAAACCGAATTAGATAGACTTAGCAAATTCTACTTAACATGGTCTGGAAGGTTGGCGGCATTTAAATTGCTGATACTTCCCAAAATTTTGTATATACACAAAGCACTACCTATCCCAATCCCTCCCTCGTTCTTTGCTGAAATAAAGCGCATTCTAAACAATTTCCTTTGGCAGGGGAAAAAAACAAGATATCCCTATACCACACTCACCAAACACAAGTCAGTCGGAGGAATGGGGCTCCCAGATTTACATGATTATTATGTAGCAGTATTGCTGGACCAACTTAAATATTGGTTCACCCTCTCTCCAGACAAACAATGGAGGGTTATAGAACAACATTTTATGCCCAAAGGTCAACTAAACTCATTCCTTATAGCCCAAGCAGTTCTTAAACTCAAAAAAAAAAAAAAAACATCCCACCATCTCGGCATCGGCTTATGGTTGGCGATTTTTCCTTGGTTCCACATCCAAATCCCTCCTCAAAAACGGTACCGATTTCATTGGACTTTTTTCACTTTCTGATACCCAATATCTCCCTTACTAAGTTGCAATTTCTGGGTATGACCCATATACAAGACATTATTACAAACAATAAAATCACTCTGGTTACTGTTTTTCAAAGCAAATACCAATTTCTCCCCCTCGATATATATATTTGCACATGCAAATTGCATCCTATCTAAAGAAAAACCCAATTTCCTGCATTGCTGTGCCTAGTGTGGCCTGATCCTTCTGGTCCTCTACTTTACCCCAAAAAAATTCTACCTTCTACAGTCTACTACAAACCAAATCCACGTTTACAAAAACTCCTGCTATGGTGCAATGGGAGAAGGACCTGGGGCTCACATTTCCAGATTCACAATGGCTAAAAGCAATCCAATACAATGCTAAGACAGCCAAGTGCATTAATTATTGGGAAATTGCCCAAAAGATTCACCATTGTTGGTATTTAAAGAGGAAGTAGACCCCGGTCCACTTTCCCAGTTTTTCACTTATGATACTACATGTTATTGCAATGCTTATGACATATTTTTTTTTTTTTAAACGAGGCCCGCAAATACCTTTTGTTTAGCCTTTCTTTTAGCTGTGTTTCCGGGTATCTAAATCGCCATTATGACTCCTGTTGTGTGATTCCCTTTCTGACGTCACGTCCGCCCTTACTAGGAATCTTGTTATAAGTCTCGCGCATGCGCCGTAACCAAGCCTCTATCTGGATAGCCATTACCGCGGCAACCATTGTAAAAGGAAATGAAAATGAATTACAGTGTATTGTTAGTATTGCGGCTGGCACACCCCTTTTGTGACGTCTTCTACAGTCACAAGGGGGAGTTCTAGGAAGTGATGAATGAAATAAACAGCGCAAGACTTCTCCCCAGTGCCTGACAGAGGGGAAGTTCTCGCATACAGATTTCCGGAATTATAGTGAATGAAAACCGGCAAGCATTACTTGCCGGTTTTCACGCGGTAATCTGCGCATGCGCGGTGACGTCATTACAATCGAAAAATTACATTTTTAAAGAAAATATAGCGGTGAGTACAGTTACACAGGCAGCGATCAGCTGACTGTGTTATGGGTAATATTTTTAGCCAATGATGTGAAAGAGGGTTTACAACCACTTCTAACCTCGACGATAACCTGTGTTGACATGGCTGTTTGCAGATCTTTGTTCCACATTCTTTGGTAGTGCCCCCACATAAAAAGCTATTGGAGAACAGTGTTTACTCTTATATCTGAGATAACTGGTTGCTTATGCTTAACAAAACCCAATGCTGCTTTGGCCCTTCTCAGTATAGACATAGAAACATTCCCGTTTGATCTTAGATCCCCCGTAATGCATATATTATTCGCTGCAAGATTAATGACCCTCAGGAAGTGGAGAAGATCCCTAATCCACAACTTATCAGATGTAAAGCTACAAATAAATCTTACAATTCAATATGAATGGTATCTGGCACTTACGTTAGGAAGCTCTCATAAATTCCTTAAAGATTGGGGTCCTTGGATCTCACTGCAGAAATCTGACTTTCTTCAGTCTCTGACTTAGTGTATTTGACATGTTTGTTCTAGTAAGGCATATTTTGGCAATATTTATTCTGTTATATTGCCATACGGTGATGTGTTTGGCATTGCCTGCATCTTCCGAACTATATGATCAATGCTTAGTTATTTTCATGACGATCAGCTATACAAATTTGACATTTTTATGTACAGGTATATTTTATTTTATTTGGATTCCTTTCTATTTGTATCCTTACTATTACTATGCACGCATATTTTGTTCTGCTTCATTTTAAAAACCAATAAATCATTTAAAGTGGTTGTAAAAATTTTTTTTTTTTTAAAACCACCTGTAAGAGAAAGACATAATGAGCTAATATGACTAGCATAATAGCTCATTATGCATCACTTACCTTAGATCGGGGCCCCCGAAGCCGTCCTCGTCTCCCTCTTCAGCCGCAGCCATCGCTGCGGCGATAGCCGGAAGGTTACTCCCGGGTATCGCCGCTCCAGCCAATCACAGCGCCGCTCCGGCGCTGTGATTGGCCGGAGCGGCGAAGACGTCACTCTGCGAATGCGCGCGGGAGCCGTCAAATCCGGCTAAGCCGAAGCATTGCTGGGACTTAGCCGGATTTGTGAATGGGATTAACCCTATGAATGCGCCGTAGACACGGATGTATGTCATTTTTAGCAAATATCTCCTAAACCGTGTAGGTTTAGGAGATATTTCTTGCACCTACAGGTAAGCCTTAATCTAGGCTTACCTGTAGGTACAAGTTGCAAAAGTGGGTTTACAACCACTTTAAAATGATAGAAAAACTAACTTCAGTAGTTCCCGCCCCCATCCAGACCTGTGATGCTGATCTCTGCTCTACTGTACACCTGTGTAAGGTAGGAGAGATCTACCTACACAGTGTGTGTTTATGTGTGTGGGGTGGTGTGTGGGGGGCAGAGGACAGTACAGTGGGGGGGTGCAGGGGACAGAGGACACTGCTTTTGGGGGGCACAGTAAACCTGCAACGGGGGGAGGGGGCAGAGAACACTATGGGAGTGATGTGAAGAGGGACAGAGGACACTGCTATAGGGGTACAAAGGACACTGCAATAGGGGGGACCCTATAAGTGACGCCTTCTCCCCTTGGGACAGGGACACCTTCTCACCTGGGGACAGGGACTCTTTCTCCCCTGGGGACAGTGACCCCATCTCCCCTAAGGTCAGGAACCCCATTTTCCCTGGGGACAGGAACCCCATCTCCAGACCATGCTGGCTGGCAGGGCTGGTGTCAGCCACAACGGATGGGGGAGGGTCAGTAAAATTTTAATCCGCAGCCATAGGTATGGGGCAAGGTCTTTGACTCTCTGTCCGGCTGCCAGCACTTCAGCTGAGTGGTCTTTACTATTCCATGGCTCTGCCTGTTACTGGGCAGAAGGGCCAACTGGGGCACAGTTCCCTGAAGCTGAGAAGAAACTGTAGGTGCTAGTCAGAGGCCAGCGGCACTCTGCCCTGTTGCCAGCAATTCAGCTGGGAGTAGAAGCTTCACTACATCAGCTTGTTGCTGGGGAGAGGGGCCGACTTCCCCGGCTCCCTGGAACTCTGTAGTTGTTGCCGGTGCTGGGCAGAGGTTGGTAGCACTCTGCCCTGTTGTCAGCACTTCTGCTGGGAACTCCACACCATCCGCTCCGGATAACCGTTGGGGCGGGAGGCCGGATTCCTCCACTCACAGACTGTGGATTTGCTGCTGGGGTGGAAGGATGACCGCTGTCTCTCCCAAACTGTGTAGCTGCCATTGGGGAGGTGAGCCGGCTGCTTCCTCAGCCGTTCCCTCATCTGGCTGCTGGGATGACATTTCTCTGTCCCTGTCTCCCAGGTGCACGAATCCTTGTTGGGGAGTGACCATCTCCTTCTCACCCTGGGCCTCTGGAACTGCCGCAGGTGTGTGGAAGAGATCTTGGACCCTCTGTCCAGTTGCCATCGCTTCAGCTAGAGATTGTTGTAACTCCACAGATGCTGCTGGCAGGAAATCCCATGTCCCTGTCAATGTTGTGGGAGAAAGGCTGACTACCTCTTCTCTCAGGGAGGCTGAAGCTGCTGTTGGTGCTGGGCAGAGCTCAGTGACGTTTGGCCCTGACGCCAGCTCTTCTGCTGAAGGCTCACCAGGTTGCCATATTTCATAGAATTTTACAGAAAATTACAGTGCTGCAGTCTGAAATGGTACACAGGATTTTTTTGTTACTCACCGTAAAATCTCTTTCTCTGAGTTCATGAACAGACACAGCTTCTTCTCGTTCCCAACCATAGGGTTTATATAGTGTGACCTACAGGAGTATGACACTAGGCAGAAAAAGAACACAGCACCACCTATGGGCAGTCCTAGCTGGTATAAACTCCCTTTTCGCTATAGGCAAGCCAGTTAGTCATAAAGCGTTGCACAAAAAAAAAGACCAAAAGGGGGAGGGGGGTTTGCTGTTCACATCAATGAACTCAGGAAAAAGGATTTTACGGTTAGTTACAAAAAATGCAATTTTCTCTTCATTGTTCATTCTCAACAATAGGGATGGAAAATCACGTTGTCCCTGTGTAAGCCCAAAAAAGGAGTCTTACAGGACAAGGCCGCCAGCTCTGACCAGCAGTGTGCGAAAGTAAGAACGAACAAAAAGGTAACCTTTTGAGAGAGGGCAAGAGTAAAGGAATCTCCTTAACCACTTCAGCCCCGGGAGAATTTCCCCCTTCCTTACCAAAGCACTTTTTGCAATTCGGCACTGCGTTGCTTTGACTGACAATTGCGACGTTGCACCCAAACAAAATTGACGTTCTTCTTTTCCCCCACAAATAGAGCTTTCTTTTGGTGGTATTTGATCACCTCTGCGGTTTTTATTTTTTGCGCTATAAACAAAAATAGTGCGATAATTTTGAAAATAATTCAATATTTTTTACTTTTTGCTATTATAAATATCCCCCAAAAATATATAAAAAAACACAATTTTTCCACAGTTTAGGCCGCTACGTATTCTTCTACATATTTTTGGTAAAAAAAAATCACAATAAGCGTATATTGATTGGTTTGCGCAAAAGTTATAGTGGCTACAAAATAGGGGATAGATTTATTGCATTTTTATTGTGACCGTGACATTGAGACAGACATATCGGACACTTTTGACACATTTTTTGGACCATTCACATCTATACAGCGATTAGTGCTATAAAACTGCACTGATTACTGTATAAATGTGACTGGCAGGGAAGGGTTTAACATTAGGGGGCGCTGAAGGGATTAAATATGTTCCCTAGTGAGTGATACTAACCGTAGGGGGAGGGGACTCACAAGGGGAGGAGACCGATCTGTGTTCCTCTGTACTGGGAACACACATCGGTCTCCTCAACTCTGACAGGACGTGGATTTGTGTGTTTACACACACGGATCCACGGACCTGCTGTGATTGCAGGCAATCACGGGTGCCCGGCGGACATCACTGCCACCAGGCACACGCACCGGGTCCCGAGCGATGCTGCGGGCGTGCGCGCCCCATAGACAGGCGGGAAGCCCAGGAGATCCCATCTGTGGACGTCATTTGACTATGAGCGGGTAGGGAAGTGATTAATATTCTCAAAGGGAGGCCTCTGGAGAACAGAGAGAACCAAGTTCAGGTCCCACAGCGGCAACAGAGAAAGCACAGGGAGCACCACATGTCGAACACCTTTGATAAAAGGTACCAAAACAAGGAACGCCTGACGACGGGATGTTGAAAGAAGACTAAGAGCTGAGACTTGACCCCTAATGGTACACAAGGCAAGCTTTTGCTTAATGCCCTGTTGGAGAAAGGCCAAAATCTGAGCCATTGAGCCAAAGATGGTAAAGCAGGGTGGAAGATCAGATCTTGAGAGAGAAGATCTTCTGGAAGAGTCAGCCGCCGTGGAATGTCTGTGACCAGCCGCACCTCACTGGCGTACCAGGGTGGACAAAACCAGTCCAGAGCCACTAGAACAACCAGAATCTCTTCAGCCTCTATCCTGTGCAGTAGACGGGGACAAAGCCTGAGAAGAAAATGCATAAACGAGACGATAATGGCCCCATGACCGCATCAGAAAGTGAGTTGCATCTTCCAGGGAATCCCTCGCTTTCGTCACAAACCTCAACACCTTCCTGGTAAGAAGGGACACATGAAGATGCACGTCTGGGATGCACCACCTCAGACAGATACGAGGAAACACGTCCAGGTGCAGGGACCACTCCCCCTGATCCAGCATTTGCCTGCCAGCTTTTCACGTCTGGAATGCACACGGTGGAGAGAGCCAGCATGTGAAGCTCCGCCCATCAAATAATGCATGAGGCCTTCAACACCATCGCCGCATTCTTTGTACTCCCTTGGTGGTTGACATAGACCACCACCCTGGCGTTGTCCGACTGGAACCTGACTGGGCGCCCACGAAGAAGTCCGGTCCACCACTCAAGACCTAGCCTGATACACCAAAACTCCAGGACACTGACAGGCAGTTGAGCCTCCTCTGGCATCCAGTGGCCTTAAGCTAACCCCAACACCAGGACTTCCAAGACAGACAAGCTGGTGTTCACCATGACCACTGTCAAATGGAGAGAGAGAAAAGACTTCCCGGCCTGAAGAGAAGATGATTGGAGCCACCAGAGAATAGAGGCCCAGGCCAACTAATCCAGGCAAATCTGGCTGTCCAGGGACGCAGGAAACCTGTCCCACTTGGACAAGATTTCCTTTTGCATAACCCACATGTGGAACTGCACATACAAATTCCTACAGTGAGCATCATGATCATTACATTGTCCATCAGCACAGAGTCTCTGCTCGCAGGAGAATGTCGTCCAGATAGCCAAGCTCGGTAAAAACCCAAGGAGCAGAGGCCAGGCCAAAAGGAAGCACCAAAAAGTGTAAAAAGTGTTGGTACCCAGCACAGATAGCTACACGTCTCCCTGATGAAGGGAGGCCACCACCAAACAGATGGATTCCATCTTGAATCTTGCACCCCCACAAAGCAATTTAGAGTCATGAGGTCCAGGATCGAATTAACTGCTTCCTTCTTCAGAACCGTAAACAAGTTGGAGTAAAGCTCTTGAAACCTCTCCAAGCTCAGAACCAGGGTAATCGCACCCTGGATTAGCAGATCTTGCACCACCCATTAAAGAGCCTGAAGGTAGGACATGGAGAGATGAAGACTGGAAGAAAATAATTTCTCTGGTGGACAGGAGTGAATTTCTATCTTGTAGCCGGACACAATCAGTTTGTGGACCCATTAGTCAAAGAGCAGTGAGGTCCATGGGTCTATGAATCAATGAAGATGACCCTCACCCTGGGAACTGGTGGAGCAAGCCTTTATGCCTAGGAGGACATGTTTGCAGGCTTCGTGGGCTTGTGAGGCCAGGAGCGCTTTGTGCCACCTGTGGAAGCCTTGAAAGGCTTGGATCCTTTGTCCAACGAGCCAGAGGAACAAAAAAGCTTGTTGTTGTCAGCGAAAGAATGGCCGTGCTTATGGTAAGGTTTCCTTCCCTTCATAGACTGTGGGAGAAAGGCACTCTTCCCACCAGTAAGATTCTTGGGAATGTCATCCAGGGTGGGACGTTCTCCCTGGAAGTACAAGCTCACAAGAGCCTTTTTAGACGTTTGGTCTGCAGATGAACTTTTGAGCTAAAGAACTTGCCAAAGCACTACAACTGAGGCGGAGAGCTTCAAAAGCAATGAGGCCACATTTAAGGATGCGTCACACATGTACTAAAGGCCCTGGACTAACTGGTCCGTAAGTTCCTTGTAAAATGGGGACAGCTACTCTTTACCCAGACCTTGGGGCAAAAGCTTAGTGCACTCAGTAAGCATCTGAAACTCAAGGGCCATGGCTAAAACCCAACGCAGTGCAAGCAATCGTAAAGCTAGTGTGGGAAACCAATTCCGCCTTCCAGTCAACGCAGGATCCTTGAAGGAATGAAAGTTCTCTACCGGTATCTTTGTTACCATGCCTTATTCAATCTAGAAATGGGAGGGTTCACTACAGGAGAAGAGGTCCACTTCTTTAGAATGTCCTCCTCAAAAGGATGACGTACCGAAAAACATTTAGGGACTACGAAAGGGCGCTTCGGTTGTTCCCAATCCTTATAAACAAATTTATCAAAATAAGCAGGGAAAGGAAAAACTGTCTGGCTTATGCATACCAAAAGGTACGGCCACTGCTTCAGTAGCCAGTGCCTTTTTTCTGTGCGCCAACAGAAGCAGAGAACTCATCCTCACTGTCTGAGGGATTGGGGACCCTGATTCAAGCTCAGAAACTTCTGGAGGAGGGAAAGGCTGTGAAATTACCTAAGGAAGGAGAACTGCAGCCGGAGATACAGCAGTTCTACCAAGCGGTGCAGGGACCGGATCCAGAAACTGAGGGTGTTAAAGTGCCGTATCACTTAGGTGAGAACCTCCCCGCACAAGTAGCACAGACACAGAGGGAGGTGAGGAGGAGTCTGTAAGCCCTTCGGACTGCTCCACAGAGCCCTCAAGTACAAGCAGTAGTGGCTGGAAGATTACCTCTGCAGAGCGGGGATATGGAGCCAGTAAATTCAAAAATAGAAGATTTGAGAATGCTCATACAGGCCCTCCCCACTAGAGCGGACATAAAAGCTCTCATGTTAAAAGTGGAGGAAGCACATAATAAAGACCTCCAACAGGTGCGCACAGAGGTGCAAGCATTAACAGAGCGGGTCACAGATGGAGAGGTGGTTTCACAGACCCTGGAGCAAAGAGTGACCGGTCTGGAGAGGGAAAGACTGGTTCAAGCAGATAACGCAGTGACACTGCAGTTACAACTCGAGGACCCCGAGGACCCAAGTCGCCGGCAAATGTTCGGCTCCGGGGGGTCCCAGAAACTATGGACCAAGAAAATCTTCAGGACATGGTAAAGTCTATGTTCCCAAAAATTTTAGAGGACACTACTCCCCTGAACTAAGAGCTCGATAGAGTTCACAGAGCCCTGGGCCCCAAAACCAAAGACATGAACCGCCCCCGGGATATAATATGCCGCCTGCACTACTTTATGCATAGGGAAGCGATTCTGAAGAAAGCATGGGAGGTAGGAGGGATAGACTTCCAGGGGGTACAGTTAAAGATTTTACCTGATCTTTCAAGAGCCAATTTGCAACGTAGAGCAATGCTCCGTCCTGTGCTGGAGCGGGTAAGAGACTGGGGCGGTACATACCGGTGGAGATTTCCAATCTCAGTCCTAATACGAAAGGGGGCTCCTCATTTTGGCTACGCTCTAAAATAGATTTACCAGACTTTTTTAGTTTTTTGGGCAGTGAACCATTCCCAGTTCCGGACTGGCTACAGGTACTCCCACGAAGATAAAACTATAAAGAGCCCATATGAACTTTGACAATATAACTAAATCTCGGAGGAGAAATTAGAGGAGATGCATGGATAACAAATTTTTTCTTTTTGTTCCCAGGGGAGATGAAGGGGGGGGGGTTTCTCTCTTTTTTGTGTGGCTTTTTTTTTTCAAGGGGGGGTGGTTTTGATAAATTGGTTTGGGGAGGGGGGGTAATTTTTTATTACGGTTTTTCACGGTTTTGTGATGTGGAAAAGTGGCAGCTCGCCCGGTGGGGGAGCCCTCACCCATCATATGGGAGTGCAATGAGAAGGCAGTAGTATGAGGGTGGCCTGAATTGCACTTCATATGTTGTGATGGGTGGCGACTCTCGTTTGGGGGGATGCCACCCATTTAGCAAGCTATTAGGTTTGAATTCTGTCCCCCAAATGAGTTATACAATGTTAAGGGTTGTTATTTATTATCTCCCCTCCCCCCTTTTTTTATTTTTTACACATCTTTTTTGCTTGCTGTTTTTTTTTTGTTTTTGTTTTTTTTCTTGTATGTTGAGTTTTCTTTTCTTGTATGTTAAGGTTTTTTTTTTTTCTTTATAAATAGCAGCAGTAGGTAGCCCTGAATTTAAAGACATACAGCTGGATGCCCTTTTTTCCCCCTATCCTCTTTGGGATATTAGTAGATGTAGGTTTTTTATTTATTATTTCTATAAACTACACTCAGTGGCAAAGGCTACTATTGGGGCAATTACTTGGTCCGACCACGCAACAATTTTACTAAAGTACAATATGCCGGGGAATCGATGCCTTAATCCAGCGATGTGGAGACTTAACGAAAGTCTGCTACAAAATCCTGTGACAAGGGAGGAGGTTTTCAAAGAGGTGACATGCTATTTTCAGGTTAATGATACTTCCGAATGTACCCCTGGAGTGATCTGGGAATCCCATAAGGCTGTGATGCGGGGAGTACTGATAAAGCACGGGGCCAGGATTAAGCGAGAAAGGGAGGCAAAGCTACCGTATTTTTCACACCATAAGACGCACCTAGGTTTTAGAGGAGGAAAACAAGAAAAATATTCTGAACCAAATGGTGTACTAAAATATTTTCCAGTGCCCATGAAATGCAGCCTGACCATTGCCAGTGTAAACGCAGCCTGACCATTGCCATAGTAAACGCAGAGTGACCATTGCCATAGTAAAAGCAGCCTGACCATTGCCATAGTAAAAGCAGCCTGACCATTGCCATAGTAAACGCAGAGTGACCATGCCACAGTAAATGCAGAGTGACCATGCCACAGTAAATGCAGAGTGACCATGCCATCAGTGGTGTATTTAGGTTTTGTGCTGCCCTAGGCCTGACTAAACTTGCGAACCCCCTAATTTAAATATGACACACCCCTTCCTGTCAAGGTCACACCCCTTCCTTTTTAAGACCCGCCCTGTCATCTTCATGGGAAGAGGACAGAGGGGACGCTGTGGGAAGAGGACAGAGGGGACGCTGTGGGAAGATAATAGAGGGACACCCTGGGAAGAGGACAGAGGAGACACTGTGGGAAGAGGGCAGAAGGACACCCTGGGAAGAGGACAGAGGGACACCCTGGGAAGAGGACAGAGGGGACGCCGTGGGAAGAGGACAGAGGGGACGCCGTGGGAAGAGGACAGAGAGGGACGTTGTGGCAGTCAATAAGGCCTAGAAGATATCAGGTTAGGCACTTCCTAATGGCTCAGTCCCTGGGAATAGTAATGGATAATGGCCAACAGGCCCACTTACCAGACCCAGCGAAATCGCAACAGTGATCCCTCTGGCTGGACGTTCGCTCACTCTGGGTTGCCCAGGGTGACTCTAGTCAGTAGTGTAGCATGTCTGTATCCTGGCAGTGGCTCAAGCTTTCTCCCTCTCTGGTGGTGCGGGTACAATGTGGCTCCCTCTCTGGTGGTGCGGGTACAGCGGTTACAGTGTGACTCCCTCTCTGGTGGTGCGGGAACAGTGTGGCTCCCTCTCTGGCGGTGTGGGTACAGCATGGCTCTCTGGTGGTGTGGGTAAAGCGTGGCTCTCTGGTGGTGTGGGTACAGCGTGGCTCCCTGGCGGTGTGGGTACAGCGTGGCTCTCTGGCGGTGCGGGTACAGCGTGGCTCTCTGGCGGTGCGGGTACAGCGTGGCTCTCTGGCGGTGCGGGTACAGCGTGGCTCTCTGGCGGTGCAGGTACAGCGTGGCTCTCTGGCGGTGCGGGTACAGCGTGGCTCTCTGGTGTTGCGGGTACAGCGTGGCTCCCTGGTGGTGCGGGGTACAGCGTGGCTCCCTGGTGGTGCGGGGTACAGCGTGACTCTGTGGTGGTGGGGGGTACAGCGTGGCTCTCTGGTGGTGCGGGGTACAGCGTGGCTCCCTGGTGGTGCGGGGTACAGCGTGGCTCTCTGGTGGTGCGGGGTACAGCGTGGCTCCCTGGTGGTGCGGGGTACAGCATGGCTCTCTGGTGGTGCGGGGTACAGCGTGGCTTTCTGGTGGTGTCTCCCAGCACAGTATTCTCTTTTGCTCCTCTTCTAACACCCCCTCCCTCCCCTCCAGCAGAGTGCTTGCATACTGGGGGAACTGGTGCCAGAAGTGACTTCATTTCCCATGATGCCCCCAGTGTCTTCTGATTGGCCCTCTGCTGTGGCCAATCATGAGGAGGGAAACAGCAGGGAAGGAAGCTGGGTGGCAGCCCAGCAAATCCAATTAGAGCCGCTCTCTCTTTCTCTTCGGCTTACAGAAAGGGAAGGGGGCGGCGGGGGATATACAGACAGCCCGCAGCTCTCCTCTCCCTGTCACAGCGCCGCTGCTCTATTTGCCAGAGAACTCGGCAGCGGCGCTGTGACAGGGAGAGGAGAGCTGCGGGCTGTCTGTATATCCCCCGCCGCCCCCCTTCCCTTTCTGTAAGCTGAAGGGAGAAAAGAAAGAGAGCGGCTCTAATTGGATTCGCCGCAATGCGAGCTGTATAAGGGGCTTTGCCAGCGGCGGCGGGGGGGGGCGGAGCCAGTGGCGGCGGTCAGGGGATTCCAGCGGCTACAGGGAGCAATGAGAACGGAAGGCAGGGGCGGTGCCTGTCATGTATTCAGACTATAAGACGCAGGGACAATTTCCCCCACATTTCTGGGGGGAAAAAGTGCATCTTATAGTCCGAAAAATACGGTAACACTTTTGTTAAGAAATATATATCAACTAGAGTCACTGCATAAAGATGCCCCCACCTTAGATGTGGAACTGGACCTCTTGATTGCCCGCAGACAGGTTACGGAATTACTCATGAACAAAAGCAAAAAGAGCAATACAATTTGGACGTAAACATATTTACGAGTCTGGCAACAAATGCGGCAAACTATTGGCTAGAACTCTGAAGGAACAACAGGCGATGACTTGTGTAACAACGATTACAGGGGAGGAAGGGGAAAAGATTACAATGCCTAAACAAATTGCACAAAGATTTGGAGAATACTATTCTTCCCTTTATAATTTACAACTAGACCCTCCGACACAGGCAGGAATAGACAGTTACTTGGCGACGTCCGAAATGCCCGGTCTAACGCCTACAGCACAACAGGAATGGGAGGCACCAATTACACTTGAAGAGGTACAGGAAGCAGTGAGGGGGCGAAGGCGGGCCCAGATGGCTTTACAGTTCATTATTTTAAACAATTCCTGCCGATACTAGAACCATATCTGGTGAGGATGTACAATGGTATGAGTGACTGAAGCCCATTTTCCTCAGAGTCAATTAAGGCCCTTATTACGGTGATCCCTAAGGAGGGAAAATATCCCACGTTATGTGGAAGTTACAGGCCAATATCCCTCCTAAACGCAGATTTAAAATTCTTTGCAAAAATTCAAGCAACTAGGCTGCAGTGACGATTGCCTTCTCTGATTCATCTGGAAAAAGAAGGGTTTGTCCCGACGCGAGAAGCACGGGACAATACCACTAAGGTTCTAAATTTAATACATGTAGCCAATCTATCTAAGCTCCCATGCGTGTTTCTGGGGACAGATGCAGAGAAGGCATTCGACCGGGTTAATTGGCAGTTTATTTTTTCGGTTTTGCGATATATAGGGGTGGGAGAAAATATGCTCTGATGGATTTTAAGTATCTATGCCCAACCAAGTGCTCAAGTAAAGGTAAATGGAGTTCTGTCCCCCTCCTTCGGGATCACCAATGGGACTAGGCAGGGATGCCCATTGTCACCCCTCCTTTTCCCACTATCTCTAGAACCTTTCTTCTGTAGGATTTGATCGAACCAGGATATCCAAGGATTGACAGTGGAAGGAACTCAGTATAAGATCTCAGCGTATGCTGATGATATGCTCTTTTCACTGGCCAATCCAATGATATCCCTTCCTAATTTATACACTGAAATGGAGAGATATGGCACCCTATCATATTTTAAGATCAATTTAACTAAGTCAGAGGCCATGGGAATAGCAATGTCCAAGGATATGCTGGGATCATTGAATTCCAATTATAAATTTTAATGGACGGATCATGCTTTGAATTACTTGGGAACAATGATCCCAGCTGATCTCTTGCATACCTTCGATCTAAATGTCCCAGGGTTCGTACTCTCTTGGATAGGTGGCATAAGGGATTCCATTCTTGGATTGGAAGAGGAAATATACTCAAAATGAACATTTTACCAAAGTTCCTATATCTATTTCAGACACTACCCATTGCCATCCCTAGGCAATATTTTAAACAGATCAATACACTTTTTTCTGGATTCATTTGGGCACAGAAACATCCAAGGATCAGAAGATTCTTGTTAACTCTTTCCAAGCAATATGGGGGACTAGCTATACCTGACGTATATAAATACTACCAAGCAGCCATATTGAGTTGATTAATTAACTGGTGTCGACGCAGAGACTTAAAGACGTGGCCAAACTTGGAACAAGCACAGAGTAAGGCTTTATTATATAGAGCACCTTGGTGCTATAAAGAACTCCCATCCACTAATAGGCCCGATGATAAAAATGTGCCATGGACTTATTTCTAAAGGGAAGCTGTCAACACTAGAGTCCCCATTATTTCCCATTTTGGGGAATCCACAATTTGCACTAGGACTGAGGAAAGAATCCTTTGAGGTATTACTAGAAAAGGGGTTATACCTGCCCTCCAACTTCCTAGAAACAGGATCATGGCCCAACTGGCAAACACTGACATCTAGTTCCAATCGATACCAATTAGACTTCTGGCGTGGGGCACAATTGAGGCATTTCCTGCAGACTTTACCTCCACCCGATAACTTCAAGCGGAAGTTAACAATATTCAAAGAATATTGTAATGAGAAAGGATTACTTTCCCATGTTCTTTCGAAGATGTATGACCTGTTGACTAGACCATCAGAAGATTTCCAATTGCCATTTTTAGGTAAATGGGAATTGGAATTAGGCAGAACCTTTTCAGAGGAACAACGTACCAGTATAATATACAACATATTTGAATCCTCAATGTGTACGAGGATACAGGAAACAAATTATAAAATTGTTTCCCAATGGTACCGAACCCCAGTTCTTCTCCACAGACTTTTTCCAGAGGTTACGGATACCTGTTAGATGCTGTGAAGAACTTGGAACGTTACTATATATTCTCTGGTCATGCCCTAAAATCAAGGATTTCTGGGGGGTGGTCCGGAGAATTAGTCAGCAGTTCTGGGAAGAAGAGATACCTGACAACCTGGCCTTTTTTCTATTATATGAAACAAAAATGCCAGTAACGAGATAAGGAAACGATAGTATGTCATCTCCTAAATGCGGCCAAGGCTTGTACACCTGGCACTTGGAAGCAAAGACAACCCCCACCAATAAGACTCTTGCTTAAGGAAGTAGAGGAAATTAACCAAATGGAAGAACTGATATGGACAGCACGACAGAAAAGAGAGACCAATCGGAAAACATGGTCCGCATGGAATCTCTTTATTAATTCAAAGTAGAGGACGACGCTTATGGGAGTAGAGTAGAGGAGTAATATACTGCCAGAGGGTCCGGGGAGGAAGGGAGGGGACGCAATGGAGTGGGAAGAAAGGGGGGATTCCCTGATTTCCTGTAAATGGTCCCCCTTTTTTTTGTATGTTTCTTGTTTTTTGTTTGTTTGCTGATATTGGGGTATGCATGTACTTTGCTGCCTTGTTTCGTCATGTGCCTGACGGTAGGGGGAGGAATAGAGACAGACACCGTACTAAGAATACTGGATTAGACCAAGCTTACAGATGCATGACCAAAGGGAAATGGACACTGGGAGAAATAAATAAGGGATTTATTGTAAATATGAATAAAATGATGTGACCATAAAGTAAACTCTGAAATATAACCACTATTTTGATGGAGGAATAGGTCAACTAGGTGATTATGTTATTATAATGATGTACGGAAGATGTGATTTACCTTCCTTTTTTGTTGTCTTTTCTGTTTTGTTGAAATAAAGAAAAATTTAAACCATAATGGTTAAGGAGAACTTATTGGAAAGGCCCTTAAGAGCTTGTTGCGCCTCATAGGTCAGATTTTGTTCATGTTTGGATTGCGGTGGCAGTTTATCAATATCTCTCAAAACCAATCTGAGGAAGGTCGCCACATTTGGGTTGATACTAGGAGAGGGAAAGCGGTCAGATTTTTTCCGAAGCATTGAACTTGGTGGAGGTGGTGGATTTGTCTTCTGGGCACATTTATCTAGAAGTTTGTCTATGTCAACACATTCTATTAAGTCAGTCTGGTCATTTTCTTCTAGATGTGAGATAAGTTGGTCAATAGCTTTTTGTTCCTCTTTAGTTGTGGCCAGGGTGGTGTCTTTTTCTTGTTTATTATACATGCTTTGTAGTGCGAGTTTACGAGCAAACATTTGTAAGTTTTTAATGAGGTCAAATTTGTCCAAGGTAGCAGTCGGGCAAAAGCCTAGGCCTTTGGACAATATGGTGATCTCAGAAATAGTGAGAACATGTGAAGAAAAATTGACTATATTAATTTTGGATTAGTGTTGTGTGGATGCGTTGATTGTTGCCCTTGCTTGTGCTGGGAATCGTGCGATTGTGAAAATTCCGGGTCTCACTATGCATGGCCTATGTGACCCTCTGACATCACTTCCTTCTGCCCTCTGCTCCACTTTTGGCACCGTTGGTCGCATCTATGGGTCAGGGCGGCCATTGTGTCGGTGGGTCCCGAGCTCATGACGTCGCCACGCACACCCCACGGCCCCCAGCATCGGGGCGGTGCGCTGCAACGCTGACCTCCTGGGGGATTCACCATAATGGCGTGTATGTCAGCACGCCTTGGATGGCGGGCCACTGTTTGGGCTTACCATCACTGCGGCTCCTCCCTTCCTCACTGGTGGCCCCAATCATCCAATTTGCGCCACTACATATGGACAGTCTCCTCCCCCCGCTGCATGATTCCGCTGCTGTCCTCCGGCCGCAGTGTGGGGTGAGGAGTCGTTCCAGCAGTTGTCTCCGCTTTTGGATTCTATAACTAAGGGTAATATTATGGTGATCGAGTCCCATGATGGGGAGTGGAGGTGCTGGAGCTTGAGCCCTGCCTCCCATATCTCCTGTTAAACCTCACTTGTTATGCTGCACGTATGCGTACGTTTATGTATATGGTGCACGTATGTGTGTATATATATATATGTATATATATACACATACATACACACACATACATATAATATATATTTAAATTTGTTTTTTACGCAGAGCCCTAGAGCTTAACAAGCAATACCAGGAAACTGTCCCTGTGTGGACACTCTATATCATAGAGGAGCTCACCACGTATGGCCACCCTTTAATCTTTTCAGCTTTACGGATGAAGGAGCCCAATCAAGAGACTTTTTAGCAACCTGTCTAGCTGAGGCTCTCCGATTTGGGACAGGCGAACTCTCTCTATGACAAGGTATGTGAGGTCTAATGAACGTATTGCAACCCCATTCAAACCACTATAAATTTATACTTAGACTCTTGCCCTTCCCTCTCCTCCTGTTCATATCAGGTAATCCCTGTGTGCCCCACGTGACTGTCCGGTAGCCAAGAGGGCCTCATACACCTCTCCTATCTTCTGTCTATGTTTTTGTTGCTTTGATTCTGGTTGGATTTACTACAAACCTTAATCCCACCATTAGTCAACCGTGTGTTCTATCCCGTCGCTCAGGGATAGTGAGTAGCTGCTGTCGTGTAATCCAATCCTCTCTTCACCCTGATCTCCATCATAATCAATAATGAATGCTCTAATATATGTTCTGTTTTATAGATTATATTTACCAAGATTATAAAAAACCTTCCATGAAGAAGGAGCTCTTCTGATTCCGAAACATGTTGGTGTATGGTTTTCTGTATTATCACTGAGCATTACAATCTACATCAGTCTGTGGTTTTTGACCAATTTCTTCACGTATTTATCATGCAATTTTGTACTGTAGGATACTTTTTTAACCACTTAACGACCGCCCACCGCCGATTTACGTCGGCAGAATGGCACGGACAGGCAGAATCACGTAGATCTACGTGATCGCCTTTGTGCAGTTGGGGGTCCATCCGGACCCCCCTTCACTGCAGTGAGCGGCCGTTAAGTGTTCGGGAGCGATCAGGCATGAGGGGGCGGCCGCTCGATTCCGCCCCCCATCTCGCGATCGCTCCCGGCCAATGAAATTGCTTCCTCCGCCATGTGATGTAAACACAGGCTGGAGGAAGTGATGTCATCTCCCTCGCCGCGGTCTTTTCGTTCCCGGCGCCGAGGAGTGAAGACAGAGGTTAGTGCTCCAACAGTCCACTGACACGTAGGTACACATAGGCACACAAATCACCCCCCAGTCACCCCCAGATCACCCCCCAGGTCACCCCAAAACCCCCAATCACAGTGTCACTGATTGCAGTGATCATTTATTTTACTGATCACTGCATTTAGTGTCATCTGTGATTGTAAAAAGTTGCAAGGCAGTTAGGATTAGGCCCCTTTAGGTCCAGGGTAGCCCCCTAACCCCCCCCCTAATAAAGGTTTAACCCCTTGATCACCCCCCAGGTAACCCTTTCACCCCCTAACTTCAGCGTCACTAAGCGATTGTTTTTCCGATCGCTGTATTCGTGTCGCTGGTGTTTTAGATAGGCAGTTATTTTTTTTTTAGGTTCGCCGCAGGTTTTTATTGGTGTCAGGTACCCCCATATTTAACCTAATAAAGGTTTTAACCCCCTGATTGCCCCTAGTTAACCCTTTCACCAGTGATCACCATATAAAGGTTACGGGTGACGCTGGTTGATTAGTTTGCTTTTTATAGCATCAGGGCACCCGCCGTATATAACCCAATAAAGGTTTAACCCCCCTGATCGCCCGGCGGGTGAGATCAATTAGGTTTTAGCGCCAGAGAGGGTCTGCGTCGCCCCAGGCAGTGTTAGGTTAGTGCCAGTAACGCTAACACCCACGCGCAAAGCATACACCCCCCTTAGTGGTATAGTATCTGATCAAATCTATACTAGCATCCCCAGCGGTTTAGGGTTCCCAAAAACGCAGTGTTAGCGGGATCAGCCCAGATACCTGCTAGTACCTGCGTTTAGCCCCTCCGCCCAGCCCAGCCCAGCCCACCCAAGTGCAGTATCGATCAATCACTGTCACTTACCAAACACAACACACATAACTGCAGCGTTCGCAGAGACAGGCCTGATCCCTGCGATCGCTAACAGTTTTTTTGTAGCGTTTGATATATTTGCTGACGACAGTCAGGTGCTTTTTTACCTGTGAATCTTACTAGTGTACCCCTAAATTTAGAGCCCAAAATGGCAAGACGAAGGTACACTAGTAAAGAGGCCTACGAGATTCTGAGCATGACAGATAGTGAAGAGGAGGTCACGTATCTGTCAGATTCAGGCTCAGAATATCTTCCCGTAGAAGACAGTGACGTCAGCGGCCCCACGTCAGATAGCTCTGACGACGAAGTTGAGGTCCCTGCTAAGGTCAGGCGTACCCGATCCCGATCTTCTGAGGTTGTTGAGGAGCAAGAACCGCAGGTCTCTCGTATCATGGAGCAGAGTAGTACTAGCGCCGCTATTCCTTCTGGTGAACTGGCAAGCACCAGCGGCCTAGTACATCCAGCACTGCAGTAACACTTGGTGACGTGGCGAGTCCCATAAGTGCAGTTCAAGCTGGCGAGGTGGCAAGCACAAGTAGTGTCCCGCTGCCACCAAGAAGACAAAGGCAGGCCCGTCGTGCCCATACTGCCCTTCCTGCAGAATTCGCCTATCCTGATTGGGTCCCCACCACTTCTGCAGAACCCGTACTTCCCCCATTCACTGCCCAACCCGGTATTCAGGTGGAACCAGCTGATTTTATGCCAATCGATTTTTATTCGCTGTTTTTCACGGAAGATCTCTATAGATCTATTGTGGACCAGAGTAATTTATATGCTGGTCAATTTATCGCCGCTAACCCCCAGTTGCCTAAAATTGCCAGAAATTGGAAACCAATTACGGTTTCCGAATTTAAGACCTTTCTGGGCCTTTCCCTCAACATGGGCACACATAAATTTCCGTCATTGCGTGCTTATTGGTCCACGCACCCAATTGACCACATGCCCGTGTTCTCTGCCTCCATGTCCAGGGCACGATACGAGCAGATTTTGCGGTTCATGCACTTCAACGACAATGAACTTTGTCGTCCACGTGGGGACCCTGAATACGACCGGCTCTATAAAATTCGGCCCCTCATAAACCACTTCAACGAACGTTTTGCAGCCTTGTTTACTCCCGATCAAGTTGTCTGCGTTGATGAGTCCCTGATTAAATTTTCTGGCCGCTTGTCTTTCAAGCAGTACCTTCCCAGCAAGCGTGCCAGATACGGGGTCAAGCTCTACAAGTTCTGTGACAGGGCAACAGGCTATGTAGTGAACTTTACGGTTTATGAGGGAAAAGACAGTCAGATTGAGTCGGTCAACTGCCCGGATTACATAGGGAGCGCTGGCAAGATAGTGTGGAACTTGGTGTCACCCTTATTCGGAAAGGGGTACCACTTGTATGTGGACAATTATTACACGAGCGTGCCACTGTTTAGTCACTTGTTTGATCATAAGATTGGAGCATGTGGCACCGTGCGACCTAATCGCCGGGGCTTTCCCCAGCGGCTTGTAGATGCCCGTCTTAGGCTGGGGGAGAGAGCCTGCTTGAAGTGTAATAACTTGCTCGCTATGAAGTGGAGGGACAATAAGAATGTTTTCCTTCTTACCTCCCTTCATGCAGACACGACAGTCCAAATTCGTACGGCGACTGGTGTTGTGGAGAAACCCCTCTGTGTCCACGAATATAACCAAAATATGGGAGGGGTGGACCTCAACGACCAGTTGATGGCGCCGTATCTAATTGACCGTAAGGCGAGACGCTGGTACAAAAAAGTGTCTCTATCATTATTCCAATTGGCTTTGCTGAACGCTCATGTGCTATACAGAGCTTCAGGCGGGACGTTATCTCTTCTAAAATTCCAGAATGAGATAGTCACAGAACTCCTGTATCCAGGCGGTTCTGCACCTCACCATCCCCAACCAAATGCAGTAAGCCGGCTGCATGAGAGGCATTATTCGTATGTCCTCCCGAGTACCCCTACCCAAAGCCACCCCCAAAAAAGATGTCGTGTCTGTAGCAAGCGCGGATTTAGGCGTGACACCCGTAGTTTTTGTCCACTCTGTCCTGACAAGCCTGGTCTTTGCCAAGGTGAATGTTTTGAACGCTACCACTCAAAAGTGAAGTTTTAGCGTAGGGTACAGCATTTCACAGACTAGGACACACTTACACAGGGTCTCCCAAGATGCCATTACATTTTGAGAGACCCGAACCATTACAGTTGTAAAGTTACAAAAAAAAGTGTAAAAAAGAAAAAAAAAACGTAAAAAACAAAACACAAAAAAAATATAAAATAAAAAAACCAAAAATAGTTGTCGTTTTATTGTTCTCTCTCTCTCTATTTTCTCTCTATTGTTCTGCTCTTTTTTACTGTATTCTATTCTGCAATGTTTTATCATGCTTGCTTTTCAGGTATGTAATTTTTTGTTTTCAGGTGCGCCATTCAACTGCAGCGCGGAATTATTTATCTTGACAGCAACAGCGTTTGCTCCCACGATACATAAAGCCGTGACTCCAGTGCTGTAGGAGGTGATTTCACCACCACAGTTAAAAAAAAGAGCATATATGCCGAAGCATGGGGGCAGCAGGGGCGGAGGAGCGATTTTGCTCCTAATGCCGCGTACATACGGTCGAAATTCCGACCGTGTGTACGCGGCATAACTTTTTTGCGGGAGGATGCCCCCATGCTTCGGCATATATATATTTTAGGCACAGGTTGCGTTAAAACATTTTTTTATTTTTTACTAGGTTTTGTTTTGGTATTTGCTTTGCAGGTATGGCATGGTAAGGTCTTACTGTTGTACTGTAATGTTACTTTGTTTTAATGTTAACCACCATTTGCTTAGCAGGTACGCCATTCAGTTGCAGCGCGGATCTATTTATCTTGACAGCAACAGCGTTTGCTCCCACGATACATAAAGCCGTGACTCCAACGCTGTAGGAGGTGATTTCACCACCACAGTTAAAAAAAAAGAGCATATATGCCGAAGCATGGGGGCAGCAGGGGCGGAGGAGCGATTTTGCTCCTAATGCCGCGTACATACGGTCGAAATTCCGACCGTGTGTACGCGGCATAACTTTTTTGCGGGAGGATGCCCCCATGCTTCGGCATATATATATTTTAGGCACAGGTTGCGTTAAAACATTTTTTTATTTTTTACTAGGTTTTGTTTTGGTATTTGCTTTGCAGGTATGGCATGGTAAGGTCTTACTGTTGTACTGTAATGTTACTTTGTTTTAATGTTAACCACCATTTGCTTAGCAGGTACGCCATTCAGTTGCAGCGCGGATCTATTTATCTTGACAGCAACAGCGTTTGCTCCCACGATACATAAAGCCGCGACTCCAACGCTGTAGGAGGTGATTTCACCACCACAGTTAAAAAAAAAAGAGCATATATGCCGAAGCATGGGGGCAGCAGGGGCGGAGGAGCGATTTTGCTCCTAATGCCGCGTATATACGGTCGAAATTCCAACGGAGGCTTATCCGTGGAAAAGTCCGACCGTGTGTACGCGGCATAACCTTTTATGCCGCGTACATACGGTCAAAATTCCGACGAAGGCTTGACCGTGTGTACGCGGCATAACTTTTTTGCGGGAGGATGCCCCCATGCTTCGGCATATATGCCCATCATTAGAAGTGGGTGGATGAAGGGAGGTATTCTAATGGTGGGCATACCCACCAATCAATCTCTTTTTTTCGTTCAGCCAATAGGCTGTATGAAAAAAAAGATTACAATACATGTCCAACAAGGACCAGCAACGTACTGGTATGTTGCTGGACTTTGAATGTTTATACCAGAATGATGCCTGTGGGTTTAGGTATCATCTTGGTATCATTCTTTTCAGCCAGCAGCCGGCTTTCATGTAAAAGCAATTCTAGCAGATAATTAGCCTCTAGACTGCTTTTACAAGCAGTGGGAGGGAATGTCCCCCCCCCGGATATAAAAAGCGCCATTGGGAAATTGGGAAAGCATTTTATCACACCGATCTTGGTGTGGTCAGATGCTTTGAGGGCAGAGGAAAGATCTAGGGTCTAACCCCCCAATTTTTTTCAAAAAAAGAGTACCTGTCACTACCTATTGCTATCATAGGGGATATTTACATTCCCTGAGATAACGATAAAAATGGTAAAAAAATAAAATATGGAAGGCACAGTTTAAAAATAAAATAAAAAAGCCAAATAAATAATAAAAAAAAAAAAAAAAAAAAAAAAAGCACCGCTGTCCCCCCCTGCTATTGCGCAAAGGCGAACGCAAGCGTCGGTCTAGCGTCATATGTAAACAGCAATTGCATCATGCATGTGAGGTATCACCGCGAAGGTCAGATCGAGGGCAGTCATTTTAGCAGTAGACCTCCTCTGTAAATCTAACGTGGTAACCTGTAAAGGCTTTTAAATGCTTTTAAAAATGAATGTAGTTTTGTCGCCGCTGCGCGTTTGTGCGCAATTTTAAAGCATGTCGTGTTTGGTATCCATGTACTCGGCCTATGATCATCTTTTTTATTTCATCAAACATTTGGGCAATATAGTGTTTTTTAGTGCATTAAAAATAAAAAAAGTGTGTTTTTCCCCCAAAAAATGCGTTTGAAAAATCGCTGCGCAAATACTGTGTGGAAAAAAAAAATGCAACACCCACTATTTTAATCTGTAGGGCCTTTGCTTTAAAAAAATATATAATGTTTGGGGGTTCAACATAATTTTCTTGCAAAAAAAAATTTTCTTTCATGTAAACAAAAAGTGTCAGAAAGGGCTTTGTCTTCAAGTGGTTAGAAGAGTGGATGATGTGTGACATAAGCTTCCTAATGTTGTGCATAAAATGCCAGGACAGCTCAAAACCCCCCCAAATGACCCCATTTTGTAAAGTAGACACCTCAAGCTATTTGCTGAGAGGCATGTTGAGCCCATTGAATATTTTTTTTTTTTGTCCCAAGTGATTGAATAATGACCAAAAAAAAAAAAAATGTACAAAAAGTTGTCACTAAATTATATATTGCTCAAACATGCCATGGGCATATGTGGAATTACACCCCAAAATACATTCTGTTGCTTCTCCTGAGTACGGGGATACCACATGTGTGGGACTTTTTGGGAGCCTAGTCGCGTACGGGACCCCAAAAACCAAGCACCGCCTTCAGGATTTCTATGGGTGTAAATTTTTGATTTCACTCCTCACTGCCTATCACAGTTTCGGAGGCCATGGAATGCCCAGATGGCACAAAACCACCCCAAATGACCCCATTTTGGAAAGTAGACACCCCAAGCTATTTGCTGAGAGGTATGTTGAGTATTTTGCAGATCTCGCTTTTTGTCACAAAGTTTTGAAAATGTAAAAAAAGAAAAAAAAAAGAAAAAAAAATGTCTTTCTTAATTTTCAAAAACAAATGAGAGCTGTAAAATACTCACCATGCCTCTCAGCAAATAGCTTGGGGTGTCTACTTTCCAAAATGGGGTCATTTGTGGGGGTTTTGGGCTATTTTGACATTTTATGGCCTTCAAAACTGTGATAGGTAGTGAGGAGTGAAATCAAAAATTTATGCCCTTAGAAACCTTGAAGGCGGTGCTTGGTTTTTGGGGTCCCGTACGCGGCTAGGCTCCCAAAAAGTCCCACACATGTGGTATCCCCGTACTCAGGAGAAGCAGCAGAATGTATTTTGGGGTGTAATTTCACATATGCCCATGGCATGTGTGAGCAATATATCATTTAGTGACAACTTTGTGCAAAAAAAAAAAGTTTGTCATATTCCCGCAACTTGTGGCAAAATATAAAATATTCCATGGACTGAACATGCCTCTCAGTAAATAGCTTGGGGTGTCTACTTTCCAAAATGGGGTCATTTGGGGGGGTTTTGTGCTATTTTGGCATTTTATGGCCTTCGAAACTGTGATAGGTAGTGAGGAGTGAAATCAAAAATTTGCGCCCTTAGAAATCCTGAAGGCGGTGCTTGGTTTCCGGGGTCCCGTACGTGGCTAGGCTCCTAAAAAGTCCCACACATGTGGTATCCCCGTACTCAGGAGAAGCAGCAGAATGTATTTTGGGGTGCAATTCCACATATAACCATGGCATGTGTGAGCAATATATCATTTAGTGACAACTTTTTGTAATTTTTTTTTTTTTTTTTGTCATTATTCAATCACTTGGGACAAAAAAAAAAATATTCAATGGGCTCAACATGCCTCTCAGCAATTTCCTTGAGGTGTCTACTTTCCAAAATGGGGTCATTTGGGGGGGTTTTGTACTGCCCTGCCATTTTAGCACCTCAAGAAATGAGATAGGCAGTCATAAATTTAAAGCTGTGTAAATTTCAGAAAATGTACCCTAGTTTGTAAACGCTATAACTTTTGCGCAA